>JAHTLZ010000008.1:2665200-2707272 GCA_023846285.1 Phrynocephalus versicolor
CCAGCCTCTCTCAGCATCCTCTCCAGGGAGGTTTGGAGGGGAGGGTTTTTCTCAGCCGACTGCCCTTTGTGGCTGACCCTCTATTCTTTTGAGGCTAATAAGCCGGTGCAGAACTGAACATAATCTGCCTCCGCCTTTCTCTCTGCAGCCCAAATTCAGGGTCTCACCAGAGGAGAGTCTGGTAATGGATCGACCAGCGGTGGACGGCCCTTCTAAGCCTGTATCCTCAGGACATTGCTCCAGTAGTCCAATGACAGGGCAGGCTCTTCCTCTGATGGGGCCAACGGCTTCTCAAGCTTCTGACCTCACAGCCAAATCAGGTAAAAAGGGAAGAAAATATGAACAGAAATCTAAAAGGTCTGTCCCAGGAATCTGCACAAGGAAACCATTAATAATGATATCTGTAGTCGCTGCATCCACCTGCACCCCTTAAGAGTTCTATTCCTTTCTTTGACAGTTCAATGCTCCCTCAAGTTTCTAGTCCATTTACTTCAGAGGCATAATTTGGGAGGTGGGGCAAGTTTGGGCAGTATCCTTTTAAATAGTTCAGGTAACCAGTGAGACTTCTCCTGCCTCTTTGAATGCTAACTTTTGGGGAAGCTTTATTCCCAGCAATTTATTTATTTATTTATTCTTGTACTTATTGACCACCCGATTTTCCCATAAGGAACTCTGGGCGGTGTACGACACGTCACCCAAACAGCGACTGCCCAACTACAACCACAAAACATATCCCCGACAGAAATAAACAGTGGAAACCGAACAGAGTACCAATCATTATACAATGCCCACACTGGCTGGGGAATGATGGGAGTTGTAGTTGTAGCATCTTGGAGGGCAGATTCCCCAGGTTGCAGAAGGCTTTCCTACTGGGATTATCCTGTAGCATTATTCTCCCTTTCCACTCTTCTTGAATTCTGGACTTTTAAGCTTCAAAGGTTAGGACCTTGTCCTTCCTCTGTTATCAAGTCCTACTTTATAAGGCTGGCTATTACACTGGCTGGATAGCTCAAGTGCTTTAGGTATCTGGGTATGGAAGCAGAGGCTTGGGGGGGGGTTCAATTCCTCCTGTGAGTAAAGCCAGCCTGGGTGGCCTTGGGCAAGCTGTATAACAGTCCCCCTAAAGCCGGGAATGGTAGACCAGTTCTGAGTATTCTCTACGGTCCTAGACAAACCTGGAAAGATTTGCCATATGTACAGTGCTGATTCGACAGCTTGCAATTATTATTGTATTAAGAAGGGCAGTTAATTGTCAAGCAAGGCAGCTTGAAGAGGGCAGCCTTGGCCGTCTGATCTGCTGCAGGAAAGGAAGAGCCATTGAGATCCAGGGTCATCCTAGGCAGACATCTTGCGTACCTGACTGGCAGGGTGGGCTGTTAATTGGTCTGGGAATTGGTGCCACACGGAGGGGGTCTGATTATCATCCCTTTCCTCTGCAGCCTCGGATGCAAGTCTGGAGCCTCCGATGGAGCCCCCTGTCCTTCCGCCCAAGCCGGAGAAGAAACCCCAACCGGTGAGCCAGTCAAGCAGGCGTCTGCGTGTGGAGCACAGCACTCCTTGCCTGCCCCCTCCACAAGAAGTGTGCGAGAGGCACCCGTATTTTGCTCCAGTGACTGAGCTCCCTTCGACAACCACAGTTGCAAATCGAGCCACAAAAGCTGCTAGACTGCAGATGTTTTTAGTTTAAAAAACTAACTTGCGAAGAAGGTCAGAGCAACACATGATGCAAAGGTTGCCTCCTGTTTTACAGTTGCCTGTGTTTCTCTACTAGCCGCAAAAGTAGGGAAGACCTGTTGTTTTTTTGCATGGCCAGTGCTGAAATGCAGAATTAATAGTCCCTTCTCTGTGGATTTGTTATTATTTTTTAAGTGGAGGAAGAATTTTGAGATGGGTCCTTCCTATGCCAAGTTTGCTGAGCTTGGAAACTTGACTTTTTTTAGAACTACTTTTTGGGATTGTGGGACTTGTACTGCAAAGTGACATTGCTGTGGTTTTGCTGATTGGTTAGCGTGGAATTCCCTGTTTCTTGAGGAAATCAGATTATTTGTTTAAAACTATTCTGCTACCTAATTATTCTAGGTAACAATTCCGGCAGGATATAATGAGCAAGAATCACTCAAGAGGAATTTCTGGGTTTCTGCTGGTCATTGGTCTGACACTTTGCCTCTTGATTTGGGGTGGGGGCAGAGGCTCATGCAGGGACCGTAGAGTTCGCCTCCTCTGATCATGAAGCACCGAGGATGGTGCTTTCTCTTGCAAATCTTTGTGAAGGAGTAGATGAAGCTGTGAACAGGCAGTAGAATCGTCCTCCCTGAAAGGAAGCTGTACACTCACCCCCAAGTGCTCTTCCTGCTTGGATGACCGTGGCTTCCTTCTCTTCCCAGGAGAAATCCTTCTTCAAGAAGGTTTTCAATGAGTGTCCCTTGCACGTCACCTCGGCTACGAGTTGGACTCATCCAAACACCAGCGGTAAGACGGAAAAGGACTTCTCTGAGCCTTTCCATGGTCCCTCATCCAGGTTTATTTTATTTAAAAAAAGATCATTTAGTGGTTTATTGACGTTTCATGGTTGAGCCGTTTTCTCTCCTGTTGAGCATCCAGGAGCATCTATTTTTACAGTGGGCAAGATGCAGGATTCCTAAAGCCTCCCATCATCTTAAAATGAAAATCCCCCAAACTGGCAAGGAAGAGCCAATCACTTCCTGTTTTAATCCACACCTTCATTCGTTGGCCATGGTGAGGAGGATGAAAAACTGGACCCCAGTCCCATTCAAGTCGCCTATTCTAAGATAATCTGACATTGTTGTTGTTGTTGTTTGGTCTTGTAGCCAGATCGGTGGAAACAAACAAACAAACAATTGTGCTTCCAACTAGCCCCTGACGTATGGTGACCCTACTGAGTTCTCTCCAAAATATCCCGTTCTAAACTGCCCTGCTTGGCTCTTGCAAATTCAAGCTTGTGGCTTCCTTTAGGAAGTCCATCCATCTTGTATTTAGTCCTCCTCTTTTCCTGCTCCCTTCAACTTTTCCCAGTCTTATTGTCTTTTCCAAGGAATCCTGCCTTCTCTTGATGTGCCCAAAGTAGGACAGTCTCTGTTTCAATATTATTCATTCATTCATTCATCCATCCATCCATCCATCCATCCATTCATTCATTCAACTGGAGACAGTTTGGGCTGGATTTGATCTAGGAACCACTAGTTCATCTTTCTGGCAGGCCAGGGTCTCCTCCACCACCACCCGGCAAGCAAATTAAGAGAGCTGACTGGATCCAGATATTGTTCAGGCTTGATTCGATCCAGGTCAAGGACACTCTGAACTTGAAAACAACGGAAGACAATGGCCTCGCTACCTTTTGGCCATCCATGACGTTCGCGAGTTCTCTCATGTTCTGTCATGCACGTGCAAATCGCCTTCCTTTCTCCTGCTTTACAGAGCTGCACCTAATCCTGGGGGCTGAAGAAGGGATTTTTGCCTTGAACCGGAATGAGCCAGAGCCCACCCTGGAACTGGTGAGAGCAGGAGGGTGGCGTCAGAGTGGTGTGAAGGGCGCAACGGATCAGGGAGGGGGAAGCAAATATAAAAGAGAAGTAGTGTGGCACAAAACCCAACGGTGCACTCAAATATGAGCCAAGCCTTCTTAATAGGGACTAGCAGCCTTAGTCATCCTATAAAAGTATTAAGTAGTGCATTTTTTTTTCAAATGAAGACTTCCTATTTTGGTTTAATGAAAAATGCATATGTGTGGTTTTGGGTATGTGGTGTATGGCTGGGTTCTAATATCAAAGGCAGGATGTTAATTAATCTAGACTAATCAATATGGGTTTTGTTGAACCTAGCTATCTGTGGGTGGGAAGGGTGACGAGGGATGTCTCATCGGGCCCGAGACAAGTGCATTTAATTTTTTACTGGCGATGATTATGAAGCAGGCCGAGTGGGTGGCTCAGATGTTTGTTGCCTCCCCGTCTGTTAAATGGTCTGGAAATGTTATGGAAATGCTTTAAGCAGAAATCCGGAGGGTATCAGTGGCTGAGCCTGGCAACCTTCCTTTGGAATGGAGAAGAGGAACCACCACGAAGCAGGCCCTGCTCAATTAGGAAGTGATCTGCCTTTAGGATGGTGCGATTTCTTTTCCCCTCTCGATTCTCCTTCTCCTCCCCAAGCTCTATCACAGCCGCACGACGTGGGTCTACTGCATCGAGAATGTCCTCATGTCGCTTTCGGGTGAGTTGGTGGCATCCCAGAGGGGGAGGAAAACTGGATTAAAGCAGGAATGTGTGTGAGGGGGAATCGAAAGAGGGAGGAGAGAAGGGGCAAAGCCGGCGCTGCAAGGTCACGCCTCGGCTTTGAGGACTGCAGGCACTATAAGGTAGTGAAGAAAGCCTGGAGTAATAATAACCACATGCTGTCAAGTCAATTCTGGCTTAGGGCAAACCGTTTCCAGGGTTTTCCAGGTAGAGACAATGCTCAGAAGGGGTTTCCAGTCTTCTCCTTTCGGGGAGCCCTGAGATGGTGCAGTTGGCCCAAAAGGCCACCCAGGCTGGCTCCGCTCCTGGGAGGTGCAGCGGGGAATCAAACACCCAACCTCTGGTTCCACAACTCAAGGTGCTCTAAAGGCCCTGCTTTCTTCGGACTTGGGCAGCAGGTCCCCATAGGAGCCCTCTCCAGTTGTCAGGAACTCTTGGGGGGACTCCGGTTCAGATTCTCCAGGATGTGTGCCTTTCCCTCCAGGGTGGCGATGAGGAAGCTGAGAAGCCCAGTGGGAGGGTGTTGTGTGGAAGAACATTTTCAGGTAGCTTATCCTCCACAGGATTGGTCCTTTTCTTTCCTCCCAACCCTGAATTAACCTTCTCTTCAGGCAAATCCTCTCAGCTCTTCTCCCACAACGTGCTGGGTTTGTACGAGCAGAGCAGGCGGGACCAGCGCCCCGGGGTGGTCATTTCCCCCCACAGGCTATTACCCAGGTAACCCGCTCAGCTGCACAGCCAAGGCCTTTGGGTCAGGGGGTTGGTTGGGGTGTGGGAGTCTCCATGATTGTGCCTTTTTTTTTTTTGGCCCTCTTTCTTCTCACAGTCGGGGTTGTTAACATCTTTTTGTTCCTACCAGAGATGCAATGTTATAGGATTTAGCCCACAGAAGCCTATTTGGGCAGCAGGTGCAGCACTTTGAATAGTCCCTGCTGAGACTAAAATCCGGAGTGGATCCTCCGCCCCCATGAAATTGGAGTCACCAGCCTCGCTGACTGAAACGGGGGATACTTCTGCTACTACTCCATACGCTGTGGCCAATGTAAACAGCAGTCATTTCCCACTCAGCCTAAACAGAGTTCAAAATTTTAGAGAAAGCAGAAAGGAAGGAATCTGTCAGTAAAACCCCTCCCAGTACCTGCTAAGCCCTCCAGAGCTTGCTGCCACCCTAACATCATATTTAGACTCTGTATGTCCACCACCACTAACTGCCCTTCCTCTAATCCAGGAAAAACGTTGTTACTACCAAGATCCCAGACACGAAGGGATGCCAAAGATGCTGCACAGGTGAGTGGAAGTCTGGCCTGGGTCAGCAGGTGTAGGTCTCTCTCCCTCCCCTGTCCTTTTCTTTGCTGCTCAAAGCAGCCTCCTCTGGGAGCAGGCCAAGCAGAGGAGGTATAGAAAAGCCGAAGGCCTCCAGAGGAGCCCCAGTGGCAGGAAGCTGCTGCTACGGTGGGTTCCCCGGAGTCCCCCCCCCCGCCTCTTTTACCACCGATGCAGCCTGGATCTTTCTCCTTGCAGCCCAGGACATGCCAAGCTGTCGCCACTACCTCTGTGGGGCGTTGGAGGCAGGGGTGGTGTTGCTGCAATGGTACGGACCCATGCAGAAATTCATGCTTGTCAAGGTAAACTCTCTCTCTTTCTCTCCGATTAACTCTCAGCTGAATCAGGTGAAGATGGGAAACCCCGAGGAGAGGCAGCAGCAGACAAAGTGTTTCTCCTCTGGCAATGTTCTGGTGCACCCAGCTTGGCTTGTTTCTCCTGGTTTCCTAAAGTTCTAGGGGGCCTATTTGTCTTGGATTATCATCGGAAGCCTGCTCCTTCCTTATACTCCGCAAAGTGAAAATTTTATGGCAGGAACTAACCCGCTTTCGGAACCACACCTTCTGGTGCTCTGGCATACGCCACCAAACTGCAGGTGTTCTCTTATTTGCAAGAAGCGCAGAGACTCGTGCAGGGGCACGGCAGGCAGACTCTTCCGATGGGGCTCCGCAAAGAGGCCCTTCTTCTCGGTGCTGAGAGCTTAGCTCACTGTACCCAGGTGAAGACCCATTGGAAAGATGCATGGCCAGAGAAGATGTGAGCAGCTGGCGGGGAGAAAAGGGAGGGGGGGCAGATACTCAGGTCCCCCGTGGCTGCCCTAGTTGGTCCAAGGTCTCCTTTTTGAGTGTCAGGATTGCGAAGGTAGAAGAATGGCCGTCGATGGAGCCATCCGTTTGTCCTGGGCAGTAGCAAGCACAAGAGAAGCGCTGGCCCCTGGGGGGGGGAGGGAGGTGGTGTCTTCAGGGATTAGGCTTCTGCTGTTCAGCCTTTCAGGAACCCTGCACTGCTGCTCCTCTTTTGCCAGTCTTTTGATTTCCCACTCCCCTCGCCGCTGCCCACCTTCGAGATGCTGATGGCTCCCGACGAGGAGTATCCACTGGTCTGCATCGGAGTGAGCGGGGGTCCCTCGGGGCAGGGAGTGCAGTTCCGGATGATCAACCTCAATTCACTGACCTCCTGGTTCATCAGCCAGGACGACGGTAAGCCCACCACCACCCCCACTTTCCTGGAGCGAGAGTGTATCTCATTGACTGCTGAAGCTGGGGGTCACAGCGCCCAGATCCTGACCCAGTGGGGCTGCGGGCTAATCATTCAGCAATTCCTGCTGCTTCTGCTTGGGTGGGGCAGACAGGTCAATTTCCCAGGGTTGACAGAAGGCTGGGCTGACCCCGGACGGACGCTTGCTTCAGGTGGTCTTTGCAACCAAACTGCATGTTGCAGAGACTTTGATCAAATATTCCAGCCCAGCATTAAAAGAGGGACAGTGCCTGATCCTCTTTGAAGGAGCTTTTAACAGCTTCCTTCGGTTAGAAATTGACCATTCCTGAATGGCTAGATAGCCCAGTGGTTGGGGGTGTGTGTCTCTGGTTGAGGGTCCTGCAGTGCTCCTCCCTTGGCAGGGGTTGGACCGGATGCTCGAGGTCCCTTCCATCTCTGTAGATCTAATGATTATTTTGAGAACTGCTGGATCGTCCTGTGGTTTAGACCCGGGGAGTTCTATTCCCTTCTGTGGCTCCTTCTCCACAGGGGCTGGACTGAGCGAAACCACTGGGTCCCTCCCAGCTTTGTAGTTCTATAAAGGTCCTTCTGGATCTCACCTTGGGGAAATTAATGCAGTTGAGCTTCCTAAAGATGTCCTGCGCTGTTCGACCT
This sequence comes from Phrynocephalus versicolor, assembly GCA_023846285.1. Lineage (NCBI taxonomy): Eukaryota > Metazoa > Chordata > Lepidosauria > Squamata > Agamidae > Phrynocephalus > Phrynocephalus versicolor. The sequence goes on from JAHTLZ010000008.1 coordinate 2,672,643, forward strand.
CAGTCCCAGCGCCGAGCGTTGAGTGAAGGTGACGTGAAGGCCTAGGAGGGCCCTGATTCAGGAGGCAGCTTCAGTTGAGCTTCAGTTTCAGTTTGACTGTAGGTGGCCTTGAGCTTCCAAAACCGTCGCCGTGATGAAATCTGGGGGAAGAGTCGTGCCGCTCTTGAGTCTTCTTAGGTGGCACCCAAATCTGCCCCCGCCAAAACCCCTTTTCCTCCTCAGCAGGAACTTGGCAGTCTCCCTCACTTCCAGTGAGGCACCAGCCTTGATCCTCTGCCTTGCAAGAGCCGGCCAGCTTAAGAACCTGGCGCTTCAACGCTGTTCAGACATTAACACCCAATTTCTAAACAATATCCCACTTTTTTTTTTGCAGAACCCATTTCTTCAGGTCCTGTGCAGGTGACCCAGCTGGACAGCAAGACCGTGCTGGTTCTGATGGACAGTAAGTGTGGATGGGGAAAGGTGCAACCGGGGTGTCATTGCTGAGCTTCTGAGTTTTCTCAGTGGGGTCCAAACCACACGTTTCGTTTCCCAGGGAGTCTCCGGTTTGTCAGCCTTCAAGGCTCGCAGCTTCAGGGACACCCGGAATTCACCTTTGAGTCGGCGATGGAGTCGTTTGGTGCGTTTCTTTTCTGTGCTTCCTCCGTGGCCCCCTGGGCTGCCGCCTGCATCACCATCTATTTGCCGTTATCTCCTGATTTCCTGTGTGTCTTTGGGGGTCAGAACAGAAGCTGAGCATAGACAGCAAACAAACAATCTTAACAGAGTCTGCTCCCTAAGGTAGAATTTGGCTCTACTCTTCCTTCCTGTTGAAATGCCGCTTTCTGCACAGCTTCCCGGTCCGTAGGCATTCTGTGCGAGTTTATCTCCAGGGTGCATCCTGGATTCACCTCCTACAGGTTTCCAGGCAGAAACAGAAGGTTTATGGCTTGGGGTGGGTGTGTCTCTTTTTGCTTTGCTGTAACTATTATTGATTCTTGGGCTCCTTATTTCAGGTGACACAGGGTGTCCCACAGTCTTTTCTGGACTTGATTAGGGTTGAAAGGAAAACAGAGGAAGGACCAGGTGGCGAGCTCGAAACCTGACCTTTCCCAATCTCTCTCTCTCTCTCTCTGTCCTCAGCGGTGGTCAACAAGTGCATGCACACCTGCTGGCGTCATGGCGTGCAGACGTGGCTCCTTGGATCAGGAAAGGTACTGAGGGGACCCTCCTGCTTTCACCAGCCTGGTATAGGGCCCCTTCAGATGCCACGCCAAAGTGGGTGCTGGGGGTGTCCAGGGAGTTCCTGATCCAAACTGGTCCCATGTCCCTGCTATTGTTCGTTTCTGACAGACACTGGAACCTCCTAAGGGAGGTCTCGCAGGCGCTTCCCAGGATCCTGAGTTTTTTCACCTCCTTCTTGAACCCCATTTCTTTCTTGCCTTGCGCTGTTTCGTTTCAGGGAGAGGAGCAAGCAAACAATGAAAAGTCTGTCTGCATGGAGGGGGTCCCAATTGCCTCCGTGTAAATAAATCCGATCTCTGGGGCCAGGTGGAAAAATCATTAGGATCCAGTTTCGATGCTTATGGGGGGTGTGAAGAGGTGTGTGTGTGTGTGTGTGTGTGTGTGTGTGTGTGTGTGTAAAACTTCTTCTGTGAGTGCCTTGCCTTCTCTTGCAATTCTTCCCCTTCTCAGCTAGCGCAGGATGTGTGGGATCGGCGGTGGACCTTTCACTTACTGGGAGCCTCCAGGTAGGAACAAACCCGACCCCATCACTGGGGTTTGCCTGGCACTCAGCCCTCCCTTGCCCCATGGCACACCTGGATGCTAATATGATCATCGTATGCTGTCTAATCAATTCTGACTTAAGGGGACCCTTCCTGGGGCTTTCTATCTAGAAAGTGCTCAGAAGTGGTTGCCCACTTCCTCCTTCTGGAGGTGCCCTGGGACTGTGCAGCTTGCCCAAGGCCCCCCCACCCCCACCCCACCCCGGCTGGCTGTTCTCCCAGGAAGCCCAGTGGGGACTTGAACTCCCAAACTCTGGCTGTGCAGCTAGAAACCCGACTCATTGAACTATCCATCTAGCAGTCATAATCACGCACCACCAAATCAATCCTGATTTATAGCGACACTTCTCAGGGTTTTCCAGGCAGAGAGTACTCAAAAAATGGTTTGCTCTTCCCTTCTGGGGACACCCTGGGGTGGTGCTGCTCACCCACGGCCCACCCAGGGTGGCTCTTCTCCCAGGAGGCACAGGCGCCTCCTCACCCCACGGGCACTTGGACGTGGGAGCGCCACTGCCCTGATTCTGAACAGCTGGCTTGAACGTTGGGGAATCCTACCTTCTGTTGCTTTTACGGGCTCTGAAGCAAACCGGTCTCAGGAGGTGTCGGGCTTTCTCCTCCTTCCTCTAGAGGTGACGCGCTCTAACTTGAGCGACTTCCGTAGCTTGTTTCTTCAGGCTAAGGAGTCCCTGCCTCAGCCGATACACGGCAAAAGGGGCCAGGCATGCAAATTAAAACAAAGAACAACAACAACAAAAGAGCTATGCTGCCGATCTGGGTACCTGCTACGATGGCTGCTCTGATGAACGAGGAGGAATGGACACCTTCAGAGTAGACAGCCATGAGAAACTCCTGAGGGAGGATCGCTGAGATAAACCGTGGCAGAAGGTTTCGGGTGTTATCATAGCAGAAAGGGAGTGATGATAAGGAACCCAAGATTCTTAGAGAGGTGTGTAGGCAAGTGTGTTAGATGTTTACACGTGTGCATGTGTCCGCGAGAAACATTCTACAGAGAAAGTGAGAAATGTGAAAATCTGCTGCAGATCCTAAAACTCTCACAACTGGCCCGAGTCAATCATCACTCCCACGACCATGGCAGCCACATCATGATGTCAGGGAGGTACCTTGACAATCCTTCAATTTAGTTATGCTGGCTACACATTGTCTTCCCCCACCCCCGAGTGAGCTGGGTCCTCCTTTTACCAACCTTGGAAGGATGGAAGGGTGAGCGAACCTTGAGGGAGCTACCTGGGATTGAACCTTGGACATGAGCAGTTTTGGCTTCAGTACTGCAGTTCAACCACTGTTGAACTGGCCCAGCGCCCTCTAAATATCACTGTTTGAAGCACCCACTCAGGACTGACTGTTTTTCTCCTTGTCCTCCACCAGCACCGTTGTGTTAGAGACCCGGCCCGTTGATGAACCAAACGCCACCAGCAACCTCTACGTGTCAGAATGACCTCTGCCAAACCTTTACCCAGATGTTGGCCTTCGACAGATCTGTAAAGCCAGTCCTTAGTGCCGCTCTGTGATCCTCAGGACTGCTTTGAATCTCAGAAGGGACCTTTCCCTCTTTTCGATAGCCTTGCAGGAAGAAAAGTAGTGGGCGAAGTGGAGTCAGGGTCTCCCCCTCGCCTGCCTCTGCGCTTCCCGTCAAACCACTAAAGAAAAGAACTGGAAATGAGATGCATTTTTGTTGCTCCACCAGAGGAGGGGGCGGTGGTTCTGTCTCACCGGGCCTTAAGGGATACTGCTTTCCTGGCCTTGCATCTTCCTCTTCTGTAAGGGAGTTTTGGTTCTCAATAAAGAATGCGTTGAATGCGACTTCTGGAGAGGCCATTTTAGAAGCACTCTGGGATGTCTCCCTATCAGCGGAATTAGGAACGGCTTGGCCCTGGCTCCAGACAAAGACGTCACCCACGGGCTGGTTTCAGCATTCTATACGGTTTTATTGGCAGGGAACCAAGCAGTGCCGGGTGGTAGTGAGGAAACGCCGGGGGGAGGGGCAGTTCCTCAGCGGCCCCATAACAGCCCTGTGTACAAGTATGCACTGGCAGAAAGACACAGAGGCGGCAGGTCGGACAGTCTGGGGGACCCCGGCTCCTGGAATTTAGGGTGCTTACTCATATGGGGTGTCCTTGGGTGTGCCCCCCCAGCCCACATACAGAGGCATACACAGTGGGGTAGATGGGGAGGCATCTGCAGGCGTCTCCCTAGTTCTGGAAGGAAGCCAGGAGCACGGGGAAGCCCCTAGCACAGAAACCATTCAGCCCCCCCCCCCCCCCGGCGAGACACAGCTGACAAGTAGGGCAAACACAGCAGGGATGGCACAACGGGAGGGGCTGCATTGCTGGTGGCTCCCCCCCACACACACCCCGTGGGGGATCCTGGGTCAAGAGACCAGACTCTTTTTTTTTCTCCTCTCCCTCCTGACTACTAGAAAGCCGGCAGATGGCAGCAAAACAACCCCATTCCCGAACCTAAATGGACATTTGGCTCCCACCTTCCGAGGCCTTCCTCCTCTTTCCTTGGGTTGAGAGTCTATAAAAGGCACTTGAAACTAGGAGGTAGGGGGGGATAGGGGAGGTGTTCTTTGACCCCGGAGGGGAAGTATTGCATGGACAACCCCCTTACTCTGCAAAGAGACAGGAGGAAGATGGAACCATGACCGGTGGTGCAGTATGGACCAATCCAGACCACACAGAGCTGGCCCTGGACCCTCGGATCCGTTCTCCAGGGGAAATGGGATGCTCATTGCCTCTGCCTAAGAAGTTAGGCCTGGCCTATAGGGGTGGGTGGGAGCCGGAGAGGGGCTGGCCAGCAGGACACAATGGCATGGCAGGCACGGATGGACGGATGGACAGACAGACAGTGTCTCCTGCTTTGCCTAAATTTTTCCAAGGAAGAACAAAGGCTAGGATGGGGGTGGGGTGGGGGCTGCTCCTGTGCCCCAGTTCTTCCATGCTCCTCTGTTGAGGAGAGGAGGAAGAGGAGGAAGAGGAGGATGGATGGATGGATCCAGAGCAGGGCCCTCTTCTCACTTGGCATGGGGCAAGGAGACCTCTAGCTGAGTTGATCTTCATACTGCTTGCGGAAACAGTCGCCGGCAGGGAAGAAGTCCCAGCAGCGTTCTTGGTACATCTTCCAGACGTAAGACTCCTGTGGCAGGAGAGGGAGAGAGAGAGAGCAGGCTGGGGAGAGGAGGTCACCCTGGCCAAAGGGCTGGAGAGCTCCCCCATCCCACATTGGCTGAGAAAAGGTGGGCACAACTGCCTTGGACTTCCACCACCACCACCACCACCACCACCAAGCTTGGCCAGAAAGTGGACGACCCTCACAGGGGCAGGGGTGGGTGAGCCAAAGACCTCCACACACACCCCCAATGTGGACCTCCGTCCCCGATGAGATGGAGGAGCCCCCTCACCTGGCCGGTGTGCTCCGTTTCGTCTTTGTTGATGAGATACATGAGGAAGAACCTAGAAAGGGAAGACAAGCAAGCAATGACCAACAACCGGAAGCTTTTGCAGCTGAAGGCTCTGGCTGCAACAGATGGGTGTGTGTGTGTGTGTGTGTGTGTGTGTGTGTGTGAGAGAGAGAGAGAGAGAGAGAGAGAGAGAGAGGGAGGGAGGGAGGGAGGGAGGGAGGGAGGGAGAGACCCCATTCCCGATACTTCTGGGAGCCAAGTGGTCAGGTTCAGGAAACCAGAGGCAGGTATTCGGGGGGGGGGGCTCTCCTTTCCACCCCACCCACCCCCAACAACTGGTTGCTTACATGTAATTGGCCAGATTATGCTCTTCCAGGGTGTGGGTGTCGAAGCCGTGGGGCGTCGTATCAAAATAGTCGCTGCCGATCCCACAGATGAAGCATTTGGTCTGCCAGACACCAGAAAGGAGGAGGGCCATGAGAGCAAGGCAGGAGGACCACGCAGCAGGGCCTTCTCTTCTGCTCCTCCAAGGCAGCCCACCTGAAACCAACCCCTTCTCTTCCCCTTCTGGCTCCCAGACGTGACTTGCCCGGTGCAGGACACACTGGGAGGAGCAGTAATGGCAGAGATGTTTCCAAGCCTGGGGCTGCAGCATTGGGGAGATACTGGCCTCCACCTCACCCCCCACAAAAGCTCGCTTTGAGCCTTTCCTTCCATTCCCAGCTTCACGTAAAAACACGAAGCAACATCTCCTCTTTGACTTGCAGTGCAAGGAGGAGAAGCCGGCAGGCTGGATTCTACCCAGAGGCTCAAGGGAGGAGTGGTAGTTCCTGCTATTTCCACTTCGGCTGCAAGACAGGACCTTGGAAATAAGCCAAGGCAGCCAAAGCTGGAGTCTTGATGCAAACCGTCTTTTTCGATGGCCAGGAACTTTAATGGTGTGGTCAGCTGGATGAGGCAAGCCATGGGAGGGAGGGAGGGAAGGAAGATGGGTGTTGGAGTCCGCTTACCTCCATGTCCTCCTTCACCTGCTCCTGCTGGTCCCTCAGCTCCCCGAAGGCGTCAATGATCAAACCTGGGAGGGGTTGAGAGGGCAAGAAAAGGCCGTCGAGTTGAGAAATGAGTGACTCAGGCTACCCAACACATTCCCGGGAAACGAGAAACCAGAACAGCTGCCTGCTCTGAAAAATGTCTACAGCCCTTCGTGAAACGGCACAAGAACACAATGTTGTTAATCGGGGCAGCTCGCGCACGCTCAGAGGTGCCCTTTCCAGTATGATGATGTGACCTATCTCTAGGACTGAATTCTGGCATCCAAAATCAGTTCTGAGAATCCTGATCTGAACTGAAAGGCAAACGTCTTCATGGGTGGCCTCACTTTTTCTTTTTTTCTGGGGAAGAAGGGTCCTGGGGGACATGGAGAGATGCTCTCAAGGCACCCCATGGGATAGATACCTTCAGGAATCGGAGACGAAGAGCCCAGATCTCGTGAGAAACGGCGCCGCCACTCACCTTGGATAATGGCCAGCAGGATGACGATGACGAAGAAGAAGAAGGTGATGTCAAAGATGACACGGTAGAGTTCGTACTCGTCGCCCGCTGGGTCTTCAATCTCATCGCCAATGCCCCCGCCGGCGCGCACCCCAACGTACATGTGGAAGAGGTAACACTGTTTCAGAGACAAGAGGAGGGAAATCAGTGGATTTTTTTTTAACAAACCAAGTGGCTGGAACAGCTTTCAGGTCTACAACAACTCTCCGGGATAGATGCGGAGAGCGCAGATGACCCGGGGAGATTGTCACCTTCAAGGCCAGCATATGAATTATCCAGCCGACCAATACAGTAAGTAGGACCCCTGTATCTGTCGGGGATCTGTTCCAGAACCTCTCACAGACACTGAAAAACGTGGATTATCGTGAATGCTATTATAATAGCGAACGTGATACACAGCACAGAGTCTGCCTCCCTTTAATGGCCTGTTGGGGAACTTTGTGATTAGAAATATATACATTAGGACCCCAGTATCCGCTGGGGATTAGTTCCAGGCCTTCCCGTGGATAATGAAAACCGTGGATAAGAGAGAACGCCTGCCCACCCACCTCCAAACTGCTGTTTCCTGACAGTAGTGTGCTTTATGGCTGCTGTTTTGAGACAGTAGCTTGCTTTATGACCGCTGTTTGACAGTAGCTTGCTTTAGAGATGCTGTTTGTGACAACAGCTTGCTTTACAGCTTGCTTTGTGGCTGCTGAATTATTTAATTTTTTTCCTCTACCAACCGTGGATAACTGAATCAATGGATAATGAATCAGTGGATACGGGGGGTCCTACTGTATTTCTAGGAATGTTGTTTTTAATATTTTTAATATTTTCAGATGATGGATAAGTGAATCAGTGGGAACTCGTTCTACACCTTCAGGCATCCTTTGGTACTGCAGAATCCTGGGCAGCATGAACCACATGGGTGACTGAGTCCTTAAGAGTCGGGCCTCCCCACCCTGCATCGCTTCAGTGCGCTGCCCTCTGCTCACCGTCATCATGTCATCGCATTTCATGTCAGGCTCGTCCTCATCCTCGCTCTTGTTGTAGAACTTGCGGAAAAAGTTGAAGGCCACCACCGTGTACAAGTACACCACCACGGCCAGCAGCCCCACGGTCATCATCAGCTGAGGAAAGAGAGGGCGAGTGGGAGAGGCACTTAGCTGACAGCCAGTCAAGCGCCAGCGTCGGATGGCTCTGTGATCCCAACAGGACCAGAGGCCGCTTGGCGGGACACAACAGTGAGAGAGGGCTTGCTCTCATGACCTGCTCATGAACTCGGTGTGGGGCATCTGTTTGGCTGCTAAAAAGGAAGAGGCTAGGTGTGTGTGTGTGTGTGTGTGTGTGTGTGTGTGTGTGTGTGGTTCCTGCATCGTATATCCCTACTCCAGCCTCTTCCAAATCCTCACTTGCTAACTTCCTTCTTTCTCCCTAGACTGTGAAAGCAGATTTAAAATAAAATGTGAATTGCTAATAGTAGCCGGTGCCTATTGTGTTTGGTGGATGTCTGTGAAGATTCTCAGTCATCCAGGGGAGTTTCTCTGGAAGTTGAGTCATGGCAACGGGACTTCTTTTTCTTGAGAGACACAGGCATTTCGCTGCTCATCCAAATAGCTTTCTCAGTCTGAAGAAAGCTAGTTGTGAGTCCTCCATCTTATAGTCCGCTCTGACCTCCTGTCACCCTGGTCTGAAACAGGGTTGCATTATAGGCAACAAAGGACGGGGTTGTCACTCCCCCTCCGTCTCCCCTTCTACCTGGGCTACCGACCCACCCACTCCCTCCCTCCCTCCCTAACTACCTGTTTGCCATTGTGAGTGACGGACGACAAGATGGTGCGCAGGGTCTTGACGCCCATGGCGATGTCCAGGAGGTGGGAGGCAAAGAAGAAGTTGTTGTAATGGCCCAGGACAGACATCACCATGTACCAGAAGAGATACAGGAAGGACTGTCAGGAGGAGAGAGAGAGACATAATGGGCTGTAAGATTTACCAAGGTTGCCCATGGAGGCATCTTCTCCAGGAGGTGCTTATCCTTTGAACACAGCATGGGCGAAATTGACATCAGCTCCTGGCAGGCTACAAGATTCGGCCACTGGAGACGCCCAGCCTCCCTGCATTCTGTGGGTCCTCAAGTGCCCAATCTCAAGAGAGAAGAGGAGGACTGGTGAGTACCATCCATAAGAAGAGATGCCCATGATGGAGGGGCTGTGTCCACCTTTCCCCCCACTTAACCAGCCTTCCCCCTTGTCAAGGTAGCAGCTGAGGGAGGCAGCGTTTCTGGCAAAACAAACCCCACCCCTGCTCAATCCAATACACAGCTCACACCAAGAGATATATCTATCCCTGCTCATTAAATGTGCAGCTACAATTTGTACTTTTGTTTTCATCGCTTTTTAAAAAAATATTTAGGGAGGTAAGTTAGTAATTGGTTTCTCTTCTTCGTTACCACAAGGAAACGGGCAGAAGAAAAGCGCATAGGTGATAGCAGGAGGCAGGAGGCTTATGGCTTTTGGGGTGCTTACTAAAAGCTAATATTGTGTGTGTGTTGGGGGGGTTACCAAAAGCCACTATTGTGTGTGTGTGTGTCTCTCTGTGTGTGTGTTTTAAAGAAAGACCCTGTGATTCTTAGGACATGGAATTTTAGCATATTCTAAGCTTTTTCGGGAAACATGCAGCAATGGGGAATTCACAGAGAACGGGGGTCTCTAAATCTGGGAATTGCTCCTAAGAGAAATGCAACCTAAGGTTTCCCAAAATAAGAAGGATGGGTCTGGCCTGGCTGTCCCCTTCTGTGAAGGATGGGATGCCAGAGAAAGAACTAATCAGATATTCATTATTACTCTAGTCGTTAGCTCCCTATTCACCATCTTCTCTCAGTCTTTTCACTCACGTTGTCGGTGAAGATCACTCCAAATTTCCAGATCTTGTACTTGATGTCAATAGAGGTGACCCTAAAAGGAGGGGGAGGGAGTTGGGGGAGGGGAGATGGATGAAGAGGCTCAGGAGACAGATGCAGGTACACATATATCCACATGCCACACTTCATTCCTGCACTCCCAAGATTGTTGAAGTGCACAACACATCCGAAGTTCTAGTCCTCACTGTGCCCAAAAGTTTAATGGATGAGCAGGGGTTGAGTCATGCTCTCTCAGCATGACCGGCCTACCTCACAGGGTTGGGGCTATGAAGGGAGACCTGGAAAGAGGAGAGGCATATACACCACCTTGTGCTTGATCCAGGGAAGATGGAACACCAACAGAAACACACTACCCCGACGACACACAATTGTATTCCATATTACTATGCACAGATGTGAAAGCTGAGCAGTTAAGAAAGCCGACGGGGGGGGGGGGGAGAGATTTGCTTTGTATGAAATGTACTGCTGGAGGATGCTGCTTTGTGGATGCCCTGAATGGCCAGAAAGACCAACAAGGGTGGTGGTGATGGAGGCGTCCCAGATCAAACCAAGCCTGAACTTTTATCTGGCGGCAAAATGGCGATGTGGAGGCTGTCTTACGTTGGGGACATCAAGAGAGGAATGGGTTCTCTTGACGCCGGCCTCACTGCAGTGCAGAAGCAGCGCCCGCCCGCCTACCCACCCCTCGGTTCCACCTCGCTTTCTCACCAAGTAAGGAAAGACTTGTCGGGTTCCGGCTTTTTCCCGTTCTGCGCTGTGATTTCCAGGCTGGCCAAATCCATCCCAAGCAGTTCCGCGATCCTTTCCCGCCCGTAGATGTCCCCGTATTTGTCGAGCACCTGCAAAAGGTGGCCGGAAAGCCAAGGAATTGAGGGCGAGCGATGATCCGTCTTTCAGCCCTTGCATCCACCCACCCTGCCGCTATCAACGGCCTTCTCCCCTGCCTTGCTGAGGAAACCTCAGCTCCCTTGTTCCTTTACCTCCACCTCGAGACGCTGTTTGAAGACCTTACCTTTCGCTTGATGAATTTGTCCCAGTAATTGCTGGGGAACGACCTGGCAAGGAAAGGGAACAGAGGGTATGTGTGTGTGTGTGTCAGTTTAATCATCACTCCTGCCCCTCCCTCCTACTGAAGCCTTCCATCCCACTGGATCTTCCTCCTTCCCTGGGAACGGGGTGGCTGTCCCAAGCTTTTCCCCAAATCTCCCCCACTTCACCCTCTGCAAAACCGCCGCTTGTCTGCCTACGGGGGGTGGGGGGGTGGGAGGGCATGGCTAGGAGCTGCAATACACGGTTGCCAGAAGGATGAGGGGGCCACCCAAGGGGAAGTGGATGGACCTGTATAGGAGGAGAAGTCCCACTGCTAGGTAGCTCAGGAGTTTGGGAATCTGGCTGTGAAGGCAGGGGCTAAGAGCCCAATTCCCCACTAATAAGCCTCCTTGACAGCGGCTGGACTCCATGATCCAGAGGGTCCCTTCCAGCTCTGCTGGTTCTAAGATGATTATTGGGAAGTGGATAGCTCAATGGTTTAAGGCATCTGGATGGGGAGCTAGAGGTTAAGAGTTCAATTCCCCACTGGGCTTCCTGGGCAGGGGTCAGGACTCAGTGATCGGCAGGGTCCTTTCCAGAACTCTGCAGTTCTACAATGATGATGATGATGATGGTGATGGTGATGGTGATGATGATGTCGTCGTCGTCCTCCTCGTCCTCCTCCTCCTCCTCCTCAGGGGCTACTGTCAGGACTGTTTTTTTTTCCTGGAGGGAGTGTTTCCCCAGGGAGGCCTCTGGACCTCAACTGTGACCCTCAACAACCAGGGAAGGCCTTCCGACCAGCCCCCCAACATCTCCCCTTGCAGGTGAGGGTTCCATGGCCCATTGGGGTGGGGTGGGGGGTGGGGGAAGGCCACCCCGATCCCCATCCTCCCAGAGAACTCACGGGGCATTGAGCACCAGGCGGTCCCACTGGCCCTTGATGTCGTCGTCCTCGGGCTGCTCCGTGATGTAGAGGCCGTCAAACTCCAGCTTGCGGGCCAGCTCCTTCTCGCGCTTGAAGATGACCAGCGGCACCTTGAGGCAGTTGTAGCCGATGATGCAGAGGAAGGCCACCAGGGTGTGGACGATGGAGAGGAACTGCAAGGCCGGCTGCATGTAGCCGGTGCTCTCCTCCAGGAAGTAGTAGACCACGCTGTCCTCGTCGTCCTCCTCGCCGTTGCCGTTGCCGTCCCCGCCGTCGTCGTCTCCACCAAAGCCCGAGCCGGCCCCGGAGGCTGCGTCCAGCTCCCCTTCGAACCCGGAGCCCTCAAACTCCTCCTCACCCGGAGGGGTGTCGGACACCTGGACAGGTGAAAGGAGAAGAGGAGAGACGGTTGGGCCAGAGCTGGAAGGGGCCCTTCTCAGGACTACTACTGCTGATCTAGCGTCAAGATGGTGACATTGGGTTCTACCCACCCCTTGCCTTTCTGCTCTGACTCTTATGACTGCTGGCCTGCCACTCTCCCAGCCCCAGCTTTTTCCACAGTCTCTTCCCTGTTTCTTTCGCTCTTGGGATGCTCTCCTGCCAAGCGTGTTTTCCAGATAATTCCAGAGTTGTGGAATTCTGAGCCACATCTCTTGGCTATGACTCAGTGGACAAATCCTGCCCCACCTGTGCCGTTCCAAGATCTTATCACCTGGCCTTCCAGTCTGTCAAGGGCAAACCCAATTTTGTGCTCTCCTCTCCTGGCGATGCACTTGCCCCCACTCTGCAGAGTCCCACAAACACACTCACAGCCCCCTTACCTTGTAGAAAAGTAGGATGAAGTTGATGGCAAAGGCCAGGAAGAGTGCCAGGAAGCGGAGGTTGTAGAAATTCCTAGACAGATAATTCTGAAAAGAGGAGTGGGTCAGAATAGCTGAGGCTTCACCCGTGTCCCAAGTGTATGTGTGTGCGTGTGTGCGTGCATTCGGATGTAGGTGAGTGGCAGCAAGGCATCCAAATATAAGTGTATCCCAAGGAAAACAAAATGTCCTGAGAAATGTAACCGTGTCTTCACACTTTTCTGACTGTACATAATTTATTTCTTTTTCAGTTTTCCATCGGTAGAGGAACTGAGGGCCAGGTAAGGTACGGGGGCTGTGTCCACCTCACTGCTAAAAACTGTGCTTTAACCTGTGACAAGTCATATTTACCCACCTCTACAAACACAAGCCTATTTTCACAATCTTAAGGATTACTGGCTTACTTGTGCTAAAGAAATCAAAAACTGTATTGTTGTGGTGTGGGTTTTTTAAAATTTATTTCTAGCACCCTGATTCATCCTGCATCCAGGACTATAAGCCTTGTTAGGGAAATACAGTGGCACCTTGTATAAAGGAATTAATTCGTTCCAAATGAAATTCTGTTAAGCAAATTTTCCTTTGTACAAGTTTCCCATAGGAATGCATTGAAAACGGATTCCTCCCTAATCGTGGCCATTTTTCTGTTGTACGGATTCGCCCCATAGGCGATTCTGTTAAGCCAATTTCCCTTATCTCTGGAATTTTTTTATCTTGCACAGATTTTATGTTACACAAACCTTTTGTTATATGAGGGTCTGCTGTATGGGAGGAGAGAAGATACCTGAGCCTTTTCAGCACCATGGACAGGGGATGCTGTGCCCTAGCCTAGGGTGCCTGCCTATTCCACCTGAAAGAGACCCTACCAGGAATTTTGTCCTTTGAATCTCCAGTTCATTCCAGAATTCCGAGCCTCCCTCCTCGGCCTCCTTCTTCTCCCGTTGCGCCACCTTCTTCTTCTCCTTGACTTCCTCTTTGGGTTCTTCCTCCTTTGCCTTTTCTTCCTTCTTCTCTTCCCCTTCTTCCTTGGCTGCCTTCTCCCCATTTTCAGCGCTGGGAGGGTCAAGGAAGTGAGCAGAGAAAACATGAAAGATACCCTCCTCCCTTGGTATACCTAGCCTTCTGGCTCTATTCCAGAGGCAGCCCACCAGCTCCAGCCAAACACAGTCTCTGATTGCTTTCTTCCAGGCACCAGGCCAACATTATTTTTCTATTCCCGGGTGTTTCTATTTTAGCTATTTCAAAACTATGTGTATTATGCTCTTCAGATCTGGGCTGGTGTTTCCTTGTTTTAATTGAGCAGTTCATTGAGGAAACGCAATGCCAAGACCAACCTGGTGAAGGGCAGTGTAGAATAAAAATAATTAAAAGGACCTAAATTAGAGGCCGAGGCACCTTAATCTCCTGCAGAGGACTAAAATAATGTATCTTTCTATAGTACACTTTTTATTTTTTATTTTTTGCAAAAGTGGGGGCTAGGGGTGGAAACTGAAAAGAAGATAAAATTCCCAAGGAAGCTAACTCAGTTGATGGTACTTGTGAGATTGTACCATATACACAAGAACTGTGAAGCTCAACAACTCATGCACTTCATGTCTTACTTTCTCTTACACACACATCAATGCCACCCGCTCACCAGAACCAACACCACTTACTCAGATTTCTCTGGTTCTACAGCTGGGGGTTCCTCAATCTTTTCTGGTTCCTCTTCCACTTCCTCTCCATCAATCTAGAACATTCAGAAGAGTATGGATCAGTCCTCTGGTATTATAGAAGAGCAGGGAATAAATATGGATGTATGTTCCTGTCTACATGTCCCTCTCTTTTTGTGTGTGCATGCAAGAAGAAATAATAAACATAACACAACTACCATGTACTGCCTGTATGGTATTTCCACAGGCTCAGCAATGTTAACACCACTAGCAATCTAGCTTCCCATGGGAGAGAGCCCCAGAGTTTGGGAGCTGCCACAAAGAAGGCCCTTTCCTACGTCCCCACAAGCTGCTCCTGCAAGCGTATGGTGGGACTGAGAGAAAGGACTCTTCTCTTAAGGAGGGTGCCCTTAATCACAGCAACGCCACCCCCACAGCAGTGCCCTAATCCCCCCACATGAAGAATGAGAAAGAAACCTGACTCTCAAAACTAAAACAGATTTGCAGGAGCCCAAATGATGTGAACCCCAGGGATGACCCACAGCCATACAGACACCCTCTTGAGCCCCAGACGCACTCCTAGTTTCCTCTTCAGGATGGGCGAGCCTTCAGGCGTAGGAGGCTCGACAGGGGTGGTGTCTCCCATATCTCCGAGACCACCGGGGGCGTCAGGAGCCATGGACCGGAAGTGCTCTTTCTTGGGGTCAAAGCCGTCTCCTCCTTCCTCGCCCCCCTCCTCTTTGCCGGCCTCCGCTATCTCCGCTTCTTCTCCTTCCTCGACCACTTGCTCCACCTCCTCAGACGGGGACAAATCTCCGTGCACTTCATCCTGGGTCGGGTCGGGCATGCTGGCCAGCAGCTCCGTCATGGTTATCTTCTTGGCTTCTTCCACCAAGCCGCCGCCAAACAGTGTGTTCCAGATGAGGAGGAAGAGGCCCTTGAAGATGTTGTAGAAGAAGAAAAGGATGCCCATCAAGATGGTGTAGATGAAGGTGGCCACAGCCATGGCCATCTCCTTGATGGTCATCTTCTTGATTTTGCGGAATTGCCGGCGGATGTTGCGGTAGGTAAACAGGCGGAAGAAGTTCACGACGCTCTCCAGGAACTCCCCGAAGGCTGAGGACGCCTCCGACGGAGCCGAAGCCTTCTCCGCTTCCGCGCTTTCAGCCCCTTCTCCTTCCTCTTCCTCTTCTTCCTCCTCCTGCCCTTCCTCCTCCGAAATCTGGGCGGCGATCTGCATCTCAAAGATGGTGTCCTCGCAGAAGTTGATGAAGAGCTCCATCTTCTCCGACTCGCCCCCTTCGTTGACCACGTCAAAGATGAACTGCCTCTTGGACTCCTTGACCTGCGGCATCTCCCACTGGGCCTTGTTGGTCTCGCTGATCTCGAAGTAAATGCGCTCAATGCGCTTGCTGGCGCCCATGATCTCAATGCGGCCGAGGTAGGGGCTGAAGTAGTTGAGGATGCACTCCGCCAGCTCCAGGAAGGTCTTGAGCCGGTTGTCGTGAGGAATGTGCTCCGAGAGGTTGGTCAGCAGCACGGCGATGTTGAAGCCGATGTCTTTGGCGGGCTCTTGGAAACGGTTGGCGAACTCCTCGTAGTCAATCATCTCATTTTCATCCGCTTCCGAGCAAGAGAGCAAGAACTGGATCTCGGAAGGGGTGTACTGCTTCTGGCTGTCCATGGCCTTCTGGAAATCTTTCTTGGAGATCAGCCCCCGGGGATCGGTGACATAGTCCTTGAAGGCATCCGAGGCCACAATGTCCTTCAGCTTCAAGAACATGTCGAAGAACTTGAGAATCATCTCCACGTTGCTTGAGGACTCCACCAACATGTCCACCATTTGCCTCGCGATGGTGCCGTTCACGACATTCCCTGGAGGGAAGCACATCATGGAGGATGTTAATAAAGTGCTCTAGTCATGGACATGAATGTGGAAGAAAGACACGCAATGAGTGGGCGAGTCAATGCTGTGTTCCCACCCCAGATGTGAGGCAGATGAAGCTTTAACAATCCACAACAGAGATATAAACCCTTGCTTCTCTCTTTCTCATTGGAGGGAAAAGAGGATTCACCACATTCTTCTCCTCACTTGAAAGGGTGAGGTAAGTTTTTTTTGGGGGGGTTTCAATTCTATTCTCACAATTGCAAAGACTGTTATTTTGTGCGAAACTTGGACAAGTGTTCTTTAGATTTACAGAAATAAACCAATTTCAAGTCCTGGATGAGTCTTTATGGAAATCTACCAGTCTTTTTGTGCTTGCTCTGTGTGTTTCCTATGCTGTCTGTCTGTCTGTCTGCCTCTCTGTCTGTCTGTCTGTCCATCCATTTGTCCCACCTTTCTCCTTAAAAAGGACCCAGTTGTCTACTTGGAAACGGCACTTTGGTTTGAACTGCAAGACATCCGAAGTCAGCAAAAACGGTGAGGCTCAACTCTCACCTTCTAACAGGGACAATAACATCACCACCATGTCCTTCTGCAGGTCGAGCAGCTCCTTCAGAAGCCCAATTTGGCTGGAATCCTAGAGGAAGTGGGAAAACAGAAGATACTGAGTGTCCCTTGGCTCGGGCATGCTTTCTCTGCATATCATTCTGAGGCTTATGGTCAAAGCTCGAGTTGCCCTGTTGAGGAAAGTCATCCTCCATGGACACCTCGGGCACTACAGCCCAGCATGTATTCTTGATGTCCTCCCTTGCCACATAAAATGGCTCCTCATATAAGACAGGGGAAAACTTTCATCAAGTGGGCAGGCAGGAGGAGGAGGAGGAGGACAGAGGCAACTTTGTTGGCACCACAGGCCAGGGGCCGGTTTGTTCGTTCGATTTATCTATTGCCCATCTGGCTGTTAAGGTCACTCTTGATGTCTACAACAGTTGATGGGTGTTGTAGACCACTGTCCTCTCCACAAAGTCCAACACCCCCCCCCCCCCCAGTTCTCAAGTGGATCCCTCCACTTAAGAGGCTTGTACTCTGTTTAGGACTATCTAACCCTGCCATGTACAATATGCTTCAAGGGTAAATATGGCACTCCAGAAACAACCAGTTCTCGGGGTCCCGGACTCTTCCTCTTTAGCCCTCCCACCCTCTTTGGAAGACAGTTTGTTCACTGGAGACCTATCTTCCAATCTAGGAAACGAGGATCAAGAGGGCACCCCGTTTCCTCTGAAGGAGCAGTCTTCCTTCCTTACCTCAGGGTGGGATTCACTCCGAAATTGATCCTCATGGGCAGCGCAACAAAAAGGATAATTTTGGTGAGGGGAGAAAATGCCCCTAATGTGTTTCATTCCCATGGCGGCACCTTGTAAAAACTAATCTGGACCCAATACTATTCTTACCTCCTTGCATGCTGAGAAAGTACAACTCAAAGGGGCCCAGCCATTTCAGGCCTTTCAGATTTCTCTCTTCAGTACCAACAAGTCTGCACTGCAAACTCATAGCAGGCTGAGTTCCGGCTTTACCCAAAGAACGCTGGGAACTGTAGTTTATTGGGCGGGCTGGAAATCCAGTTAGACATCCATATTCTTCCTTAAAGATGGACAGTTCCCATGGTTCCCAGGGAGAGGGCAGAAAACTGTTTGAACCCATGGAATCCTGGAGTGTCGTCATGCCCTCTGTCCGCCGTACGTGCTATTACGTAGCAGCAACCTTGCATTTGGGTTTAGAGGAATTTTGCTACTAGTGAATACCCAAAGGACACAGGCTGGAGGGGTGGGGGTGAGAGAAATAAGGGGGTGCAACACCCAGCCAACACCACAGATCCTTATATCTCCTCCCACTTGGCCCCCAACATCCACAGTATGACAACATGAGCTAGGATGGGACGTGAGCTA
This sequence comes from Phrynocephalus versicolor, assembly GCA_023846285.1. Lineage (NCBI taxonomy): Eukaryota > Metazoa > Chordata > Lepidosauria > Squamata > Agamidae > Phrynocephalus > Phrynocephalus versicolor. The sequence continues at coordinate 2,690,580 of JAHTLZ010000008.1, forward strand.
GCAAGCCGAAGCACTGGGCAAGCGTGGGACTGCTGACCACCCCCCTCTTTATCAAGGGACAGTTGGTGGCACGGCCAGGCGGCAGGTCAGGTCAGGGGCATAGAAAAGCAGAGAAGGGGAGAAGGAAGGAGAGCTGAGTGAAGTGCAAGGGCCAGCCGCTGCAGAGCTAGAGGGGGAAACAGACCAGACCAACATCGGCGTTTGTCAAGAGTGATGCCCCTATCGGTCAATGCATGGGGCATGGAGTGTGTCGGGTAGAGAAGCAAAGCCTACAAAGCTGACAAGGGAAATATTGATGGAACAAATGCACAGGGCACCCTGGATCCTCTGGGTGTTGCTGAACGACGACTACCATCGCCACCAGGAGGAGCTGAGAAGAGCTAGAATCCAATCCCATCGCAAGGGCCGCGGGTCCCTCTCCTGTGGCGCAGATTATGGCCACGGCAGAGGACAGAACATGCTAGTTTGTTTTGCCGGAATGGCTCCGAGACTCTAAAGTTAAGATTCCTAAGGGCAACTGGCCGATTGAAGTACGTAGCCAGAAGGGATCCGAACTCTGAACTTGTTTTGTAGTTGGGTAGTCACTGTTGGGTGACGTCTGTACACCGCCCAGAGTTCCCTATGGGAAAATGGGGTGGTTAATAAGTATAAGAAATAAATAAATAAATAAATAATCCCTTTGGGTGTGGGAGGCAAGGGATTAAATTGGTCTGGCCTGATCCAGACCCATCGGGAGGAGAAGGGCAAGGGTCCTGGAGAGGGGGATGGAAGAGCCGTGGGCAGGGGAGGAGCGAAAAAAGAAGACAAGGAGGGGGAAAGGGTGAGAGGAAGCAGACGGAGCAGCCAGAGGGAGCGGCATTGGCGTGAGATGGCCACATGTTAACACAGAAGGTTCTTACGCCATCTCGAAGTCCTGGGGGTTGGGTCATCTGTCACACATCAGAACAAAAATGTTATTCAGAAACATTTTTAAAAGAATATTTTTGTATCTTGTCAGGTTTACCATCTAGCACATTCCTTTATTTCCAAGGGAGAGGGTTTCGTTTCCCCTCTTTTTGGAGGGGGAAAACCTGGGCCCATGTATTGACTGGAGACTTGGAAGAAATTCCCCCGAATTCTTCAGTCGTCAGAAGAGCAGCGGAATTCGAAGCCCTGAAATGGCCCCTACAGGTCACGGGGTTTTGCCACCGGTTCCGTCTATGAATGTTACGGAGTCACCGTCTAGTTTCTGCTTTGCAACCTCTTAAGGCTCCAGTGGTGGCCAAACTTTGGCCCTCCAGATGTTTTTGGACCACAACTCCCACTGTCCTTCATCATTGGCGACACAGGCTTGGAATTCTGGGAGTTGTGATCCAAAACAGCTGGAGGGCCAGAGTTTGGCCACCACTGTCTGTTGATCTTTTGGAGGGGAAAAACCAGGGAATCCTGGTCACCCACCCCCATAAAATAGCACATCTTTGTGGGGGTCTATAAGAAACATGGACTCCCCTTTCTACCATGCATAAGACAAAGGATACCCTGATCTTTGTTCTAGGGTCAAGGGAATGGATTTCCTGCATCCCCTCAAATTTAAAACATTTCCATCCCACTTTTCTCCTTAAAAAGGCCTTGAGGCAGCTTACAACATTCAAAAAAAGCGATATTTAAAAGCTAAAAGCATTAACTGTACAAATATAAGCAATGAGTTAAACAAGGATTGTGTTAAAATGGTAAATAAAACCAATATTAAAAACACATTTAACGGAGCAGAACAAGAGGGCTGAATTCTCCTGCACTGCTCATACTAATACATTTTTCTGCACAGTGGCTTTTTTTGCTCCTTGGGCTCAGAGAGAGAAAGAGAGCCACAGAGCCGCAGAGAGAAGTGTCTGGGTTTGTAAGACATCTCTTTAACATTTCGACAGCCACTCTTTTAAGGATACAACTTAAGCCTGCTAACCATTTGAGCTATCCTTCTCGGTTGTTGTTTTTACCTCAGTCTCTTGTCTTTAAAAAAATAAAAATAAATCAAATTAAACCCAGACAAGATCAGGATATCCTGACCTGCTACTGGGGACCCTCTGGTGTGTTTTCCTGCCAGTTCCCCCTCTCTCAAGCTCTCTTTCTCCTTCCTTCAAATAAGGACATCTCTGCTTGTTTTTGTTTTTGCTTCTTCTTCTTCTAATTATTATTTGCCTCACAAAATATCCCATGGACTGGCTGCAGGAAGTACGGGCAAACCCTCTCCCAAGTTCTAGGAAGTGATGGAGCCGGGGGGACGGACTCTTTCGGATTCCTTTATTATGACATTCAGCAGATCAGACAAGCACCGAGCCTGATGTGAAGTGGGTGGTGTCAACGGGTATAAAGGAACAGCCAGATGGTAAAATACAAAAATGATCCTTTTTTTATCCAAAGCCATTGGTAAGATCAGGAGTGGGGAAAGGGAGGCACAGAGCAAGTGAGCTGGGGTTAGTACTGGAATTAAAAAGGGAGGTCGCACCAGACAAAACCTCTCTCCCACACCTCCCGCTGCCGTGCTTGGGTTCCGGACTGCTCTCGCCACCCCCTTCTGTTCCCCTCCCGACCACGTCCACTCTAACAAGAGCCCACCCAGGTCCCAAAGACCCTGTTATGGCAGGAGCCTGGCCGGACACCCAAATGGAAGAGATCGTGGTGGCCACATTAGAAGCACCGGATGACGGCTAGCTAGGGTGCCCAGTGGTCTAGCTGGGAAGGCAGGAATAAAAAGGGGGTGGTGTGTGGTGTCTTTCCTGGGAATTATAGGACGAGTGATGGGCAGGACTCCTTCCATCCAGAGGTGGTTTATTCCCTCTGTTGCTGCTTGGCTTCCAGATTGATGAGTCTGGTCATCAAACGAGCAAAGGGTTATTTGAGGAGTGGGCTCAGATCTGGGTTGGGTGACAACAAGGGTGTCAGCAGCAAAGGCCTGGCAATCAGTCTGATGAGACGGGATGCACCTTGATTCAAGAACCCATGAACATGTGACTCAGGAAAGGGTGAGTTTGACCCGAGGCCTAGCATTTGACACTCGGTCCAAATGTTTCTCTCTCTCTGCTCAAGATCCTGGAACAGAAATATCAGATCCTGGCAGCACCCTGGGCAGGAGCTTTCTTTTTCCATCACCTTTCAGCTCTGAGAGTTAGGGTGCTTTTACACGACCTCTAAAATCCGCTGACAACTTAAATTCGGACCAGAGATTGTGGGGGTTTGTTCTGCTTCCTGTGTTCCCACCCTTCCGCCCTCCATTGCTCCTATCTGCGGCGAGGGGAGGGAGAAAAAAAAGGGAGAAAAGAATGCAGGCTCACCTCCGTCTGCCGTCCAGAGCATCCCCGTAGGGATTCCTGTCTCTTAAAGGGGCGGCGGGGACAAAAAAACAAAGAGAAGGCAAGGGGAGCCCGGCATCCACAGCTTTGCAATCCGCATCGGAATTTTTTTTACCTCCGGAGACCAGGTACTTCTAAAGTGCACTGGGACGCGCTTAGGTGGGTGTGGTCGTACTTTATTTTGTTTAAAGTCCACAGCTGGTGGGAAAACAATTTTAAGCTCCGCAACCGGGAGCCCTTTGCCTCGGATTTTAGGGGTCATGTAAAAGCAGCCTTATTCTGTGCTTTGCTGTTCTGCAACGGGCTAGAGGATGGGTAGCTGTTTGAAGTGAGCTGGCCACAAAAACACGGATTCCCGAAGGGGGTTGTGGCTGTGCTTTCCCCCTGTTCCTCTCATCTCTCTGCCTTTCCCCAGCCATTATGCTCTTGCCAACCCTTAGGGAAGGACCCGGTTCTTCCTGCCCTTGACCGCTTTGGCTGGGCTCCACAACCTCCCGGCCTTGGCTGCGGTGTTTACCTGAGCGAGCTTCATCATCATGTGAGCGAAGACGTGGAGAAAGCCGATGACCGCATCCCACAGTCTGCTGTGTGCCAAGCTCTGCTGATTCCCAGTGCAAGGTCCCTGAGGGGAAGAGCCAAAGGAGGAAGATGGATGTTTTCACAACAAATAGCTGGCTGGTAGAGATGGGCACGAATAAAAAAAAATGGCATGTCGTTTGTCGTTTGGAGGGTCCGTTTCGGTTTGTTTCTGTTTTTCGTGAATTTTTGCAAAAAAGTTGTTTTCGTTTTTGTTCGTTTCGTTACCATTTGTTACCATTTATTTCAATTTTTTGTGATTTTTTTAGGATTTTAAGCAATTCACTCATATTGCAGTAACGGAAACGAAACGCACGACAAAATTTCCGGTGTTTCTGTTCGTTTCGTTTCATTCTAAAGACTCTTGTGCTTGTGTGTCACTCTGAATGGAAGGTGTTCCCCAGCATGTTACCTGGATGTACTCGGTAAGGCTGTTGAAGACCTGCTTGGCGACTGCCATGGCTTTGGAGAAGTTGCGCTTCCCCTGCTCATCGATCACATCCTTGCCGGAGTAGTACCAGTAGAAATCGCTGATGGACTCCTGAGGGTGGGAAGAGATCTGAAGGTGAATTTGTCTGCCCGGTCTAGAGACCTCAGTGGGAAAGCACGGTATTGCCAAGCAGCCGGTCTGCGTCCAAGGTAGAAACGGCCTAGGACCGTGGGGCAGTGGTTAAATTGCAGTAATGCAGTCAAACCTCTGCTCACAACCTGGGGGTTCAATCCCAGGGAGCCAGTGTGAGGTGGACTCAGCCTTCCATCCTTCTGAGACTGGCAAACTATGTACCCAGCTTACTGAGGGGAGAGGGCAATGCGTAGCCTGTGTAATTAAACCGTAAACCACTCAGACAGTGTGCTGTGGTTAAATGTCTGTCCTGCAGGTAAAACTGTGCTCACCACCTGGGGTTCAATCCTAGGTAGCCGGGTCATGGTTGACTCAGCCTTCCATCCTTCCGAGGTTGGTAAAATAAGTACCCAGATTGCTGGGGTGGGGGTTTAATGTGCAGCCTGCATACCGTAATTAAACGGTAAACCGCCCAGAGACTACTTGAAGAGGTATGGGGCGGTGTATAAGCAGAACACACCCTTTCCCTTATGAAACAGATTCTCTTTAGAAAGCAAGCTTCAAGGACACTGAATAGCAAAAACAGGGGCTGTTGATGAAATTTTGGGCCCGTGGTCATCTTAGTAGGAGAGCCCCAGGGTTCTAGAGATGGGCAAGGGGTCAGTGTGAGACCCTTGTGGGATGTCCAGTTCTCGGACAGGCTTGGCGTAGGATGAAAATGTTCTCACCTGGAGTCGCAAAAGGTAGTCGACAGTGCAGATGATAATGTTGATGGTGTTTGTGTTCCCTGTCTGGGTCCGTAGGTAATTCTGGAAATCTGGGGTGCAAAGCAGCGGAGTGAGGAGAACACATACCTTTCTAGTGACCCCCTGCTCTCCAGGCTTAAAAACAGGGTACTTCAAGGAAGAGCCAGAGGCAGGGGACATGGTATCAGGAGACAGATCTCTAACCTCGTGCACTCCCAGACGCATCTGGTGGGCCCACTGGGAGATACAGGAAGCTGGACCAGATGGGCCTTTGGCCTGACCCAGCAGGGCTCTTCTTATGTTCTTACCTCTGTTTTATCCCCACAAGATACTAGGTGGGAGGAAAACCTACTGGGCTCCGACCGCCTTAGGGACCTCAGGGATGAGCAAAAGCCTGAATCCTGGACCCAAACCTCTCTCAGTCTGCCCTCCCCACCCAGGGACCTCCCCACTGCGTTTAGACCAGCAGTTCCCATCCTCACATCCAGTCAGTATAATGACTGGTGGGAATTGCAGTTCTCCATGTCTCAAGGACTTAGAGCTGCCGTCAACTTTGGAGGATTGTTTTTGAATGTGAAGGGAAAGCAAGATGGGGAAAAGTCTAACGCTTCTGAGGTGGTCGGAGGGAGACTCTTATCCCCCACACCTTTACCCAGGCTGGCCTGGGTGGATGGAAACTGAAGTCCTATAACATTTTAAAGGCAGGCATGTCCAGACTTCGGCCCTCCAGATGTTTTGGACCACAACTCCCAGAATTCTAAGCTCAGATGGCCAATGGCAAAGGACAGTGGGAGTTGTGGTCCAAAACATCTGGAGGGCCGAAGTCTGGACATGCTTCAGTGAACACACAAGACAAGATGCCTCTCTCCTGATGCGACTCCCCAGAAGAAGGGAATCACCTTCCCTAGAAGAAGGGCATCCCCAGAAGAAGGGAAGGAGAAACCACTTCTGAGTATTTTCTCCCTGGGAAACCCTGAAAGGGTCACCATAATTGGATTGACAGCACATCATGATTATGATGACCCTGTGGTGGTTCTTTGATGCTGCCGGACCTACCGTTGTTGTGTCCTTCACAGAGGAGCTGTAGGAACCGGAAAAGGTCCTGCGTGAATAAATCGTCGGCCATCACCTTTTCTCCTAGAGCGGGGAAGGGGTGAAGGGAAGAGACAGAACTGGCCGACATTAGCAAGGGACAATGAAGGGAGCGAGAGAGAGAGAGAGAGAAAGAGAGAGAGAGAGAGAGAGAGAGAAGGGGTGTAATGGAAGGAGGCCATGGGGAGCATGCAGTTAGTACCAACTGGGGCATCTCCAATGCTGGGCGTGGATGGAGAACCCGTTTGGGCAAGGCAATCCACACTGCAACACCGCAGGCATGCACGGGTCAACCCTGCAGGCCTCCATCTGGGCTAAGCTCTCATGGAGACTCCTAAGGAAGTAGCCGCTGGGCTCCACGCTTAATTCAAGAGAAGTTTCTCTGGGTAGAATCATGCATTTGGTTACAGGCTGTGTTGTGTAGGAAGGAAGGATGCAGCTCCGTACAGAACATCCTTCCTGGAAAAAGATTTATCAGCCATCAGGTGACATTCTAGCCATCAGGTGACATTCCAGCCAAGACTCAATATCTTTTTCATTTTCAGTGATAAGGAACAAAATGAGGTTGAGACAGGTGTGAGAAGAATTAAGGTGGTATACTGGATGAGCTTAGTTCACCATTGTGAATATTACCGTAATAACTAGTTCACCCTGACTTCACCAAATGGTGTGCCAGAGGCTAAATGCAGAAGCCCAGTTCTCTCTGAGGACCATGGATATCTATCTATCTATCTATCTATCTATCTATCTATCTATCTATCTATCTATCTATCTATCTATCTATCTATCTATCTATCTATCTATCTGTCTGTCTGTCTGTCTGTCTGTCTGTCTGTCTGTCTCTGTCTGTCTGTCTGTCTGTCTCTGTCTGTCTGCCTGTCTGTCTGTCTGTCTGTCTGTCTGTCTGTCTGTTATTTGACTACAGGGCCCCTCTGGGCAGTTTACAATAGTGCCAGTAAACAATTAAAACAGACAATGTCAGTGAATTCAAATCAAATACAGACAAGAAACTGGTAACAATAACTAGCAAACTCAAAAATGATTTGCCTAAAATACTGACAGTCTGTGTCCTTGGAACGGCACCAAAACCAGATACATCCTAAGTGGTGGATTAGAGCAAGGCAAGAGGAATAGGAGGATGAGGAAATTAAAAAAGAAAGTTGTAATCAAGCAAACATAAGACAGCCATTTGCCTTATTTTTGAGAGTTAGTAGAATTAGTGGCCAAAGGGTCAGTTTGTGACGGGTTCACACCATCCGTTCTGTGGCATTGGTCATTAATGAAGATATGAATCCAGCTGCATGTCGGGGATGGGTGGGTATGATGAGGAATGGGCCTCCCATTCAGATGAATGTTCTTCCCCATTCCTCCGGACGGATTCATACGGCGCCATTGGCCATTAATGACCAGCCCCCTTTTCCTTTGTTTATGAAGTTGCCTCCTCTGCTTCACCGGGGCGGGGCGGGCAGGCGGGCCGGGGGGGGGAGAGTCAAAGCATCATCTGGGATCTTGCCCCTCTTGCTTTGTCCTCCCTGGGGAGTGGGAGACATTGTGGCATTTGAGGGTGGGGTGGGGGGGGTTGGGGGTGAGGCTCCAGGCTTCAGAATGCAGGACAGGAAGGGAAAGGATTATAACCCCAAGTCCTCTGAATAAGAATCAATGGTTTGGTCTGAGATGTACATTTATGTATGTATTTATTTATTTATTTATACAGGGGATCAGAAAGGCTCTACAGCATGAGAGGCAGGCAGTACCTGAACAACATCTACATAGGACAAAGCAGCTGCTACAAGGATACTACGAGGACAGCACATTGACGGCACAGATCCTATAACCCTAGAACAAGGAATGGACATTGTGCTAATATACTACAACAGGATGAGCAACACGCAGCCTGCTGGATGCCTTGCACCATTCTTGCAGTCTCCCAATTGCTGTGCTCCCGAATGCATAATTCTGATATTGAAACAAGGCATGTGGGCAAAGGAAATTGCAGCTTCTTTTTTGTCATGCCCACACCCCTTAGCTTCGGTTAGAGGGTAGGGGTAAATTTATCAGCCAGCAAAGCCCTTGACAGGCTTGGTGGAGTGTGTGTGTGTGTGTGTGGAGGGGGGGGGAAGGCCACACATCTGCTGCCCACCCCAGTACTGCCGATGCATTACAGCAGGGATGCTACGAGGATGGTACTTATAATGCCGAGAGGTTGTGCTGGTAGACCACAGGACTTGAAAGAAGCACGACAAAGGGTATTGTTGACAGAACGACTGGAGAGAGAGTGGCAGGCCTGAAAACACCCAAAAAGGCAGGGGAAAAAAAGGAACTGTGACAGAAATGGCTTAGAAGCCAGCATTAGGTGGGCGGGAGAACCTTTAAGACAGATTCTAGAGCACTGGGTCCCAAGATTTTCTTGGACTGTAATTCCCAGAAGCCTTCACTGCCAGCTATGCTGGCCAGGATTTCTGGGGGCAGCGATCCAAGTGTATCTGGTGACATAAGGCTAGAAAGCACAGATCTATAGCATAAGACAAGAACGCAGTATAAACAGAGTTACGAACGGTATAATGCAACATGTCTTGGGAACAATGATAAAGGCAGCACAACTTATTCGGAAAGACGCACCCCCTCAGATGCGAATGCTACAAAGGGTACTCATACACAACAATTTCCACAGTGACTTACAAATACACACGGAAGCATGGCTGCAGAGACCCTGTCGTTATAACACATCCTAGTTTCCACATATATTGTACCAAGTTCTCACAAAAAACCTGTGCGGCTGTCACAAACACAGCACACCTAACATCTAAAGAGAGCTGCAGAACTTCTGGGTGTTTGGGGCCTCTGGCTACCAGAAGTTCTGAAGCTGATTCCCCAATGGGAATCCTTCTTTGACAAGGGGATAGACTCCACGATCCAGAAGATTGTAATTATCGTTAAACATCAATAGCACTTTGCTACTGAACAAAGACCAAAACATACAGCCACTTGCTAAGGAGTGACGAGGAGGTTAAGAGATGGGGAAATGCCTGCCCTCACCTGAGCTGCTGCTCTGGCATCCTTCATCGGCTTCTCAGGGATTGCACTTATATATCCCACAGAACTATAAAGGAAGCTCCCACAGCCCTCTCCGGGAGAGGAGACACCAAAATATACTGCTAAAGTGCTAGCGACAAAATGTTTCTTACAGCCAAGTACGACAAAGAAACCACGGGAGAAAAAAAAAATCAACACAATGCCACAGCTGCACAGTTACATTCACACGCAAGAGGCACAGCGCTCTGCACAAACAGGACATGGATAATATGGGGAGAGGGCACACGTGATGAGTCCTCTGCTTGAGGCAGGAGGGTGCAGGGACGACCCAGAAGATCTTTACGCCTGAACCTGATGGGAAGCATCTGAGACTGACCACACGATGCTTCCTTGGGGGGCTGTGGGAGACGTGGGGTCCCCATTATGTTGGTTGTTGCAAAGGGACAGAAACCTGGCAGGATTATGTCCTGGGGGTCTTTAGTGTGAAGGAACATTGGAGGGTGGGGTGGGAAAATGTACAAGGTCCAGAGACCTCAATTAAAGCACCGGGTGGGGTGGGGGGGAGGAATAATAGGCAGTTAATGTGCTTAGATAAGGGGAAGGGCTGATGTGAGTCCCTGGGGATGTTGTGTTTTTGTTTTTGTTTTTTGTTTTTGGTAGCTGAAAGGCATGCGCCAAATTGATTTAAGAACACCTTCTGTGGTCCCCACCCACCCTTCCCTAATACTGATCAGAACCCTCCTCAAACAGCCAGCCAGTGAGAGAGAGAGAGAGAGAGAGAGAGAGAGAGAGAGAGAGAAAATGCTAGAGGAGAGATCTCCATCAGCTTAAGGGAAGCAAACTCACAAACTCACACTGTCCTACACTATGCCTCTGGGTCTTGCAGGCCCCCTTGAGAAACAGTGGTTCCCAACCTCGGGTCCCCAGATATTCTTGGACTCCAGAAATCATGGCCAGCACAGTTGGTGGTGAAGGATTCTGGGAGTTGTAGTCCGAGAACATCTGGAGACCCAAGGTGAGGAACTGCTGCCCCTAAACGTTAGACCAAATGGGAGCATCCACTTCCATTATACTGTCATGGGTAAAAGAGAAGAGAGGGAAATCTTTGTGTTTATTCAGCTTGCCACATTTATCTGGTTCTTATTCTAGGGGGAGAATTTGGGTATGTCATGCGTTCCAGCGACTGAAAACATGCCCCAGCGGAGAAACGAATGGCAGTCTGCACATTCAAGAGGTGTTGTCACCATCCCAGTGACAACATAGTCACAGTTACTACGAGGTGGCCAAACACAGCCTGGAGTGGGGAGAGGCAGGAGACCATATACTAGATGACTAGTCAATCAGAGCTTACTTTTCTCAATCATAGCTCCAAGAACTGCCCCCAGTGGCTAGGCAATGACGGAAACTCCAGAAGAGTAACTTTTTCAGGTTGTGCGGTAGACAAGTACAAAAACTAAGAGCCTGGTTGTTCTGGGTTAAGGGATAAGGCTGCTTGCTACAGAGTTCAGGTTGAGCAGATCTGAGCAGGGCTTTGGATTGGAGACCTCACAGAGTCACCGGGGTGGAGTTTCCTCAGTCTAGGTGGGACTCAAGTGCACATTGTAGTCTCAATTACCATGACCCTTCCAAACCTTACCAAAACACCTGAAGGGGAACATATTTTTCTTACATGGACCCATCAGCTAATGGGTGTGCCTCCAGAAATCCGTAAGAATAATGCAGCCATGTGACCCACATGCAAAATCCCAAGTCAATGTTGGTGATATTTTCCCTGGATGACACAAACGGCATAAAAAACTAACATGTTGAGGTCTGCAGGAGGCACAGGGGAGTGCTGCTGATTAGAGTGGTGATGGGAAGAAAGAAATGTAAATAAAAGGGAAATTGGAAAGGGGGGGGGGAAGAAGATTGGTTTAGATTTTGTCCTTCCATCACTCCACCCTAAGCAACAAGTTCAGGACCTTGGATAGCGACTATAAGTAAGCCTCTGCAGTGTTTGACCAGAAGAAGGATCTTAGGAGATTCAATAGCTCATCTTTTTAAGATATTTTATTTGCTCCAGAAAGGTATTATTGAATCCTGATCCTAAAAATGACTCCCCCCCCCATTTGATGGCCTTTGCTCCTGCAATCTTGCTGCCTGGCATTGGCCGTGACCCTCAGACGGTCTCTCAAAACTCCCGGCTCCAAATAGACAACCCGACCTCAACAATGGAGATCCCCATGGCGTTATGGGACACTGCTAGACCTTAAGGCGGGCCAGGGAGGGTTCTGATCAGTTTTCAACCTTTGACCCGTCAGGTTAGAAAGAGGACGTAAAAGAAATACAGGCTGTAAAGCTGGCCATGAACGAAAAAAACTTAAGAAAAGTGAAAGGATTATTTACCATTTTCACGAGTGATGACTGAGGGAGGGGCAGCAGTGAGAACAGGAGAGGGGTGGGGGGGGAGAGAAGGAAGGAGGGGGAGAGAGGAGGAGTGAGCGCAACACATCACAGCAAAGAAGGAAAAGGAGATGATTAAAAACAAAAAGAAAAGGAACAAACCCAGCGTGTATTAAAACAATATTAATGTGGAATGGAAAAAATAAATCAATAAAACGGATGTGACCGGAAAACCCAAGGTAAAGGTAAAGATGGATTGAGAGAATCAGAATCCATTATTGGTTTAGAAATCTCAATTAATCCATGTCTCGGTGGAAGGAAGCTGTGAACACAAAGACAATAGGCAGAGCCATTGGACCAAGGGGGCTACGGGTGCTGTCATGCCCGGGCAAGGGGGGAAGCCCTGTTTCCCAACTTCCATGATGTACAGCCAACCTCCCCCACCAACTCTTCCCAAAGATGGGGAGGAAGCCCACCCTAAGGATCCCTCGAGGCGGGGAAAGGACCCAGGAAGCTGGGGTGACAACTAAACTCATGGGACTCGCTGTCCAGTTGGACTTAGGTCACACTGGTGACCCAACTCACCCCTCCCCACCCCAAGCAATGCAGAGTAAACTTGTGGCCTGGAACCCACCAACCCTCTTTTTTCCATGTGTGTGTGTGTGTGTGTGTGTGTGTGAGAGAGAGAGAGAGAGAGAGAGAGAGAGAGAGATCTTGTTTCTAATAGGGACTTGGGCTTGGGGCCTGGTACCGGAGACTCAGATTTGACGGTACTCAAGACTCGGATTTGGATTTGGAATTTGCACCCAAAGACTTCCCAGTGAGGGAAGCAGGCTCCTAAACTACCTCCCCTCTTCCTGCATAAACCCACAGAAGAAAAAGGGTTTCCAGCAGCCAAGTCAGGACACCAAGCCTGCTCTGGAGTCTAAATCTCTGCTCCCTGCTGTTGCTGTTGGTGGGCACTAGATCGCTCTGGCGTGGACGATCAGGATGCCGGCAGCCCTGCCATGATCCAGGAGGCGCCCAGGTGACTCCCTTTAAGGTGGTGGAAAGAGGGACCGGGGGACCGGCCAGCCCAACTGCTCCCTGGTGCCAAGCGGTTGAGAGGAAAGGGACTTACTCGTTCCATCTTCTGTCACCATTCCCAGGCCTTCAGCCTTGTTTTGCCTCTCAAAGGCGTTGAGGTCCAGCACGCTAGGAAGGGGAGGGGAGGAGAGGGAGAAACAGGTGAAAGAGAGCAAAGGGACAGACCAGCAGGATTTGAACCAACCCGCCGGAGAGGCTGCCAAAGGTGGGGGTATCGTTGGCACAGAAAAGAAAACAGAAAGAAGTATAAAAAAGGTGAAAGGGAGATAAAACCTTCCTACCTGCAGGTCTGCATGAGCGCCTGGACGCTCTGGAAAAACCCTACGTCACGTTTCTCCTTCAGATAATCCAGCATTTTCTGAAGACAAGGGAGAACGTTTAGTGTTGGGGAACCTGCCTGCGCACGTGTGTGTGTGTGTTTGTGGAAGAGCAGCTGCTGAGGAGCCCAATGTCAATCAGGATCACAGCACGGGTAGAGTCAAGTGGAGTTACACCTTTCCCCAAGCAAACCATGCTCTCAGCTATACCTCTCCCCCTGTAACTATTTAAAACAATAACTCAGACAAGCAGAGATGAATGCGTATTTTAATGGGGGCTACCCAAGTACCCTCCCCCTGTTTCTCTTTGTTCCGTACCTGTTGCACTTCCTCATTGCCACCATTCAGAATGGAGATGCCCAGCTTCAAGGTGGAGGACACCATGGCACCGGGCTCTCCTGTCGAATCAGAAAGAGATTATTACACCCTCGTTTGTGGAATCAACTTCTGCCTGAGATCCATTTGGCCCCTACGCTGTTGATGTTTAAGAAAAACCAATTATAAGACATGGCTATTTAGATCTGCTTTCCCTGACCATTAATTATTTGTTTCACGATTTGACATCTTAATCTGTTCACTCCAATGCTGCTGCTCTCTGTTTCTGTAAATGTAAATGTATTAATGATTTTATTGCTGTTTCAGTTGTTACATTGTGTTGTTTATTTTGTTATGATGTAACCATGTAAACCACCCAGAGTGGCCGTGTTGCTAGATGGGCAGTATATACAGGTATTTTCCATGTTCATGAAGCTGACAGCACCAAACCTTAACTAGAATCAGGCTCTTGGTAATTTCAGTTACGGGTCTCCTTGATGGGCCAAATTATTTGGCTAGTGCATTGCCCAGGGTGTTCTACTCTGGTGTCCTTCTGAGACTTCCTATCTTGGAACAAAGATTGCAGAGCTGCAGCAAATCTCTCGCCTAGCCGACACCATATACTGTAGAGAAAAGGTAGCGGTGGTATAGAGACTGATCCCTTCTAACCTTTGCAGGCACTAATCATCTGCAGAACCATCTCAGCCGCTCCACGGTTGTGCAGCCGAGACTGCTGATACAGAAGCTTCTGCTTTTCCATCTCCTTCTCCTGCAGGAAGGGAAGAAAGGGTCAGAGGAGGGCTGAGGATGAGGGGCAGGTGCTGTCACATCCAGCCGTGCCCTGCCCTCATTCTACCAGGAAACAGAGGGCTTGAAGCCGCTGGGTGGGATTTCACTTTTCTACACAACCAGCCCCATTATGAAGGGTTTCCGGTCACGCAACGGAGCAGAACACAGTAGAGTTGGTTACCTCAAAAGGAATTTCAACTTCCTCCTCCTCTTCTTCACCTTCACCTTCATTTATGTGGCAACTCTAAGGCCCAGGAGACAGAAGGGGGATGGGAAGGATTAGCACAGACACTCTTAAGGCCCCATCATCACACTGGACTCACCAGCAGCACCTATTGCCCCTCCTCCATGCTTTTGGTGTCTTTTGGAGTTCATATTGATAGCCTTTGGAGGCAGAAGTCTCGTGGCCTTCCACTCTGACACTGTGGGTCTTTCAGGAGTCACAAAGGGGCATTTGTCCACTTGGGAACTGCTAAGAATTATGCCTGAATTGTTGGCCTTCAACAGGCCAGTGACATCACCACCCCCATTCTCACTGCCATGTTTTTTTTTTTCCTAGAAGGTTTAACACTGAAGATGTATCCATTCTGGAAACATAAAACTTGTCTTCACTGTCATGGCCATGCCTCTTTCAGAACTGCAGACCTTAAAGGGTCTCTAGGAAAATTGTAAACTTGGGAGAGGAAAGCCCTCAGCTCCACAGCAGTCAGACCAGATCAAAACCCTTCTGAAGGTGTGAGTTCGGATTGCCATGTTTCTCTGTTCCTCTGCCTTTCATGGAGCCTGGTGTTAGAAACAAAACAGATGCCATCTTCTCCCACTGAAGAACAATGCCTGGATGGGATGCTGTTGTTAAAAGATCAGGAGCAATCGAAAAGGGAAGGAGGAAATGGGGTGATCATATAGATGCAACCCCTATTCCAAGGAAGCCTGGGTTGAACAGAAATGACAACACTTAACAGAAAAGAAAAGAAACTGGAGGTGTACAGAAGAGCAGACACCTCAGGTCCTTTCAAGGAGAAATATTTGGGGGTAAAAAAATATTTAAAATAAATAAATAAGCAATCTCGCTCACCTTTGCCATGATGTCGGCATATGCCATGTACAGATAATCTTCTTCCAGTTTTCTAAAACAAAGCAAAGTGCAAAGCAAAGTGTTCTGCTTATATACCGCCCCATACCACTTTTAAGTAGTCTCTGGGCGGTTTACAATTTTAATTACAGTCTGCAGGCTACACATTGGGTCCCCCCAGCAAGCTGGATACTCATTTTACTGACCTCGGGAGGATGGAAGGCTGAGTGAACCTTAAGCCTGCTACCTGGGATTGAACCCCAGGTCGTGAGCTCAGTTTTACCTGCAGGACAGGCATTTAACCACTGCGCCACGAGGCAGACAAACCTCAGGATCTGAACGCAGAAGGCAACAGCACCCTACCTCTGGGTGCTTTGACGGACTCCCATGGCCCCATGTCTCACCCTCGGCAAAAACCTCCCCTTCCTGCCGGGACTTACGTCTTCTCGGTCAACGCTGTCCTGCTAAAATGCAGGATCAGCTGATGCAGAGGGTCAGGTTTCTTTTCTGCCTCCTCTTCCTCTTCCTCCTCTTCCTCTCCTGGTTTCTGCAACCCATCCAGGCCAGAAAGAGAGAGAGAAAGAGAGAGAAAGAGATGGGGCAGGGGCAGGGAATAAAAGTAAGGCGAGATTAGTCTAAGCAGCTCTGACAAGAAGGGAGCAGGCTCAGAAGCAGCTCGAGAAGTTAGGGAAGAATACAAATAAAACCACACCAGCAACAAATGTCTAAAAATTGGAAAAATTCCCAAACAACCCTAGAAACAGAACTAGAGGTTTAACAAGTGATGAACCTCCAAAACCACATGCCACGAATTTCCAAAATAAACAGTTACATCAAAATGTGTATCAACAAGGCGCTGTAGATCAGACCCAAGGAAGGCTAATGGTTGTTTCCAAGTGGGAAAACATCCAATTCCTCTCTTCCCCAAGCTTCTCCTTCAGGTGTCAAGAGGAATCTTGAAAGGTCGAAAAGTGGGGATTTTTGAAAAGCTGAATGGGGTATCCACAGGGTTTTGTGAGCAACAAATCTCAACTTATTGTGCATTTATGATTTTATTACCTTTGGTTTGTTGTAAACCACCCAGACTGGCTGTGTTACCAGACAGTAGTATAGAAATTGATTGATTGATTGATTGATTGATTGATTGATTGATTGATTGAATGAATGAATGAATGAATGAATGATGGTAGTAGAAATTAAGAATAGGTACCCCCTTGAGATCTATTTCCCCTGTTTTACCCACAAGACTCACAGACAAATCATCAATCATCCTGTCTTCAAAGGGGTGCTCTTCCGTGAGGATCCATGACAACTTGTAGCTCTCCAGGAACATGTTGCAGGCACGGTGTCTAGAAAGCAGAAAGGCAGATTACAAGCTGGCCAAGACATGCTCGGCC
>JAHTLZ010000008.1:2707282-2761673 GCA_023846285.1 Phrynocephalus versicolor
GGGGGGGGAGGGAGAAGGGAGGGTCGCGGCAGAGATGTGCGTTGCGCCATGCTGTCTCCGCGTGGGCCGAGAACGACAGCAACAAAGGGAATGGTATTGGGGAGACAACGGAACGGCTGTCGTTGGTTCTAACCTGGCTATCTCCAGACTAAACTCACATACGGTGCAGGGAGAAGAGGAGAGACAAGACAGAAGAGGAGAAACAGAAGGTTAGATGGAGCCGCAACCCCCCCCCGCCGCTCGCGCCACGGACTCAGAAAAAGGAACTTGGGTGGGATCCAAGAGGCCCTAAAGATTCTCTGTGGGTTCTTCAGCTTCATCTTCTCCGGCCCCAACCAACGGATTGAACCCAAGAGTAAGAAACGTTGCTCACGAAGGAGTCGCCAGCATGGAAAACCGGGTGAGATTTGGTTGTCGTCGACTCTTGCCGTTCTCCCCTTCTCAAAAAACAAAGTCAAGTTTCTAGTCCTGGCCACAGGAGTAAAAACGGGCCAGCAGGAAGCAAGGCATCCAGACGTGATGTGGCTTGGCTGCTTTAGTTCGTTCACCTTCCCCCCCCCTCCCCACGACCTTGATCTCAACTTGTGGGCAGCTCACACTTTCTGAACAGTGCAAATTTAGAGCTTAAGGAATGACCCAGACGGGGTGGTGGGGGTGATCGCAGGTCCCATAAAAAGGTCCGACAACCGGCCTGTCTTATTCGGACTTTCCTAGCAGGTAAGTGGCGTCCAAGGTGATGGGGGAGAGGCGACAGGCCCTTCCAGAGGCAGCTCCTCGAACACGGATGGTGGAATGGCTGGCAGAGGAGCAGAAAGAAGAGCTGGGTGCAATGAATTTGGCTCCCTCCAAATCCACCAGATTTTGGGGAGGGGGGGCAAGGGAGAAGCATCCGGGAGAGGAAAGGGACCCCACAGGGAAAGGACATTACGAATAAGAAGGTTTCCCATTTCCGCAAAGAGCTCCATCATCGAATACTAATCGCGTTACATGACTTGAACAACCCGCATCACCACTTATGGACTACGTGAGCGTAGCTACAGCAGTCTCAGTTGTTTGGAAGAGTAAAAGGAGATGGGTTTGCAACGGAGGGATAAAGGCTGCTTGTGGGTGCCTCGCAAAGCTCTCGCCTATGTTGAGATGTGAACCAGCGGGTTTATTGCTGCTTCCCAGCACGCTGGTACACAACTCGACCAGACAGTGCAATGCCAGCCCCTCAGGCTGAGGAGGGCTTCTTCCTCTCTAGAATCGAAGCCCACAGGGCCTTGTACGCATCCTCCCCTCTCCCATGAGAAACATTTTGGCCTCCGGAGAGGGGGGAGACCAGCGTTGAGGGAGATGCCCTCCATCTCACCCACCCTCCCTGTCCCTCCTAAGGTGTGCCTTTCTCCTCCTCCTCCTCCTCCTCCTCCTCCTCCTCACCTTGGACATTTTGCTCTTGCTGTCAGCCGTCAGGAAGGACATGTTGTTGATTTCATTCTGCACCACAAAGTTCTGCTCTTCCCGCTTGAAGTTCTGCAGGGTGGAAGAGGAAGAGACAAGCCATGCTTCTCCTCCGTAGTAGCGGATGGGCGGGTGTCTGTAAGACACGCCAGTTGGCATTCTGGTCCTGGGTGATTTCTGATCAGCCATGTCCCCTGCATGGGAGGCTCTGCTCGCTTAAGCTCTGGGGGGGGGGGCGCACTAATTTTAAATGTAGTCCACATTTAAAAAACCCCAAACCAAACCGGTGATCTGTCGTGGAGCAACCTCACTGAGCAAGATAACAGGGGTTATGCAGACTTCTTTGCTGGCTGTGAAGGAAACCACCCCCTAACAGTTCAAGCTTCAAGGCCCCCAAAGTGTAGGTCTGCCATTGATGCCCTGTAGAAGTCTACCACTCACATTGTTCTACCCCCACAAAGGTCCTGTTCACGACGAGGAGGAGAGGTCCAGGAATGATCTCATTCCTGGACGGCTCCTTTTTTGTGGCCCAAGAACAGGCGGACAGACCACAGGATATGAGGGCCCCCTACAAAGCCAAACCCAGAATCCTCTCTGAAGCTGCAGAAGGGCAGCTGTGTGCACAATCTCAGGACCACACAACTTCTACATAGGGAGAGAAGGTTTCAACCACTGGATTGCTACTTGACGGGCATCCATGCAACCACCAGGGGCTTACTCACATGAGACTTGGACCAGTAAATGAAGACCTCTCCGACCATACGGAAAAGCTCCTCAGCATCTGAGTCTGGCACTGTCAACCAGTTGGCCCTGTGAGTCCAATGAGAACACTCAGTACATTGTTCTTTCCTACTGGGGGAAGATACTTTTGAAGGGGGGAGGTTGCCTGCTTTTCTACTAAAATTCTGACTCCCCCTAAGCATGATATGGGTTTGGCAGCAGCTGCAGCTAAATGCAAAATGTTGGCTTGGAGGGGGAGCGAATTGGCACACAAAATCCAGGAAGCAAAGGGTGCTGCTTCTATTCCTGCCCTTGTAGTGCTTAAAACACTCCCTGAGCAGTTTAAAATTTAATTATACAAGCCTCACATTTGCCCCTCCTCATTGGGGAATCAAGAAATCGATCTCTTCGAACACAGAAGAGCAGAGTCAACCACAAGATGCTTACCTGGACCCATCAAGATCAAACTCAAGTTGTGAGCAGAGTCTCGACTGAAGTGCTGCAGTCTAACCACCGTGCCACGAAGCATGGTGCCACTATTACTACTATTATTACTATCACTTCTGTTGAGTTACAAGTCTCTGTCGAAAAACGCACCCCAATGCCCACCTCCTCCAGGCTGCAGTACCTGTTGTTGTCCACGTAACGGATGAGGAGCGGGTAGAGCGCATAGAGGTCCCGGCAGAGGACGGAGAACTCGTCCCGGATCAGCATCTCAGAGTCCTCGGATTCAGACTTGGCCTCCAGCCGCAGCTGCTCCTCTTCGGCCACCACTTTCCCAGCCCGCTTCTTCAGCTTCTCCATGGTGGGGATGAAGTGAGAACGGAGCAGCTCGGGCTTGGCCTTGCTGACAATGGGCTGAGCGAAAACTGGGCGGGAGGGAAGGGAGAAACTGCCACAAATTCCAAGGCAACGCCCCACCCCCACCACCCACACACACACACAATATACAGGATTTGGTGAATCTTCTGAGGATTGGCTTTTCCTTCAAATCGCCACCCTGCTCTCCGTGGGTTTTACAAGCCAAGGCCCCTTAGGCACAAGCCAGTTCTATTGCACTTCACTCCCTTCTCTCGGGCTGTGGTAGCCACTGAGCAGAAGTCCCTTCCCATTTTGGGAAAAGCTCCTTGGGCTTAAAAGAAGCTGCCACCAACCTAAAAACAAATTGCCTCTCAGGAAGGCTGCAGAGAGATCAGGCAGTGCACAGGGACCTCTGGCACACACCTGCTCTGAACTGAGAGGAGAAAGTTCATGATCGAGACCGGACATCTTTTTTCACCAACATCAGGTCTTCCAGAAGGCTCAAAGAGTACAATCCCCTCCTATTGCTTCAGACGTCTCTCGGGCAGGAATGCCCCTGCCTGAAAACCCAAATCTTTCCCCAACTCCTGCCAGCTACGGATCTGGTGTTTGCTCCTTGGAACAGCCCATGTCCCTCCTGGCCTCTGGCACCTGTAGTTCAAGGCTCCGCAGGTGGATGTGAAAGGCAGAGATCTTACAGAGTCAGTAATCACAGTGAGACACTAGGTCTCAGGATATAGAAAACGCAAACAGTTTTTATCCTAGTTAAGCATCAAGATGGTGACCATGTTCTACATCCAGAGACCTAGTGTCTCGCTCTGATTTCTCACATCACCGGATGGACCAGTTCCCTGTGTTTTTACATATCCTATAGCAATGATGGCAAACCTTAGGCACTCCAGATGTTTTGGACCACAACTCCCACAATCCTTTGTCATTGGCAATACAGGCTTGGAATTCTGGGAGTTGTGGCCCAAAAACATCTGGAGTTTGCCACCACTGTCCTACAGAGACCTGCCTCTTGTTCGCAGCATTCTTGATGGATTCTATTTTTGACACCTGGAACTTCCAGGACTTCAGCTGCTGGACAGCTCCGTGGCTGAAGTCTAGAGTTACAGAGCCAGAGGCTAGGAGTTTGATTCCCTGCAGGGGCTCCTTGAGAGCAGCTGGAGTCAGTGGTCCGAAAGCCCCCTTCCAGCTTGCAGTTCTAAGAAAGAGATGCCTGGCTCCACAAATGAGACTGGCCATTGCTGGATCGAGCCAGAGAGCTCTTGTGCATAGACAAGCTGCCCTCTTTCTTCAAACACTCCAGGCGGTGCATGGTTCCGCATTTTGCTTTGCTGCACGAGCTGTGTTCTTCTCCACCTGCCCAGTACCACCCCCAAAAGGACCCAGCTCCAGACTTCCCGTCCTCCTACCCGCCAGCCGCTTCATCCAGGACGCCTCGTCGATGCCTAGGTTGTTGACGATGATCTTCAAGATGTTGCCCAGCAAGCTGTTGAGTTGGTCGGACGTCACTTCGGTGCACCAGGGGCCTTGGGGGTTGGTTTCGGGGCCCCGCTCCCACCAGCGCGGCAAGTAGTTGCACAGCATGGGCAGGGTGACCTCGATCACGTGGGGCATCTCCGTGTAGCGGGCCCCGGACTCTGCCAGCCCACCAATCTCCTTCATGAGCTTGTCCAGAACGGGGATGTCCGGACACATCTCCTCCACACAGTTGGGCAGGCCCAGGACTGGAGACGTAAAAAGAGAGGAAGAAGGGGGCTGAACTCTGGGATGTAGAACACAGATGTGGAAAGTCTGAAGGATTGGCCCTCAACTGGAGAGACTTTGCCCCTCCATCGTTTGTTTGCTTGTTTGCTTGCTTGTTTTATTCATAAGCCATCTTTCTCCTGCTAAAGAACAGAATAAGTGAAACATTAAGAGGGGGAAGGGATTAAACTGCATACAAATTAAACTACAGTTGAATAATGAAAAGCAAGTAAGAGTTAAAAACTATCATAACTTTAAAAAGGCATTTGAGGACTCAACTAGGATTGTCAAAAGCCTGCCTGGAGAGATGGGTGTCCAGCTGTTGGCAGAAGGAGAGAAGGGCAACATTCAGTGTCTCCACCCCAAGAAATGGTGCTTCCTTACAAAAACCTCTTTTAATTTCTCTTTCATTCATAAGATGAATCTTCTTGACCAAAGATGCAGATCCTCAGGACCTAGGATGACTCTGGGAGGTTTGAGGTCCCCCTCTGACCCACAAGGATTCTCCAAAGGCCATACTAGCTTCCCCATCACGGCCTGATTGTGCTGGGCCTCCCAGCTGTAGATGGACCACCAGATGCCCATCCTGATGAATGTGAGTTTTTGTGCTAAAGAGATATGACTGCTGGTTCCTATCGTTGGTTGGGAACACCTGGACCGGCCATGATGACCCACCCCTCTGAGTGAGGGGACAGAGAGGGGGCGAGGAGGGCAGAGGGAGAGGAAAGGGCAAGGGGAACATTTAGGATGTGGCTGTGCCAAGAACCCAGTCAGAAAAAGAGAGGAAATGGGGAGCCAAGTTTCAAATCGACGGAGCTGGAGCTGTGGCCCAGTCCGCTTTCCCCCTTCTACTGACACTCACTGGCTCGTTCCCGTGGCGATTTGGTGGTGTAGACGGAGAAAGGGTTGTACTCATTGAGGTGAGGCTCCAAGAAAGCTACGGGCATCGCTGCAGCCAGTCGCGCCAGGCATTCCCCAAGTTGTGGCCGTTGCCTGCAGGGGATGAGGCAGACAAGGCAGTGGATCTCATCCATCCATCTGTCCGTCCATCCATCCGTCCGTCTGTCCATCCACCCACCCATCCGTCCATCCATCCTCCCACCCACCTGTCCATCCATCCTCCCACCCACCCATCCATCCGTCCACCCACCCACCCACCCATCCATCAAGGGACATCCCCGTGTCCTTGCACTCACCTCTCCACATAAGGATTTTTGGTGGTGCCCAGGGAGTAAATACTGCATAGTGTCCGGTAGCAAGAGACTTGCACGTCATCCACTGCAGAAACAGAAAAGAACAAGGTGGAGCTTTTCCCCATCAGAACCGCCCTCTGCCATCAAGCAGATGTACCCAAGGCTTTTGTATTTCCCCCAGCCCTTTCCCTGGCGTCTTTGAAAGCTGGGGTCGCACTGTGCTGATCACTCCTGGTCCAAAATAGGACTGCACTTCCAAGGCTGGGTTTTCCGTCTTGGAGGCAGTGAGTAGAAGAGGAAGTGAATTGACAGGCAAAAGCGGTCACTTAACTACTGCATTCTTTGGTGAGGTCAGGAAACCAGTTATTCCTGCAGATGGGGACCAGCCTTCCTTCCTGGGAATGTGACCCCTAAGCTGGAGGGGCCCTACATTCTTTGTGTCAACAATGGCCACCAAGCCCAGGCCCAGCTTGATCCTGAGGTCCACCCCCCCCCGTCCCCTCTCCTCCTTCATGGCTCACAGATGACGTCGTCCCCGAACTGGTGCTGAGCGATGTGCTCAAAGATGGAGGTCAGCACCGGCAACAAGGCAACCGTCGTGTAGGTGATGTTCTGGCCCACGCCCTTGACCTGGGTGCGAGACTGCGACACTTTGCCGAGCTTAAGGTTCTCAACCATCTTCTCGATGTCGTCCGAGGCGCCTTCAAAGAACGAGCGCAGCCCGGCCTTCACGATCTCGGGGCCCGATTTCATCACGGTCCTGAAAAACAACAAAGAAAAAAAGAAAAAAACCCACAATCCAGGTGCCTGCACACTTAAGGGATAGAGACATCTTAGCCTCTCCTTTGCTGGCCATGTAGCATGCAATCAAACTTATTTTTTAAAGGGAAACAAAGGCTCACTTTGGGTTGACTCAATCCGTTCAATTTAATTTAAGCAGGCCGCTTTTGAAAAATACATTTATTTATTTATTTATTTATTTATTTATTGCATTTGTATCCCGCCCATCTTCCCATGTCCTTACAACTGCAGGTTGCAATGTTGCGCCTTATGTGAAAATGCCTTCCCTCATCTTTTCATGCAAATTGTAGGTGGAAAAGCTTGTTCCACGATGGTGCTGGCTTGGAGGGGCCAACATAATATCTGAACACAAAGGAAGTGGATTTTTGAACTCTTGTTTACATTCCAGTGTATTTAACTTCGCAACCAACCCGGTCTCCCTCACCTCCAGCCACCTTATAGCTCTTCAAGACTGACACTTTCTTAACTCAGCCACAGAATCCAACAGTTTCTTAGCCTCAGGTTTGGTTTCTAATTCATACGCTATTTAGCACGTGCTTGAGTGATACATCTAAGGGGCTTCCATTGCAGCCGTTTTCAGACACACAGACATGTTTGTCTGTTTCAGTAAAAACAGGAAAGAGTGTCCTGATGTCTCGATGAGATTTACCCAGATTTACTTTAACACCAGCTTCTGTAAATTACATGTCCTTTGATGCAAGAGGTTGCATTTTGAAGAAATGGTTCCTAGCCCATGGAAATTTCAGTCCAAAAAACAAAACACATAGTAATGCAAGGAGAGACCTCAGTCCCAGGATGTAACAATTAGAGTGTGTACTTTATTCCAAATAAAAGCTGATGCATTTCGGCTTAGCCTTTTTGGCGTTCTTCAAGGGCTATATTACATGAATTTGACTGCATGAAAAGCTTACAATGTTCAGAGAAAACAATGTTACAATTTCCCTCCTGTTTTGTTGAATGTAATATAACCCATGAAGAAAGTTGGAAACACTAAACCAAAACATGTTGGGCTTTTAATTTTCAATAAAGTGCACAATATAATTTTTACACCCTGGGATCAGAAACTCATTTCGCACTACAGCTTTTTGTTATGAAGATATTTGTTAGTATTAAAGGTGCCACAAGGCATATAGTCTAAAGATGTAAATTTGTTTCCCCTCCCCCTTATTTTTTTTCTTATACCTTGGAAAAGCCTGTGATGTGCATGTCTTGAGAGCTCTTGCTTGCAGGGCTGGGGGTTAAAACTGGGAGCACTCAGGAAGCTTACTCACCTGGCATCCAAAGAGCGAGCAAGGATATGCAGGCAGTTCACCACGGCAGCTGCATCCGTGCCTGATGGGAGACGAAAAAGATCTTTGCTCACTGCCTGGGTTATTATAGCACATGGCCCAGGGTGGGAGAAATAGGGTGCCATGTCTGAAAGGAGCAGAGGAAAGGCAGCACGCTGGTCCATGGATCAGGGGCAAGGGCGGGAGGGAAGCCAGGACCCCAAGATGGGCAGCCCCACTTGGATGCTGCTTCGACCCCACAGAGATGGGGAGGAATGAAACCCTTTCCCAAGCAGGGGAAGAGGAAAGAGGCTGCTTACCAAAGAGAGACACCCGGTGCCTGACCAAAGCTGCGAGTTTGCAGAAAAGGCTGAAGGGCAGAAAAGAGAGGCAGAAGCAGAGAATGAAAAGACCCCCCCACTGGAAAGAAAGGACCACACAGCGGGAAAGACGAGAGGAGAGGAGTGGAAGGGGAAACCGGGAAGGTGGGGGTGGAATCTGAGTCTTGGCGAGGCTGCCAGGAAAGGACATCAGTTTTTTCTCCAACTGGATGCCTTTCAGACATATTGGGTTATAGTTTCCCATGGTCCCCAGCCATACTTCTCGAGGTCATCTCTGGGGTGGGGGAAGAAGCTAATATTCCATGACCCCCTGCTAATTCCATTCCCCATATAGCAGAGCTGGGGAAACTTTGGCCTTCCAGATGTTTTGGACCACAACTCCAAGAATCCCTAGCCTATATTGCCAGTGACAAAGGAGTGTGGGAGTTGTGGTCCAAAACATCTGGAGGACCAAAGATTCCCCACCTGTGCCGTATAGGAAACCTAGAATTTAGAGTAACAAGCAGAGACAAAGATTCAAGGTGGAAAACAAGCCATCAAGTGGGAGAAAATGCGATTCCAAAGGAGACCATCCAGAAAGCATATCCCTCGGAGATTCACATGACAGTAAAGTCATATATATTCTAAAGGTGCAAATTTGTAGGCATTTGGATTTCAAAAGTAAATTGCCAGAGTTTAATGTTCCAAACCTTTTGATCTCAGTTTTTAACACTCAGAGCCTTTTTATACTCTACAAACAATCACATTGTGTCCTGTGCAGAGATTGACTCTACATAGAGTGACAGGTAATTCAGGTTTCCTGACGTGTAAAATGAGTATGTTTGCAAGCATCAATTTATTCCTGTTTCCTAAAGTAGATGTCCACTCGACAGTGTAATATGTGGCCTTTCTGGGCTATGCACGCACATAGGCGTGAACTGTACCTGTGCCAACGCACACCTATAAAGCCCATTGGAAAAGGGCTTGGTTCTCACCTGGTTATCATCTCCTTCTCCTTATTAGAGGCATGGCCTCCACTGCCTAGGACTTTGGCCGGGGTGGACAGGAAGTAGAGGCAGTGATTGGTGAAGTACTGGTTGATTAGCGGCAACAAGATCTGAAAGGCAGGGAAAATTAGCAAAAATGAAAATAAAAATCTACAACCCTGTGGTCCTTCAGAAAGCTCAGGAGGGACGTCCAATCATATTCCTCCAAGGACTGTCCTCACAACCAATGCTGTGGCAAGTATTATGCCCACAGGTGACACCCCAGCAGCCTAAACCCTTCTTATCCATTAAATGTCTCTGTCATTCCTGAACACTAGGCAGAAACAGCCCATGGGCTTCCAATACATTTTATTGTTAAAATAATAACAACTTCTTATCCAAGTCAGTGTCAATGCAAATACACAGTGAGACAAAAAGGTGATAGGCTGACTAACCTTTGCAAAGAACTTTATCTCTTGTTCGTGAGGGGATTTTTCCACCCGTCCGCTGCTGACCACAGCCTCTGAGACAGAAAACACAACAACCCAGTGAGAATCGCTAAAAGGTGGGAAACGTGTGTTTGTGTGCAGGTGAAGATCAGAGACATGTCCTTCACCTCTTTCCCCCATTGCACTTAATAACCTGTGTGCTGTCAAGTCCGTTCTGATTTAGGCTGACCGTTTCCAGGGTTTCCCAGAATTCCAGGCAAAACCCAAAGAAACAAAACGAAAGGCAAAAATGTGTGGCACCTTAAAGACTAAGTATTACATTTTAGCTTTTGTGGATCGAGTCTACTTCTTTGGACACAGGGCAACAGAATGAAATGTTGAACGAAATGTCACTTTCACACCCAATCTTCACTGAATCTTGGGTGTATGACACATTTACGTGCAGTGATTTGGCTGGTGTTGTTTTAGGAATTCTCGCACAGATTAGTGTGGCTACCTCTTCCAAAACTACAACTTGGAAATGGTTTTCCATGTAGAAAATGCCCAGAAATGATTTACCAGGCTCCGAGGCTCTGCTACCAGGAGATGCAGTGGGGAATCAAACTCTCAATCTCCTGCTCCTACCTCAAGCATGCCCAAACTTCGGCCCTCCAGATGTTTTGGACCCCAACTCCCACCGTCCTTTGTCACTGGGAATCTAAGCTTAGAATTCTGGGAGTTGTGGTCCAAAACATCAGGAGGGCCGAAGTTTGGACATGCCTGTCCTACCTCCTTGAGCCGTCCCGCCAGTTGTAGCCCTTGGGCCATTGAAAAAGGGTGACGTCCAGCCATTCTCAGCTATGAAAATCCAGAGCGGATTTGGGCTTTCCAATCACAACATGGTTGGGGATCCTGCTTCTTGATCTCCCACCTGGATTATTAACACACTGAGCTCCCACACAGAGTGTGCCTGGGGCAAAACCAAGCATAACAAAGAAGAACACACACAAACCAAAACCCAGCCCAAACAAAAACGACAGGTTTTTAGCTCCCCACTGCAAACCAACCCACCCCAAAACCTCTCCTTTACCGAGGTGGGCAATGAACTCCTGAGAGATGTCCATCCACTTCAGCAGCTGCTGCAGGAACCCGTAAGCAAAGCGTTTCTCGATGGAGGACGTGTCCAGCTCCATGTCTTTCAATCCTCTGGAAGAAACATCAGGAATGGACACCAGGAATGAATGAGCAAGATTTTCATTGGCCTTCTTGTTTCGGGTGTCTCTGATCCACAGCATCCCCTATAAAGGCCACTTGCTTTCAAGAAACACCTTTGAAGGACTTTTTTTCCCTTTTAATATTTTTAGTATTTCGAGACTCTGGATAATTGAATCCATAGATATTGATCCTGTGGATAAGGGAGGCTACTGCGTTTTATGCACAGAAGGCATGGCTTTATGGAGAAAAATATGGAGAGAGAAATTCTCAAGGGTTGCACCCTCTGCCTAAGGACACCCCTCCAGGCTGTTCCAGGTGAGGCCACAAGCTGAAATGACATTCCCCTGTGTGTCTCTTCAGAATGTACAATAACCCTCTCCATGTGGACCTCCCGCCCACCTGCATATCCTCCGTGTTCCTTAAGGCTCACCTTGTGACTGCGTAGCCATTAAGTTGCAGGAATTTCAACAACTCCTGGGCCTTTTCTCTGTCCCGGGCTTTCTCCTTGGCAGTGAGGGTGTCGTACGGCACCAGGAGGGGGTGAGTGCCTCCCCCTTGAGTCAGGGAAGGGGGGAGAAAGAGGAAGCATCAGACTTGGGGGAGACTCGGGGACAAAGGGGTCGGGGAGGAGCCGAAGAAGGATGGGTGAGCAGTCTCACCTTTGGCTTCCAGCTCCAACTTCTTCTTGCGCCCCCAGGTGTTGTGGTAGTTCTCAGCCAACTGCTCGGCCATGGCCTGGGAAGAGAGACCCACAACAAAGGGCAGAGAAGGTCAGGGCAGACACTCCAGGCTAGAAGGAATACGGTTCTATCAAGCCCTAAGACAGCGGTGGCGAACCTTCGGCAATCCAGATGTTTTGGACCACAACTCCCAGAATTCCAAGCCTGTATTGCCAATGGCAAAGAACTGTGGGAGTTGTGGTCCCAAACATTTTGGGTGCCGAACGTTTGCCACCACTGCCCTAAGAGAACCCCACGTCGTGTAGTGTGGCGGTTTTACGACCCTTCCTCTAGAATTGCATCCCCCACTCGTTGCACGACTGAAAACCTGCAATGAAGACACTGTTCTCTTTGTTCTCCTTTTGCAGGTTGTGCGTTCTCTGTTTTGTGAATTTACACTGACTGCCCCATCGCTTTGGCTCCTGTTTTTCAGCCTCTCCATCCCTTTGTTGTTTTTTTACTCACCTGCAGCTCCCTGGAAAGAGTCACTCCACTGAGGTCAATAGGCTGAGGGTTGTAACCATGGCTGGGGTCATACGTCTACGGAGAACATAAAAAAAAAAAACAGGGAAATATGGCGTTTACTGGTTCCTGAGCCAACTCTCTTCTGCTTCTTTTCAATGTACAGTACTAGACTAGCCCAGATTTCTTAGAACCCCCCCTCCCTTCTGGAACAGCAGTAGGAGTCAGGAGTCCTGATTCCAAACTACCAAACTACGGGGGCAAACCTGGGTCTGTGAGATTTTGCGGGTCTTCTTTTTCTCGCTCTTCTCCTCCTCCCCTTCGCGTGCCTTCTCGATGGTCCACTCCCAGGCAATCATGGCTTTCAAAGACTCCTTGATGGGCCAACGGTAAATTTCCTTGTCCTACAGGAGGCAAAGAAGAAGCTGAGTGACAAGCAAGGGAAGGGGAGGGGGGGACGGGCACTACAAAAGCTATAAAGCTGAAGTCTGGTCTCCTCTTGTCTTTCCTTCTGGGCCAGAAGGAGCTCCTAGCGATTACAAACCTAAGAAGATTTCAGCCAGAGGAGCAGAGGCATCTGAGGCAGAGTGAAGAAAGAACTCTCTGGTCTAGGGAGTCCTTCCGTCTATATCCTAATCCTTGATAGGCTCCGAGGAGCCAAGTCTGTGTTGCAGATCTGATGCCTTCAGAAGGTTATTCTGCTCTTGGACCCTTGAAGCGCAAGTTTGCAGCTCTTGAGCAAATCCTCAAAATAAGGCTCTTTGCGGAAGCCTCTGAGAGCACCCTCTCCTAAGGAGTTATGGATTTGCTACGCCAACCTTTCCTGTTCTGCCATCACTTGGGCTTTTTTCCTTTGACTTACTAGTTTTATAGGTTTGCACGCAGTCTGCCATCTCTTCTTATATTGTTTTATATTTATTTTGGATGCAAACCACCCATGGTAGTGTCCGGCACTAATTAGGCAGTATACAAGTTTATTAGACCGACTGACCGATATCTGATCTCTTAACTTTATACCCACCCCATCCCCAACTCTAAGCCCTCACGTTACTACAACTGCAACCCTAATTCTAAACTTACACCTAACCACAACATTAACCCTATTCCTCACCTTAGTTCTAACCCTGCCCCATTCTTTTTGCAGGAAGGACAAGGAGAGGGTCTTACCTTCTCTGAGAATGTTTTATAGGGCCGTAGCATGGGGCTTGTCTTGGCCTCTTCGTCCAGGGTCTCCCCAAAACTCCAGTTATTCTGGATCTGTGAGCCAGACCCAAGAGGTGTTAGGTCTTCTCTGTACCAGCTGAGAAGCAGAAAGTCTCTGCTGGCCTTCACCAGCGGCCTCCCCCCCCCTCGTTCTGGCTGTGAGATTATGAGAGCAGCAGCCCAGCACATCAGGAGGGCAGCCACATAGGGGAGGGCTGGTCGATGGGAAAGGAGGCAAAGAGCCACGAGGCCACGGCAACTCCACAATGAAGCCACCTCCTCCTCCTTACCTTATCGAAGGCCCACTTCTCATGCGTGTACTCCGCGTATTTGTTGATGAAGGAGTCCAGCTTCTCAGGAATGATGACACTGTGGGGTGGCACAGGAAGAGGCATTGAGCGGCTGGCTATCAGAGTGGACTAAGGCTTCTGAAAAAATGTCAGCTGCAAAGTCAGCAGCTCCACAGGTCAAATGCTGGGCGCCACGCAGCAGAGTGAGCTCCCGCTGTTCACCCCAGCTCCTGGCAACCTAGCAGTTTGAAAGCATGTCAATGCAACTAGATCAATAGGTACCGCCGTAAAAAGCGGGAAGGTAAAACAGTGTTTCCTTGCAGCCATGCCGGCCACGTGGCCATGGACTTGCACGACACTGGCTCTTTGGCTTGAATACGGAGATGAGCACTGCCCCTAGAGTCGGACACGACTAGCATGCATGTGTGGGAGGAACCTTTACTTTTACCTTATCATAGTGGAAGGCAGGCAAAGCAGCGATGGCACTGCAAAGGCTCACAGGGGCGGACGCTGGAATCCTTCTCTTCGCGTTGGGTTAACAGAATGCAGTTATGCTGGAGAAACTCATCCTAGATCTCTAGGCTATGCTATCTGGGGAGGCTAGGAGTTACAGCCCCCCAAACATCCACCTCTTTAGAGCATACCAGCATGGTTTCCACTCAGATCCAGGGGTGTGTGTCTTAGCTCCCACAAATGTGCACACACACACACACACACACACACACACACCCAACATGATGGCATGCTTTCTCCTTGCCACACTAACACAGTTGGCAACCGCATATCAACAGGGAGGAATGACACCAGCAAACGAGGCCAAATCGCACTCACTTGAGCGTCTCCACGGGCTTGGGGTCAAAGTTGCCCTCTGCGTCCACAGAGGCTTTCTTTTCGGTCTTGGAGGAGTAGCTGGCGTCCACGTAGTCAGGCGGGATGGCCCCCGCAATGGCACACAGGCAGGGCATGGCGAGCTTGTAGAGCTCGGAATCAAATTTCTGGGCACCGGAAGGGAGAGAAGAAGAGGCCAGAGAGAAAAACGATTCAGTGAGAGGGGAAAGCGACCCATGCCAGCCCATCGAGTGACAATCTTTCCAAGCCATTTTGCTATTTCTAAGTCACTTTTCCAGTTCAAATTTCATTGCCTCTTTCCAACCTCACTGATTCCATGGGTCGACTCTAGCTGGCACTAGCCCCACGACTGAGGATTCCCACGGCAGCTCCCATCAGGTCTAGGCAGGTGAGACAGCAGTGAAGAATGCTGGGAGTTGCAGTCCGACAAGATCTACGCTAGGCCATCCAGGGGAAGACCCTGCTGCTCACCTTGTGGGATAACGACTCAAAGATGCCCCAAAAAAGTTTCCTGGTGAGGTGGAGCTCCTCCTCAGAGGTGACCCCGTAGTTGGCCCAGCCGGTGGGAAGGCAGTAGTACTTCCAGCAACGTTCATAGTGGTTGGTCAGGAGCTGGGGAAATTGAAGAAAGAGGGAGGTCAGCAGAGTCACAAGGTTGTTTGCTGCATCCGAGAGAGAGAGAGACACACACACACACAGAGAGAGAGAGACTCTTCCATGCAAGGAGGCCATTATTATGAAAGCAGAGAATTAAGTAAGTAATCATACTTTTATCCTGTCTACCTGGCAGCATTGTCACTGCTCTGAATAGATTGCGTACACAAAGCATAAATATAGAAACACCAACCCTCTACCACCAACTAGACCTCTCAACAAAGAGAGAAAATACTTCAAAAGAAAAATCCCCAGAAGGACAGGAGACAGACAAAACAACAACCAAACAACAACAACAACACACAAATTATAACAAAACAATAAGGCATCAGGCAAAGAGGATGCCCTGAAAAGCTTCTTTGGCGAGGGACGTTTTGACACATTTTCTAAATGCGAGGAGGGAGGGGGCACACCCCTGCTGGCAGGGAATTCCCTAAGGTAGCCACTTGATGCTCACTGGGCAGCCCGATCCTTCTGCCCGATACATTCCCTGCATGTTCCACAGGGACACACCCATAGACATGCATCCATCCATGCATCCACCAGAAGCTGGAGAAGTTATTTCATTTGGACTATAATTTGTGGAACCATGCAGCCGCCATGGTCTCTCCCGCCTACACACACGGACACACGCCACGATTTACCTTCAGAGACATCTTGGCAAACTCATTGAGGATGGGAACGTCAAACACCAGCCGGCGCAGGAGGTGTTGAAGCATAGAAGGCCGGATATACCTGGAAAGGGGCAGGGGGAAAGTCACAAAGGGAGTATTGATTGATTGATTGATTGATTGGATTTCTGTACCACCCATCCAGCTACAGGGTTACTTGCAGGAAATCCCAGCCAGAATGTGGAGACACCGAGAGTGGGTTAAATCTAATGCTAGATCCAGCGGGACCAGCCTTACTGGAAAGAATGGTTTTTTTTTTTGTCATGATTAGAGATGTGGAGGAATAAAGAAACGAATCAGAGATATTAAGAATATATTGATCTCTCTTTGCTTTTACTTTAAAAATACTAAAGCTATGCTTTGCCATTCTGAATTTCCAAAGTGAGTGGCCCGAAAGCCTGGGCATGAAACGTAACAGCTACATAAGTGACTCTGACGACATTGAGTGTAATATAGCTAACCATCATCCCTGTTTGCTCAAGGGGCCAGGATGGCACGGGAGGAGGTGGGACTAGACCCTCTGGCAACCCACTCCGCCCCATACCTGCAAAGGGCCATCAGGCATTCCTCAATGACATCCCTCTGAGCCTTGGTGAGGGAGCGCCCGCGGGACAGGCGGTAGATGGTATGCAGCATGGAGTCCACCATAATGGCCCGGTGCTCGGTGCCGGCAAAAAGAGGGGCGCACTTGGTGATGAGGGGCAGCACAGCAGAGCAGAGGTAGCGGTTCAAAGCCAGGGCCATCTCAGTAGTGCTGAAGGCAGCCTGAGGTGAGAGAACAAAGAGGTACAAGGGGGTCCTGGGTGGAAGCTCACGACGGCGCCTGAAGTAGGACGAGGTGAGACTCCACCCTAAAAGCCTGGAGAGCAGCTACCAATCAAGGCTGACAATACAGCCAGACCCCTGCCTCTGCAGGGAATTGGATTCAAGCCACCCCCACCCCACAGATGCTGAAAAGAGCGGATAATAGCAAGTGCTATTTTAAAAGCAAGTGTCATACTAAGCATGGTCTTTGCTTCCCTCTAGTGGCCAGTTCTGGAAACTTTATCTTTGAAAACATGTACACTATTTCTCAGATTTTTCTTTTAATGTATTCGGGCCATGGATGAGTGAATCTATGGATACTGATGCCATGGATAACTGTAGCAGGTTGAAGAGGCCTGTAGTCAGACTGACTATAAGTTAACGGTTCATAACAGTGGGAAGACTGTAGCTGAGTGTCAGAGCCAACAGTTTCGCAAAGAGGTCCCAGCATCTCTTTTTAAAAAGAGCGTGGGATAGAAGAGACCCTTCTCTCCTCAAGATCCTGGGGAAAATTCTTCCAGTCCAAGCCTAACTCTAAAACAGGAGCACGCCTGATCGGGAGAGAAACAAGGCAGACCCCTGAACTTCTGACTCAGATAGAGGGGTTTATGAGCAGAAAGAAGCCTGGTATTCTCGCTCCTCCTGGGATGTATTCTAAAACTGACTGGACTGATGCTTGCTCTTCTCTTTCCTGGATGAGGAAGGCTATCCCCCCCCCCCACTACCCCAAGCACTAAAGATGGTTGTGGTCCAGGAACCGTTCCCCATCCTGCGCGGGCGCTCACCGTGTCCAAGGAGGCTGCTGCTCTCATGTCCGGCAAGAAGCCCACCTCCAGCACGTGCAGGAGGAAGTCCTGGTTGTCAATGCCGTAGACCCGGTCCAAGAACAGCACCATGGGGGCCTTGTGGTCGGGCACGAAGCTTGCGGACATCTTGGGCTCAATGACGTTGCCGTCTCGAGAAGGCAAGGGAACAACGTAAGCGACAGACTTCAAATGTGGGGCGAAAGGGTCGTGGGGGGAGAAAGCTGGACTTTTACTGAAGCCTTGGGGAGTAGCAGGTGGGGATATCAGGATGAACAACGACTTGAATGTGGGGTTTGTTTGTTTGTTTGACAAGGAGGGAAATAGGAAATGAACCGTCCTAGAATTGCTCTTTCCCCCCTTCTGGCCTCCTTACCTTTGCCGAACGAAGGGATCTGCAGCGGGAGACTGATGACCCCAACTAGGTCTTCGATGGGGACCAAGGAGCGCAGGATGGCCCTGATCCGGAGGGCTTCTCCCTTCCCAGCTTGGATGAGCTGTTCAAAGGAGAAAGGTTAAGACAAAAAAGCAGCCAGCCAGCTGGGATGGACTCAGAAACCCTGGGGCAAATTGGGAGGAAAAGGGGTGGAGAGTGGGAGCCGTCCAAAAGGAAGCCAGGTGGGCAGATAGGCAGGATCGGTGTTCAGGTGCGATGCACCAAATGCCAAAACAAACAAACAAACAAACAAACATGCATGCATGTTGTTTTTCTGAGGAGAGGAAATGGGGACCCCTTCCCTCAGATTTAGGGTGATGAAGGGAGCGGGTTTGGGTGCTTACATGCATCTCGGGGGCACAGCGTCCCAGCAAGTCGATAAGGGCAGCATAGAAAGACATGACGGCATTGCCCAAATGCACCCGGTACTCCTCGTGGGCTTCCTCTCCCCCAAACCTGGGTGGGAGAGAAAAAGAAAGACATGGGGAGGAAGAGGGTGGGCGAGGAATCATCAGCCCTACATGCAGCAAAGGGCGTAAAACATTTACTGATTTCATTTGCTTAAAATATTTTTTGACCCTGCCTCTCCCCTGAAAAGGGCCAGCATGTGTGAGGAAAGGCAGGCAATAAGGCAACTAACAGCCAGAGAGTTCAGCTCAGAAGAATGAAAAATGCAGAATGCAGCTACGTATTCCAAATATTCCATTGCTTATAAACTTTCCAAATGATCAGCTCTTTCTTTCAAATATCCATGTTCCAAGCCCTCACGGATAGGCAAGGGGGAGAAAAACAAGCAGGAAGAAAAGGAAAAACAAGGAAGCAGGTGTAGTGTCAGGATGAAAAACCTAGCTTGGCATCAAGGGATTGGCCCTAGGTCCGTCTGAAGAAACCAGGGGCGGAGGGTGTGTGTGAAGGTTGTCACGGAGCATATGCAGAAGGCAACATGGCGGCGGGGAGGAGCAGTGCTGGAAAAGTTCCTTTTGGGGACTACAACTCCCATAATCCCCCAAGGAGCACGGCATTTTCCAGGATTCAGATCAACTAGAAAAGCCTTGGGGTCGGGTCTGCTCATTTCATGTTGGGGGTGGGGGTGGGTAGGGTGGGGAGAGGAATAGGGCTTTGCAACTGTTGCTTTACCCTATAATGCAGACCCTTCATCCTGACCCACCAGCCCCAGCTTTAACAAAAACCTATGCTGATGTCCTAAATGAGTTCCGCATCCTAGCCTTACAAAGTGTTCATGGCAAGGGTGCCCGTGGGCCACGCCCGTTCCCCTTCACGTACAGCTCCCGGCGCCGGTCCTTCTTGACCGTAGGCCCATCGCGGGCGGGGTCCTGGGAGATCTGGATGGCCTCCTCTATGGCTGCCAACAGCCCGTTGCCGCCTTCCCCTCGCAGGGCCGGCCCGAAGCACTCGGGACGCCGGATTAACAGACGCACCACCACGTTGGCGTTCTCTTCCACGCTCTCCCCTGTGGAGGGACAGCAGGCGTTTGAAGGAGAGGAAAGGAGACAACTGGGAAGCAAAAATTAAAGCCAGCAGCTGCAGGGGGTGGGAGGAGGCAGGACAACTACTCAGAATAAGGGCTCTAGTCCTCATGACTGTGGCGCAAAACCTCAATGTCTGTGGATGGCTTCCAGATCAGTCTCGTAATGGGAGCAAGTAGTACAACGGGATTCTTGAAAGGGAAAAGGTGGCGGCTGAGGTTTCTATTGGCCCTTTTTGGGTTGCGGCAGGGACCATTCTAACATTGTGGCTATTGGAATTTGTTCCACCTGAACCTCACAGCCAAGCTCACCATTGACAAAAACAGTGAAGCGCAGGAAGTCCAGGTAACGCTCGCCTCCGCAGGGGTTCCAGCCAATGTCAGGGTAACCCTTGGAGAGCAGCATGGGGCAGCTCTGCAGGCCTGCCCCGGCCAGATAGGTCACCACCTAGAAGGAACGGAAAACACCCGTCAGGCTATCTGGAAATTGAGTCAGGGCAACTAGAGTTCTTTTTCTTATTAGGCTGAAACATTTTTGCTACACATCCAAGTAGCTTATTCCATCCCAGGAAAGTTGGTAGGAGGTCTCCAATTTGTATTCCAATTTACTGGGATCTGAATAGACTCACTAAATGTGGCCAACGGCTCACACTACCTTCTCGAGGTCCTGCTCCTGCAGTGCCAGGGCCAGCTCGTTGTTATCGATGACAGAAGCCGCAGCCACGTCTAAGGGAGTAGATCCGCGCATGCCTAAAGAAATCAATCAGAAGGTAAGCAGGCCTCCTCCAAAGCCCAAGGTCAGAGAGTGTTCGGGAGACTGAGGAAACCCCGGGGGCGGTGGCTTCAGAAATGGGAGCTGGGACGACACAACAAGCAAATGACCTGCACCTGTCCACCTTAGAAACATGAATGAGTGAATGAATGAGTGAGTGAGTGAGTGAGTGAGTGAATGAATGAATGAATGAATGAATGAATGAATGAATGAATGAATGAATGACCTACAAATACACCTCTGAATTTTCGTTACTGGGCTGACACAGTTGCTGTTTCCCAGTAGAATGGACATTTAAAAGAGACTTCTCAGGCCTTAATAATCTGTCTTAAATAGCCACAAGTCAACATTTTACAACTCACTGAAGGCTTCATTTTTTTTAGCCAGGTCAACAGGCACCCCAACAATGAAGAAACATATTCAATTCAGACGGAGTAGATTCACATCCAGTATTTTAAGAGAATTCTTGAAGAAACCTCCTTTTCCTTCCCAGGGAGCACCCACAAATTCCTCAGATACCTTTCTTGTCCACTTGATTTAAACAGGTTTGGCAGGTTTGCTTGAAAACCTATCAACCTGGTCTATGAGAGGCAAAAGCTGATGTGGCTGAACATGGATGATACCCTACATCACCATAAGTCTTGGGAGAAAAATCACCATCGGTCTCAGCTTCTTTGTCAATATGACTTTCTCGTGCCTAGTCATCCTCATCCTGATAGCATATGCAAGCCTGTATTGGAGAGTCATCATTCACAGTGCATCTCCCATGTCACTTAGGGATTTAAATCCTTCCTGGTCTTGTCCTCAAATGTGACCATAAGGAAAAAAAAAAGGCCTTCTCTCTGCCCCCCATAAAAGGGTGATGTGTTTCAACAGCAGACAAGAACGAGCATGTTTTCTTCTCCATATTAGGCAACATTTCACCCACAGTGCTCCAACACCAGCATTATTTTATGCCCCTCCTCCAGTCGTAGTTGGGCGCTCACCCAGTCCGATGCCGCTGTTCTCCAGCAAGTAGCTGAGATGGTCAAACATGGAGCGTTGGTTCTGGCGGCTGATGCGGCAAAAGTAGCACAGGAAGCGGCAGCAGTTGGTCACCATCTTGGGGAAACGGATCTCCTGATCAGGGATGAGAGAGATTCCCTTAGATCGTTGCTGAACATCCGCCTGGTCTCACCCCCTCCATCTTCTTTTGCTTCCACTCAAGTGGCTCAAGACAGTTCCGTGCATCAGATTGTCTTACAGATTCGCTAAGAGGGGTGGTCAATGTTATCAGAGTACATTAGGGACAAACTGGAGTCCACCCATTGGGTAGAAACGTGATCCAAGAACCTCCAGTTATGAGGCACAGAATTAGGAAATGGAGACTTTAACAAAAATTGCTCCTCAAAAGAGGATGCTCCAATGTGAACTTGAAAATTTACTCCTTCTAGGTGTATTTCTAAGCCACTTAGAAAACTGAAGTTTGATATAAGCAGATATCAAAGTCAACCAATAATAAGACAATTCTGAAAAAAGGGATATTCTTAGACACTTGTGAGGCTACTTGTCCACCCAAAAGACTTATAGTATTGTCACTGAAAAAACGATATTTGGGAGAGAAAGAGACATCAATTCACTAGGAAAACTTATGAGAAGGAGAAGTGGCCAGCCAAAACCTGGTGCCTGCAGTTCACAGCATCAAAAGATGCTGACATTTCAGCCCACAGCTCCAGCCAAGAGCAAATAAGTCAAAGGTTTGGGCCATAAGAGTTTGGTCACTCCTGGGAGAGCTCTGATTTACCCAAGGGGCACTATGAGGTGGTCAAGAGGACAGCCTTGGACTGTAGTTGAGGAACCAGTTTCTGACAAGTGAGAAGTAGCAGTACACCTAAGACTGGAGAGGTCCAGACTGGCAACGCCTCCCTCTGGCCACTGTTAGCCAGGGAATGAGGGCACCTGCTGAATGAAAGCTAAACTTGCTTACCTTTGAATCCCCTCCTCCGAGCACGTTCACCATGACCTCCATGACGGTTTCATGCATGCCCAAGGCTCGCATCAGGTTGGGATGCTGGTAGAAGACTTTGTTGTTCATAATATTGCTGCCCGAGAGAAAGACACGGAGGAGGGAGGCCGTCAAGAGAACAGGCAACGCAGCACGAGGGCTCAGAGAAAGACGGTACGATACAGGAGGCCATCGGTGGCAGAGGAAGACGGGCGGGAGGGTAGAGAAGAGGGGGCGGCCAAGAGGAACTCCAAGTGAGAAGGCTGAGGCCTCTGGTGCCTACTCAGAGGGGGAAACTAGGAACCCCCAAACATGGCTCGGAAGAACTCCTGCCCGAAACTTTAGGAAGGCCCCGCCAGTCCAGAGTGGACAACAGGGGGCTAGGCAGAGCAACAGCTTAAGTCAGCATGAAGGAGCTCTGGTGTGCACCTTGCAAGGAGAGGCAGAACCTGAGCGCTCCCAGGGGGGTTGCCCTTCAGGGGTGAGCAGAAGATCAGATGCCTAGTAGATGAAGGAGGAAGACATGACCCAGGAAGGGGAAAGGGGAGAGGCTCAGGGACAG
Organism: Phrynocephalus versicolor; assembly: GCA_023846285.1. Taxonomy (NCBI): domain Eukaryota; kingdom Metazoa; phylum Chordata; class Lepidosauria; order Squamata; family Agamidae; genus Phrynocephalus; species Phrynocephalus versicolor. The sequence continues at coordinate 2,729,902 of JAHTLZ010000008.1, forward strand.
AAATGCCTACCCAATACTCTGTATCATCAGGTTCTCCTCCTCGGGCCCCATCTGGACGATGAGCAGCGAGCGGATCTGGCCCAAGCACTCCAGCAAGCTCATGGTGTCGACCACCGAGTTGGCGTTGATGGTGTAAGCCTTGGGCAGGGCGCGAATGAGCTCGCCGAGGCCGTCGTATTGCCGGTGCAGAAGGCTGAACATCACCCGCACCAGCTCTGGGCTCTGGATGAAGGACTCTTGGGCCCAGTGGATCATGGTGTGCGAGATCAGCTCCTGGAGAGTGCCTGCGCAGAAAGGGAGTGGGAGGCACTCGTTGACACTACTACGCGACAGCAATGGAGAGTAAAAGCTGCAACGCCCGGCCGGCACCCACGTCCAGGAGGAGTGCTGACTTTCAGCAAAGCCACCCCTTAGGTACTAGTGATCTCCTCTCCGCATCCGACCCCCTCGGTGGCACCTACTGGGTTTGGGCTCCTCTGAAGGAGGCTGTTCCTCGTCTGTCTCCTCCTTCTTCTTGCGGAAGTTCACGATCTTCTCCACTAGGCTCATCAGTCGCCGGCGGAAGGAGGTGTCTTCCTCTTCCTCTTCCTCCTCGCCCTCTTCTTGGATCCCTGTTGGGGAGTGCACAGAGCTTGGTGGAAATGGAGGACAGCCCTCTCACACACACCTCTGGAAGATGAGTCACGGCCACTGGACTTCTTTTTCTTGAGAGACAGACTGACGGAGCTGCTTGGATGAGCAGCAGAACGTTTCGATCTCTCAAGAGAAAGAAGCCCGGTTGGCATGACTCAGCTTCCAGATAAAACTCACCTGGATGACTGAGAATCTTCACAGACACCTCCCCCCAACACACACACTTTGCTGGATCTGGTATCCGGCATCAACGGGCATGCACCTCAAGTTCACACACACACACACACACACACACACAAGTGGAATTTGGCACCTAAGTCATGAGGGGGCTTCTTGCCCTACCTCCCATTTTTTAATTTTTAAAGCAAGCCTCTTGAGGGCTCATGGCAAACCTTCAGCACTCCAGATGTTTTGGATCACAACTCCCAGAATTGCAAGCCTGTACTGCCAATGACAAAGGACTGTGGGAGTTGTGGTCCGAAACATCTGGAGTGCCGAAGGTTCATCACTGCTGTTCTAGAGCATTGGTTCCCAACTTTTGGTTCCCAGATGTTCTTGGATGAAAACTCCTAGAAGTCTCCCCCACCAGCTGTACCGGCTGGGATTTCTGGGTGTTGGAAGTCCAAGAACATCTGGGGAGCTGCTGTTCTAGTTCTTAAGCCCCTGTAAAGGAGCAGGCCAGCCCCTGAAACAGCCTGAAGAAAGCTTAGCAGGTTGGATGGAATCTTCCTTTGTCAGCCTATGAGTTCTTCTTCAAGACTAGAAGAAATCCGAATCCATTTATGTAAAATAAGGACGGCACACGACAAACCTGCTTCACGATTCGCATCATATATTTGGGATTTGTGCTTCAGAATAAGTCACCATGGCACAGAATTTATTTATTTAGCATCCAAAGCGCCTCACATCTAGTCTGCTGCTGAGCCTGCATTCCATTCCGCCTCCATTCATTTTAAAAATACATATATATTATTAGGTTTCTTTTACAAGGGGTACATTTGGGGAAAGGGGTTCAGGAAGGAGCAAACCAGCCTGAAAAATTATTCAACATCAAGACATTTTAGAACTCTCCCTTGTTAGTTACTCAGATTACCATTGCAATAATTTAGCATTTTTTCCTTCGCCTATCTGCGGAGGGTACTTGCAGGTTAAGGTGCCTGCAACCCCCCCATGAATCCAGTTGTCTTGGTTTCAAATGGGGGAATTCTGTTTTCCTGCTTTTCAGGCTGCAGCATCCACCGGCCACCCCAATTCCACATTTGGGGGGCTACACATGCCTGGTCGACCCCGTAATTCTATTTGATGTGAAGACGACCAGTGGGGAAGGGGCGGCGGGCTCCTTACCACAGTGAGACAACAAATCAGCATGAAACTCCAACAGTTCGTCACGGATCTCATCAGGCACCGGGCACTCTTCCTCGTCAGCTCCATTCTTAAAATGCAGCAGCATATTAATCTGTTGTGAAAAGAAGACACCGCTTGCTGCCGATATAGAGTGGAGGCTGTATACACGGTCAGAATGATGCTTTGTTTTATGGTCATTGTCTAATGCGTTTTTAACTGCAGGCTACCTTGACTTTAGTTTTGATGCAAGAGCCTCGTGGCACAGTGGTTAAAGGCCTGTACCGCAGCTAAAACTGTGCTCACGACCTGGGGTTCAATCCCAAGTAGCCAGTTCAAGGTTGTCTCAGCCTTTCATCTTTCCAAGGTCGGTAAAATGAGTACCCAGCTCGCTGGGGGTGCGGTGGGGCAATGTGTAGCCTGCATAATTAAAAAATTGTAAAACTCCTAGAGAGTGCTTGAAGCACTTTGGGATAGAATATAAGCAGAACACTTTGCTTTTTTTTTGCTTTGCTTTTTATGGAGAAGGGAAACATTAAGGCTATGTATAATGCAAATTCAGGACCTTTGTAGGGTGCTTTGCAGTAAAGGCGGGGTACTTGAAGGGCTCAGAGGCCTAACGTATGCCTTATGGCCAGCTGAACACCTTAGAAAATATGCTAGGATGCTCATCCACACACATGGTTTCTGTGGTTGAGAGGATGATATGAGAATTATCCCCTGAGGAGGGAAACATTGGAAACCCCATTGAAGTAACACAATAAATCTCTTTGATCACTTACAAAATGAGAAATGCCATGACACAGGGATTGCTGTTTGTGCTAAACACATTCCCCCCCCACCCACTGGCCCTGGGTGCAGTCCAGGATTAGCATTGACTTCTAAAATTTGTGCAGTCCCGGGGCTTTCCCCTGCCTGAGGCCCCTTTCTTTTTCTCCGAGCCCTTTGTTTGGTACCTGCTCTTGCGGGGGAGAGCGGAATTCCCGGGTGCGCCGGGCCGTCTCGGCGGCCGACATGTTGAAGTCCTGCATGAGGGTGTTGTAGCGCTGGCGCTGGTTGGTCTGCAGGTTGTCCACGTAGCGTTCAGAGAAGGCGATCATGGCTTCGACGCGGTGCTGGAGCTCCCGGTCGCAGAAGAACTGCAGGAGGTGGCACATCTGTGGGGAGACCGGGGGGGGGGGGAGGAGATGGGGAGAAGGGGCAGCGGAAGCAATCAGACCTTTGTGGAAGCTGCCTCCCTTATTCCGCTTGTCTAAAACATCTGGGAAGGGACAGCCAAGGGCTCCCCGGGCCACGCTTGCTGGCCAAGGGAAGGAAGCTGGCAATCCGCCACCTTTACCTGCAGCTTCACCGATTCAGGCAGCTTCATCTGCAGCAGGCCTTCCTCAAAGCCCTCCTCTTCCTCTTTGGCTTCGGCTTCTCCGGCCTCGATGGCTTTGAGCTCCCTCGTGTCGCCTTCCCCGGCCTCCTCCTTCTGTCCCCCTCCGGCCTCTTTTTCTGCCGCGTAGTCGTCGTCTTCCTCCCCTTCTGCAGCTGCCAGCTCTTCCTCCTCGGCCGGCTCTTCTCCTTCTTCGGCTTCCTCCCCGCCACCAGCAGGTCCTTCCTCCTCCTCCCCTTCCTTGGCCTCCGTGAAGACGTTGGGCTCAATCATTTTGAGGATGTGGCGCACGTCTTCGTCCTCAAAGATGCCCATGATGAGAAGGGTGCAGATCAGCTTGAGGACCGGCACGAACTGGAACTCCACGCTGCCCCCGACGGGGTCACGGGTGTGCTGCCCGCCATCTTGGACGGCCTCCGTCAACATGTTGATGGCCTTCACCTTCAGAATGTCCAAGGGGATGGAAGGGCTGAGCTGGTACAGCTCGGAGCTGGTGCTGACAAAGCAGGTGTCGGCAAAATGCAGAGGAGGGCGTAAGCAGGTGCTCATGCCCACCCCGGGCAAGCCCGGCTTCTTGGAACCGTCTGGGAAAAGCGTGATGCTCTTGGTCTCGTCCGTCATGGGGACAATGAACTCGCTGTTCATCATTAGGCGCGAGCGCTTGGCCGACTCCAGGTGCATGCTGATGAGCAGGTCGTAGTAGCCGCTGCGGAGCAGGCCGGGCAGGTGGTTGCTCTCGATGGTGTACAGCAGCTGCGACTCGTCCACGTGGCTGCACAGGGCGTGCGCCACCCGGTTGTTACCCAGGGCACAGACCGCGCAGTACAGCTTCAGGGTGTGCGAGTGGAATTTCAGCAGGTCCAGGCGCTCGGAGAGCTCCAAGATGTCAATGCACCTGCAAGAGGGTAGAAAAGACAATAGCCCAGGTAAGGGCACAAGGAGGCATGATGAGGGCCCTTGCGCTGGCCACTAGAGAACATAAGCTGGAATTCGGAATGGCTGCACGAGAGGGGCTTTCTAAGGTGCCTTATCACTTATAAATGCCTTTTAAATACTGGTTTTATTTAATGCTTCAATGTAATAATTGTTCAATTCTTTCTAAAATATTTGTGCACCAACCTTTTCCAGCTTTTAAATCTTGTGGTTTAATGACGCAACATGCTTTGGATCCTTTTAAAGGAGAAAGTCAGAGTAAAATATTTTAAATAAAATAAGAACAAGGAAGAGGTATTGGGGAACTGTTGCAGAGCAGAGTTGTTTAGCTTGCTGGCTGCATAACCAGAGGTGAGGAGTTCCCCACTTGTGACCTCCGATCATCCTTTTTATCCTCCTCTGAACTTGTTCTGATTTGTTGCCATGCTTCTTACAGTGCAGTGTCCAGAACAGGACACAATACTCTAGAGGAGGCCTAACCTAATTCTGCCTGCAACTCTCAGCTGTAACAAACTATAGTCTTTATTTCTTGGAGTGTGACTCCCTTTCTACTACGTCTTATAATTTCTTTGGAGAGATGGGCACGAACTGCAGTTCGGTGATTCGGCAGCATTGCAGATTTGCTGGAGTCCCAGCTTCCCTTGCCCTGCCATTCTCCGGCAGGCGCCCACTCAGGGCTGGGAAACTGCCCTGCTGCCTCTGAGTGGGTACCCAAGAGAGGGGCTGAGGCAGCGGTGCTGCCAACGCGTGGCTCGTGCCCATCTCTATTTGTCTTTCTCTTCTAATTTTGGATGGCCAAACCTTTTCCATGGATGATGAAGGCCAGCTGTTCCTTTCTTTATGGGATGGTGTTGACCTCAGCCACAGAGATCAATACTTAAGACCAGCATTGGACTTCCTGCTTCTGATTCTGTCGGGGAAAAAAGGAGGCTCACCGACTTTCCTCCGGGATGTGGAGGGCCATCATGATGTTGGGCTCTGTGCATTCCACCATCCAGCCATGCCGGTCACTGAAGCGTGCAACGTCCACCCGCAGAAAGTCATTGGGCATCCGGCTCCAGGTCATTGGTGTAAGGGTCTGGATGGCCAGTCGTGGTGGGCACTGGGGTTCTGGATTCTTCCTCTCACTGCGGAACATGGCAGCTGAGATTGGCATGATGTTCTGCCCGAGGAAGAGAAGAGAATGAAACCAAGGGTTCAGAGAGGCACAACTCCCAAGGTCTCCTTTGCCCTATAATGGGTATTGCAGGCCTTACCTTCAGCTTGCCCAGTTCAAACTGGATGACATTCTGGCTTGTTGGGAGAACAAAGACGGCGGGAAACAGCTTGGTGTTTGGCTCTACCTGGAGAAGGACAGGTGTATAAACAAACACCACAAAATGGAAGGAGAAACTTCCCAACTACTTTTGAAGGACATCAAACCTTTTAGCCTTTGCCACTTCCTATGGCAGCAAATCCTAGAAATTAATCTTGCGTTGGGCGTGGAGGAGCCTTAATTTTGTCCCACTAACGACCCTCCAACAGTCTTCTGGGAAAGATGTTTTGCCTTTCCATCATGAAAGCATCTGACTCACCTGGAAGAAAGTGTTGACCTCTTTTCCGTTGGCTGTGAAGGTCATGAGGCCCGTCGCCAGGTCAACGAGGCAACCGATGACGAGGTCCACAGTGCTGACCCGGGTCTGTTGGGTGTTGCTGACAAAGTCTCCCCCCCAGACCATGTAGCAATTGCTCCTCTTGATGCTGGTGAAAGATGAAAGGTGGTTTTGGTCTCTGGCCAACCATGAATTTCCTAATGTACTTCCAGCTTCTTTCACAGTTTGGGACCTCAGCACACAGCAGGATGCCTACTTCCGCTCAGAACTGCCCATCCCACTCTCTCTTCACAGGTAGGCCAACTGAGGGAGATGACTCCAAGGGAAGTCCAGAAGGTACAAACAAGAAACTGGGCCTTTTTAGTAGTCACACCCCATCCCTGGAATGACCTATGACCAGACATCTGCCTGGCTCCCTCCTTGATTTCTTACAAGAAACCTCTCAAAACATTTTTGTTCCAACAGGCTTACCAGAGTCAGCCAACCTGAGATCCTGAGAGAGTATTAGCCTTGCATATTCTGTTTTAAACTGTTTAATTATTAACTGTTCACATCCTTGTTTTAATTTACCTCTGTTTAAATTTGGAGCACTCTGTTACATATTTGTTTCATTGTGCTATGAATCACCCACAATAAATGGATCTATTGAATGGATGGGTGGATGGATGGATGGATGGATGGATGGGCACAGCAGGAAGCTACAGAGTGTCTGGGATGTAACTCCCATCAGCCACAGACAGGATATGTGATGGTCAGGGATGATGGGAGTTCAAGTCTAATAATGTTGTGACTTCTAGAGCTGCACCCCAGTGGCCTCCAGTTGGTCAGGCCTGCTTTCAGTTCTCCCCTCCTTCCCCATCAGAGAGACCCTCGACATACAGCACGTGTGGCCTCAAGCCTCACCTGTCGTGAATGTTCCCCTTGTCGTCGCCCATGGTGACCGTGACGCTGCGCACCTTGGTGAGGTCAAAATTCATGTCGTGCTGGTGATAGTCAGGTGTGACCCAGCCGACCCAAACACAGGTGGGCTCCTGCCCGGCAAAGATCCGGACTGAGTAGTAATACTGAGAGGAATGGAAGGAAAGGGCGTAAGTCTTATCCAAAGCACCTGCTTCTGAATTTAAGCTAAGTCTGTTTCCTGGTTAGACCAAAAGGGGACAAACTGTGGTTAATTTAAACCATGGTTTCTTGTAAGGGTGAGAAACCTCTATCAACCAGAGGACGGAGTTCTATTTCAAAGACATTAATGGGTTCCAAACAGCAGAACCAAGGGCAAAATCGAAGGACTACCTGGACCGCTATGCCTCAGATTTTAGGGGTTATGTAAAAGCGCCCTATGTTGTTCTGGTATGGCAAAACACTTCCTCAAGTCAAGCTCTCCAAACCACCAAAGGTCTTAGATTACCGTTGTGGTATTCATGATGACTTCTGGGTCATCTCGGTCATCTGGAACTACCTCTTCTTCCAGCCGGGGTACGGTCGGGACTACAGGAGCAGGTGTAATGAAGGTGGTAGCCTTCTTGGCTTTGAAGAGGAAGCTAGGAAATGTTCCAAATGGAAAGATCAGAAAACTGTAGGTGATGTGCCCTCTAAAATAATAACAGCCATTGCTCTATGGCATATGTTCTTGGATAATGGGTGCTTCTAAGTTCAAAGGGACTGGCTTTTAGGGTTCTCCCAACACATTTTGCTTCCAGAGGCCAGAAGACAAAATGGCACCCCATCCACACCACTCCCCAATGGCTACTAGAGTGGTTGTTGTTGTTTTGTCGTACAGTTGGGAGTGACTCTTCACGGCCCCATGTCCAAGGAGTTTTCTTGGCAGGAATACTGGAGTGGCTTGCCAGTTCCTACCCCAGGTGCCTACAGCACCTGGTGCTCTCTGGTGGTCGCCCATCCAAGTATTAGCTGGGGCTGACCCTGCTTAGCTTCCGAAATCAGGCAAGATCGGAATTTAGATGTGCTCAGGGTACATCTAAATTCAGCACTGGCAACAGGACAGGGGCCTCGTGACATATCTGAAGCCAGGAGGTTTGATTCAAGGGCAAAGGACAGATTTGTGGGGTACATAAAGCAAAATCTTTCAAGAGAGATGAATGACTGAAGAACCATTGCTGCTTCTGAGGCAGTTTTTTCACATTTCTGTGGTGGTTTTGGGCCGTTTGGACTCTAAAACCACCACAGGACATCTGATACGTTCTCTCCCATGATCTGCTTTGAATGTTATAATTATACAGGTACTTCACATTTTCAGAACGTGGCTCCACAGCTCTTTCTAAACAACAGCCAGTAAAAACATCCTTCTACACCCGTGATTCCCAACCTGAGCTCCTCAGATGTTCTTGGACTCCAGCTCCCAGAAATCCTGGCCCACACAGCTCATGGTGAAGGCTTCTGGGAGTTTTAGTCCAAGAACATCTGGAGACCCGAGGTTGGGAACCACCGCTGTACATCCTTACAGCCCTCACCCGCGTTTGGTCTTGCTTTTTTCCGTGGATGCATCTTTTTCGTTCTCTGTCTTGGGGGGTTCCTTGGGGGGCTCCTTCTCCTTCTCCCCCTCTTCCGCCTCCTTGCGGCTGGCGGTTTTCTTCAGCTGCTCAAACTCTGAATCAAGGTCGATGTCTTTGACCTCGTCCTCGGGGATCGTGAGGGCGTGGGTGAGCGGGGTGGTGCCGGCGGTGACCTTGAACTTCTCGTAGAACTCCACAGGCATGCTGAGGCGCAGGAAGAGGAGCTCCACCACCGCGTTCTGCGAGCCAAAGGTCTTGTGGGTTAGCTTCAGGCACGGTGGGTTGTCCACGGTGCCATCGATCCGGGACACCTACGAGAGAAGGAAGGAAGCAGAGATGTAGGGAGACTCTTTGGCTAGTGTCTTTCCAACGATGTCCTGGCTGGGACATATCTGGTGTTTCTTGTTTCTCTAGATTCAAAGGTCACAAAGAGCAAACTAACATCCCCAAAAGACCACTTGCTCGCCACGGCTGATCTTAATCCAAAAGATACAAACACGCCCTTGTAGTTAGAAATGCTCTCTTGGAAGGCAGGATGTTGGGAAAGCATTGCTCTTGACAAGGAGGTTTCCTTTCCTCACAGGTGCCTCTCTTTTGGCTGTCTCTCATCTCCGAATTTTAAACTATTGACATTCTTCTCTCTCCATTGCAGTACCTGGTCCAGCACCACCATCGCTCGTATGAGCCTTTGCTCCTTATATTTTTCCAAACAGTTTCTGCTTGCTGTGAACCCAAGATCTCTCTCTCTCTCTCTCTCTCTGGGCAGTGGATGCCACCATTTCCCCTTATGGCTCCAGAAGTCTTCACCTTATTTCTGAAAAAACCCAGACCCCTGCCGTGCTCTCTTTGCAAACCAGACCTCGTACTCTCACATGTCTTCCATGACTTGGCCCCCTCGTCATTCCCCCAGAAGCTCACCTGCCCTTCTTCCAGCTATTTTCCTCACAGGATTCCCAATTTCCCACCTGAAAAGTTTTGGTCAAAAACTCTGTTTTAGACCTCTCACTGCCACCAACATTGAGCCTCAGAGAGCTTCTTTCAGTCTTTCTCAACCTGTGGGTCGCCAGATGTTCCTGGGCTGCAACTCCCAGATATCCCTTCGAGCACAGCGAGTGGTGGAGGCTTCTGGGAGTTGCAGTCCAGGAACATCGGGGGATCCACAGGTTGAGAAACACTGGCTTAATTGCTATCTTATTTTCAGCCCCTAAACAACTCTCAAGACCCCCCCCCAAAAAAAAAAACACCCAGGTGCCCCTTTTCTGGTGCCTTTGCTCCGGTCCCCTATCCCCTGCGCTCACCTCGTAATGAGGGTGCTCCATCGGCACGAGGGAGAACTGGGGCAGGCTCTTGCTGAACCACATAGTGATGTCCCGCTTCATGTTGATGGCAAATGGCTCGAAGCCTTCCTGCAGGCCGCAGATGGTGAAATACCGCAAGCTGCTGACATCTTGGCCCAGGTTGAGGCGCCCGACCTGCGACAAACCCAGGCTGCAGACGGGGATAAAGCCTGCCAGCGACGGGGAGAGGAGAAGCAAAATGTTCTGCTGATATGCTGCCCCATACATAGCACTTCAAGCACTCTCTGGGTGGTTTGCAATTAAATTATGCAGGCTACCCAGAGAATCTGGGTCTCCTGGTGTCCTTCCATCATTTCCCCGACTTCGGATTTTGGATTTTAATTAATCCATGTAATTTTACTTTAATTTTATTTTAGAGACTGTCTTTCTCCCGTTATCTGGACCGACAGTGATTCACAACAAGATTAAAAAGACTGTATGGGCAAAAGAACAACTTTTTGAGAGCTCCTCTTCGAATCTCGTCCCGGTGTGCCCGAGCGACAAGGGGGAATGCCAAACCCAACGGATGCTCACCATCCCCAATGTCAATGTCTTTGAAGGCCACGTCCGATCCTGAGTCGCTCATCAGCACCTCCCCGTTGAGGGTGAACATGATGTTGTTCTCAGTGAAGTCAATCATGCAGCCCACCACGTCCCCCGGCTGCCAGGGGCGCCCAAAGGGTTCGCTGCCGATGTGCCAGCGCTGGCCCTAAAGGGCAGGAGACAGACGGAAATGGGTGACAACAAGGTGGCAAGGGATGGATCCAGGCTGAGGTGGTGACACCAAAAATAATCCATAGGTTCGGGGTGTGTGGCTGGTACTCGGAGGGGGCAACCAAGGAATACGTGGAATCTGGAGGCAGGGGTAAGGAAGCACCCTGCCTAAAACCCCAGGGACCCACTGTTGCCAGACAGAGTTGACATTACTACCTTACAGTCCGCTCTGGTGTTGAAAAATACAAACACAATTATAAAGAGTGCTATGCCTAGATGCCCTAAGCACATCCAATCTCGCCTGATTTTGGAAGCTAAGCAGGGTCGGCCCTGGTTAGTACCTGGATGGGCGACCACCAGGGAATACCGGGGGCTGTAGGCGCCTGGAGTAGGAACTGGCAAACCACTCCAGTATTCCTGCCAAGAAAACTCCATGGACATGTGGTCACGAAGAGTCGGTCACGACTGTAACGACACAACACACACATGCATGGCATGGTCTCTGGCACCCTCCCGTGGCCAGTTCTGGTAACTTCATCATTAAAATATGTATTTGGGGGGTTGTTTTTATTCTCCTTTTAATATATGTAATATTTTCAGACTTTGACTAAGGGAATCAGCAGATACTGACCCTGTGGATAAAGATGTCCTACTGTCTAGAGATAAATTGGATTCATGGCCCCACTAAATCAACATTCACCGGGGGGGGGGGGAGATAGACAGTCCGCTCTTACTCACCCGATGTCCGTTGAAGACGTAGGAAAGGTCATCGGCTCCCAGATCCACGTCCGGCCGCACATTTGGCCGGGCCCAGCCCACGCGCATCTCCCCCGTGGTGACCGCCTCAAATTCAAAGTACCATTTGCCAGACTTCACCGCATAGAACTGCTCGGCCCGGAAGATGCGTACTTTCTCGGACCGGGTCTTGCTCTGATCTTGACCAGCTGAGGAAGCCAGGAAAAGGCACGTGGGTGAATAGGTAGTTCTCTTGACCTACAGACCTTCCACAAATTCTGACACCCCTTTTGTCCTCTCCTTTCCAGACAGAACCGATCGACATGTTCAGGGAAACCATATCAGAATATCTGAGTCAATCTCTTAAACCCACACATTTAAATCTATCTATCTATCTATCTATCTATCTATCTATCTATCTATCTATCTATCTATCTATCTATCTATCTATCTATCTATCTATCTATCTATCTATCTATCTATCTATGTCGGAGAGAAAACTTGAGCATAATAACTACATCCCCTCTCAACAGGGCCCTCCAGCTAAACAGAACTGGCTTTTAGGCATCCTGAAGGACCTCGATTGACAAAGTAAGACATCCAGACCAGAAGGTTCTTGTGACTCTTCTGGTTTTTATCTGCCCCCCTCGTCTTTCCTCTCCCAAAGAACTGGGCAGAACAGGTAAAGGTGAAGGTTCCCTCCGCACTTTTGTGCTAGTTGTGTCCGACTCTAGGGGATGTGCTCCTCTCTGTTTCCAAGCCAAACAGCCAGTGTAGTGCAAGTCCATGGCCGTGTGGCCAGCATGGCTGAACGCATTTCTGTGCACGGAACACTGTTTACCTTCCTGCTTTTTACGGTAGTGCCTGTTTATCTACTTGCATTTACATGCTTTCGAACTGCTAGGTTGGCAGGAGCTGGGGTTAACAACGGGAGCTTGCTCAGCTGCGTGGTACCCCGGATTCGAACGACTGAGGTGCCGACTTTGAAGCCGACATTTCAGCGCTCTGGCCTGCTGAGCCACCATGCCATTGGTTGGAACAGGGAACCCTGCAAATGAGAACGCTTACTGGTTTCCTGATCCGGCGGCTCAATGTTGTAGCCATAGCCAATGAGGGTGCGTACTGCTTCACGCAAGCTATCCCGGTTCGTTTTCTTGGTCCGTTCGTCTAACAGGCTGTACGGGACCAGGCGGGGGTTGCGTTTGTTTTTGATGTCCTAAAACGGGTGGAGAAGAGGGAGGGAGAACATGTGCACACAGCAAGCTACAACGGACCAGACTAGGCAACTGAAAGGAAAAAGGCATATGAGCTTTTTCTGCCTTTGGCCACAAGATCTTGCCTTGGAGTCTGGCAGGGAAGGTCTCCTGCGTCTTCCAAAGGTCTTTGTTAACTCCTGGCATCTTATATCAAAGATGCCTTCTAAATATCAACCTCTGGTCAGTGCAACCCCCCCTTGAAGAATCCCACACCTGCACAGCGCTGTAGGTCCAGCCCTGTTGGACACGATCTCTCGCCCAGACGTTGTGCCCGTTCTCGGCCAGTTTGTCCACCAAAGTATTCTGGGCTGGTGTCAGCTTGATGTGGTTGAGATCCAAGGGGGCTGGCTTATACCCGTTGGACATCATGTACCTGCCCAGGAGGGAACCAAAGCGGGACTTGAGAACAGGGATAGGCTGGCGACTCACAGCGTTACGGTTAAAGCCTTCTGCAGATGATCAGTTCATGCTTACAGAGGGCAGGCAACCACCTACGTTTTGGGAAGCTTTGTTTTCTTCAGGTTCTCTTCTGCCTTCTCGTCTGCCATCCCCACGTGGCAGCCGAGAGCGAGTAAAGTCCTGCAAGAGGGCAGAAGGAGAGTTGAATCACATTCTTCACGGCCATCCATCAAAGGCGAAAGTGAGGGAAACTTATGGTCAACTTACTTGAGTGTCTCTCCTGACATCTGGAGGTTGTAGTTGCGCTCCGGTTCGGGCAGGCTGTGGAAATCCAGCAAGCAAGGGTGCAGGCGTTTGTTGTCATCCCGGATCTAAAAAAAGGCACAAAAACAAACATCTCAAGGGTTCCTGTCGAAGCCCAGCTCAAGAACGGTGGGGAAACATTTGTACACACAAGTCCGCTTGCTGTTCAGAAGTGGCCACGGGTGGAGAGAAGACCTTCAAGGAGAGGAAGAGCCGTGTTTCAACCTCTACAAAGGCAAGGGCAGGATTCAGGGGCTCACACATCACATCACCAGGCAGCAAAAACTTACGGGTCCATAGGTCCACCCTTGCTCAATGCGGGTTAAGGCCCAAAGCTCATGGATATTCTCTGCTAGCTTCTCACGAATCCGCTCCAGATGTGGGGGCAATACAATCTATAGAGAAATGAAAGAGATACACTGGCTGTGAGCTTGAAAGTATGATAAAAAACAAAGACTGCCAACTAACTCTTGTCTGAAACAACTTTCACCCAGTTGATTGTGTCAAAAACTATAAACTGAAGTTTATTTCCCCACCCCGCCTTATGCCCAAACTCCTTAAGATGAGTGTCTCACCATAAATTAACCAACAGAGAGAGAGAGAGATGATTTCATTTGATGTATATACCACCCATCTTACTACCAAAGCCACCCTCGATGGTTTACAATAGGGCAGAACAATAACCAGCAACATCAAATTGGTCAACACACACCAAATCAATGAGAACGACCTGACTTAAAATTTCGAATACCGCATGGACAAAGCATTAACGCTCAATAAAATCAGTCAAGATGGCTGAGTGGTTGGCACAGAAGCTGGTGATATCGTGAAAAGCATGCCGTCAGCTCATACCACTCACCAAGGACATATTTTACCAAAGCAAAGTGTTCTGCTTATATACCGCCCCGTACCACTTCAAGTAGTCTCTGGGCAGTTTATGCTTTTTAATGACAGTAATGCAGGCTACACATTGCAACCCCCACCCCCCAGCAAGCTGGGTTTACCGACCTCGGGAGGATGGAAGGCTGAGTGAATCTTGAGCCTGCTGCTTGTGATGTGATTGAACCCCAGATCATGAATACAGTTTTACTACTGCACAAGTAAAGCTGGGAGAAGTGAGGATCATGCCAACTGAGCCCTGGCTGAATATAATTATTTCTGTCAAATTGCAGAATGGGGCTTCCCCAAGGAAGAAGGGGCTTCCAGGGCCTGGGACCAGCCACCAAGAAAGATCCCAACCCACTGGTCCTACTAACCCTGGTAGAGGCCAAGATGTAGGACACAGAGCCTCTTTACCTGGATGGTGTCAACAGGGTACGGGGTGAAGGCAGTGTGGGACAGAGACTGGGTGGGGCCCAGAAGATTCCGGAACCCATTGAAGTCATGCTTGTACTCCTTGATGGGCTCCACACGCATCTTGTCTCGTGGCAAGAGGGCCTCATAGCACGGGGCATATCCTGGCGGCGGAAGGAACTTAAAATCTCCGTGACGCCCCCCAAGGAGGAATCGCACCCTAGTTGGAAAGGAAAGGGAAAGTTCAGCGCTGGTAGTATTCATGCAAGGGGGGGGGGGGAACCAAACAAACTGGAGGTTCAGAAAGTGTAAGCTGCTTTGAAGGTCCTTGAGTAGAAAAGCAGGCTAAAAACATGAATAAATAGGTGTTGCTATTACAAAATAATAATAGCCAAGGAATGGTTGATCAAAATCAAAACAACGACTCAAATGTTAATTTATTTTGCATTTAAGATTAAACCCGCTGCCTTTTCTTCCTTTGTGAAGTGCTAAAAGATCCCAAGAATGTAACCGTTTTAAGATGTGGATGCTAGGATCACTGGCTCGACCTGTCAGTGTGGAGGTAGAAAGCATGGACCTTAAACAGACAGAAGAGAAGGTCCTAACGGCCCAGTGGTTGTCTACTGAAAGACAAGCACCACTGGTTTCCAGGCGCCTTACTCCCTGGGAAGCCTGTGTTCTTTCCATGACCACTGGGTTGGACTTACTTGACGCCGGCAGAAAAGCTGACCACAGGGAAGAAGAGGCCGTCCAGGTTGAAGTTCTCAAACATGCCCTGGACGGGGAAACCGTTGATGCGAAAGGAGATACTGGGCACGCTCAGGTCGAGGCAGCAGCTCACCACGTCATCGGCCCCCAGAATGTGCTGCCCGGGGGAGGCCACAGACCGAGCCACGCGGCCTACAGCCGAGGAGAGAGGAGGCAAGAGGTGGTTTGTTTTTAAAAAAGAAAAAAAACATGATGTTTGGATTGATGACACCCGCTGAGAACTGCATGCAACCCACAGAGCTCGTGCAAACCAAGGGCAGGGGTCTATCATTTGTAGGAATTGCACCAAGCCAACAATGGGGACAAGTTTATCTAGTTTTTAATCACTCCCTGCCCTGTTTTCTCTTTTACAGAAACCATTCTGCTTTTGTTAGGTGTAGAAAGGGAGCACCCTGGATCACCAAGATCACAAAGGGGATGTGGCATTCCAAGGCTCTGTAACCCATCAGCCTACGTTGTACTGCTTTAGCATCCTAAAACACACTGTTATTCTTTCTTCTGTCTCAGAATTGGTGCATCACGCTCATCTGAGCAACCGGTTGATACGACACCTCAAGCCCCGAGCAATAGTCATGTGTGTTCGTTAATCCCAGGACGCTGGTTCCCTACCTGACCACAGGTGCAGGCCATCAAATCCGAAGGAGTAGAGGTCATCCCCCACGCCGTTGCCACCCCAGCCTTCCCCGCCCCCTGGGTAGGGGTTGTATCCCTCTGCCATGGCCCAGCCGACCCGCAGATGAGTCGCCTGCGACGTCACAAACGGCTCCACGTAATCCACGATCAGCTCGTAGTACCACTTCTTGTACTGGGTGGAGCCTTCGTGGGTGCCCAGAAAGATGTTGGGGCGCATACTGTTGAAAGGGGGGGGCAAAAGGGGGAGTCAGTTGTAGTTGCCCTCATTAGTTTTCATCGTGCAAACACTACTGCTAATAATCATGTGCTGTCAAGTCTGAATTGTGGTGACCCCTCCCAGGGTTTTCCAGGTAGAGAGTAACTCAGAAGTGGTTTAACATTCCCTTTTATTCTGGAGCGGGGGGCTGCCCTGGGATTGTGCAGTTTGCTCAAGGCTACCCAGGCTGGCTCTTGTCCCAGGAGGCACTTCAGGGAATTGAACTCCCAAACCTCTGGCTCCAGAGCCAGATCCCTAAACCACAGAGCTACTTAGCCAACTCACTGTGTAAAGATGATGTGAAAGTCTGTATGTCTCTTGGAGCACATTTCAGTTAATGCATTACTTAAGGAGAAAAGGTTAAGGTTCTCCCTGACATTTAACTGCTGCCGTTTGCAACTGGAGGGGCTGGCGCTCATATTTGTTTATAAACAGAAGAGCAAAGGGTTTGTCCCTAGATATATTTCCCTGGCCCTGTAGACGACACGACTAAGTGTGTGAGCGCACAGAACTCCGTTTCCTTCCCACTGAAGTGGCGCCTGTTTATCTACTTGCCTTTTCACCTGCTTTTGGATGGCTAGCTTGGCAGGACTTTTAAGGAGAAAGGTGGTATGGAAACATTTGAAACAAATAAATAGATATGCCCTTTAAAACACATTTTTCTTTGGACTACAGAAGTGCATCACAGAATTAGAAGAAATTTAAGGAGAGCAAGAGTGACTTAGGAGCAAAGAGGAAATTTAGAAAAAGAGGGCCTCTGTTTGCGGCAGCAAACAGAGGTAATAAAGATGTTGCAACCAAGGGCTGCATGCACTCCATGGTAAACAAAAGTGAATACTTTGTAATCTGAAATCTGGATTCTGCTACAAGCATCCAGTAGGAAACTCACAACATTGACATAATTCTTTTTGTAATATTTGCAGTTACACTTCAGCTATTTGGATCAAATAGAGGGGCAATCTGTTCAGCAGGGAATCTTTCTCCATCTGGATTCTGAGAGTTTAGCAGACATTGGCCATATGTCTTGGGAACTGAAAAAGGCCAGGAAAATTGCTTTTTCTAAATAAAAGCTGAGGCTTGGGAAAGCGCGACAATTCTTCTAAATCCATATTCTTTGCTCTTCTCTGCTCTGAGAAGTTTGCTTTCTATAAGGCCGATGGGCAAAAATTACAGAGAAATACCAACCTGGTGACGTAGTTGATAAGTTTGGTCTGTAAGAGCAGGTCCCTCCCTGGGAGCAAGTTCTCGGTGATCAGGTTTTGGTTCGAGCGGACGGCCACCCCGTTGCAGACACACAGAGAGCAGAGGACATCCAAGACCTGCCCAGATGGGAAGGAACAAGAGGAACAATTTAACTCTGGGCATAGCAAACTGGGCAGGAGCACAACTTGGTCTCCAAATAAAAAGTTCAAGCGATGAGAATGATATTTCTTCTCATTTCAGGCCTTTAATGGTTTTAAAGGTTGAAGGTAACAGAGTGATGTAATGATACCAAGAAGACTTTGCTTGCTAGATATTTTGTGGAACAGGACATGTGCATTCATATTCCATCAGGTTCCATTTATGTCCCAGAAAGGCCCAGCAAGCTCTTAATCTCTCTCTGCCCACCCTGCCTCCAGTATCTTGCAGAAGGATGCCTATTACCAGGTGATGCTTGTTTTTGCAATTGGCATGAGCCCAGCTCCACCTACCTTATGGTTGCGCCCATGTTTGTCCAGCAGTGAAATGATGGACTTGATGTGGTTCTCCTGGATGATATTAAGCACTTCAGGACTTTCAATGAGCACACAGTATAAAACCTCCAAGATCCCTGAAGAAACGAGAGCGCATTTAAAGAGACAGCCAGTGCACTGGTATATAAGTGCATTACGGGCATGTTCCTCTACAGCAGTCACTGGAGACAAAGGAGCATTAAGAAGGGACATCACAATGGGGTGCAGCAGATGGAACCCCAAATCCATCCTGCTCCAGACAGCTTTCTGTTAAACCTTCTTGCTTCCCTCACCATAGGTGCCCAGCGGCCC
The DNA here is from genome assembly GCA_023846285.1 of Phrynocephalus versicolor. Lineage (NCBI taxonomy): Eukaryota > Metazoa > Chordata > Lepidosauria > Squamata > Agamidae > Phrynocephalus > Phrynocephalus versicolor. The sequence goes on from JAHTLZ010000008.1 coordinate 2,748,007, forward strand.
CCTTCTCCCTATTATCAGACACCCTGAATACAGATTTCTGGGAGCTATAGTTGTCCAATGGTAGCTTTTTCCAGTTTCTGCAAACATTCCAGCACTTGGCTGCAGGAAAATCATAAGGCAACAACAAAGAGCCTTGTGGTGCAGTGGTTAAACTGCTGTCCTGCAGCTAGAGCTGTGCCCACAAACTGGGGTTCAATCCCAGGTTAAAAGTTCAAGGTTCGCTCAGCCTTCCATCCTTCTGAGGTTGGTAAAATGAGGGCCCAGCTCACTGGTGGTGGTGGTAATGGAATGCAATATGAACCCTGCATAATTGCTTGTAAACTGCCCAGAGAGTTCTTTAAGTGCTATGGGATGGTATAAAAGCAGCTTGTTTTGCCTTTTTTAAAAAGATGAGACCTCTTCTTGTCCAGTTTCCCTGGACCCTTTAATCCAGATGCAAGGTGTTTCCATTTGTAGCTTTCTCACACTTCCTCAGTGGTTAGTTTCTTTTCTTCTCACCATAAGAAATCAATTAGGGAGAGAAAGACTGAGTAATTGCTTAGACTAAGGACACTAGGAGGCATCTGAAGGGAAGGATGTTTACTCCTTGTCACCGCTGAGAACTAGTGGGGGTGTTGTGGCTGAATGATCATTGAGGACTAGTGAGTTTCATGTTCTTTTTCCTGATGAGCTCTGAAGCTTACAGGTGGACTATGAGTTATTCTGTCTCTCCCAGCCTCACCCAACACACATAATTGTGTTGGAGAGGACAAGGGCCTCATATACCAGCTTGAGTTCTAAGGAGGAAACATTAAAAGATAAATCATCTACCATACAAAAGGAATCAGCCAATGACATTCAGTCAAAACCTGCTCACCAGAGGAGGCCTCCAGTCGGTCCAGCTTGCTAACCAACCAGTCCAGATTATGGGAGAAAAGGGCACAATTGGTGCGGTTCCCACGGATCAAGGAGGCTGCAGGGCACAAAGCAGACAGACGATGGAATGGTTATTATCATCTATTTAGTCGCACAAAATTGTGGGACCGACCTAATCTTTGTACAGCCCCACAAAGTTGGCATGGCAGGTCAGCTGGCAGGGGTACCAGTGTTGCTGTTTTTTTTTCCCCCCTCCCCTTCAGGGCCACTTTGTGATTTGCAGAAAGGCTAGCAACAAGCCTGGGGGAATGACACTCTTTTTGTTTCCAGCCAGGTCTGGTTTCTCTCTTGCATGGAGAACACACACAGATTGGAGGTTCCCTCCAGAAGCTTATTTCTCAGGGTCTGGAGAAACCGGCAAGCCCAGGATAGGACAACTGACTAAGCTCTTGAAGTAATAAAGAAGTTAAAAAGACAGGTGTGCTTTTGATGAGCAAAAAAAGTTCGCAGACCTAAGAGACCTAACAAAAGCTTTGTTGCCTTGAAGCTGGCAAGAACGGGACCAAGTGAAGCCCCTCCCACTTGTATAAACGCTGCACAAAATCATTTGCAGGAATACACCTCTGGGGCAATTCTGGTGATGGTGGGGAAGTCTCTTCCACAGAAATTGAAGAGGTGTGTCCTTGTAAAGGTACCTGCTGGCACACTGACCCAGGGAGTAGGAGGAGCTGCACTGGGTGTTGTCTCGTGTAAAAGGGACTCCTAATGTCATTTAATGGTGGTGGATTCAATGCTACAGGCACCCATGGCATTACTCTCCTGGAAGCCATGCAGGATCTGCGTATCTCACTTCTTCAAATCCCAAGGTCTAGTATGTCAAAGACAGAACCGAAATCCAAGCTGAATTGGGACTTCTAAATCTGCACCATTCATCCTGTTGAGCTGCCCGGAGCATATGAGCCCCCTCCCATCCTACTTCACTCCAGGAGTATCTCTGGTGAAGGCCAGAAATAGGCCCCGGCAGCTGCTACACCGGAGCCCTTCTCCAGGCATCCATACCGAGCAGCTCGTAGAGCAGGTTGACAATTTCCTTCCAGGACTCTGCCGCTTCTTCCCCGGCGTATTCGGCAAAGTGAGCGGCCGTGCTGTAGACGTTGAGCCGGTCGATGCAGTTGAGGACAAGAGTGATCATGCCCTGCAAAAGAGGAGAGAGGGGGCCCAGAGGTCACAGCACCTCCGGCCTCCAGCCTAGAAAGCACCTCGTTTGAAACGCTGCAATCCGTGTGGCTTTATTAAACCGGTGGGCGGGGGGGGGGAGCAGAAAGGGTTTACAAAACAAAATAGCAGCAAATTGCATTTCAAAAAAACAAGCAAAGGAAAGGAAGAGCAGATCCAATGAGGAGAACAGACCCAACGGGAGGGGAAAAAAACAACAGAGGAGAAAGAGAATCAGCCTCGACCTAGCACTGAAGGCAAGCAGCAAGACTAAAGCCACCCTCCTGGGCTCTGGCTCCATTGTTTACCTCTTCCTGGAAGAGGTTTTGCCGGTTTTTGAGCGAACGGAGCTTGGTCTGTTTCTCCTCGTGCTGCAGCTCCTCCTCTGGGTGCTGGAAGTAGTTGATCAAGTCCTGCAAGCTCAGAATCATCCCGTCGATGGGCAGCGTCACTGGGGTGCTTGACTTGATCTTTCCGCTGAGGGTGTCCAGGCCCCTGGAGGGTGGAGGAAGAAGGGCAAGGCCTGAAGAAGCTGTGAAGATGGGGAGGAGTCCCCTCCTTGGGGTGGCAGCAAATCAACGGTTGGGTTTACACCATGTCCCCCCCTGCCCAGTGATCAGGCTCCTCGCCTTCCAACCTTCCCTGTTCCCTCCTCCCAACATACAAACAGAAGCAGACACCTTAAGTCTTGCTACTGCTCCAACTTTGGTTGACTGCTCATTTCCCTCCTCAGGGATTTCTATGTGTGCCAAGTGGGGGGTCTTTGCCATTATCGCCGTGGTGTCTCCAATTCTGGAGAAGCTGTGAATCCCCACTCTTGAGTTTAGTCTCAGAGCTGCCCGACATTGCTAAACGGATTTAGGAGCAGTACCCAGCACCCTGGATAGCTCCTGAGCAAGGTAGATTACAGTGAGGTAGCCAGCTGCCCTCGTTTAGATTGGTGGACTTGTGCCTTTATGCACTTCAAAAATGGTGGAGCCCAAAGCCAGTATGATCAGGCACAGGGTCCGGCAATAAAAATGCTGGTATAACCCTGCCAGTCGCCTGCCTGCCTCTCTCCTGACTCCCAAATGCAGACTGTGTTGCTGCTGTCTTGAGTGTTGTGAGACTCTCCCTTCGTATGAGTTGCACTGTGTCTCTTTTCCCCAGCGCTGCTGCAGGAATGTCTGTGAACATTCCGTAACGTCACAGCAGATCGACCATGGCTGGGAGAAAGGGACGCCAGGTAAACTGCTCAAATCTCTCTGGTAATTCTCAAGCGCCTAATCCCCCTGCCCTGCCCCCCTCTCCCCAAGAGTAGAACCGGTTCAAGACTTACTTGATGAACTGGTTGTAAAGTCCGGAGGTGCTGTAGATCATCCGAGCTGCTTGAGACTCCTCGTGTTGGCAGCGGGTCAGTGAGAGAGCGTCATCCATGTGTCCCTCCTGATGCAAGATGGCCTGCAGAGAACAAGAGTCGATTCCAGCTTACCAGGTGCTCAGAAATTCTTTTCACCAGTTCCTTCCTTCTAGCGGTGTGCTAGAACCAAGCTGCAGAGGGAGTGGGGCATGTAATCCCATCAGCCACACATGCTATGGGGTGATCTTGGTGAACCCTCCTCTGGAGGGTATGGTGGGGATTTGAACTCTTGACCCCCCCGGCTCCACAGCCACCCATTCCACTCACCATCCCAGCTGTGTTGACAGATGAACAAACTAGAGATGGGCATGAAATGAACAATTTTTCGTTTCTGTTTTTGTTTTTTCGTTTTGTTATGTAACGAAACGACAAACGAATTTTGTCTCTAAAATAAAACGAAACGAACAGAAACACCAGAAATTTTGTCGTCCGTTTCGTTTTCGTTACGGCAATACATTGAACTGCTTTAAATGCTAAAAAAAAATCACAAAAATTGAAATAAATGGTAACGAAATGGTAAAGAAACAAACGAAAACGATTTTTTCCAAAAAAAATCACAAAAAACAGAAACGAACCGAAACGACAAACGGACCCCCTAAACGACAAACAACAATCGAAACGCCATTTTTTTTATTCGTGCCCATCTCTAGAACAAACATAGAGATGAAACAATGAAATGTCCATTGAAAAAGAGATTTAGAGATGTCAAATTTCTGGAATTTGGGGGGGGGGACGAAATGGGGAAATTGTTTTTCCCCAATGTTTGTTTTCTTCCAGTTTTTTCCTCTCATGGCTTCAAAACTTTGCATCTCAACTTAGAAATACACTCAGTGCCAGAATGCTGCTTCCCCATCAAATCAAAAGGCATTTGGCCAATAAGTGCATGCATCCCAATCTTGGGTCCCCAGGTGTTCCTGATCTGGAACTCCCAGAAATCCTCACCAGCACAGATTGTGGTGAAGGCTTCTGGGAATTTTAGTCCATGAACATTTGGGGACCCAAGGTTGGGAAGCACTGAACTAGTGGGACAACAACAGGGCTGGTAAGAGGATGTTGGCTGAGGTGGGATTATGGGCGACGTGAAGTCCAGGGCCTCCTTGAGCTGCCTTGGGTGGTTCTTGTGTGCCTCCAGAGTTTCCTACCCGGCCCAGCAAGACTCACCCTTCTTTTGAGCAGCCCCAGACGCAGCGCCTTGGCATCGGCTGCCGCGTACGTCACCCAGAGACCACTGTCCACATGCTGCACGAAGCACATGGACTCGCCGTACTTGATCTCAGGTGCTCCCATCCCCTCCACGTCCCGCTTGGGGGTCACATCCAGCTTTTCCTGTGGGATAAGAGAGAGAGATGGAGATGGGGTGTGTGTGTGAACAGCGTGAGAACAGAGGGACCGGCTCATAAGGCGATCCTCGTTACAAAGCTGAAACTAGGAAGGAACCGGTTTTGCAAAGTGAGGTCATTGAGTTTCCTTTCCATAGCTTCAGAGGCTGGAGCTGCCGGGAGAGCATCAGAAAGAGAAATAGGCATCCAGAAAGAGAGAATTACATTTGCCTCCAAAGACATACGGTATATAGCAGAGAACTCTCCTTACCGTACCTTTATATTATGCTGACTCTAGTCATTATTCTATTGGGTTGTGATCTTAATGCCATGCTTTATCTTTTTAGTACCATCATATCCAGAGAACTAGGAGCAAAATTAGTGAATAAATTAATTTAGACTGAAATAAATTAATTTACATTGAATCAAATCGAGCTCTTTTGTGCAGCTGGTACCTCAGGGAACATGTGTGCTACTTCAGTAACGGCCGGTGGGTTTTCTGACAGAGGGACCTCTCTCACCTTGGAGGCCCGGAAGCAAAAAGCCGTGGCCTTGGTGTTGGCTTTCTCCGCATCCACCACCACCAGACCTTTCTCCTCGGTCAAGGCCAGGTAGTGTCCTGTGGTGACGTGGCGAACGCGGAAGGGTTGCCCCCACTTCATGTGGCTGCCACTCCAGCTGGAGGGGTAGAGAGTTATGACTTAGAGAAATATAGCACATTCCCAACAGAGCCTCGGGTTTAGGGTGAGGACTAGAGGGGTCAAAGGTCCAGAAACTTTGGTAACTTAGATGTTCTTGGACACGAAATCCCAGAAGCCTTCACCACCAGCTGTGCTCCCCAGGATTTCTGGGTATTGTAGTTCAAGAATAGCTTTCTCTTTTTTGGGGGGTTCCCTTCCGCCCCGCCCCACCCCAACAATGTTTCTGGAATTTTTACATCTCTAGTACTACTAAGCTTGAGGTATCATTTCTTCCCCCTCAAATATCCAAAATTACTTTTCTAGACTCCTTCTACATGGATAAATTCTGGACGGCTGAAGTGGCCATAGCAGCTGCCCGGTTTTCAGGCCATTATAGCACAACCGGCGGGCGAGCCAGTAGGACAAGGAGTGGGTACCCCACAGAAATAGTGACAGGGGAGAGGAACTGACAGGCGGGGTGGTGGCGGTGGCAGTGACCAAGCAAGGCATTTGCCTGGAGGGCACCTGGTGGGGCGGGTGCTGGCAAATGTCCCCTGCTTTGTGAGGCACATTGAGGTGAAGTCATGGAGCCCCAAAGACACTGTGCTGGTGGAGACCATGTCCAGAGGTTCCAGCATCTTTTGTCGCAAGCGAGGGTCCTGAGGCAGACAAGGTGAGGCAGGAGGGCCTTCTTGGGCAGAGAGAAAGCACCCAAGAAAGCAAGGCTTGCCTGATGCGCAAGGGCTCCAGGCGCCAGAGTGAGCGTGCCTGGGAACAGACAGCTCCACCTTCGTAGTTCACCACCCTGCAGAAAAAGGAAAGAGAGGGAGTCAGTGGAAAGGTTAGGACAACTTGTTCAGCAGCAGGGCACAAAACCGGAAAAGAAACTTCTGCATTTCCCTTCCCAATCAACCTTTCACCATTTCTGGACTTTTAGATTACAAAGGTCTTCGGGGATGTTCTGGTCTCTTTCCGATCTCTCCTCTTCCTTCTCATTGGTTATGCTTACCTGCGCTGCTCTTCATTCTGGTCCGTGGTAGAGATGGTAAGGCATTCATCCATGTGGCCATGAAAAAGACGCATAACATGGCCGCCAGTGACGCACCCTGAATGGAAACGAAAAAAGAGGGAGGAAAAAGAAAGTGTCGGTGATCTGATATTGAAGGAACATCTTCCTCAAATCTTGCCCTGTCATGCTTTCATGCCACATCCTGGCACCTGGAAAATCAAAATGAAATGATTTGGGAGTTACTCTGTTTTAGGGTGACATTTCACTCTTAAGTGTGACCCAGGCAAAGGCACAGAGACAAAAATACCAGAATTACCATTCCCCCCTCCCCAACAAATCATTGAGAGAGGCATTTCAGCCTTTGAGAACGGCAAAAACAAAACAAAACAAAGTACAAAAGCTATGAAGCCACCAAAGAATAATGCCATGGGGTGAGCAGAAGAAATCCAGATGGCTAGTTTTGGCTCTAGCATGATCAAGGTTCCTGACCCCTTTCCTAGGAGATCCTAGATTAGAAGGGAGGTGAGCAGAGAAAATTTAATTTCTCTTCTTTTATTGCATTGCATTGTATATTCTGCCTTCAATCCAACACGGGAATCAAAGCAGTGCCCCAGCAGTTGTCCATTCCATGTGTTGATCCAAACCAGACTGGCTTAGAGTCAACGAGGTTACAGCATTGTGTGTGTACTCATACTATATGCCAGGAAAACACATACCTTCCTCACAGCCTGAGCAGATGGGATTCATGTTCCACAGTGTCTGCATGAAGGAAGCATCAACCTGGAGTTCTCCGCTGGCTGTAGACAGGTGCTAGAGAACAGGAAGCACGTCAGTGGGGAACAGAACAAGAGGGAAAAGAAAAACAGGAGAATCACAAAGCTTTGAATGCCACAAGGAATTCAGTTGTGGCAGAATCCAGTCCTAAGGCTTAACCTCTTGGGGCCAACTTGTGAGGATCAGATTAAGAAGTCTAAGGTATCAGGCATCTTAGGAACAGTGCTTTAGATGGGACGAGAGAAAGCCAGTGAGAATGGGGAAGACTCCAGAACGCAGAGGAGCCCTGCTACAACCCAAGATTGTTTTTGTTAACGAGTAAACATCCAAGTCTCTTTTACTTCCCAATACATTTTAAAAAGCTGCCTAGATGCCCTGAGCACATCCAGTCTCGCCTGATCTCAGAAGCTAGGCAGGGTCAGCCCTGGTTAATACTTGGATGGGCGACCACCAGGGAATACCAGGAGCTGTAGGCGCCTGGAGTAGGAAAGGGCAAACCACTCCAGTATTCCTGCCAAGAAAACTCCCTGGACACGGGGTCACAAAGAGTCGGTCATGACTGTAATGACACAACAACCACATTTAAAAAATGGATTCCTGCCTAATTTGCTTACTGAGAAAATCACATCATTCCAGAGCTTTAAAAGTACGGAATGCCTGTGTTTGTAACTTAAGATTTCTTCAGCCATTCTTTAAAAACTTATCAGTTTCGAGAGGCTTTTGGCGAGCCCTAACTAATTATTCCTTTTTTTTTCTTTCTTTCCCGCCATCTCTTATGAACAAGCGACCAATGTCTGTGTTTAGTTGATTATTTGCTTAGTATTGTTGTTTATTTGTGCTCGCTTGGTCTTTAAGTTTTATGATGCCAATTTGGCCCGCTGGGGGCTCCTGGGTTTTAAATGTTTACTCTATGTTTTGTTGTTTTATATTTGATTGTAATTTTTTGTCTAACTGGCGCACGTCGCCCACTGTAAGCCGCTTAGAGTTCCGCAAGGAAGATAAGCGGGGTATAAATAAATAAATAAATAAATAAATAAATACCCCCTTAAACTTCCTCACCAGGACATTTCTGACCATGGAGTTGAGCCAAGTGCTTAGATACACCCATTCAAGGGGGAAGCTGCCCTACACCAATGCTCTGCCCCATCCCAAGCTGTACGCACCAGGTACCGCTCAGAGGAGACGCTGACCAGAATGAGGTCATCCCCGACGCGGACTTTCTCTCCTTCCGATCGTTGCTTGGAGGCCGGGTGGATGGTCCACCAACAGGCTTCTCCTGGAGATTAGGGCACAGACAAGGAGCTATGGCGGGGCTCTTCTGCACAAGTCCAGTCCATGGACCAACAGGCAGCCTCCGGGGATTCAAAGCATACACCCCTACCCCCACCCGGAACACCGGTATTTATGGTATGGAAATAATTTAAGCTTTTCCTCAAGCCCCTCATCCCCCCCTCACACTTTTATTTAAAGAGTAGGGGGTTCAAGCCTTTACAGCTGTGAAGGACACTTCTGAGAGCAGGTAAGAAAAATCTGGTGGTGCCCCAGAAGCCTGGAGGAGTGAACTTCTGTATGAGACAGTTATTGTGAGAGAGTAAAGTTTCTGTGTAACATCTTGCCCCTTCCAGCAGAGTTGAGAGCAAATTATACGATGCAAAAACTGTAGTAAGAGGAAGGGAATGGGGTGGGGTTAAGGAAAATGTAAGGTAAATTATGCAGATATGTCCAATATCCACAATTTATACAGGTCACAGAATTCTACCTTTTTCTTAGCACAGGATTTTAATTAGGCAAGTGCCATTCGTGTTACTGCACCCATGGATAACTCTTTTTTGAATCTTTCCTTGGGGATTTGACACAATCGGGTTACCAATAAGCTGCACTGGGAATTAAGAACCGGAATTTTCTGTACCTAGCATTTGCAAACAAGATTCTCTCTCTCCCTCCCTCCCTCTCTCTGTCTCTCTCTCTCTATTTTGAGCAAGCGACCTCCTACCTGTTGCATCTTCTTGAAGGCCCACATCAAATGCAAGTTTATCCGTCAGGGAGCGGGATGTTGTAAGGCAGCTTAAATACTTTAAAAAGGGGGGAAATGAGATACAAAGACATTCACGGAACATTCTTGGACATTCTTAGCCTGAAATAGGCAAGAGACAAACCCTCCACTCTGCACCTTAAATGGCAGCTTTAAAATGTCATATCATCCACTTAAAAGACTCAACTGTTCCTAACTTGCTTGCGAGTGACAAGTGAGGAGTCAACCTCAGATGTAATATGGATCTTGCTCTCAAGTCCCCGGTTGATTCAACTGCTCCCACCAGCAGCAAGAAATAGTGGCAGCAATGCAACAATTAATGCAAGATTTCTTGGATTAAAAACCCCTTCTTCAGGGATGTTAATCCACAAACATTTACATTAAATTGTGTGAGGGTTTTTTTTTTAGTGGCCCAATAAAGGCGTCACCATTTTCTGGATTTGCATTGTGTAATGAATGTTTTGTTTAGAGCAATGAGGCAGACTTCGTAGGTCATGGACTGTATGCTGGGGTCTACAAAAACGTGTTCAACTGTTTGGCCCAAAAAGGGCCATCATGTACAATTCCTGTCTCTGTGAGGCTTCCTTTCTCTTTGTTCTTCTGCCAACAGGCAAAATCTGTTTCTCTTCATCAATCCTTTAGCAAGAAAGCTGGCCTGCTACTATGTGGGTGGGAAATTCGTCAGTTTGGGGCTTCTGGGGACGTCTTTCTCGTGTTTGAAAAGTGTTACCGAAATAGGAAAAGTAAGTCCATAAGTAACTTCACCAGAAGCTGGAGACAAGTCACAGCCATGCCTGTCGCCTTCAAGGCTTGCTTGGGAATTCCCTAGAAACGTTTGCGTCACCGCAGGATTTGGGGACTTGACAAAACAGGCCCATTTAGGCCCAATTCAACAAAGCAATTCTAAGGCTCCTCCAGTGGCATCAGCCAGTGACTGCAATGTAATATCGAGTTATTATTGGCCAAATGAAATTGCACAGGGATATCTAGAGAAATAATTTCAGCCATAAATCTCAGTAATTGGAAGCTGGTGAGCGCATGCACTTGACTGAAAGGTTGGCCAAGCAAGGCCAAAGGTCTAAACACGCACAAATGCACACAAGTCCTATGCCTCTCTCTTCCTCTCTCTGTCTCTTTCCTTCTCCCCTTGAAATGTTGTTGTCACAGAAGGAAAACACAGCCGTCTCCTCCCCTCCCTGGATGACCTCAGCTTCTTCACTTAGAAGGTACATTTGGCCTCTAGGACATCTCTCAGTCCTTTCAATGTTTGACACCTTCTTGGCATAGAAATCGTGCCTGCTTCTCTTGCAGCCGCTTTCTGCATTCCTTGCAATTTCTGCATCCCAAGCAGAAGACATATGACGTGACAGAAAAGGAATCTGCTTGGCTCAGGGTTGAGGACATGAGTGCAAAATGGACCCGCCGCCTTCGCGTCAGCTGAACGCCATCCCAACCTCATGGGGGAATCAGCCTACGTGGCCTCACGCTCCCCTGGGGCTGCAGCCTCCCTCTTTTTCCCTCCAGGGAAAACTGGCCAGCCCCCATGAAATCCTGCCCCCCTTACCATGCCGCTGTGGGAATGCCGGAGAAGAATGGCGTGTCCGTAAAGAAGAGTCCGGTGTCCGCCACCTTGAGAAGACTGGGGATGGCAAGGCGGAAAGGAAATGGGAATTAATCTGTGTATCCGGACATTTCACCACCAACCCAGCAGGCCTACTCCGAATCCCACCCCTCAGCACACTGCAAACCCTTCCTTTAAGGCAGTAGTTCCCCAACCTCCTCTGCTGTAACATTTTGGCAAACCCAACACACACACACACACACACACACACACACACCATGGAACTCCCTCATGACAAAAAAAAAAGAAAAAGAAAATCTCAACCATATATTGAGGGTTTGGGTTTTGTTTTTTTCCCTTGTGGAATCCTCCAGACGCTGCAATATGTCTACACAAAACAAGGTGAAGGAGTTCCCACAATCCATGCCATCCAAACTCTCCCATAGAGGAGTATTAAAAAAAAAACATTTTCTGGCACTTCCGTGCAGCTCCCTATGATTGTGAATTCACACCCAGACAACCCTGGCTTGTGAAAGTTATCCACTCTGCTTTATGGATACAGTAGGGCCCCCATATCAGCGGATTTAGAGTCCCCCCTCTAAATCCCAGGTAGCCAGCTTAAGGTTGACTCAGACTTCCAACCTTCCAAGCCTGGTAAACTGAGTATAGTAAGATCCCCATAGCATGATATAGTGGCCAGTTCTGGTCGTGTGCACTAAAATATCTTGGGGGGGGTGTTTCTCCCCCTTTACTATATTATATATTTAGCCTTTACTATTATCTGCAGATTTCAGTATCTACTGGGATCCCAAAACCAATCTGCCATGGATACAGGGGCCCTATTGTATTCATCAGCACTTCTGCGATGTTTCACAGGGTCTCAGTCCTTGTCCAAGGTAAAAACTCCCAAACGGCTCTGCATTGTTCACACTACCTTACTGAGGCTTTCTGTTTACTGGAAAGGAGGAGGAGTATGTAGTAGAGATGGGCACGAAATGAACAATTTTTCATTTCTGTTTTTGTTTTTTTGTTTCATTACGCAATGAAACGACAAACAAATTTTGTCTCTAAAATGAAACGAAACAGAAACACTGGAAATTTTGTCATGTGTCCGTTACTGCAACATGAGTGAATTGCTTAAAATGCTAAAAAAATCACAAAAAATTGAATAAATGGTAACGAAATGGTAACAAAACGAACGAAAACGGAAACGAATATTTTGCAAAAATTCACAAAAAACTGAAACGAACCGAAATGGACCCTCCAAACGACAAACGAAATGCCATTTTTTTGATTCGTGACCATCTCTAGTATGTAGCACTGAGCAAAGTCTTCTAAGAGAGAGCCAGGGAGAACATGGCAGAGCAGCAACAAGCATAATTGGCCCTTCCTTGCTAGCCTCGGGAGGAGCCAGAAAACTAAAGGTCCTTCCCGTAACAGCCTACAAACAAAAATGTTTGACCCAGAGCAGATTTTTAGCCCTCGACAAGGATCTACTATTTTACTTTGCCATAAAAATTAGCAACAGCTCGCCAAAGGCATTTCCAAACACGTTTCCCTTACGAATGTTTTCATCAAGTCAAGGAAGGGGGTATTTACCCTCCTTGTACGCACACACAGTTTTCAGACACAGCACTCCAGTCAGTTTATACATTGTTGTTTCTTCACCATTTTTCTTCACAACAATTTAAAGCCACCACTGCTACAACACACACACATGTTTGTAACTGAATATATACAACAGGACATATCAGTAAAACATATATGTGGTAGTCACTTGTACAGGTTGCTTCTAACCGTAAACATGGTAATATTTACCTGCACGGCGTTGCTACAATATTCATAACCATTGTAGTCATCATATGTTTGCAGTCCATATGACTGTAACCCTCTGGTTACGTTTCTACCGTGTCTATGTGACCATTAATGCAAAGGTCATATGCTAAGCAATAGATATTGGTAAGAAATACTTGCAACCTGGGATCACACAATATTCTTTATGGCAACATCTTTCCCAAACTTCAGAGAGCTGAGGCACACAGTGTCTTTCTGAATTAAAGCTAGGCATGTTCTCCTATTACAACTGAGAAAATTAATTCTTCAGGTGTAAAGATAAAGAATGCCAGCCATTTTAATTCAGGATTAAATTGACTGATTGATTTTGAAGCCCCCCCCCCCACCTGATCTTCTCACCATGCCTCACCTAAGCACACATCTTGAGATGAAGGATAAAGTGTTGACCTTCAGAAGAGGCTGTTTCTTGTGTTTCAGCCATGGAGTGGGGATTGTTCTCTGAGTGGGGGAATTATTATGTGGCCTCTTTGTAATGGGTTGAGACTGGATCACTCCTTCACCCCGAACAGAGATAAATACAGGATACAACTCCAACAATGGTATGTCCAGAGGACTCCCGGAGAAACTCAAAGATTTCATAAATGTATTCCTTATAGCAATTAACTCAAGACACAAAAGTGTGCACACAGTTTGGAAAGGGCCAGGCATAGTCATGACAGCAGACATTAGGTCATGGGCCTTAAAGATAATGATGATCATCATTATCATAACCAGCTAAATACGGTCCATATGCCTACAGGAAATAGGATTGGTGCACTACAGTTAAAATCACTGCAGTATATAAAGACCACTCTCTTTCCTTTGGACCACTGATGCAACCACAGAACTGGATGGATCTAGGTTCCCATTTGTGAACAGCATACATTTCATGGCAACATACTGGAGATCATTGTGTGCCCCCCAATTAAGTTGCCTCTAGCCCAATACTGTACTGCATGGGTGTTTTCCCTGTAGGCCTCTGTGGAGCAG
>JAHTLZ010000008.1:2767782-2781153 GCA_023846285.1 Phrynocephalus versicolor
ATAATAATAATAATAATAATAATAATAATAATAATAATAATAATAATTTGCTGTAAAACATACTACAGTGCCTTGGCCTACAGTTGGGAAATTACTGCATTAACCCCTCCAAGTGAGAACAATTAATCAAGCTTTGGGAAATGACTAAAATAGCAAACCTGACGGCGTATAAAAAATCTCAGAGAAATCCGGGGAGGATTCTCAGCCTCACTGAAATGTGGGCTTCAATAGCTAGTTTTATTAATAGCCAAGACAAGACTCAGTTCACTTATATGCAATATTTATATTTCATTTAGCTAACGAGCTGGCATGTAGCCCTTCCCATTTGCATCATGCCTGGGGAGGAATGGATGACATGGTTCGAAATTCAGCAGTAAAAAAGTGGGAAAATGTTTCAGGAGGGAGAGAGAGAGAGAGAGAGAGAGAGAGAGAGAGAGAGGAAGAAATGTGAATCTGTGTTTTCTTGGCTTGAGAGCCCGGATTTGACAGGCCTGTCTCGTCCTCACAGCTGAACTATATCTTACAGGTATATCTTTTTAGAAGCCAAAACCTGCTACAGCTGTTTTCAAAACAGGAAGGGTATTGGCCCTGTTTCAGGATGTTTAACTGAGGCTTGGCAAAAGAAACAAAAAGAAAGATTTACAGCACTTTTAGAAGGATCTGATTTATTTCAATGTGAAGATTTGTAGACTGCAATCTACTTCTCAAGACCCTACCTACATGAACACCTGCTCCACTTTCCTAATCGCAAAACATAGCAAAGTAATATGCAAAGTGTGGGAAGCAGTAAAAAAGCTCTTGCTATGACAATCAGATGCCTCTCAGCAATTACTGTCATTCCCTCTTCTAACGACGGGCCATCTATAACACATAATTTTATCCACAACTCTGGCTGCTTCATACGACTCAGAATTTCTCAGCTTCAGTTCCCCCTCTGTAAGGAGGGAGGAAAAATTAACACACACGCCCATGCAAAACTGTTGCAAAAGTAAAAGTAGTAGTAGTAGTAGTATCATCTCATTCCTTTTCAGGTCTGGAGCTGGCCCTACAGCTGGAGTCAGGAGGCAAGGCAACCACCTCAGGCAGCACCAGTTGGGGGGACAGCAGACAACAGATACAAGTGTTGTATTGCAATGCACAAGAAATAAACAAATAAACAAATAAATAAACACACACACACACACACTTGGCAAAATATATATCCCCATTTGGCAAGTCCAATTCCATCCCACCTTTTATCTCTGCCTGTCCTTCCCCCACCCCGCTCTCCTTCATTCCATCTAGCAGGCCTCCAGACTATATAACATCTCCTCACCCACCCCACCGCCATCATCCTTCCCAGGGATCAAGTTTCACAGCAGACCTATTTCTGCCCAAGAGAGAATGTGCACCATCAGCACAGGGTTATGCTCTGCTCCCAGAGAGATTTTTCTCTCTCCTCGTTCTTTCAGCCTCTCTCCCTCCTCTCCCTCCCGTCCCCTGCCGGCATGCCACCAGTCCCGCTAACCCATAACCCGTTTGCAAAGGAAGATAGACTCCCAAAGGCTTGCCCCAGAAGGTGCTGTCAAGGTGTTAGAAATCCTTAAAGGGGAAACTAGAGCAGGCATTCTCTTGTTTGTATATCTACCCATAAATGAGGAGGTCATTGATACAAATGCTGACCCAATTTGGTCGTTATGGAAAGGGGAATAGGTCTAGTTCAATTCTGGCTGCCTACTCACCACTTCCTGGGCGACCCCCTTACACACACAGCTGCACAAGGCAATAGCTCACCACCCTACAGGCCCTGTTAGACCTTTTTGGGCATGGAAAACTCTGGAATTGTTTAATGCCGAGTTATGGAAGGATGCATTCCATCCAACATTTGCCGTGTTTTGGAGAGAGATAAACCTAACAAGCTATCAAGACTGGCACATTTAGGTGGCACCTCTGAGGTTCAGTTCACGCGTGCACAAATGCTGCCCATTTCACAGCGCTGACATGGAATCACTGTGGCACGAAGCAAAGCCTGACCCCGGAACAAACTCCTATTTGAGGCAATGCGAAGGCAGGACCCCACACCAAACACATGCTACTGCCTTCAAACAGATCAATGTGCAGGCCCCAACCAGTCCTTTGAGGCGACTGGTCCATATAAGCTGTCCTTTTCCTGATTCCTTATTCCTTGTTTTCTTTCCTGGTCCGTCTACCCCCCGCTCTCACACCCCATTTGTTCTTCTATAGGCAACAACTGAAGAATGTTGAGAATCACACAGAACCTGAAAGAGTTTTATAGAGAGAGCTTTAAAAATCAAATTAGAGCTTAAACCAGAGCTTTTTTTATAGTAGATATGTGCATTTTCACAGGATCAAAGTTACCTACTACAACATATAATTGTAACAGCTAGGATCCTGTATGCGCAGTTTTGGAAGCAAGCTCAAATTCCGGCAGAGGAAAATCTGTGTGGCAAGATAAGAGACTGCACGGAAATGGATAAAATTGCCGGTTATTTGAAAGAAGACTACGAAAAACTCTTTGCAAGAAGATGGCAAGGTGTAGCAGCTGTACTTGAAAACTGTTAAGCTAGTTATATTCAATGATATATAGCATGAGTTGTATCCAATGGTATCTAGTCTTTGTTTTTGAACTGTATCCAATGTATCCATTCCCCCCCTAATTCCCTTCCCCTTTCTCCCCTCTTCCCATTCCTTCCTATTTTAAAATAAATCAATAAAACCTTTAAAAAGAGAGAGGGAGAGAATCACACAGACCCTGGCCTGTTTTTTTAAGAGGAAGAAGGGGAAAGAGAAAGAGATCTGAAGGAAGGGCTGCTAATAATTTTCAAAAGCCATTAAGGAAAACCCCACAAGCTGGGACAGGTTAATGGGCTACCACAGCCACACCTCACCCAGCACAGTGTCTCCAAAAAAGCTCCTTGCTAAGGACAAACGGACAGCTTAAAATAGGAAGCGACCGTTCTCTGGAGGAATCGCTAGCACTTCACAGTTCTGGGCGGCGGCGGGGGGGAACAACCCAATTAGATAGGGATACTTTTTGCTTCCTGCCCTCCTAAGGGGAAGCACCCTTAAAACATGGGTTTTTATAGACAAGACTCCAGGCATTCCCCAAAAGATTTTTTTTAAAAGGCCTTCTCTAATGGTGACCTTGCTGTATAAACATTTGGTACTGGAAAGAGAGAGAACAGTCTGCTTTTTCTGTGGTTTTCTCCACCACCTTGGGTCAACCCGATCTGATCTCCAGCGGCCCCCTCCTCTGCCAGTCCGACATGCCTTAGCAGGAGGGGGCGATGGAGTATTTTGGGAGACGACACCTGTTCCAAGCGTTCCTGCCAGCTTCGGGTAAGCACATAGCTTAAAGCCAGGGAACTTGCTGACATACACACAGAGACACACACAGAAGCCGTATGGATTTGTAAGGAATGCATTTCAGGCACCCGAAAAACCCCACCCCTAGGCAGAAGTTCTCCCTTGAACTCCACGGAGGCAGACGCCCCCCCCCCCAGGACCCCTAGATCCATAAAGTTTGGGAGCAGAGTGGAGTTGCCCGGGGGGTGGGGGACGGGGCTCCTTGGAACTGAAGAGGGAATTTTGCATTTTTGCAAACTGCATCCCAGGATGAGAGAGGGGTATGCCTCTCTCAGTATGCAACAGACAACGTCTAACAATGGTTTCTTAATGAACATGGACTTGTTGCCGCAGGTTATGGCGTTTGCACCACTGTGCCACCTGATTTCGGCTTCTATCTTATGCCACCTGCATGCCCAAAGGCAGGAGAATCTCGTGGAATTCGGAAGTGGCGCAAAAGGGACCGTCCGGGGTATGAGGTTGTGCTGAAGTCCAGCACAATGCTGATGGACCAGGTGGTGCCCCCCCCAAAAAAATATAACATTTTCAAACTCTTTGCCCTGGCCTTGCTAATTATTTCAGTCCTGCCCTGAGCAAACAGATCAGTCCTACTAAATGGTTTCTTTAAAATATTTTTTTAAAAAGTAGAGGTGTGCCAGTTTGTGGGGGTTTTGTGGGCTACAACTACCGGGCAGCTATATTCTTGCCACTGCTCCAAGAAAAGGCAAGTTTCTAGTCCCTATGGACCGACAGCTCAATGCCAGACCACCGGAGGCCTCCAGAGGACCCTAGATTTCAAAATGAGGAGTTTCTTGATATTTCCATGGTCTGCAGGAGGCAGGAAACCCAAAGAGCAGGACGAAAGGCACTGAGCAACATGTGTCTTGTGAACTCATGGTGTGAAATAAATCAGCTCCTCACTTCCCCATCTTTTAAGAGTACCAGTAACTCATCCACACGACATCTGAGGAATTGTGCGGGAAGATGCCAGTTCTCTTTGACTGGCCTAATGCAAACTTCTAAGCCCCCCATGTTCCTATTTACCTTCCCAGCTCCTCCTGTCTTTCTACCCGCACCCTTCTCTCAAGACTCAAAGCATCCCGTTGAGAACCAAACAGGGAGTGCCAAGGAACAGAGGGTCTTACTTATGTTTGGATGTGGCTTAATCAACCATGACGTCGGTTTCTTGAGAGGAGCATCTCGGAATTTGTTTCTCAGCTGAGGAGGGGGCAACAAGCCCAAAGGACGAGTCAACAATGCAACACATGTCCAAGGGTTCTGGGACTATCCTGGGATGCGTCACAAACACAGCTCTTCACCCAAGTTTGGGAAGTTCATAGCATTTCTGCCGACACGGCGAGCAAAGACTGTCTGAATGGAAAGAGCTTCCTTGCCAATTTAAAACCCCTGATTCTAAATACTGTATATGTAGTACATGTACCACCTGCTGGTCTATTGTTCCAGCCCTGACAGGATAGATGATCCATGGGGCTATTTTTTGGACTACAGCTCCCAGGGACGGGCTACGCATTGCCTTGCCTAGATGCCCTGCCTAAGCACATCCGATCTTGCCTGATTTCGGAAGCTAAGCAGGGTCTGAGCCTGGTTAGTCCTTGGATGGGAGACCACCAGGGAATACCAGGTGCTGTAGGTGCCTGGAATAGGAAGTGGCAAGCCACTCCAGTATTCCTGCCAAGAAAACTCCATGGACTTGGGGTCACGAAGAGTCGGTCGCGACTGTAACGACACAACACATTGCCTTTGCATGAACTTCTGTGGCTACCTTCACCCATATTCACTGCAGGCGGCTGCTTCCCTTATTTATTTATTTATTTATTTATTTATTTATTTGATGTTTATACTGCCCATCTAGCCCTAAGGCTACTCTGGGCAGTATACAACATAGAATAACAATATAACTAAGAAACACAAACAAACAACATAATATAAACAAAATAATTATAATTTACTTAGAATGTAATTTTTTTCTCTTTTTTCTTTCTACTACTACTACTACTACTACTACTACTACTACTACTACTACTACTACTACTACTACTACTACTACTTTGCTTTCTAAGAAAGGCAGTTGGGACTTAATCCCAGAAAATGTGACAGTTAAGAAGGAACAGGGAGTTTAAAAGATATGTCCACAAAGACACACCCAGCCCCTAACCCTTCCCCAGATATCCAGGTCTCATAAGCCTGTCTCCTGAAACCTGTAGCAACCCTTTCCACCCATGCCAAGCCAACCTTCTATAAACCTGCCAGGCAAGGCGGTGAAGCCTACCCATGGGAGAACAAGGTGAGGTCTTCAGTTCTCCCCCCTGACGGCCTAGCCTCTTGACCGAAGACCGCCACCCACCCCCCTGAATGCGGCCGCGCGCAAAGCACAACCCGTTGGCTTGACCCCTTGCGGCAGGAAGGGAAGCATCTACCCCGGCCAGGCCACTCGCTCGTTAAACCTGAGATGCCAGCCGGCCTGGTGGTGACGAACGGCACCCAGCTGTCACCTCAGGATAAATAAAGTTTAGTAACTGGAGAGGCTGCTCAGCAAAAGGATCAGTGTTAAATCTGCAGAAGCTCTCTGGGAGAGAGAAAAAGGGGCTTCCACTCAAAGGAAGTAACCGTCTTCGGAACCTCTTGGGGTGAATTTCGAAAGGTGTTGGGTTGGGCAGCCAACATACCCATGGACGTATGGCATTTTATTTGACCTAAGCTTGCAATCCATTAAATTGTACATCACGTGAAACCATGTTCACCTGCTAGGGAGAGGCAGAACTCTTGGTTGTTTCTGTCTACCAGTCTCAAGGAACCAGTGGCACCATTGGCGATGGAAAGCACTAACCTTCTCTAAAGACCCGTGGGGTCGCAGTAAATTTGTCATACTGACTGCCCCATAGCCAGCCCTTCTCACAAAAAGAATCCAAAAACCCAGGCAGCTGGATCATGTCATCAAAGGACGGACTGGGTCTTTTGTAAGGCTCGTGGCTCTTAATTACCTATCCAAGACAAAAGCACCCTCAAATACGCAGCATGAGCATGGGGCAAGCTTTCGACTCCGTGCTGTTCCTGAGAAACCGTTTCTTCTCCCAACTGCAGCAAAGATTTGAGAGAACAAAAGGTTTCCGAGAATGGTGAGTGAGATAATAAACTCTGCTATTCAGAATGCCCAAGGGTTTTGATCCTGGCAGCCCTAACTCCCAGTGGTGATCAGAATCCACGCCTCAACCTCTTGACATCATCTGGTAGATCACCTTTGGAGTGAAGGGATGAGAGGAGGTGAACAGGAACCCAGATGACACCTTTTTGAGAGCTCTGGGGTTCTTTGCAGTATGTCTTATCTTCAAACCAGGAGGAGGAGAGGAGGGGTCCAACCCAGCCGTTCTCCATTACGCTCCCAACCCCAATGCCACCTGTTCCCCGGCTGTGGCCAACGTCCCGACCGACAAGAGGGCGATCTCTAATTTTAGCCCCCACCCAGAACGGGCGAGAGGAAAGGAGGCCAGGAGACCATAAGCCCCTCTGGGAATTTGGAGTTGGGGGGGGGGAGCTTTCTCTTCTGGAACACAGACGGAGGCCCAGGAAGGAGAGGGGGTTCCAGACAGTAGTATCCCCTAAGGGGAGGGGTGTGTGAAGCCCAAATTAACCCAGCTCAACAATGATTTCTGGCATTTTATATCTATTTTATGGGGCCTCTAAATCTTTCCAAGGCTCCCTTCCGGAGCCAAATCCCCCCTCCCTGAACTGAAACTGGGACTGCCTCCTTGGACAAAACGCCTCCTGCATCGATTTCCCCTGGCTCCCCCACCCCCAATAAAACTAACTAACTAAAACCAAGCAAGGGTCTGTCTCCCTATAAAGTGCCCCAGATGCTTTGAAAATGCAAGTGGGACCCCCCCCCCACACACACACAAGGAAGTCCTGGCTGAAATCTGAAGCCCCCAGCAGGTGTGTGAGAAGTTCACCTGGGGGGGGGGGAAGACCCCCAAACCTTAACCCCTTGCCTGCCAACCCACCTGGGCTCACCTGAGACAGCCCCTCCCATTCTGGGGTGCAGGCCAACTCCGGGATCTGCCTCCCTCCTTTTTTTTTTTTTTGGCAGCCAGACTCTTACCCCCCCCAAAAAAAAATCTTTAATCCTGGTGATCTCTCCCCCTTTCCTGCCAAACTGGGCTCTGTTTCTCCTGTCCCCCCCCCCCAAAAAAAAATAAAGCTTCAACAGTAGCTCTCTTCCTTCTCCTCCTCCCCCCTCCCCCACCAGCCGGGGGCTGAAGACCCCAACTTTCTTCCATTTCTCCCCTCCTCTCCTCCTCCCCCCCAGGCTAGCCCCTCATTCCTCCCTCGGCGCCCCCCCCTCCGGGACGCCCCTTCCTCCTGAATCCTTCAAGCCTCTCTTTCCCCTTTCGATTCTCCTCTTCCTCCCCCCGCACCACACCGCAGGGTTTTCCCTGGGGGGGGGGGGAGAGACGCACTCTAGTATCCCCGAAATGCTGGCTTTGCACCCTTCCTTTGTACCCCATCTCTCTTCATTCCCCCCGGGGGGGGGGCTTCCCTTCCTCTCCCCCACCCCAAAAATTCGCCTTATCCCCTTCCATTCCCCGACCCCCCTCCCTCTGACCATCCAGCCCCTCTCCTGCATCTCATCTCCCCTCACCCGCCCCCCGACGACGACGAGGAAGACTCACGGTCCGGAGGAACTGGACGTCGTCCTCCCCTTCCCCGGCTCCTTCGGCCATGGCGGGGGCTGGTGGTGGGGGTTGTTGCAGACCCGGGGGGGTTACGGTTTGCAGGCGGCGGCCGGGGGGCGGCCGGGCGGGTCTGGTGGTGTCGGCTTATTAATCAAGTGGCAGCGGAGCATCCCGGCTGCCGGCGAGAGCCAGCCCGGCCTCCCCGCCCCCGGACCGCCCCTGGGTGGGAAAAGAAGAGGCCGGCAAGGAAGCCGGGTTGTTTTTTTTGGGGGGGGGGGAGGTGGTGGAGGCGGAGTAGGCCAGGCTGCGGTGGATCGGTCTCCCCTCTCTCTCCCTCCCTCTTTGCGAAGCGATGCAGGGCTTCCGTGGAGCCTCCACCGCCAGGAGCAGTCTATCGCGCCCTTCTGGATCCCTAGCAAGGCAGCTCTCCGCCCCGGTGGCTTTCCAGCGCTCTGCCCCGGGGGCTTGAAAGACCTTACGTCTGTCCGTTCTTTCTTTCTTTCTTTCTTTCAGTGAAAATATTTTACCCTGCCTTTCTCCGTAGGAAGGAACCAGGGAAACCTTTCAGAGACCAAGTGCCCAAACTGTGATTCAAAAGCAACTATTTTTTCTCAAAGTGCCAATACAGCAATTTGACCTGAATCCAGGTCGCTGTGAAGGGGCGATGTCTGGTGCCCACAGAAAGGGCTCCGAGGGCCACCGTTGGCACCCGCGCCATAGGTTCGCCATCACTGCTGTATAGGGAGTTGGAAGCAAGGTGTGTGCAACAGGTGTGAAGAAACATGAAAGAAAACATTCAAAAGCCCTTTCTCCTGTGAGCTCTGGGGTGTGTGTGTGTGCACCTGCTTGTCCCCCCTCTCTCCCTTATCTCAACAACACCCCTGTGGTGTAGACCAGATTCAGATGGCATGACTGGCTCATGGGAGAGGTGTTTCGAACCCAGTTCTCAGTGCCTTGTGATGGGTCTCCTTGGAGCATCTGTTGCTGGAATGAATCAGAGCCTCTTAGGTATGATCCCACGGTTATTTAGCCTTAAAATGAGGATCCATTTACAATACCCCCTATTAAGCGTTTCAGAATCTCTTCTAATTATGTTCTGAATGACCTTTAGTTGTTGCTTTTAGGTTTCGCCTGCTCCTGACTCATCCTTACTAAAACCCTAGAAGGCAAGTGAGCCTTAAATATTTCAAAACAGAATGCTCCTTTGCAATTCAGGGGAGAGCAAACTAGTAGTTGGAGCTGCTGGAAAGGAATCAGTCCAGAAACCTGGAATCATACCTAACAACCTCCCAGAAACTAATAAGGTGTGATTTCTGGTCTTCCACCACATTGGACTATAATACACATAAACCACTGATTTTATAAGCAGCCTCGGTTATCCACAGTAAATTGTAACTCTCCTTAAGGATTTGAAGATAGAAGATGTTTCTAATCCTTCAGTTCCTACTTATGCTCTCTCTGTAGGGCAGTGAAAAAGACACTGTTGGTTTCAGGTTATGGCATCTGCCGCTTATGAGCTAAATAAATAAGAATCTATGTCCATCTTAAGTTTTCCACTCTGTTAATTGTCACAGCCATGCACGCCACCTGCTGATAGAAAAATAAAGGTCCCCCCCTTATTGCTTAAAATAAATTACTTAAGGACACATTGACTTTGAGCGTGCAAAATAGATCACGCTTAAAGACGTTCTGTTATCATCATCCTCCTCCACCTCTGGAAACTCAAGCTCTTACAAAGGGACAAGAAATAATCTTAAAACACATTTGTTTCCAGGCCTAGTCTTTGCTGTTTTTCTTCTGGCCTGCCACCAGAAGTTTAAAAAAAAAACCAGAAACATGATTCTTTGCCAGCCGCCCAAATCCCAAGCAGTCACTAGTTCCGAAGGGTCACCCTTAGAAAGGTGTTGTTTTCAGGCAGGACAGAAAACATAAAAGGTGAAAGGGCTGAGAGAGCCGGCACTACACAGCCTGCAGTGTTGAGCCAGGCCAGACCAGAGAAGAGCAGCAAGAAAAAATCTTAAATTCTGCAGAGTCATGCAGGTGAAAAGAACAAGAGATAGAAACACAGACCAACAGAAGGGAATGGGTATGGTGGATCCTTCCTTCCTTCCTTCCTTGAATAATAGAAATCTATTAATCTATCCGACAAAACTAACACAGTTTGACCTACCACCATCTGCCTCATAGTTTTAAACAATTTAAAACATCTGCTTATATGTTGTTTCAGTTGCTAAAATGTTGGAAAAAAATAATTAGCTTGATATTATTGTCTGATTGTAATGATGTTAATGTCTTGGCCCTGTTGTCAGAGGGGCAGTATAAAGAGCTAATAAATAAACAAATATTATCTATCTTATTGCTAAATTTTGAAGCAATATCCACATTTCTCAAAAGCAACTATGTACTCTCTCCGTATCAAGAAAGAAAGAAATGTCAACAAAGTAGCCTCTGGTTTGTTTTATCTCCAGCATGTTTATGTACGCAATCCATACTTTCGATTATATGCTTCATAACAACTCACTCTTTCTGGGGAATCCAGCTTCACTAAATGTGTTATGAAGGCTGAAAGTAAGATTAGAAGGAACAGAAACACTTGCAACAGGGAACATCATATGGGGTGAAAGCCCTGGGACCCCAACCCTAACCTTAATAGACCCTTGCCACAGGGCTGTGAAAATATCACCATGCTGAACAGCTGTCAGGCACTAAACTAGTTGGACTGGGAAATCTATACAGTTAGTATGTTCTTAGAAATGGAGCTCTCTTGCGCAATAAAAGATATTTGGTTGTCCTAGCATGAGTTTCTCCCTCACCTCATTATCCAAATGAGATGGCTTTTATTTGGGGATTGGGCACCAGGAGATTAGCACAGGTTTCACTTGCAAGTCTGTTGTTGCTCTGAAGGAACCGTGTGCCTGGAGGAAAAGTGTAACACCAGGAGAAACACACGTTCCCAATGGTCCAATTTGACCCTCAGTCTCAAGCCACTTCTTATATTCCAGCACATATATTTTGCATGTACGGTTTCACTATCCCTTTGCTATAGAACCATGGGAAGCGTAGTCCTGCTTGGTTGCAAAGGCCTACCCCACCTCTGGGAATTCTCTGGGAACAATTCTCTGGGAACAAATCTGGCAATTCTCTGGGAATGGGAAGGGACTGTACAACGTTATGAACTTTGTGGCACAGTGCTTAAACTGCAGTACTGCAATCAAAACTCTGCTCACAACCTAAAGTTTAATCCCAGATCTCAAATTTGACTCAGCCTTCTAGCTTTCCGAGGTCAATAAAACAAGCAGCCAGCTTGCTGGGGGATGGGGCAATGTATAGCCTATATAATTACTTGTAAACCACTCAGAGAGTGATTTAAAAGCAATGGGGCGGTGTATAAGTAGGATGCTCTGGGGTTGTTTACGTTGCTTTGTTTTGCTGGGTATTTCACTCACTTGTGAACTAAACTAAAACAGCCAACACCCTTTCTATGTGTACTCACACTGTGGTTCTAGCAAAATAAGAACAAGACTTGCTAGTAAATTAGTCTTCGTTCAAATTGGCCCAAAGGAAAAACCTGCCTCTGTAAATAAATTTTCCAGCAGCCAATGGACCCCTTTCCCCTTTTGGTGCTGAACCGTTCTGTGAAACCACGAAGCTGGCAGCAAATGCCAAGCCAAGAGAAAAGTAGAAAGGTGCAACTTTTAAAATCAACTTTCTTCCAGGGCTCATGGTAGCATTCACTGCCGAATTATTCATCCCTGCTGCTCTGATTCCGTGCCAGTTCCACCCCTGCAGATTTCTTCACAGCAAACCCAAACATCCCGCCTGCCTGCTGCGAAAACCTGTTTCCCAACCCAAAACATTTTGGTGGATAATAAAAAAAATATTTTTAAACAAAACTCACTTAAACACTTTTTCCTTGGTTCAGAAAGCCAGGTTATGTAAGGACTTTCCCCCCTCCCCTTTGTTTTATTCCACTGGAAAATAAATTTGATGGACTAAAAGAAATAACAGAACAGAAGGAGAAATAGTGGCACCCTTCATTCTACAGTATTTATAGAACCAGAATTTTAAAATGAGTTCCCTGGGGAGGTGAAGGTATTATAGGAACAACTCCTAGAATTTTCTTTGGAATTTGTCATTAAATTTACTTTCAGGCCTCCCTGCTTCCAGAAACTCTTTGGTTTAACAAATGTCGATTCTTCTTCTCCTTAACCCCCAGTCCATCTTATACCAATGCTACTGAAGACAGCTCTCAGAATTAGCCTATTTGCCCTTTTAACTTCCCCCCCTTTCCTTATTATCCAGAGAAGTTAATTAGTAAACAAAGAACCAGGCTGTGAGCTGGATTTAGCTCTAAATTATTACACTTTGTACTTCAGTTTCCAATAAGGAGTTATTTTGCAGCCAGTGTAAATATTACTCCGCCTTGGATGCAACACACTTTGGCAGGGGCAGGTGAGCCAAAGATGCTAGCCTGGGTCAGGGAGCCAAACCCTGAGGCTGCGTCTCCCTCCCTTTACACCGGCCTCCCTTTCTAAAATCCACTATTTCTACATTTCGTCTCTAGGAAATCAGCTCCACTCAAGAAAAACGCCAGCTGCTCTTAAAAGCGGGGAGACTGGTCATTTAAATGGTGTCAGAAAGGAAGGTGTCACTTAACGCAAGCGCCATCTTGTAATATTTCTTGCTTTTAATGATTCAGTGTCAGGGTTGATAAAACCGCATAAAGATGCAAACATGTTATTACTTCAAAACTGATTTTAAAAAAAACACATTGCCACGTATTTTATATTAGAAATCAGAACGGCACTAGCTCGCGCTCTGGAGGGAGACAGGGGAAATGCAGATTAGGACGACCAGGCTGCAGAGGTGATGGCATATTCCGTGTACAGCCAGAGAGGGCAAGGTTAGAGAAAGCTGTCTTAACGATAGACAGGCAGCCACAAATGGGTTTTGCTTTTCAATTTTTCTTCTTTCTCTCCCCCCCGTCCCCGTCCCCCAGTAATTTGGGAAAGGAGTCCAAAGGAACCAAAGCAGAGGCAGAGTTCCCTTGCTCTGCATTGCAAGTGCCTGGCAGTCTTGAGAAGCCAAAGATCAAATGGCTTGTTGGTGACCTGGAATTTGCACCCTGATGTTGTACTGCACACACACACACACACACACACACACACACACACACACACACACACACACACACACACACACACACACACACACACACACACACACACACACACACACACACAATCAATGAGGAAAACATATAATCAGGAGCAAGTCGAAAGCCATCTGGGATTCTTTAGCTGGTTGAGAAAAGCCAGGGTGGATAAGCACATGG
>JAHTLZ010000008.1:2781193-2791756 GCA_023846285.1 Phrynocephalus versicolor
GGGATTCTTTAGCTGGTTGAGAAAAGCCAGGGTGGATAAGCACATGGTCTGGGCATCCCTCATCAAGAGGTTGTGTGCTAAAATGTCCAACAAGGAACTTAGAAGAAAAGCAGCCCATGGAGGGAAAAGGGGGGGGGGAGGGGATCAATTCAAGATGCCCGAAGGAGAGCTAGAATTGGTGTCTAGCTTACGATCTTGTTAATGGGGAAATGATGAATGGCACCACGGGGCTTGAAGAATCATCAAGGCTTTTATATATATATATATATATATACTGTATAAAGATACCTATCACCTTAATCAATTCCCAACCCAGAATTGTGACAAAAGGTATAACAAACTGTAATGAATTTGGATATTGCCAGTTCAACCCGAGCTAGACATAGCCACCTTGAACAAGAGCCCTAGACAGACCCATCATCCTACTGATCAGGCTAGTTGGGGGCCAGCTTTTTGCTACAGATCCTGGTGAGGCAATTGGCCGTGGAACGGGGGATGATGGATCGGGGATGATGGAACACAGCCGGAGACTACAGTGAGCCCTAGTAGTAAAGCAGAGGTAAGGGGGAGCTACAGAAGTGACCGCTTTTTTGGATGGCGAAATGTTGTGGTCGGTCGGCTCTTCTGGAAGTTTTCTTCCGAAAAGAAACTCCTGCGACACTCTGCGCTTTGCCAAAGTGTGCCTAGCATGAGTTCTCTGGAAGAGCAACCTTTGACGGGTCAGCATTTGGAGGAGGGCTTTGCCCATCTCTCTTTCTCAGGCCGGCAAATGCCATCACGATGTGCTTCCGGGTGACACACACCTGCCTCCCGTAGGCTTTGAAAGATTTCAGGGCGCTTTTGGGAGTCTGCCCAGACAGAATCCTGGCTTGGGCGGTGGTCTGCCCAGCGAGGGCCGCCCCCCCTTCCTCCTCCTGTCTCCCAGCCGGTAAAGGTAGACCGCTTTCGTGGCTGACGGAGCGGCCAAAGCGGCGGCCGCCCTTGCGCTTGGCAGGGCTGAGACGCAGGGAGTTTCCCCCGTCCTTGGTCCAGGAGGAAGAGATGCGTTGCAGGCCGAGGGTCAGGCGCCTCAGGGCACTTGGGGGGCCCTCGGTGAGATGCCCCCCAGGAGAAAAACAGCTGTCATCAGAGACAACTGTCGCGGAGAAAAGTGGGCCATGGAGCAAGCGATTGGCCCCGTCATCTGGGCCACTGGCCCCACTGCTGTCCACCAGTGTCAAGTGTATCTCAGGGGCAACCACTGGCTTCGTCCCTGTCAAGGCGACCTCTGCAAGAGGCATGGAAGGCATCTGCTGGTCTTCCTGCCCTCCGTGGCAGAGAACAGCCCTGCCCGGAGATAAAGCAGCCTCCCTCCCCTCGGTGGCCAGCCTCGTGGACAGATCTTCAGGCCAGCTCAACGATCGGCGTAGGGATCGAAGGTTAGGAAAACCATCCGAGTGCGTGGTCAGCCCCTGAGTGCACTGGCAGGTCGCAACCACACGTGGAACACCTGCAATCAGGGAGGGAGGTGTGCAAACAATTCTGCTGGACAGCCGGTTTGGTAACCCTAAATAACAGCAATAATAAGGGGGTGAGGAAGGAGGAGATGATGACCACCACCATCACCACGACGACGACAACAACAACAACCTTTAATTCCTGGGAGTAGAGTCCTCAGATACCCACTCATTCATTGGGGGAGAAACAACCAAGGGTATTTGTACACGACCCCTAAACTCCGCAGCAAATGGCTCCCAGCTCCGGAGCTTAAAATTGTTTCCCCACCAGCTCTGGAGTTTACAGATAATTAAGTGCGACCAGACCCACCTAAGCGCATCCCAGCGCACTTTTCAGGTACCTGCTCTCCGGAGGTGAAAATTCCTGATGCGGATATAACGTAGTGACTGCCGGGCTCACCTTGCTTCTGTTTGTTCTTTTTTTGCTCCCCGCCCCTTTAAGAGATCTGAATGCAGTGCCGGGACGGCAGAACAGAGGTGAGCGGCATTCTTTTCTTCCTTTTTTTCTCCCTCCCGTCACGCAGCCAGCAGCCAGGAGTGCGGAGGGGGTGGGAACGCAGGAACAGCGACAAACCCCTAAGATCTCTGGTCCGAATTTAAGTGACCAGCAGATCTTAGGGGTTGTGTGAAAAGGCTCCAAGAGTTTTGTGACACTGTAAAACCTGGCAAGTTTTGTTTACATTAAGTCTTTGTGGCCTGCACCCCTTCATTTTTCAAATGGAAGATGCATTTTAGGGTTGATGCAGAAATTTAGTCTGGAAATTTCTGCCACCACTAGGAAAAGGAGCAGAAGCAAAACAAACAAAGAAAGAGGACCACTCCCTTTTTGCAAACCACAGTCGTCCCATAGTTTAGGTCCCCGGTAGAGATGGGCACGAAACGAACAATTTTCCATTTCCGTTTCTTCGTTTCGTTACGTAACGAAACGACAAATGAATTTTGCCTCTAAAATGAAACGAAACGAACAGAAACACCGGGAATTTTGTCGTGCGTTTCATTTCCATTTTTGCAATATGAGTGAATTGCTTAAAATCCTAAAAAAAATCACAAAAAAATGAAATAAATGGTAACGAAATGGTAACAAAACGAACGAAAACGAAAATGAATTTTTGCAAAAATTCGCGAAAAACAGAAACAAACCGAAACAGACCCTCCAAACGACAATCAACAAACCAAATGCCATTTTTTAAAAATTCGTGCCCATCTCTAGTCCCCGGCCATGGAGACAGAGTTTGAGATTTTGATTCTCCATCGTGCCTTGTGGGATCAGAACCAGCCTGGGTGGCTTTGGACTAGCTACACATTCCAAAGGCAACCGCAGAAGAAGGGAAGGGGAAACCACTTCTGAGTAGTCTGTACAGGGGAAAGCCTAAAAACAGTCTCCCCTTGAGTCAGAATGGACTCGAGGGCATACAGCGATTTGGCTGGCATGGCCTTCAATGCTGAAGGGTTCCCACTGAAGAGTTCAGCAGAAACCCAACTGCGCGGTGTTTGAGGCAACGGTAAGGCCGCTCTTCCCTCTGCCACGCCTGCTACTTGACACCCACCTGCGGGACTCACCTTCTCCCACTTCCCCGTGCTCACTAGACTGTGCCTGGGCACATCTCGGATGCAAGGCTGGGCCTTCTTGCGTCTCCCCCGCTTTCTTCTTCACGAGAAGCTGGCCGTCGGGTTCTGATACTTTGCCCGAGAGCGGCTGCAAGGCAGAGGGGAGAGAAAATCAGGAACGGATTAAGAGTCCAACGGGGTATTTATTTACCTGTGCAAATTCCTTGAAGCAGAGAATCATGAAGTCGGAAGGGGGTCTAAAAAGGCCACCGAGGTCCCACCTTGTGCTCAAGGCAGCCTAGCAAAGCAAAGGATCTAGGTGGTCTAGATTTCTCTTGCATGCCTTCAGCTTGCTGCCTACGCTAGTTGCCTAATCAATTGTTGCCCCCTTGTGGGTAAGAGTGGGAAGTTCAGAACGACAAAAGCAACGCTGCGGTTCCGTGGCGGGGTCGCTCACTTGAGAAGGAAGCACCAGAGCTTTGCTGCCGCGGGAGAAGATCCGTAAAGACTTGCGCCCCTTGTTCTTGCACTCAGAAGACACCGGGGAGCAGCAGGGCAGAGTGCGGACAGAGTGTTTTCTGAAAGGGAAAGGGAGAGGGCAGTAGTTGTAATCATTCCAGGCTTAGAAGGTAGCCTTTTAAAAAAGGAACGTGTTGCATTACTTATTACAGAAGGATCGCAGTTCTGCATCTCTCATGGAAGCTGCATTTCTACTGCAATAAATAATGTTGAAAACACACCAGTATTGAATGCTATTAGAGATGGGAACAAAACAGAAAAAAAAATTACGATACGAAAGAAAATGAAACAAAACACTATGCTCTCCTGGGTCCCAAAGGGCCAAAATGGCAGGGGATCTTCCTCAAGTGATTCCAGGTAAGCCCCCCAAATTTGGAAAGGTTTTGGGGTCAGGGAGCTGAGTTATTAAGCTCCAAAGGGGGTACCCTTTGGAAGCCAAGCCACAGAGGCGCTAATCGCCCACCCGATCGGCTTCCTACTCAATTAGAAATATTTTTTTCCTAGGGGCACCCCATTTGGAGCCTAATAACTCAGCCCCCTGACCCCCAAACCTTCCAAATTTCCGGGGCTTACAGGGAAGAGCTTGAGCTCCCCTGCCATTATTTCTCTAGGACAAGTTGTTTCATTCTACCGGGGGGAAATGGCATTTCATTACAAAATGAAACAAAACACATGCTATTGTTTTCGGTAACAAAGTAATTTGTTACCTAACGAAATGACAAAACAGCTTTTCGTTTTTGTTTCATGCCCAGCTCTGAATGCTATACATAGTATGGTCTCTGCCTCCGTCTAGTGGCTAGTTCTGGTAACTACATCCTGGAAACACATATAAATTGGTATTTCTGGGTTGGTTGGTTTTTTAAATATTTTCAGCCAGTGGATAAGTGAATCAGCAGATATTGGTCCCACAGATAGGGGGTGTCCTACTGTAGTCTGCTCAGGTCTCATCCCATTTTCATCACTGGGGAAGTTGTTTTGTTGCTCATTATCCATGGAAAGAGCCCCCAGGCACCCCACCTCTGAGAGTGTTTCCTGCCACTGCTTCGTCTCTTCTGAATTTTCCCGGATGGGGCTTTCGGCGGGTCTGTTCTCATGTCGGAGACTGAAGTTGAGTCACTGCTGCAGAAAACCGGAGCAGAGTTTGCAGGAACTAGGTTGGCAGATGACAAGGTGGCAAAAGAAGAGAGAGCGAGAGAGAGAGCAGAGTTACAGTGTTTTATGAACATTTGTATGCATTTCACCCCTCCTTTTATATCCCGGAATCAATTGGAATTTTGACAACTTAATAGCAGGGCTGGATCAAGCCGCTCATAACTTTGTAATGAATACATTGTCTGTCTCTGAAGCAATGAACCCACAGATGAAATGGATCGCTGCATATTGACAGTCTGGCCTTGCAGAGTAGAACGGGCATTACAGGAAGCACCCCACACTACCTTATTTATTTATTTATTTATTTATTTATTTATTTATTTATTTATTTATTTATTTATTTATTTATTTATTTATTTACTTACTTATTAACCGCCTGATTTTCCCTCGGGAACTCTGGGCGGTGTACAACAAATCACAAAACAATTTGCCCAAACACAACCCCATAATAAACAAACAAGAATAAAATGTAAAAAGCAATAAACAACAATAGCACCACAACATAAAATCTGGCAAGAAGAGGGCTGGGACCAAACAATACAACCAACACACAACACACAGTTGTACACTCAGCCATTACCAAAACATCCGATAAAGAGCCAGGTCTTTAAGGCTCTCTCTCGAAGCTTGCAAGAAGCACAACGGCCAACACACCAGAAGATATATTTTTTTGAACTCAGCTCATGCCTTACCCGCTGATATTTGTGCCACCTTCTCCGCCGAAAAGTTCTGCCGCACCCTCCACCTTGCGTCCCTGCCACGCCACCTTTTTAACCTTTTGTGAGCCTCAGGAAGGATGCTGCCTGACCGTGTGTTTTTCTACTCCAGATATCGGGAGCCCTAACAAGAAGCATGCTTTATACGCAGAAGAAAGATAATTACCCTGGGAAGGATTTAGATCTCCTGGTTGATCGGACAGATCCCTGTCCTTCCCGTCAAAGGGGTCAGCATCGTCCGAATCCAAAACTGATCTCCTGGAAGAGGGAGAAGTGCCTTTTTGATTGTTCGGTTGCTGCCTGATATTCCTGGTACCGTTTGCAGTAGGTTACCATATCTTTATTTTTAATCATTCCCTTGGAACAATTGGAAACGGTCAGCCAAGGGACACACTGCATTGTTCTGGTACTAGGCCAGGGTAAACCAATGCAAGTTTCTGTGTTATACAGGACTCTTCATCAGGCAGGATTATTGTACACTGAAGTTGATGACATTCTCTTCCCCCCACCCCACCCCCTACCCCACACCTTTCCTCCTTTGAACACAAGGAAACCATGGGCCCGGTTTAGAGGAAGAGAAAGCAGTGAAGTTTGGAAGATTGAGACAGAGAACTGGAAGGAATTTGGTAGGGAAGAGCATGCATGACCAGACATAATTGCAACTAACCCTCCATGAGCGATAAGCGACCTCCTTTGGGTCGTTGCTTCAACTGACAGGGTTCCAACTTAAACTGCCAGATAGCCAAACAGGAGGTTCCTCCTACTCACATCTAAACCCAAAGGATGTCAGGGTTGGTGGATCAGACCGTGATATTGGGAGACCCGGGTTCACCGCCCTAACCTCACCCAGTGAGCATGGAACTCAACAGGTGTAGTTCTGGCCAGTCACGTTCCCTTTGGTATACCTCGCAGGGATGTTGCGAGGGGCCATGTGGATGGGGGTTATCCGCACACGCTGTCTCCAGCCGACCGGAAGAAGCGGTCGCAAGAGGGACGAGCCTACCTCTTCTTAGCCGAGAGCTCCGTCGTCCAGGCGACGTCATCGGAGGCTTTCCTCTTGGAGTTGAAAGATGTTTGCCGAGTTGTGTTGTTACCCAAGGTGTCTGGGGCAAAACGAGAAGAGGGTCAAGACAGATCCCACCTGAGGAAAGCTCGGCTTTTTCTGTGGGGGATTGCAGTGGTGGTGGTGGTGGTGGTGGTGGTGGATGAGAGAATAGGCAACACAACCCGATAAAATGTTCCTGCTCCTTAGCCACAATGGAACTGTATCTACAGTATATTGCCCTGGGAAATGTGGCACCTTTTACATCGGCTGGCATCAACAAGGGCACTTTTACGCAACCTCTAAAATCTGCTGGCAACTTAAATGCAGACCAGAGATCTTGGGGGTTTGTTCTCTTCCTGTGTTCCCACTCTTCCGCACTCCATTGCTCCTGTCTGCGGTGAGGGGACAGAGGAAAAAAGGGAGAAAAGAATGCAGGCTCACCTCCGTTTGCCGTCGGAGTAGCCCCGTAGGGATTCCAGGCTGTTAAAGGGGTGGGAGGACAACAAAAACAAACAGAAGGCAAGGAGAGCCCGGCATCCACAACTTTATAATCCGCATCAGAAATTTTTTTACCTCCAGGGACCAGGTACTTGTAAAATGCACTGGGGTGCACTTAGGTGGGCGTGGTCGTACTTATTTTTTTAAAAAGTCAGCAGCCGGTGGGAAAACAATTTTAAGTTCCGCATCTAGGAGCCCTTTGCCTCAGCTTTTAGGGTCGTTTAAAAGCAGCCTTGGTGAAAAAACTCAAAAGGCATTGGATTACAGTTTTCAAGACCTCTCGTGCCCTGGATCCTAGTGAGCCGTCAGCCCAATAGCAGACCTTCAGTTAGAGAAACCCTTCTCAACTTTGGGTCCCCAGATGTTTTTGGACTGCAACTCCCAGAGATCCTGGCCAGGACAGCTGGTGATAAAGGCTTCTGGGAGTTTGAGTCCAAGAACATCTGGAAACCCAAGGGTGAGAACCACTGGTTCCATCAACAGGACAAAATTTGAACAAAAGGTGTACAGATTTTGTGTGTGCGGGTGTGTGGGTGGGGTGGGGGTGGACTACATCTCCTATAATATCCCAGGCAGCAGAAAGGAATTCCAGGAATCCTAAACCTAAAATCTGCCCCATGCCAGGACGTTGATCATCTACTCACCGCCTCTGATCTCCGGGCAAGGAGCCGTGCAAAGGGCTCGGCCAGACTTGAACTTGCTCAAGGCCTCAGTCACAATGTCTGCAAGGAAGAAGGGGGTGGGGGGGTGGGGAGAACAGTGGGGTTCTAAAATACAAGGCCACTCCCCCCACCTCAGCAAGGCGTTTCGGCCCCACAAAGGCTTCTGCCATAGGAAAAATATTCACTCTCCAGAGATAAATGTTACACTTAAGATCCCTGGAAAACATGGATGATAGCAAATGCTTCATTACATACCAAATGCTATCCATTAGAGATGGGCACGAAACGAACAATTTTCCGTTTCCGTTTTTTCATTTCGTTATGTCATGAAACGACAAACAAATTTTGTCTCTAAAATGAAATGAAACGAACAGAAACACCGGAAATTTTGTTGTGCGTTTCGCTTCCGTTACTGCAATATGAGATAATTGCTTAAAATCCTAAAAAAAAAAAAATCACAAAAACTTGAAATAAATGGTAATGAAATGGTAACGAAATGAACGAAAATGAAAATGAATTTTTTGCAAAAATTCGCAAAAAACGGAAACGAACCAAAACCGACCCTCCAAACGACAAATGAAATGCCATTTTTTTTATTTGTGCCCATCTCCACTATCCATTGCATGGTCTCTGGCTCCCCCCTAGTAGCCACTTCTGGTAACTTCACCATTAGAAAAATGTGTTTTGGGGATTTTTCTTTTCATTTTTAAAATATGTTCAGACCGCAGCAGATAAATGAATCAGCAGTACTGGTCACATGGATACGAAGGTCCTACTGTACTTTAAAGCAATGCAATTAGGGTGGTTCATTACATGTACATCCAAAAAGGGGCATATCTGCTTTGGAACAAAGGTAATGGCTTTGCAAAACAAAGAAAACCTCTTTGTGTGCTCTCCAGAAGTTGAATCTGACGAAGCTATTTGGATGACTAGTGAAACGTTTCAATCTCAAGAAGAAAAGATGTCCAGTTGCCATGACTCAACTTCAGGATAACCTCACCTGGATTGCTGAGGATCTTCACAGATTCTATGCATGCTAATTTATCAACACAGATGAAGAATTATTGCAATTATTTCCATCATTTGCATAGAACTCTAGATGAAACTCCCTTGAGTGGGCAAGGATGTTTGTTACTGGTCCAAGCAGTGCTACCTGTGGACTGGCAATTTTAAGGTCCCTGATTTCTTTCTTTTATATATATATATATATATTTAAATATTTGAATTAGGCTAGGCAGCCTTTTAGACACTTAAATGGGGGTACGTGGCCACTCTGAATTCACAGTGCTTCCGAGAAGCATTATGGGATAGGAGACCGAGTGGCTGTGAATTGTTTGCTTTAGTAATTGCTGACGCTTAACATTTTAAGAACATGATGCCTGGACCGAGTCCTTTTACTGCATTCATCTCGACCTCCTGGAGTCACTTTCTAAGAGGGGGGGAAAAGCCACATTGCAGAACAGGCTGACGACCAAGATTCCCACTCAAGAATGGTGGGCACTGCCTGAAAGAGTGCTTACCAAGTTAATTACAAATGGTACATTTTTTTTCGGTCTTCCAGCTGGCTGCCAGACAAACCTGGGTTGCAGCATTTTAGCACGATTCAGACCGGATGACGCAAGGGGCTACCTGCTGAGAGCACGAATTGGCTAGCACCTGGAACGTCACCAATACGATTTGGATGTTTTTATATATGTATAAAGGAAGAATAATGGCAAATTCTGAACACATTCCTTTGATTTCCAAGCTGAGATCCAGCAACACCACAACCTATAATTAAACCGGAGTGAGTTGGGCTCCACGGCACTCACTGCCCATGCTGCGTCGCCGCCTCCTCCTCCTCCCTTCCAGGATCCTCTCTTTGGGACCTTCTGGCTCGGGCGGGGGCTGCTCATCCTTGCCGTCCTGGTTTGCAAAGGCGACTCGAACTTTTTCCAGGAGAGGTTGGGGGGCCGTGCCTGAGAGGGAGGGGAAAGGATCCATCGCAAGGTGAGAAAAGCGCAGAATGACTCGACAAATCCTCCAACACGTAGCTGAAGGACAACAGTGAGAGATGGGCACGAAGTGCTTGGTTCGTTTAGGAGCCAAACAGGTGATTGGTACTTCCCAGGCCCACCCCCTCCAGCCAGAGCCCACTCAGGCTGTTCGCTGCCCCTGTCGCCTGCCTGTCAGCTCCTGCCACCCACCCCCCTCCTTCTCCACTACCATCTCAGACAGAGGCCAAGGATTCCTTGACTGGAGTCAGGCCAGCTGTTCCTGCTCATGCGCCCACCTATCAGCCGAGGGGTGGGGGTCTTGCATAGAAAGACAGTAGGACCTCCGTATCCACTGATTCATTATCCACTGATTCAGTTATCCATGGTTGGCAGAGGGGAAAAAAATTAATTCAGCAGCCACAAAGCAAGCTGTAAAGCAAGCTGTTGTCACAAACAGCATCTGTCAAGCAAGCTACTGTCACAAACAGCGGCCATAAAGCAAGCTGCTGTCTCAAAACAGCAGTCATAAAGCAAGCTACTGTCAGGAAACAGCAGTTTGGGAGTGGGTGGGCAGGCATTCTCGCTTGTCCGTGATTTTCATTATCCACAATTTTCATTATCCACGGGAAGGCCTGGAACCAATCCCTAGCAGATACCGGGGTCCTACTGTCACAGGCCCAACTCCCAGAAGGTAAGCCAGGGCTCCTGTGCCCCAAGATGGCAGCAGAGGCGGCGGAAGAAGGGGCCACAGGGACCAAACAGCGACGTGAGGAGGCCAGGCAGGTGAGGCAGTTTTAAGTGCGTGGACAAATTTTGTGCTCTCTAAAATTTTTGCACCCATGGCATCCGGAAGCAAATCTTCCAGACTCGGCACAAAGGGGGGAGAATGGCAACCTGACTGCATACACACACACACACACACACACACACACACACACACACACACACACA
>JAHTLZ010000008.1:2791766-2802893 GCA_023846285.1 Phrynocephalus versicolor
CACACACACACACACACACACACACACACACACACACACACACACACCCTACTCCCTGCTCAGTGCTTGCTGGACTAGATCGGGTTTCCGTCCTTGGCGTCCCCACGTGCAAGCGACTTACCGATCTCGGAAGCGCGGCTGAGCAACAGCCGGACGACCGCGGCCTGCCTCTGAAGTGGCCCGTCCTCCTGGCTGCGGCTCAGCTGGCCGCACAGCTCGGTGGCAAAGAGGTTGGGGGCGAAGACGACGGCCAGGTTGGCCAGATCCATTTTGTTCTGCGCGCACCTGGAAAGAAGCCCAAAAAAGGTGACGAAACTGGTCCTGATGGTGGGGGGGTCAATGAGCACCAGTCCCTTGAGAAAGAGGGGGATTTGGGCCAATTTCACCCCCTCCTCCCCATATTTTTCTAGTGGGGGAGGGAGGAGGGGGGTCGTTGGATGTCTCTTGAAAGTTTTAGAGCAGTGGTTCTCAACCTCTGGGGCCCCAGTTGTTCTTGGACTGCAACTCCCAAAAGCCTCCACCGCTTGCTGTGCTAGAAGGGATTTCTGGGAATTGCAGTTCAGAAACAGCTGGGGGACCACAGGTTGAGAACCACTGCTTTAGAGGGAGGTTGGACCTGGCCTGCAAGTGCCCGGTGCCTCCCACCCCTGTCTTCCTAGAAAAGATGGCAAGCAAAGAAACAGTGTGGCCAACCTTGTTTACCTTCATCGGCCCTGGTTGACCGGCAGCTCTCCAGGGTCCTGGACTGAGAAGGGCCTTTTCTGCCACCTCTCCCCCTCCCCAGAAATAACAGGGACCAGATCGGCCAGCACTGGCCAACCTAGCAGTCCGTAAGCAGGTGAACATGCGAGGAGATAAACAGGTGCTGCTTTGGTGGGAAGGTAACAGAGCTCTGTGTCTGGCATTTAGTCATGCCGGACACAGAAACAGAGAAATATGTCTACAGACAAATGCCGGCTCTTTTGGTTTACAAATGGAGATGAGCATCGGCCACTGCAGTCAGTAAGGACTGGACTTAATGACAGAGGTAACTTTTACCTTTTTAGCTGCCTAGATGCCCTGAGCACATCCGATCTCGACTGATCTCGGAAGCTAAGCAGGGTCAGCCCTGGTTAGTCCTTGAATGGGAGACCACCAGGGAATACCAGGGGCTGTAGGCGCCTGGAGTAGGAACTGGCAAGCCACTCCAGTATTCCTGCCAAGAAAACTCCATGGACATGGGGTCACGAAGAATCAGTCACAATTGTATGACACAGCTACAAACGTTTACCTTTAGATCCTCTGGTTGGAGAGCTTTACAGTGCTTGGATACATGCTTCTATGTTTTTGACTACAACACCCATCATGCCATGAGCAATTTAGATCAGTTTATCATTTCAGCCAGGGGAGCCCACTGCTACCTACACCAGGGAAGTCTGCCTGTTGGCTACTAAGAAGACAAACCTGTATCTAAGTGATGGAGGTTTTTTTAAACTGTCCTCCATTCTTTAGTAGTTTGGCTGGAAAGGAGCTTTCTGGGCTGGGACGACTGTCAGTCAATCTAGCACTAACCGATCTTCCTCTGCTGCCTCTGAATTTAAACAGAGCCCTACCCCCTCCACAAGTATCTCCCCGCAACTTGGAAGTCTGTTGCTGAAAGCAGCCGTGTTTCTCAGTTTGCTGTTGGATCTGTTCAATTGTGAGCAATGAAAACGTGTATTCTTTCTCCTACTAACGTCTCAGAGGAATGGGTTATTGAGACTGCTAGAGCCAGTTGATGAGAAAAGGAGTGGTCTACTCTGGGGAACTTGAAGCTATTTTGCTCTGTGAATCCACACACTTCTGTTGCGCAGTTAGAGGAATTTAACCTAAAATTCAAAATTCTGCAACACTAACCATGTGTACGAAAACAAATAAATCAAAGAAAAGTATCCCTTGGAGCAGATTTTAAACTGTCCTCCATTCATTACAACCCCTCCCAATATTTTTATACTTCATTTCCATACAAGCACTGAAGACCAGACAGCTCCTGGTTACATTACAGTAAATAAGCAAAATACAATTGAGATTAAGTTTCTTCCCTCAGGGCTTCAAAAATAAAAACACAAGCAAAGCAGTACAATGGCTGTTGAAATCTCATAAATGAGGGCAACAGAGGAATGAGGATTCCTGCTGAAGGGGTGAGAGAATGGACCTGCTTGAAGTAGACTAGAAAAAAATGTCGTTATTATTATTTTTATATAAGTAGCTCTCTGGATTCAAAGAGGGGGCAACTCTAGGGGTCATTAAAAATAATAATAATATTTTCCACACTTTGCCTTACTTCTGTCCTTGCACCATACTTTGACTAACAGAAAGTGATTGGGTAATGCAGGGTTCCCAAGCTAGTTATGCAAAACAGGATTTAAAAAAAAAAAAATAAACCCATTAAGTTTACACGACTGATACGGGTTGTGTAACTTTGACTGCATTGATTGTTGGTGCAGTAGCTTCCTGCATTTTTGAGCTGGTGCCTCACTAATTGTCTAAAAAAAAACTGGGCCCGCATCCCCCCCCGCGGGGGGGCGAGAGCCAACCAAAAACCCCTTCTTTTCCCCCAAGAAAATCAGCACATTTGTGGGCATTTGCTATTATATGTATCACTTGGAGAAAAAAATCAAGCACACAATAATTACAGCTGTTTCTTTTGGACATCAACAAAAGAGCATGAATAATAATAAGACTGGCAAGCGAAACTTGGAAATCCCCTTGAAAATACCTAGTAACCAGTAAGCACTTGTTCGTTACACACACACACAAAGTAATGGTGATCCTACTTGGCACATTCCTTATACAATGTAATTTTGTTCGGGGAGCCCCAACTGGAGGTTTTCTTTTCCAGAACTAGTTACAGGTTAATGGCGTTTCCTGGAACTAGTTACTGTGGGAGGAAACAAAGTCATAATGAAATTATGTTGCGGAGGATTTGTTTGGTCTCCTTGCTGTCTCCTTTTACCTTAAGAGATGGGTATTTAGGAAGGCTTCCTCTGGTTATTAGTTTATCCCGTTATGTCTCGCTGCTCTTTTCTTTCTTGTCTCTTCTGGTCTCTCTCGGATCTTACTGATTTGACTGACTTAGTATGGTTATTTAGTTTTATATTGCATTTTTAATACATTACCGTGTTTAAATGGTTGTACCTAGAGGCTCTAACTAAGCAGATCCGCTCTCGCCTGATTTCGGAAGCTAAGCAGGGTCGGCCCTGGTTAGTATTTGGATGGGAGACCACCAGGGAATACCAGGTGCTGTAGGCGCCTGGAGTAGGAACTGGCATGGCAAGCCACGCCAGTATTCCTGCCAAGAAAAACTCCATGGACATGGGGTCACGAAGAGAGTCGGTCACGACTGTAATGACACAACACAACACAACACAACACACACACACACCTTTTAAAACCCTGAAAACCGCCCAGAGTGGCCTTTGCTGCCTGATGGTGCGGTATATAAACCTAATAAATAAATAAATAAATAGGTAATATAGGAACAACCATCGTAGCTCTGCACACCTGGAAGGGACCCTACGGATCATCCAGCCCAGCCCCAGTGAAGGAGGCGCAGTGGGGAATTGAACTCACAGCCTTTGGCTTCGCAGCCAGATGCCTAAAAACCAATGAACTATCCCGTCTTTTTAAAAGCCACTGGTTCAGGTTTCCAGGGACGCATACAAGTTCTAGGCAAGGAGCAGGGGGCCCACTGGAGGATGCCTCATCCCCCCACCTGCCCTAGCTTCCACCCCCCCAGAGGCCCACCTGGCGGCCACATCCTG
The DNA here is from genome assembly GCA_023846285.1 of Phrynocephalus versicolor. Lineage (NCBI taxonomy): Eukaryota > Metazoa > Chordata > Lepidosauria > Squamata > Agamidae > Phrynocephalus > Phrynocephalus versicolor. The sequence goes on from JAHTLZ010000008.1 coordinate 2,795,549, forward strand.
CAGGAAGCAAAAGAGGTAGCGAAGGACGGCGGCACTCCTTGGGGGCAGCAGGCAGGTGAGGAGTTGAGCCAGAGAGCTCCGGTGGCCCTCCTCCTCTTCATCCTCCTCTCCTCCTCCTCCTCCTCCTCCTTGCTGGGTCTGGCAGAGAGGCCCCTGAAGCTGGGCTGGGATCAGAGGCTCTGGCAAATCTCGCAGGAACTGCTTGACCAACGTAGCCACGTCACACGGCAGGGCCATCTCCAGGCAGCGCTCGCCAGCTTCCAGGCGCCTCTGGAAGGACAGAAGGACATAAGATAAGCCCTGCAGGATCAGGCCAAAGGCCCATCTAGTCCAGCTTCCTGGATCTCACAGTGGCCCCACCAGATGCGTCTTGGAGCGCATGAGGCTAGATCTCTGTCTCCTGATACCCGTCCCCTGCATCTGGCCCTTGAAGTACCCTGGTTTTAAGCCTGGAAATGACACATCTCCATCGTGGTTTGTCACCTGGGATGGACTTTTCCTCCAGGAATCTGTCCAATCCCCTTTTGAAGGCATCCGGGCCAGATGCCATCACCACCTCCTGTGGCAGGGAGTTCCAGACTAACAACGCGCTGGATTAAAAAAAAAAATCATTTGTCTGTTCTCACTCTCCCAGCCCTCAATTTGAGTAGATGTCCCTTAGTTCTGGTATTTTGTGAGAGGGAGAAGAGCGTTCCTCTATCCACTTGACTCAGGCCCTACTCATGTTCCTTAATAACGATGGAACAGGTAGAAGGTTATCTGGGTAGAATCAAAACCCCACCAGCAGAATGGCTGCTCAAACATCAATTGTGTAAATCCACCCTAAACCCAGAGAAAACACCCTATTGTGCGCTTACGGTAGAGAACCATCTTTCAAGCTAGGGGAGTTGCCAGTGGACCTTGGCGCTTCCCAAGACTTTCTGAATTTCACAACCAACCAACCAACCAATTCTAAACAAATTTTGATCCTCAAAAATGCATATCTGCATTATTTCCATTGCCGAACCGCTCCACAGGGGAAATAACCCAGATTGCGACAATTTTAAAATGGGCAGATAGTTCGTGAAGACGGATTAAAGTTGAGGAGGAAAACAGCCTTCCTCCTCCCAAGACTTTAAAAAATGCCTTTTCCCAACCTCTGCGTGTTTGTGCAGAGACGAGAGAGAAGGGCTGTAAAAATATATGTATTACTGGCAAAAAGATTGCTTAAGATCCTCTGTCTTTCAGCAACGTCTACCAATTTGCGTTTCGACACCCCTCACCTACGTCATCTGCTGGTGGGGCCTCTGAGAGCAAAGAGGAGAACAGGCAGAGAACAGATCCCTGGGGTCAAAGGTCAGAAATGGGGCAAAGGCAAATATCTTGGTTGTCTGTCCGAGATCTAGGTATCCTATTTAATATCTGGTTTCTTGTGTTTTTATATTTTTTTCCTTTTACAGATGAGCTAACCCAAATTGCAAGCAGGGATGCCAGGAGTTCAAGCGGGGGATAGGGAGAGAGAATGAAGAGCCGCTAAAATTTCCCCCAAGATAATCTATTTTACTGGGAGATTCTAGCCACTGCTAGAATCTAAGTTCAGATCTTTCCAAGAGAAGATGCCATGTCAGGGCCTCCTGCAAATCTTACAGTCCTGAGATGCGTTACGTGCCCGGAAATGATTTCTGACTTACGGCAACCCTACAGATCTACGAAAGGGCCCCTCTAGGGCAGCCCTGCCTAGCTAACTAAACCAACTTGCAAAAATCAAAGCCGTGCATTCCTTTTCTGAGTCCACCCCTCTCACGCTGCTCCCTCCTCTCTTTCTGCTGCTGTCATCTGTCACCAGGGTTACTGCTTGTTTCCGCAAGACTCGTTGTTTCTCGCGCGGTGCCTCAAGTCCAATAATAACAACAACCTCGGTTTAGCTGTATTTGGTCACTCTGCGCTTTACCTTTAAAGCTTTGATGCGTGTCACGGAGCCGCACTTTCGGAAAAGCCCTTCGATATGAAGGTGGGGCCGGAGTAGATCGCAAGCATCCACCAGGAACCTTGGGGTTATAAAAGCAAAGGAGCACCAATGGTGTGAAACCACCATAATGTAGACAGTTACTTTTAAAAGTCCACGACAGTGTTCAGAAGCAATTCCATGCTGTTTCCAATTACAATGCTAGTTAAGTAATTTAAGCTTTTTTTTTTTTTTTTGCATTGCCCACCCTTGTTTCTTCTGGGAGTTGCAGTCCAGGAACATCTGGGGACCCACAGGTTGAGAACCACTGTTTTAGAGTATCTTCAGGATATCTGACACTTCCCCTGATCCTCTGTGGAGGGTCAGGGGAAGTGAAAATATTTTTTTCATGTCTGCTAGTTCATCACTGAAGTGATGAATCGCTTTGATTAAATTAACAACACTTCATTTTCTTTGCCTATCTGCATTTTGCCAATCGAAACCATGGCTGTGGGCAGTTTCTCGACGGTGAGAGGACGATCGGGGAAGCACTGATTTGAACCAAACCTGGCTGCAAAACGTTGTTTGCCAAATGTCACACGGCTCCTCTCCCCTGCCCTCAACTGACCCTCGGGAGCCCATTCCAGCCTGCAGCAAAACAGCCGGCCTGGACAGGCCCTGAGATCGCAGCCTGGCATGTGTGCGTGTGTGTGTGTTCAAAATTACTCACTCCGGCACTCCTGGTACGCGGTCGGAAATCGGCAGCGAGTGCAGTGGGACACCAAACAGACCCCTAGCGCGAGGAGCCTCTGTGGGGCTCTCCTGGAAAGAAAGAAACCCCGATTAAACTGGTGAGCTGTCATCCTAATTATTAGGACCTAATATTTTGGAACGGCAAACTCTTTTCGCTCACCTTCTGCAAAGCAGAGCCATAACCCTGCTGAAACAGTGGCCGACTTCCCCGTGCACCACCGTTTCAAAGTTGCCACTCAACTGGCGTGGATTGGGACATGTCAAGACTTACAGAACCCCCCCCCCAAAAAAAAAAACTCTGAATAAAGACAAGAATCAGAACATAAGGACTGCTGAGCCACCTGTAAGTTTTCCCCAGCTGCTTTAACAGTCCGGAAAAGGTCCTCATTTATTTATTTATTTATTGCATCACTCACCTCATTGGCAGGGCTGGTTATCCACGTCTGGACATGAACACCATGCTTTCTAAGATAGAGTATGATGGCAGGGAGCAGCTCTCCCTCCAAACTAGGCATGGCTCTGGCACAGTAGGCTCAACGACCCACCGCAAGCCTGCATAACCAAACACAACCTTCCCCTCACCAATAAGAAACAAGGGTAAGAAAGTTTGGCCCCGGGGGAGAGCAGATCCAGGAGGGAAAACGTACAAGAACCAGGGTGTTCCCTGGGGGGGGGGGGATGCACGAGTGGCCAGAAGCTCAGCTTTCGATAACCACTGGCCGTGTTCCTCTTCGCAAAAGGGTTTTGCACAAATAGGAAAAGCAATCCCTGTTACTTTCCAGGTGCATGAACCAGGGAGATTATACGTCTCAGGAGCCCAACTGGGTTGCTAATCTTTAAGGCAAAAAAAAAAAAAATCAAATGTTGCATTTCATTCTGCAGTGCCCCTCATCCCTGTCTGTCCTGCCTGCGAAGATAAGAAAGAAAAGGGGTAAAAAGAAAAAGTAAGAAAAGTAAGAAAAAGCGGGGAAAAAGCCCTCTCTGTCTGCCCCGTGCTTTTCCCCTTAAGAAAAGCCAGCAAGAAGGAAAACCTTGCTAGGTTTGGATGAGATGTGATCTTTGCCTCTCCCCATAGAAGCCACAAACCTGTCCCCTCTTATTCCGGGAAACAGGGCTAAAGGAAGTGGCTCATTTATAAGTTCCTTCTGGGTGGCTGAGGTGGTGTTTAAAGGGACATATACTTCCCTTAAAAATGCAGATAGCTCCTGAAGGCAGAGAAATAGCGCTTGGTGCAAAGGATGGAGTTTAAGAACCAGAATCAGAACAGTCGTTTCCTAACCTGAGCTTGAGTGAGGTGGTCTCACAGGCTACAGATGCGATGATGACGATTAGCCAAGACTTCAGAGCTGGTGAAGTTGATCGTTTGATTGCCAACAAATCAATCAACTTTTTTCTGCTTTCCAAGGAAATGTTCCCACCTGCTCCTGTTTTGAAAACTTACCTGCTGGTTAAAATAGGGTGTGGAGGCACCTTTTTGTTTCTTTAAAGCTGGACACACAGAGCGCACTGAGATGGTCCCTTTTTGCAGCCAACCCCTAAAGAAACTAGAAGCACCCAGCAAAACCCATGTAGACATGAGTATTATTCACTTAAAACAAACAGCCTGGAAGTAGGGTTTGTTTGTTTTTTTTGTTGTATAAGCACTTAGCAAAATGGCATGCCCAAATCCAAATACAGGACCCAATGCCTTTGTACTTATTTATTTTCTCATCTTCTTTGGGGCTAGTAAAGAGAAGAGAGGAATCATAAAAGAATAATACAAGACAAAGACCCAAAACATTTCAATTGCATTCCACAAGGTGACGACACACACACACACACAAAACAAAAACAAAACAAAAAAACAGTAGTCAACAAGGCCTCCGGGTCTTTTTAGCAGTGTGGAGCAGAGGAAATTTCAGCAGATCTCGTTTGTCAGGCAAGCTTAACCAGCTGAAATACCTGTTTCCGTGGAATTTTTTTAAAGCACAGTGGCCAGCCTCTGAATTTTTTTTTTTGTTCTGGACCACCCAGTGGACTCCAACTCATGGTGACCCAATGAATGAGCCATGTCCAAAGTGCCCCGTCCTCATCTGCCCCTGCTAAGCTCTTGGAAATTCAAGCCTGTGGTTTCCTTCAGGGAGTGAGTCCATCTCGTGTTTGGTCTCCTTCATTTCCTGCTGCCTTCCACATCCCCCAGCCTTATGGCTTCCCCCCTCCCCCCAGAGAATCGTGCCTTCTTGTGATGGGTCCAAATGAGGACAATCTCAGTCCCAACATGTTTGACTCCCAAGAAAGTCCAGGCTTGAATTTTCCCAGGACCCACTTGTTGATCTTTCTGGCAGTCCAAAGCTTTCCTCCAGCGCCACATTTAAAACAAATCACTTTTTTGTTCTAGTCCGCTTTCTTTACTGTCCAGCTTTTACACCCGTACGTGGTGATCAGAAATACAGGCATGTGGACAATGTTGGTTTTGGCCACTTCAGTGACAGATCTTTACACATCATGATGTTTTCTAGTTCATTCATGATTGCCTGTTCCAATTATCCGTCTTCTTGACTGCAGTTTCCATTTGAATTGACGACTGAACTAAGGCATACAAAATCTGTCTTTCAGTTTCTTCATTGGCAAAGCCTAATATATATACATACACACGTTCACAATCGTCTTCCTGTTAATGATGTCTGTATGTATTATCCACTGCAACTTATTTCCAAAATTCACCACGTGGGGGATACTGGCTTTTACTTGTTTATAAAAGCTCCCAAAGCAAGGTATCCAATCAATGGTTTTACAGCCTTCCATCCTGCTCCTGGCTTTGAGGTGGAAACCTGGTTTAGGAACAGAGGAGGAGGAGGAGGAGGAGGAGACCATGCAGATAAGAACACTTTTATTTTTGTTTGTTTTTAAAGCCTGAATTCCTCAGCTGCTATAACCAGTGGAGGTAATAAAAGTTACCTTTTTGGACTCCCAACAACTCCTGGCCAGTACAGAGAAGGGAAGTAATCCTCCTCAAAAATGGAATAGTTCTCCTCTCTCAAAGTAGAGAGAGAGAGAGAGAGAGAGAATAAAAGTCAGGACTCTGTCAAATTATTCCAGTCCTGAATGTTGGATTGATTAATGCAGGTTGTGAAGGGCAGCATTTTCCATGATCTGCATCCACCTCTCCTCTCCTTGGAAGAGCCTGGAATCGGTTTCATTCTTCCTTCTCTTGATCCGTGATGTGGGCTACAGATGTTCCAAGACCTCAGAACTTGACACCTCACGAAGGCCAAGGAACGGCAAAACTTTCCCGGTTGGATTTCTGCCTCCCAAGAAGCATGAGAATCCTGTTTGTTAAAAGCACACCCCAAAGGCTGTTCTCTCTCTCTCTCTCTCTCTCTCTCTCTCTCTTCTGACAGAATTTGGGTTGGTGGTTTTTTTTTTTCAATCTCCTTTCCTCGCTTGCGTGTGTTTCCACACACACACATACACACTCCATGCAGCTCACCAGTTCCTTTTAACTGCATGTCAGCAGGAAGGCAACCACTTGTCTTTTGAGTCAGCCGGCTTTGCGGAAAGGCTGCCAACAGCCCGGAGCACACAGCTTGCCGTTGCAGGGAGCGGGGTTGTAGCAGCAGGATGATGGGGAGGACGAAGGCAAGACAGAGAGGTTTCGGCTAGAAAAGCCCAAAGAATCCCCAAATCAAATCAAAATCAGACCAAATCTCAAGAGGACTGCGTCGGTGAGTGCGAAGAAACCATGATCTGTCGAGAAAGCAAACGGTGAGCAGAACTTCCCGAACCTTTGTTTTCTTTTCCTCTCCGTGATTTTTCTTGAAACTTTATGAATTGCCTGGAGGAGACCTCCCAGAATTGGGCCCTCCTGGTTGAGGATTCTTTATATATATATATATTTTAAAGTTGCATTTCTATAATCTAGTATTGTAAACACCCTCCCCACCCCAGAGTGGGTCTGTTGCCAGATTGGCAGTGCTAAGGAATTTTTATTTGGATACCACTCCTCTTTCCCCTTCTGATTTCACAAAGGACAGGCGTTACCTCCCCTGTGGGTTTGGTGTCAGACGAAACACAGGCTTTCTCAGTTTATTGTCAAGGTGACAACATTGGGGGTGACATTGGGCGGAGAACAGGGCTCCCAATCATTCAAAGGGCCAGAAAAAAGTCAGCAGGGGAAGCTTTTATAATACAGTATATACATTGTGTTTTTTGAAAATAAAAATCTTCCTTTGCACTGAGAGGTCGACAGACTGTGAAGTCTGACCAGGGAGATTTGTAACTGAGCTTTTGCACCTTTTAAGTGCCATTGCCCATGTCCAGGGGAGAGCTCACCCATAAAATCAACGGCAGCTCTCACACCCATCTTTTACCTTGTAGTAGGAGCTACCGGCTTGCCAAGATTCCTCCTTTTTAAACTTGAGCAAGGAAGAACACAGATGTTTTTTTCCCCTAAAACCACAGCTGGCAACCTTTGGTTCCCAGATGTTTCAGCAGCCACTTTCCCAGAATCACCTGGCTGGCACGGTCGACGGTGAGCGATTCTGAGAATTCAACTCCAACGTATTTGCGGTACCAAGCGTTTACAAATCAATTTGTGAGATCAAGGGTGTGTGTGTTTGTGTGTGTGTTTGCAGAATGCCTCACCCTGAAATACGGCAGTGAGAGAAACTTCCCAGCTAGAGTGCAGAC
>JAHTLZ010000008.1:2822423-2835996 GCA_023846285.1 Phrynocephalus versicolor
CACACACCTGTTCAAGGTGAAGGCCTTCCTCCAAGCAAGGAGGCCAGGGCTAAAATACTCCTGAGCATGTGCGGAGTATCACACCCACACCAGTTCTTGAGCCTGCAAGCAAGCATGCCAATAAGGCCCAAATACTTCTGTGCATGTTCAGAGTATTCCTGCTCCCCCATCCTGTTCAAGGTGAAAACCTTCCTCCAAGGAAGGATGCCTGGGCCAAAATGCTCCTGAGCATGTGCAGGGTATAGCACACACACACACAACAGTTCTTGAGCCTCCAAGCAAGGATGCCAAGGCCACATGCTCCTGTGCTCTCATTAACGATTTTTTGCTGCATGAATTCAGTATAACTGGGTGAGTTTGTAGGTTTATGCAAAAGCAAGCAAGCAAACAAACAACCTCGTGGACCAGTAGTGTTTGTTTGCAAGATTGTCTGAAGGGTGGGCAGTCTTTTATAGCTGTTGCCCACCAGTATCTGCACTGGTTTTTATGGGTGGTGGTGATACTAATGGGATTGTTCTGCATTTTTGAATTTAGTAGCCAGGCAAAAAATAGCATCTGTTGCGTCTTTAGGAATTGCTCTAAAGAAACATGCATGTATTACTTTAAAATGCCACCAACATGTGAAGCAAACATGTATTTCGTGGGATCTCCTCTCTCTCTCTCTCCCTCCCCTCCTGCTTCTATGAGTAATTATTTTCAACCATTTATTGCTTTAGCTTTAAATAGGACCAAAGGGGAGAAACTGCCACCCACCTTCCCCTTGAGAACAAGAAGCAAACACACGTCCACTTTGTTTCCATGTGCGTGTGATTTTTTTTCCTTTTTAATTTACAACATACATTTTAAATAGAGCATTCTTTTTCCAGTGTCCTCTGAACCAGGCGTTTTAGAACCTTTTCAAAACACACAGAAATTACAATATTGAATATACAAATCTGATAAAATACTGGTAAGAGCAAAGAAGGTCGGAGTGGCAACCGTCAAAAAGAAAAAAAAAAGTTTGCAGTGTTCACTGCCTTCCCTTGGCTCATCACTAACCTCCCTTTTCTTGGAACTATAGAATTTTTTTTTATTTTTATTTAGCACAGAATGAAAACAGTCTTGGGCAACAAGATGCCAAAACTCCCTTAACATGGCCTTTTCATCTTCCCACTTCCTGCGGGTTTTTTTATACCGCCTTCGCGCCTGGCATTCAAGGATCCAAGAGTGAAGGATCGGGGCCCACGCTCCAAAGATTTCACTCCGGATTTGAGCGAGAGGCCCTCAAGACAAGCAAAGGGACAGAACTGAGAAGTCTTGGAAGTCTAATTTATTTATTTAAAACATTTCTATCCTGCCTTGGGGACCCATATCTTCATATCCCTTCCACAGCTTGCTTCAGAAGCATTCTGGATGCAAGGAAAAGCGGGATGTCTATGGGTTACCGGATGCAGTGAAGAGGATGGAAATAGGAGAGAGATAAATCTGACCCAAGGCACAAATCTCACGGCATTAAGCTTCTTGGCCTGTCTAGGTTCTCCTTCAAAGACCCATGTCCCGACCTATGCAGGCCCTGTTTTAATTGGGAGAAGCATGAAGGGCATTGCAGGGCCGGTCGGAGGACAGGGAGATTTCCCCCCCCCCCCCCACACACACACACCCAGGTCTTCTCTGCCCTGCATTAAATTTCTGATTGTAAGCTCCTTGGGGCAGGGCCCTGACCCTCCTGGGGTTTCTTGGCCAAGCACCCTAAGCAAAAGGTAGGGCGGGTTTTTTCCTGGGCCGTCCGCGCCCACGGAGAGGAGGGCGCGCCTGTGTGTGCGGTTTGGAAAGTGGACCCCAAGGCTTGTCTAACCTTCCAATGCTCAGGACTATTAGAATAGGCTATATACCTCCATCTAACCAAGATGCTTCGTGTGGCTTCCGCCCGCCTCCCAAACTAGTTCACACACACTGAGACGCTGACTAGTAGGGTTTAAAACTGCACCGTTAAAAAGAAAAGAAAAAGAAAAAGAGCAGCAGTGATGCTGGCTTTTTAACAAAAAAAAAAAAGGCATGAAAGGGTAAAGCAGCATTGATCCATATTACTAAATAGATCTGAAAGGCTAACCTCAGGATGTGCCAGGCAGTTAGTTCATCAGAAGACAACACTGCCCAGGGTTTTGGTAGGGTTTATCATGTGACTTCAAAGTGCTCTTCGCTTACTGCCTCCTGTACTACACGCGGGGCATCTCCAGCCACGATTTCTACTTTAATATCGACTCTCAAGGCTCTACAGCCAGGCATGTCCAAACTTCGGCCCTCCAGATGTTTTGGACCAGAACTCCCCCAGTCCTTTGTCATTGGCAAGCTAAGCTTAAAATTCTGGGAGAGGTGGTCCAAAACATCAGGAGGGCCGAAGTTTGGACATGTCTGCTCTACACACTCTTTCTTCCTTAGTCCATCCATCAGCCAACCGGACAGGCCCAGAAGCAATCTATGGCAGACTCAACGGAACTCTTTACACTGTTGTAATGTACTATCCCCGTCCAGAAATAAAGATTTTTCGGGTAGGCCGAACAAATGGACCGAACAGCCTTGTAGAAGTCAAGGTTGCTCTGTGAATCACAGATTATCCTATCTAGTCACCTTGCATGAGACTACCCTATCTATTGTTTTTTAAAAAATCCCCCAAACGCAAGCCCTTACCCCTTTTTAAAAAAAATTGGGATTCTACTCTCGATTTAAAAAAAAAGCTCTTGTTGGTTCCTGTGTCCCAGTATTAAAACCTTATAAAAGGTGCTCCCAGACAAATTTACATACATAGAAACAGAAGGGATAGAGGGGAAGGGATGGCAGTAAGGTGTACCCTGTAAACCGAAACTTGTCTGCATAAAACACTGTTACTAAAAGAGCGCTAGTAGATCCTGCGTTTATGCAAAATTACAGAGCTACCGTTGAGAAAAGCTCAAAGCTTTACCATCTTCTTGGGTATCATGTCTATGGCCCACAAGTAAGCCAGTGTAGAGGCGACTCCCCCCCCACCCCCAGGGATGCTCGTCCCTAAAGGATCACATCTCTGACAGTGTCGCCCGAACGAGGAGCACGTAAACCAGCAAATCTATGGATCGGTCTCTTCCTCTTTTGCACAGCTTCACACGTATGACAGAGCCCAGGGGATTTCTAATTTAGATGGAAGGAAATGGCCTGGTTTCATTCCAAATGTACGTGAGAATTAAAGCAAAGGATGTGCCGTTTCTTCCCTGTTCAAATAAGTCTGACTCATTTTTCATACCTTCCACACAGCAGCACCCCCCCTCCTCCCCCGGGCTCATTCTTTCTCAATTCCCTCTCCGAGTTCCCATGGTGAAAATATCAACGTAAAGAAGGACAAATCTTTTGAGTAAGAATAACCACGTATCTTGCTTTAAATGTTCTGATCAAAAATATATATATACAGTGGCAGCAATCTAGATTTTTCAAAGTCCCTATCGCCAAGAATGAAAGCGGGTATCTACCAACGCTCATAATTAGAGATGGGCACGACTCAAAAAAATGGTGTTTCGTTTGTCGTTTGGTCGTTTAGGGATCCGTTTCAGTTCGTTTTCGTTTTCGTGAGGTTTTTTGCAAATAATAATAATAATAATTCGTTTTCGTTTCGTTAGGTAACGAAACGAAAAAACGAAAACGAAAAATTGCTGTTTCGTTAGCATTCTTTTCAGTTCAATGCATTTGCTGCAACGAAACGAAAAACACGGCAAAATTGGTCGTTTTCGTTTTGTTTTGGAATTTTTTTTCGTTTCGTTTTCATTGCATAATGAAACGAAAAAACGAAAACAAAAAATCACTCGTTTCGTGCCCATCTCTACTCATAATCCTAAATTGTGTATCACCCGTGGTTGAGAAGTAGTCTACAAAAGGGGTTTTGTGGAAACAGAGATCCTTACGCCTAGATTTTAAGACGCAGGATTGACTAGGGGTTAAAATCTAAAATAAAAAATAAAAAAAAATTGCACCATCCAGGTTTTACACCCAATGAAAATGTACATTTGGCCACACTGCAAATACTATGTGCAAACTGCGACCAGTTGCATATCATGGATCATTATGCACAAGTCCTACATTTTCTAAAGGTTGGCTTATTCGAAAACTCTTATGTTTCTATTTTTGGCAAGGGTTAGGGAGAATGGAAGGACAAGGGGGCATGGAAAGGAAATATCAAAGGGGAACCAAGGTGTGTGTGTGTGTGTGTGTGTTTGTGTGCCCATCCTAAGAGGCAGAGATGTCATCCCACTGACAGCCCTCCAGAAACCGTTGAATAACTTTCTCCGGGCAGCTCCATTTTCACCCAGGTAGTCCACATGGGTCGACTAAAAACAAAATGCAACCTCACAATTCAGACGCCCACTGGGAAATTTAGAAGGGGAATGTGTGCTATTGCAATTGCCCATGGGTAGAGAAAAGGGGGCTACAGTATCACTCACACTGCGGAAAAAAATCTGATCGCTTGCATTTTGGTGGCGAGGCCTCAAAACTACTAAGGGAATCCCCCTTAAACCCTGTTAAATCCTCTGCATTAGCTCTCCCACACAGCTACATTCAAATGGATACCGGAAGTGCAGGTCAGACTGCATGGGGGCTGCAGCTCACAAAATATTTCTGCCCAAGAAAAATGTATTAGCCTTCAGGGTGACACAGGGCTCTTCAGTAGAAGACTGACGCAGCTATGCTCTAGGTTGTGCCTTCTTGAGTTTTTTTTATCTGATTATTTTCTCCCCTTTTCTGGAGTGATCCAGGCTGGACTCCCTGGGCAATCAGGAAGCCCTAAGCTGGACCAGCGGCGCTGGTGATTTACGGAACTGCCTCTCGCCTGAAGCAGAGAGAGTGTGTGTATCAAGTCACGCTGTTCCTGCGCTAGACTAAAATCTCAGTGACGTGCATGCTTTCAGACAACCCCAAGCAGGTTTCCGAGGCAGGAAAAAAAAGCTGCTGCCTGTGTCAACGGCTGGCCAGGGCCACATCTTCCAGCTTCCTTGAGGTCAACAAGGGTGGCCTTCCAAAATGGATCAGGAATGGGGGACATCTGGCCAAATTTTTCCTGGCTCTCTCATGGGCCAAAAGCCACCCAGCTTAAACGACCATTAAAAAAAAAGCTAAACAAGATGATGGGGAAACGTTTTGAGAGTGAGAAGAACAGTTCATTTTTCTGCATTTTGATGGGCCACGCCATGAGCTGAATCCCCTGCTTCCTGCCCGGGGGGGGGGGGTCCTACACGGATACGGGAGCTGAACACTCAGTCAACACATACCTTCGAAGCGTAACTATTGGGCTGTCTCCTCTCTGGCGGAATCCTAAGTTGCACAGGCTTGTCTAAACTGAATCCCCGAAACCGGTAGTGGTTTTGGCAAAGGGGGGCAGATTTCATGGCTCTAACAGGTATTATTCACACATTAAAAAGGGGGAACTGCTGGCAGTTGTGATGGAACGTATTAACCCCACCCCACCCCCCACCTTGCTGTGCACTGTCTCTTTCATTCTCCCAAACGACTTTTCGTTTCCTTTCGTCAAAGAAACAAACCAAAATGGAAAACAGAGAGAGGTGTCCTCCCTCTAAGGCCCTCCGATTGCCGGGTCTGTTCGGCCAAGGGCAAAGTGCGTCTCGACGGCCTTTCTTTTTGTTACAAAAAGGAACAAACACCCCCCCCCCCCAAGGTTTTGAAAAAGGAAAATGGAAAAACAGGGATCCCGCCTGCCAGTCGCCCAGCTCTTTCCCCAGAATTGGGGTTAAGAAGGGGGGGAGAGAGAAATCAGAGTGGGGTTGGTGGTGGGCGGGAGGACCGGGCCCCTCCCAAGCCTCCAGCATTATGGAAAACCGCGGGCCTGCGCCCGCCGCCCTAAGGGCTAAAGACAGAGCTCCCCATGCCCGGCTCTCCGGCCGGCCTCACCGCACCGCTTTGTGTTTGCCGCCGCAGCAGCCGCACTCCTCCCCGCACGAGTGGCAGGCGTGGAGGGGCAGGTAGCAGCACATGCAGGGGACCACGAGCGAGAGGGTGAGCAGAGCCATCCAGCGGACGCAGAAGTGGGGGTGGCCGGTGTCGCAGGAGCACGGGTCCGAATACTCTCCTTCCGAGTCCGACATGCAGTGGTAGAGCATGCTCTCGGCGCACCACATGCAGGTGAACTGGTAGACGCAGCGGCCGATGGGGTCGGGGGCGTCCTGGCACTGCCCGCGCCCGTTCTCCTCGTGGGTAAAGACGTCCCGGCAGTAGACGCACCGAGAAGGGACGGGGTCCTCTTCCACCCCGGGGGCTCCGGGCGGAGGCTGCTGCTGCTGCTGGTGGTGGTGGTGATGGAGGTGGTGGTGCTCCTTCAGGGCCTTGTGTTTGGGGGGCGAGGGGGCCCCATGGATGCGGCAGGAAGGCGAGGCCTTGGGGTCCCTGAGCCGCCCTTCGGCCCCGGGCGGGAAGCCGTACTCTTTCTCCCGGGGGGATTTGCTGCCGCCGCCACCGCCCTTCTTAAAATGCACGCACATGTCCATTTTGTCCGGGTCGGGCTGCTGCTTCTGCACCACAGCCCTGCGGTAGTCCTCGTAGCCTTTCGTGACCCAAAGCTCTCGGCAAGGAGCGATCTTTTCCAGTTCTTCTTCATCCGGAAGGGTCAGCTGTTGCAAGGGCTGGGGCTGGGCCTGCGGCGGGGAAGAGGAGGACTTGAACTCAGAAACCGATCACGAAGCATTGGCTGTTAAGCAACTCAGGAAAATAAAATAAAAACTACTATGCAGTGAAGAGTTGCTGGGACTGAACATAAGTCGGGGGTTCTTGAGTCATTATCAAAGGTAATATTACCATATTGCCACTTTTTCATGGACTCTAAGGTAAAAACTCTATATTATCATTTTTTTCATAGACTATAACTTAAAAACTCCCATTCTCCCCCCCCCCCCCCACGACTTTTCCACTACCTCTCTGATCTTATCTGATCTGATCTGGTTTCTGTCACTTGAGGAATTTACTTCCCATACTTTTAAACATAATCAGAAGCTGGCTTGAGCCATAAAACCATAAAACTATACAGCTCTAACTCGTTTTCTTACCATTTAATGTTCTCACCATTTCTACTAATTAACTCTCCCTCCTCTTCTACCCCTTCCTCCTCCCTCCCCTCCCCTATCCCCCCCCCCAATTCTATATGCTGCAGCCAATGATATCTAAGCTCAATGAATATCTGGTATGAAATTTATATCTCATCTCATATTATATCCATGGGCACGACTCAAAACAATGGTGTTTCGTTTGTCGTTTAGGGGGTCCGTTTCGGTTCGTTTTCGTTTTTCGTGAATTTTTGAAAAAAAAAAAAAATTCGTTTTCGTTTCGTTGCGTAACAACGAAAACGAAAACGAAAAATTGCTGTTTCGTTAGCATTCATTACAGTTCAATGTATTTGCCGCAACGAAAACGAAACACACAACAAAATTTCTGGTGTTTCGGTTCGTTTTGTTTTATTTTGGAGACAAAATTCGTTCACCTCATTCTGCTGTAGCCACTGAAGCCACTGAAACGGCCTCCCGCCACCCATGCCAAACAAACCGACACGTACTGGTCCAGCTGAGCCCGACCCCTGCGGTGCGCTGAAAGAGAATTCCTCTGAGAGGGGCGAACGGATGTAGCAGCTGGATGAGGATTCGTTCGTTACAATAGTGATGGGTTGGGGAAGCATCTCCTTCCGGCTGTTTGACGAGGACTCGCTGTCCGTGCGCACCTTGGGAGAGAGAGAGACGAAAGAAGAGGTGTCAGCTGTGAGACCACTGGGAATATTCCCTGTTCATCACACCTCAACCTGGGCATGGGATCCTGCCTACAGCACCGTGCCCTGCTGGCATGGGGAACGTTAGCAAAAGAGCAGCTGAAAGTTAAAAGTTATGTTAGTGGTCAGATTGGGATGTACAGTGGTCCCCCGCCCTTTCGCAGTTCATATACTGCGGTCCTGCTATATCCCGGGACCACAGTATATTAAAAAAGGCCCCCTGGGGTAACGGGGGAAAGTCCAGTTTCAAGGCTCCCATACTTAGCCCAGGACTGGAGCTGCCCCAAACAGACCTGTGAGGGCCTTCCCGGGCCTTCTGGAGGCCCCAAAAGGGCCTCCCTGCAAAACAGAAATGACTTCCAGATCCCTGAAAATCATTTCTGAAGCCTCTGAGAGCCTTTCTAGGCCTGTCGGAGACCTCAGAAATGATTTCCGGTTTTCCAGAAGTCACTCCCGGTTCGCATGGAGGCCCTTTTGGGGCTTCCAGAAGGCCCAGGAAGGCTCTCACAGGCCCCTTTGGGGTAGGGCCAGGCTGGGGGTAAGTATAAGAGCCCCCAGCTAGGTCCCCCAGGCCTGATTCGACTTGCATCTGCATATCATGGATTTTCAATTATTGCGGGTCAGGTCAGGTCCCTAACCCTCATGATAGGCGGGGGATCACTGTATCATTCAGGGTTTTTGGGGGGCGGGGGGGGGAACGACATTTCAACTTCCAGAGTCCTCCATTCTGGGAGTTGCACCTGATGGATCCACGTTTAAGAGACACCACAATGTGAGCCACCTGCAGAATGGCCTGACTTGAAACTCAGGGTATTTGTACACGACCCCTAAACTCCGCCGCAAATGGCTCCCAGCTTAAAATTGTTTCCCCACCAGCTCCGGAGTTTATAGATAATTAAGTGCGACCACGCCCACCTAAGCACATCCCAGCGCACCTTTCAGGCACCTGCTCTGTGGAGGTGAAAATTCCTGATGCGGATATAATGTAGTGACTGCCGGGTTCTCCTTGCTTCTGTTTGTTCTTTTTTTGCCCCCCGCCCCTTTAAGAGATCTGAATGCAGTGCCGGGATGGCAGAACGGAGGTGAGCGGCATTCTTTTCTTCCTTTTTTTCTCCCTCCCCTCACGCAGCCAGCAGCCAGGAGTGCGGAGGGGGTGGGAACGCAGGAACAGTGACAAACCCCTAAGATCTCTGGTCTGAATTTAAGTGGCCAGTGGATCTTAGGGGTCGTGTGAAAAGATGGTTACAGGACCTAGCTTCCTGCCTGAAAAGGAAGCTAAGGCATGAACGGAAAATTCCAGGAGATGAAGCACCCTCCAAAAAAGGCAGAATGGATGTCCCTAAGCGATTCTAATGCCTCCAATTGAGTTGTGGTATAGTGCAGCCTGGGTCAAAAAAAAAAAAAAAAAGCAGCTCTAACTCTGCATCCTTCCTCTGTTTTGGTGATACAACACAGCATTTAACTGGAACTCCTAAAACCAAGAAGCACTGCCTGTGGTGAAAGGCAAGGATTTCTATAAGAACCCAGGACCCTTTGCCGATCAGCGACTGGATAACAGCCCCATCGTGACCACCTCTAGATCTTGGCTTCTGAAGTTTCGAGAGGCGTTGGGCACAGATTTCCAAACCAATCCAATGCACCTCCGCTGTCCCTGGAAAGCCTCTGTCAACCATCGTTAACAAGGCACGGCATGTGGCTTTTTGAAGACAAAAGAAAGATGAAGTTCTGGCATTCTCCACAGCTTAGAAACATCATGGTCTCAGACTACAACTCCCAGAATCCCCCCAGGCTCTGTGGATGTCCTGGGAGAGTAAATTCCACGGCCAAAATGCAAACTGGAATTTGTTTTTTAGACATGTTCCCCCAGCGGCCAAGGCTCAGAAAGCAAACTTACCCCCAGAGTTACGTCTTTCACGTCAGCTTCGTCCTGAGAAGAGGAGGAGGTGGAGGAGGGCGAGAGGGAACCTGAGAGAAATCCGCAGGGAAATAAACAAAAAAAAGACTTAAAATGCCGCTCTCAAGGAAGCCACTAGGAAAAGTGAAACCTTTCTCCCTGAACTGAGTGTTAAGTAAACTGATACTGCAGGAATTTCTAAGCCGCGCTAAGTTTCCAATAAATGATAGGCCCTGGCCAGTCCGTAATACTAATATGAATAACGGATAATTTTAATAATGATTAGTTAGCATCTATGTAGTTCTTTGCACACTACATAATAGTATGTCTTTTCTATATTAATTATTGCAATAATCCTCACAAGAGGGCTTTCAGGGAAACCCTAGCTTTAAAAAAAACCCACTTTAAATATTTGATAACTCAAATTATTAATGTAGAAAATGGGAGGGGCAGGTTTTACAACTGTTAGTGGAAGGGATCCTATGGATCACAAGGTCTAAGCCACTGATCTATCTGGCCCCCAAGTTGTGGATGCAGGACGAAGGGTGAGGCTGAGAGAACATGGGCCTACCTGGTTATTTGACGGCCGAGGGGAGGTTTGCAATTAAGACTTTCCACCTCCCAACCTGCTGCTTTCTTAGGGCCTTTTCACGCGACCCCTAAAATTTGCGGCAAATGGCTCCCAGATCCAGAGCTTAAAATTGTTTCCCCACCAGCTCCGGAGTTTACAAAAAATTAAGTGCGACCACACCTACCTAAGCGCGTCCCAGCGCACTTTTCAAGTACCTGGTCTCCGGAGCTGAAAAATTTCTGATGCGGATGTAAAGTACTGAGTGCCGGGCTCTCCTCGCCTTGTGTTTTTTCCCATCCACCCCGCTGCCCCTTTAAGAGACAGGAATCAAGACAACGACGGGGCTCGGGGCGGCTTCCACCAGCAGACAGAGGTCAGCCTGCATTTTTTTTCTCCCTCCCCTCACGCAGACAGGAGCAAGGAAGTGCGGAGGGGGTGGGAACACAGGAAAAGTGACGAACCCCCAAGATCTCTGGTCCGAATGGAAGTGGCCAGCGGATCTTAGGGGTCGTATAAAAGCGCCCATAATCGCTACTCTCTACCACCCTGTGCGCCCACAATGCTTGGGACCGACAATCGTGTCTTCGGTACGGAAAGTCCTGTAACTAGTTGGTACATGAGGCCAGGGGGTTCCCGCCAAGGCCCCTGCGGGAATGTTTCCAGAGACTGGGCAGGTGGGCAAGTGAAGGCGCACCGCTGAATTTTCCGATAATTTCCAAGAAGTGTAAGCCATGGCGACACGAGGCAACTGTGCATTAACATGACACAGATAGTTATACTTTGGCAGGAGGGCCTCTTCTGAAGCACACCCCAGTGATCTCCTAACCCTCTCAGGGTCCTTGCACATCACCCTGCAGCTGACAAACACACACACACACACACACACACACACACACACACACACACACACACGTCTCCGCGTAGCGTCCTCACCTTCGGTGATCTCCTCCAAAGCCGCCTGCACCCCCCTCTCAAAGGCCACGGCATCGGCGGGGCTCTGGAAGGTGAGGCCAAACTTGTTGTCCCCCACTTTCCAGTGGTGGAAAATGGGGTTCACCTTGTTATAGACCAGGTCGCTCTTCAGGACGCATTCCAAGATGGTCTGCGGAAGAGAGAGAAAGAGGTCACGGACAAGGCGGCCGGAAGATTTGCAGATGCGGTCCTCTGCCTTGTACTCCTCTTGGGTAAGACCTCACATAACAACATACATTCAACCAATATGGCAATGTTGTTGTTGTGGTGGTGGTAGTGGTGGTGGCATGCCACCAATTCGGCTCTGATTTATGGACTTCCTATGAATGAGAGAGCTACACAATGTCCTGTCCAATCAACTCAGCTTTTGCAAATTCAAACATTTGGGAGTCAGCCCATCTTGTCCGATCTGGTCTTCCTGTTTTTCCTTCTGCCTTCAACTTTTGCCAGCATTATTGTCCTTTCCAGAGAATCTTGCAATCTCATGACATGTCCACAGGTAGTTCAAGTTTGATGTGCTTGTTTTGTTAAAAGTATGGGCCGCATCTGGAGGCAAACTTGGGGTAAGCATTTGAAGGCTTTTGTCTAGGGGTTACTGGCCTTGGGTCCCTAGATGTTCTTGAACTGAAACTCCCAGAAATCCTGGCCAGCAGAGCTTGTGGCGAAGGCTTCTGGAGGTTGTAATCCAAGAACATATGGGTTACCCACGCTTGGGAACCACTGCTTTAGGTCTTTTATGCGGGGGTCTACAGAATGCCTCCGCCCGCCGACACAGATTTGGGAAGGCGCATCTCGATGTCCAGAGGATCTGCTACACCAGGCATGTCCAAATTTTGGCCCTCAGGATGTTTTGGACCACAACTCCCACAGTCCTTTGTCATTGGCAATCTAAGCTTAGAATTCTGGGAGTCGTGTTCCAAAACATCTGGAGGGCCGAAGTCTGGACATGCCTGTGCTACATGAACCACTGCCCTTCTTCCTCCCTTACACTGACCTTGGACCTTGAGACTCTGTCCCTCACAATGGCAGTGGATGGGAGATTATGTGGGTCGGCAAGGATTCAAAAACAATTATCTTCCCTAAGCTTTGCATCTCATAACCATTCCAGCTGCTAAACACATCCGGGGTTGGGGTGGTGCCATCTCTCTCATGTTCCTCCTTCCACTTTGACCACCAACACCAACCTAAACCATTTGGAAAGCAAGGGAGATGCTTCTTCATTTTTAAGAGCTGGCTTCTTAGGTCAGCAACCCCCTTCCCACGCGTCCTCTCTGCCCGTCCGGAATCTCACCGTCTTGTCCCGGAGGCGCTCCCCGCTGATCAGGTACTGGCGCCGCCGGCCTTCCTCGGGCCGCCGGACTTTACAGAGCATCACGTGGCTCAGGCCGCCGCCGCCCATGGGCACCCAACCCCCGCTCGAGTCGTCTCGGACCATCACCACAGCCCGCACCCGAACCATGTAACTGGGGGGCCAAAGCGAGGAAGACAGAGAGGAGAAAGAAAGAGCATCAGTTGCCATTGGCATGATCAGGGAGCCCTCGTCAGCGTCCAGGGGAGCTTGGAGTCCAACCCCCACAGAGGCCTTCAGAGGCACCAGACTACAGTGCCCATCGTCCCCACGGAGCAGGCTAGAGCAACACAGCCCGGCTCCAGGTTTTGGCGCAGTGGTTAAACGCCTGTCCTGCAGGTAAAACTGTGCTCACAACCTGGGGTTCGATCCCTGGTAGCCGGCTCAAGGTTCACTCAGCCTTCCATCCTTCCGAGGTCGGTACAATGAGTACCCAGCTTGCTGGGGGGGGGCACAATGTGTAGCCTGCACACTGTAAGTAAACAACTGTAAACCGCCCAGAGACTACTTGTAGTGGTATGGGGCGGTATATAAGCAGACCACTTTGCTTTGCTTTGCTTTGCTGGGATGTGATGCCTTCCAAAAGTGCCACCCCAACGAGGATGTTGGAGCAAGGGGGTCCAACTCTGAAATAGCAATTTGTGGGCAAATTGCCACATGGGTGTTAGATGTTACCAGGGTGGGTTTGATTTAAAGCCCGATTTAAATCACAAATCAGTAAGACTCGATTTAAATCATGCTTTTCTACATAAAGACTCGGATTTGCTGGAGTTGTTTTCATCTTCATATTTACAACCAAATGAAGTTTTCATTTTTAGAATAATAACTTTTCCGATTAGTTTTCCAGTTATATCAGAAAATTACTGATTTGGTGATTATATACCATTAGAAACACGTAGATAATTATGAAATTATTGCAAGGCGAACTATCGCCGGTTTAATAGGTTAATCATTCGTATTTAGACAACTGTTCTGTTGTTGTGGGAATAACCCCCACGTGGGAAGCCCCAATCTGTGAGGCTTGAA
>JAHTLZ010000008.1:2849727-2867297 GCA_023846285.1 Phrynocephalus versicolor
AGGGTCTAATGTATAGGTTTATCCAATGAGTAGGGTCTGATGTGTAGGTTTATCCAATGCATAGGGTCTGATGTGTAGGTTTATTTAACGTGTAGGTTTATCCAATGACTAGGGTCTAATGTGTAGGTTTATTTAACCTGTAGATTTATCCAATGACTAGGGTCTAGTGTGTAGGTTTATTTAATGTGTAGGTTTATCCAACGAGTAGGGTCTAATGTGTAGGTTTATCCAGTGAATAGAAACTAATGTGTAGGTTTATTTAATGTGTAGGTTTATCCAATGAGTAGTGTCTAATGCCGTCTTTATCGTCGGGAATAAATTGGTTCGTGCTCTCCTTCCGTGCCAGCCCGAAGCCCTGCCTTCTCTCGTCCTCACACACACACCCTTTTTTTTTCCTTCCTAGGATGACTGTAGATAATGGGCAATGTCCAATCAGAAACAACACAAGAATCGGAGTCTGCTAAAGACGGGGAGGAAAAGGCTCCCCCCAACAGGAGCAAGCCGCCAGATCGGGGCCCGAGGAGCGGCAAGCATGAGTCAGAAAGCCGGTCTTCCAGCCTTCAGGTCCTTGAACCCCCAGCGGCAGCGGGCCAGGCGCTGAGCTGCGAGCCGGAGGCAGGGGACAGGCACCCGGGAGCCCCCGAGATGGGGAAGACCCATTCCAAGAAGTCCAAACTCAAGCTGTCTTCCATGTGGGCCCAGAACTTGGCCACTGGCGGGATCAAGGAGGCCAGCCGCTGCGACAGCGACCCCGGGGCGGAGAAACGGGGCCTGGCTTGCGTCAGCAGGACTGAACTCCACAGCCGGCAAGTGGCCGTTCTCCAGGAGGAGCCCAAAGGGCTGAAGGTGGTCCTCAGGCCTCCGCAAGGGGCTGCCGCTGCCGCCGCCGCCACTGACGCAAGGGACTCCAGCACCAAGAAGCTGGCCGCTAAAGGGAAGAGCAAGCCGGAGAGCGGGCAACCGGACCAGAACGTGGCGGGACGGCCACCGCAACCGCCAGGGCCGCCTCTGGAGAAGGCAGCAGCCCTGGGCCCAGTGGCTGAGGTGCCCAAGGAGGTGACGGACACGCAGATCTCCTGGACCCAGCATGCCCGAGTGAGCGCGAAGGAGGGTCCGGAGAAGGCGGCCCACCTAGCGGAGCCCCTGACTCTCTCCAAGAAGCAGCCACCTGGCGTGTCGCCTGGCCCAGAGCTTTCCAAGGTCACCGATCGAGTCTTGCCAGGCCCTCGTTTTCAGGAGGAAAGAAACGCAAGCCGTCCGGCTCCATCCGGAGCGAGGAAGACTCTCTTGTCGTGGGGGGCCGGACAGAAGGAGAAAGAGCCAGCCGGCCAGACGGAGCGCACCCCTGGGTGTGACGGGGACTCCAAGGGTCTGGCCTCCACGCCGCCGCCTTCCTCCCTGTCCACGGAGCCCCCTCAGCCCTTGACCAGCCCGGAGGCAAAGCCCGAAGCCTCCGAACGGGAGGGGAAGGCCGGGACGAAAGAGGAGCCCGCCGGGGCAGAGGCTGTCGGTTCGGAGACGATGCACGAGCTTCTGGAGAAAGGCATCAACTTCCTCTGCAAGGTGACCATCCAACCGGGGCAGCGGCCGCCCAGCGTCAAGCCGGCCAAGCCGAAACCCACCGTCCTCTCCCCCGGCGTCTCCTACGCCGACATCCTGAAGCAGTGCCCGCAGAAGAAGGCCCCGGAGGGTGCCCCGGGTTTGCCCAAAGCCTTGCACCATCTCTCCGCTGCGGGGAAGAAGCTCCCAGCCTTCAAGGGGCTGGAAAGGGGCCACCCCGAAGACTTCTCCCTCACCCAGTTGTTCCTGGAGCATTTCAAGGAGGCCGCTCCCAAAGAGCCGGCGCCCCACGGCCCCAGCCAGCAAGTGGTGACCTTTTTCGAGGAGTTCTCCCCCGGAAGCCCCAAGGGGACGGAGTGGCAGAGGCCTCGGCCGCCCACGCCGTACCCCCAGCGGCGCAAGGGCCAAGGGCGGAAGCTGCCCCGCTTTGGCACGGCCGTGTCTCAAGTTGTGGCCTTCCTGGGAAGCAACCCCAAAGGCGACTGGTTCGTCCAGGACGAGGGTCCGAGGCCGCCGGATGAGGCCACGGGGGCCGCCGGAGAGGTCGAGGCCAAAGGCCATGTCAGCTCCCCGGGCGGCGGCGCACAAACGGCTGACAAGCCGGGCTTCTTCCAACCGCTTCTGCCCCTCTTTTCCGAGCAGGAAATCCCGATGGAGATCGACAACCTTCCCCTAAGACCCCCTCGGAGGCCTCCGGGCCCGGAAGAGGGAGCAAAAGACACGATTCCGGGGAAGATGACTCCGTGCGATGCTTCTCGGGGCGTCCTCGGCCCGGTCGCGGCGGCGCTCTCTCTCCAAAAGGACGAAGCGACCCCGGTCCCGCCCGGACGCCCCGCGCCGCACTCTCCGAGGGAGACGCTGGAGGCGCCCCGCCCAGCCTCGGCGGCCCCGATCCCTGCTCCCGTGGGGCTGGTTCCAGACCCGAAGGCCCCTGCAGCAGGTCAAGCCAGGCCCAAGGTCCGAAAGCAAGGCTCCTCTGCTCCGAAATCCAAAGAGAAACTCAAAAGTTCTGGTCAATCCAAAGCAAAAACACCAAAGGGAAAAGGACACAAGCAGTGGCCCCGAGGCTACGGGATGACCCCTGCCCTGCGGTTAGAGGGACCCCCTCTCTTCCCGCCTTTCGAGAAAGTCGCAACGCCATTTTATTTTGGTGAGCCTTTGGTAAGTCTGGGTTTGAGACACCGACCTATCTTTTAACTCGTTCCGAAATCCCATTTTGATCCTTCCCGGCCTGTTTTCTGGTTGAATTTCTAGCTTGGCTCATTATTAATTTTTTAACATAATGGGCGTTAGCACCAGTGTGTTTTCATTAGTTGCTTTTCCTTATCACACAAAGAACAAGTTGGTTTTAAGTTACAGTCACAGTTTCATAGCACACGCACACGCACGTGCGCGCGCGCGCACACACACACACACACACACACGCACGCACGCACGCACTCACACACACACACACACACACACACACACACTCCGGATGGTTGCAAACGCCTGGCATCTGAATGCTACCTATGTTAAATCCATACTGGTGGGGTGGTTCTCAAATTTAGGCAAAGCTGGGTGGTTTTGGACTGCAGTTCCCAAAAGCCTTTGCCACCAGCTGTGCTGGCTGGGGTTTCTGGGAGTTGCAGTCCAATAGCACTTCTTGGGTTACCCTGGGTTGGGGACCTCCGCTGTAGTGGAAGAACATCACAAATGCCCCATCTGCCAGTTGATGGGCCAGAACTTTTTAAAAATAATTTGAGAGAGAATAAAGGTTCTTTTCTACTTTTTTATATCTACCGTACATCCCTGAGATTCCGCCTCCCATGCGTCTTTGGACCATCTGCCAGCTGCCCTGGGAGTTTGTTAGTTGACAATACCCCACCTTTCTCCTTAGAAAGGACCCAAAGGAGTTGGACAGACAGAATTGTGACCTTTTTGGTTTTCCTGGATGTGGGAGACTTAAGAGGCTCTTCTGAGACCCCCCCCCTTACAGGAACAGGGCTAAAAGGGGTACGATAGTGACCCTGCTTATTCCAAAAGGGCTGAGCCCCCCCCCCCCCCCCCAAAAAAGGAGATGCTGTGAGATTTCAGCTCTGTCCCATCGGTCAGACTGTAACAACAGCCACCTGCTTTCCTCACATCGCCCAGGGGCTGTTTAACATCTGGAAACAGCTGGCTGGTCCAATCTATGGCAGGGCTAGCTGCGTTTTGGTGAGCCTGGGTCCCCAGCTGTGCGTGTGGACGGCGCAAAACGTCTAAAATACAGACAACGAAACCGGGAAGTCTGCTTCTGGTTTTGAGAAAAGGCAGTTACTCGTAGGAGGGAGCTCAATGACGTGAGAGGCCTTGCCGCCTATTGAAAATATGAACGGCTGCTTCCAGAAGCTTCTGGGAGCAAGCGTTTATTTTTTGCTGGGGAACAAATAATCTGGGGAGGTGAACACAAGTGGCCTTAGGGAAACATATGTGGCTCCACCACAGATCCAGAGGTTTCAGGCCACGTCTCTTTAGACGACGGGCACCCATTTCTTTCTATCGAAATGCGTCCGCCAAGGAACTGGTAGAAAGACAGAGCAGTGTTTGAACTCGCTTCTAGGAGGGAGGTGGCTGAAATATTCCATGCAATACTGAACTCGAGTCCCCAGGGCTCAAAATGTAGATTGCTAGTCAGCCAGTCTGGGATACAGATATACCTGTTGTGAGCCATTTTGAGAAGGACGACTTGAACTTGTCTGGAGTGAAGGAGGCAGAAGTGCGTGGACTGAACCAGCGCACCAGTCTCCTGTTATGAAAACTGACACCTTAGACCAGACATTGTTAACCTGTTTTGTAACGTGGCCCTGACCAAAACAACCTACATCTTTACCCACAAGCAATAAGCCACACACAGGTCCAAGAGGAGATCTCACTAATTCTCCATTGTGCGTGTGGGTCATTTGAATGGAAATTGTGGACTTGAATTTGCAAAGGTCTGTTGGAGAATATTGTTTCACTAGCTTATATTTGCAAAGGGCTGTTGTAGAATATTGTTTCACTAGCTTATATTTTCCTTTTTATTGTAAGACGATTTGCTTATTAATAGGCAAGCAAGCTATTGGTAATAAACTGTGCTGCTTATATACCCGTCCCATAGCGCTTAAAACACTCTCGGGTTGTTTAGCATTGAATCATGCACTGCTACACATTGACCCCACTGCAATCTGGGTACCAACCTGGGAAAGCTGGAAGGCCGATTGAACCTCGAGCCGGCTACCTGGGACTGACCCTGGCAGATGAGTAGAGCTTTAGCTGCAGCACTGCAGTTTAACCTTAAGGCTCTTTTTAAGCTGAACTTGTCCGGTGAGTGGCCTTGCCTGTTTTTAACTGAACAAGTTAACTGTGTATGTCCAGGAAGCACCTCTTTCTCTGGACAAACCAGCCGGCGTCGACTCGGATGCAACCGCCACCCAGGCCAGCCCCAAAGAAGACCGAGAGGCTGACGGGTCCCCCGCCCACCACTGGCCGGCTTTCCAAGTCTCGGAATCCTGTCCCATGAAGTGCTACTGCAAACACCAGGCTCCGAGGAAGCTGCCGAAGAACGTCGTAGCTTGGTGAGCGAGATGCCCCTGGGCTGCCAACCCCGACTGGCCACTGGCCAAACCAGTGTCCTTTTAGCTGCCATGGCTTTGCCGAAAGAATTCTGGGAATTGTAGTTTGACGAGAATGTCGGGACTTGGTTGATCCTGCCCCTAGGATCAAGCAGCCCTCCGGTATGCCTGTGGAGATGGCATTGCATACAAAGCTGGTTTTGGGGTTAAAACTTTGGGTGAAATGCTTCAAGGAACCTGTCCAAGGCCGTCCTAAGGTGCCTCCGGTAGTTAATTCCTGCTATAATTGGCTTTTAAGAAAGGTAACTCTTTACTTGCTCTTCCGAGGTGACCGAGATGGGTACTTGGGGGTTGTTGAAGAGTCGTAATTATACAACTCGCTGGTCTGTGGTACCGATAAGCAGGGAGGCCCTGCAGCTGAAAAATTAACTAAAACAGGAACGCTGCAGAAGGAGGGACACTATCCATTGTTGCATTTCCCCACTAATGTGATTAGGGATTACTGTATGTAGGTGGTGTGTGAGTGTTTGGGGTGGGGGGGGGAAGAGGATTGTACGTAAATTGTTCTGCGTGATGAGTTACTCCCAAGCTTGGGTCAAGGGTACGCCTCCATTTTGCTTTAAAACATGCTCAGGATTTGTAGCCCAGGGTAGGACGGAGGCCTAGTCTTCGGGGAGAAAAGGTAGGAGGAAACATCAGCATTTGCCTAGCAACCACCTGCTGGTTTTCCACGGCAGGTACTCTACGTTGCCTAGCAACTGCGCCCATCGCTTCTTTCTTCAGCTGGGCAGGTAACTTTGGACCCAGCCTTGCACAATGGCGGCCGATGTCACAAGCCACGGCCTGCTGATGGTCAAGAGGTCCAGGCAATCCTACCGCTGAGGTTTTCTTCAGTGTACCCTTGTAGAACCTCATGAATAAGGAGGTGCCATAACCCTTCAAGTTTGGGTTCAGGGGCTGCAAAATTTTCAGGTGCAATGGCAGTTTTAACTCGAGCGGCATTTGGATTACAAATCCAGGCTTCTCGGGGAACAACGAGCCCAGATCCGGAGCCTTCAATAGGTTGTGCAAACCAAGGCTTTGCGTAGACCTTGCAAGCTAGCGGAAGGAGCCGCGCAGGAGGAGATGCTTGCTAGTGCGGACAAGCATTGACCAGAAGGGTGGCTGTATGCGACCACTGCAGCCTTTCTGAGGTGGAGGTCTGAAAATTCTGCCAGGGGGTTTCTGGGAACTTCAGTTTGATATGCTCAGAGGACAGGAGATGGGGATGAAGGGCCAATGTCACCTGAGGTGTAATTAGAAGCCAAGATGCCCAGTGATAATTGGACAAATGGCACATGCATGCTGCAAGAACTTGTGGCCGTACTATATTTTTTTTACAAATTGACATTACTTAATCCATTCAACTTTCTGGCCTTCAAATTCCCTTTCAGTCTAGGTCAGTGATGGCGAACCTTTTAGAGACCGAGTGCCCAAACTGTGACTCAAAACCCACTAATTTTTCGCAAAGTGCCGATACAGCAATTGAACCTGGATACAGGTGGCTGCGAAGGGGCGATGTCGGGCGCCCACAGAAAGGGCTCCGAGTGCCGCCTTTGGCACCCGCACCATAGTTTGCCAACACTGGTCTAGGCGCTAGAAAGGCGTAGAGAGACGAAGCGTGTTTGCATGTCCTGGTCCAGCCTTATCACTTGTCTTTTAACCCCTTCCAGGCTGAACCCCTCCTCCAACCACCTGGCGGAACCGCCCTGGGTAGCTACTGCCACGCTGGCTGTTTCGCTGGTCGCCGGGACCAAGTTCTGCCTGGACGCTTACAAACAGCAGTACATCTCCAATGAGGACTGAATCTCCCCTTCCCCGGGTGTTCTCGGTAATAAAACGCGTGCCCTGTGCCTCCCTGCCATCTTTGAATGTTACAGCAAGGGGCGAGAACTTAATTTTGGAAATGGTCTTGGGTGGCAGTTCTTTTTTTCCACTGAGGGAGCCACAAAGTCACACCGAGTGGCTGTTTTAACCCACTCCTCTAAAAGCAGAGCGCTCTCTGTGTGAGATTAAAGCCAAATTCAGTGATCCAGCCCTGTTGCCCAGGTGTGGTCTGTGGGATTCTCTATCTGGCCTTCACAGCAGTCCACCTGTACTCTAGAGCAGTGGTTCTCAACCGGTGGGTCCCCAGATGTTCCTGGACTGCAACTCCCAGAAGTCCTCATCACTAGCGGAGCTGGCCAGGATTTCTGGGAGTTGCAGTCCAGGAACATCTGGGGACCCACCAGTTGAAAACCACTGCTCTAGAGCAGGCCTGTCCAACAGGTAGACCGGGGACTACCAGTAGCCCGTGAACGGTTCAAAAGTAGCCCGCCAGCCATCAATTAAAAATGTGAGGGGGTGAGTTCTCTACCTCTACATCCCCCACCCCAAGGACCACCACTGCCCCAGCAAAGCTCTGGGTCTGCCAGCCCACTGTCTCAGCCAAGCGGGGCAGTTCAAGGACTGCTCTACTTAATGAACATATGGTTGGATCAGATAAAATTCATAAGTAGAGGTTTTAATGTAGGAGCCCTCAGGCACTTTCGTCTGGAAAAAGTAGACCTCGGCCTGTTCAAAGTTGGACAGCCCTGCTCTAGAGGGTGGCATCCTTCTTTGCTTTTACACTCGGGAAGGCAAGAGATCCAGGCACAATCTGGCCAAGGAAAGCTGCATTTAGCTCAGCACTTAAGCGGGAGACTTTGGCCACCTTGTGTTTGGGAAACAGAAACGGTGGGGCGTACATGCATAGAAATTCGGCCCTACCACCAATTCATCTCCTGCTCTAGTACCATTAGGGTTGGCTTAAGACGGCTAGGAAAACAACATGCGTAGAAGAGCGTGTTTGTATTTATTGAACCAGTCATCCCTTTACGGGACTTTGCACAAAACAGACGGGGCTGCAAGGTATCAAATCACCCCACCCCACCCCAAATCAGAGGTTGGAGGATAATTCTCAAAGGCCTTTAAAAAAAAATAACACCTGTGCTGGGCAGGAAACAGGAAGGGTCTCGTTTCCATCCCCAGAAGCTCCTGCTGAATTTCGGAACATTAGCAATGGATAGGTTGTGACAGTGGGGGAGGGGCACTCCAGGAAGGGTGTTTTTAACCCCATAAAGGCCGAGCAACCCAAGGTCAGCTCAGTCCCCTCTTCCCCATCTAGAACATTTCCCCACCTGGGACTAAGAAACGATGTAACTGTTAATGTCACACAGATATGCCCACTTTACTTTGGCATCCCAGGAGAAACAGGACACTCAACATAAAATAAAATAAATCCAATGCCCCCCCGCCCTTACTCTGTACAAAAAGCCCACCACGCTGGATGGGGAGGGGCGTATAAAGGCTGGCATGCAGGAAATGAACAGCCCACGGTCCCGGCCCAGGGTGGCGACGGCCGGCTAGACGATCATCTCCAGCTGCCGAGCGTACTCAATAACTTGTTTTGCGAGCTCTGTCGAGGGGATGGTCGTGTCCTCAGGCTTCTGCTGCTGGCCTACGAAACAGTAGTGGTTGTTCGGGCCCAGGACCCAGCCACGCTGAAAAGAGGCAAAGGTAAGTTAGACCAGGAACCCACAGCGAAAATGCAAGAGCTGGTTTTCTTAAACCCCCCCCCCCAACAAGGTTTCCTCGCTCAGCTTTCAAGGATCAAGAAGCGTGGCTGTGCGTGGCTTATAACAGCCGCCGCAGGAGATTTCTCCAGATGCATCAAGAATGCCCCAAGACCCTCTGCTGCTAAGGGCAAAAGCCGCCCAGATTCTCTCAACATACTCCATTTAAAGACCAACCATAGGAAGCTTGCATTATATGGTGGGAAATGACACATTACCCCCGTTATGGATGCAAAGAAATAAGAAATCCCCAAACTCTGTGTTCTTGGGGTCCGCACATCTGTGTTAATAGTTAAATGTATATTACAATGGGACTTGAGGAAACCATGCACTTGCTAGACAATAAATGCCCCCCCCCCCCATGGACGGATACTTCTGGCTTACTGAATTACATAGATTTTCTTTCAAGAAAGCAAAAAGCATGTGCTACTCCAGAGCACTGAAAGCACTCGGTGGGTAGCTGACAAGTTAATTATGCAGGCTATACACTGCCCTCCCCCTCCCCGGGAGCTGGGTACTCAGTTTACCCAGGGCAAGATGGGAGGCTGAGCAATCCTCAAGGGAGCTACCTGGGATTGAACCCGGGACCATGAGTACAGTTTCGGCTGCAAGAGAGCCGTTTGATCCCTGCACCTTCGTACTCAGATAAGCAAGTAAGCCAAGCTGCTGAAGCGTCACCCCTTGCGATGGAAGAGGAGGGTGAGCCTGTGCCCTTCAACAGGTTCTTGGCTTCGCATTCCCACGCCAGACACAGAGGCAGGAAGGCAGGGTTTTTAACAAGAATAGGTGCATGAGAGAGGTGTCCCAGAAAAGCCCCCCCCAATAAGAGAAATCTCAAGGAAAGGATGAGCCAGCTTGGGTAGCCTTACTTTCTTGGCATAGTCGGTCATCTTCTTTGGAGTAAAGAACAGCATCCGGGTGGCCTCGTTGAACAGGACTTTCTCGTAGGCCTTCTCGATGCAGCTGGCGATTTCGTCTCTGCCGCGGGAAAGGAAAAGACCCAAGCAGGAGGGGAAAGGGGGCTCCCGGGCTGCCCTGTCCCCAACCGCATTCCCCTCCCGCAAGGCCAACATGGCAGCACTCACCGAACCGTGTCCAGTAAGATGTCAATGAAGAAGGCGTAGCTCTCCGCTGGGATGTTGCCTTTGGCCAGGAAGACTTTGTTGTAACTGCCTTCCATCAGGTACTGTGGGCGGGAGAAGGGAAGGGAGGAAAGGCATCAAGGGAAAACCTATCCATTACCTTTCCTAGGAAACCTGCCCTGGGCAGTTAATACACACACACACAGGCAGTCTTTCCATTTCTATTTCTTCTTCATCTGTTGTCAAATCGATTCTCGTTTATGGTGGGACCCCTTTCAGGGTTTTCCAGGCAGACAGTACTTCGCTGTGGTTTCCTTCTGAGTGGCCAGGATTTATTTATTTATTTTTATCAGTGGGGTGATGCTCCCCTTCCGTGACACCTCACGTGGCAGGGGAATGAAGGTTTGCTCTATGAGTCTTAAACGGCTCCCTTCAATGGCTAATACAAAGCCTTTCAGCGCAAGGGATATTCTCATACACCCCTTCCAGTACAGTGGAATGGATCAGTCCTGGCGCTCTCACTTCCACTGCTCTTGTTGTCAATGTTACCCGCACTCTGGGTCTGTGGTAATCAAAACCAACACTTCAAAAAGAAGGCTGAGTGAGGCGGGATACGATAGCTAGGTTTAAATATTTATTTATTTATTTTATTTATTTATTTATTTATATACCGCCCATCTTCCTGGTGGGGAACTCCAGGCGGTTCACAAACAATTGGGAAAACAACGGAATTGCACATACTAGTAAAAATTAAACATATAAAACATATAAAACAACAATTGCAAAGATGGCGATGGCGGGAGAAAAGGGGGGGAAGAAAATCATCCAAATGCCTCCCGGAACAGCAAGGTTTTCAAAGCTTTCCGGAAGGCAGGCAGGGACTCTGCTAGGCGCACTTCTGCTGGTAGATGGTTCCACAGCGTCGGGCCAGCCACAGAGAAGGCTCGGGAGCGGGTGGAAGTCCTCCGAGCCTCTCTGGGCGTGGCCACGCGCAGCATGTGCGCCCGCGACAACCTAGTTGGACGGGCCGAAGTTGACCGCTGGTCGATCCGCTCTGTCAGGTAACCAGGTCCTAGGCCATGGAGGGTTTTGTAAACCAAAACCATGACCTTGAATCTGATTCGGGCTGCAACAGGTAACCAATGCAGGCGAGCCAGAACTGGGGTGATGTGCTCGAATCGACGCACACCCGCCACCAGTCTGGCCGCTGCATTTTGGACCCGCTGCAGACGCCGAATGAGATTCAAGGGCAACCCCATGTAGAGCGCGTTGCAATAGTCCAGTCTCGAGATCACCAACGCCTGGACCACTGTTCTAAGGGAGTCCCCATCCAGGTACGGACGAATCTGGGCGATTCGACGAAGGTGAAAAAAGGCAGCCCTGGACACGGGAGACACCTGGGCCTCCATGGTGAGTGCCGGGTCCAGGACTACTCCCAGATTCCGGACTGAGTCCGATGGCCTGAGGGAAACGCCCTCCAAGGTGGGAAATGGGCCACCGTAGCTGGATGGGGTAGCCCCGAAGAACATAACCTCGGTCTTATCGGGGTTGAGTTTGAGCCTGTTAATCCTGGTCCACTCCATGACTGCGCCCAAGCACCGATCGAGGGTCCGGACAGCCTCATCTGCAGCGCTGGAAAAGGAGACATAGAGCTGCGTGTCATCAGCGTACTGATGACAGCAGACTCCATGTCCCCTAATGACCTCTGCCAGCGGCCTGATGTAAATGTTGAACAGCATGGGAGAGAGAGACGACCCCTGTGGAACCCCACAAGGGAGTATCCAAGGGGCCGACAACTCGCCCCCATGCTGAACCTGCTGGGGACGGTCCCCGAGGAAGGACCGGAACCAACTGTGAACAGTGCCTCCGATCCCAGCCTCGGAGAGCCGATCCAGCAGGATACCGTGGTCGACGGTATCAAAGGCCGCTGACAAGTCCAAGAGGACCAACAAGGAGGAGCACCCCCTGTCGGCCCCCCGGAGGAGGTCATCTTGCAGAGCGACCAAGACTGTCTCGGTCCCCCGGCCGGGCCTGAACCCAGACTGGAATGGACCCAGGATATGCTCACCCTCCAGATGTGTTTGGAGCCGGATCGCGGCCACCCTCTCGATCACCTTGCCCATGAAGGGAACATTTGCAATCGGGCGATAGTTGGATAGATCGCCCGATGCTAGATTGGGTTTTTTCAGAATGGGCTTTACCACAGTCTCCTTAAGGCGAGAGGGAAAAATCCCTTGCCTAAAGGAGGCTGTGGCGATGATAGATGCCCATTCTGATATGCTCCCTCCAACGGCTTTCATAAGCCAGGATGGGCAAGGGTCGAAGGGGGTGGACGCGGGCCGGCAGTGGGCAATAGCCCTGGAGGTCTCAAGTGAGGTAACAGGCCCAAACTCAACCATGCGAGGAGACCGAGGGGGCACAGCCGTCGGGGGTGCCGAGAGAGGGCTAGAGCAACAGGGTTCAAAACCGGTACGGATGGCCTCAATTTTTGATCGAAAAAAGGCTGCAAATTGCTCACTACTAAAATCAGTAGGAGGAGGCCTAGACAGTCCAGGATTAGTGAGGTCACGAACCACACGGAATAACTCCGCTTGACGGTTCGAGGCCTCACTAATTCTCAGGGTGTTATAAGATCTTCTAGCCACCCTGATCGCATGAACATAGCGCCTGGACTGTGCGATGACTGCAGCCTTCTTAATCGCCGACCGGTTCTTCCTCCAGCTGCGTTCCAGCCTCTTCCGTTCTTGCTTCATTGCTCGAAGCTCTTCCGTGAACCACGGTGAGGAACGAGCTCGGCAGCGGATGAGGCGCCTAGGGGCGATCTGGTCGACAGCCCGGGATGTTTCATCAAACCATAGGTCTACCATGGAGTCAACCAGATCGTCAGCCAGTCCGCCAGGAGGCCCTCCGAAGACTTCACGAAACCGATCGGGGTCAAGGAGTCTTCGGGGGCGGGCCCATACAATTGGCCGAAGGTCCCCGCGGGGTGGGGCGGCGATTGATACAGAGAAAGACAGCAGGTGGTGGTCTGACCATGACACGGGAGTGGGAGCAATGTCCCTCACCCTCAGACACGAATCCTCCGACGTGGAGGAAAATACCAGATCCAGGGTGTGTCCAGATCTGTGGGTTGGGCATAGAACATGCTGGGACAGATTCATGGAGGTCATGGACTCCATGAAATCCAGAGCAGCACCAGACAGGTCACCGCCAGCATGCACGTTGAGATCACCCACCACCAAAAGGCGGGGGGATCTCAACAGAGCAGCGGCGATGAACTCGGTGAGCTCTGGTAGGGATTGTGCTGGGTTGCGGGGAGCGCGGTAACCAAGCACAATGCCAAACCTGTCCCGCTGCCCAACCAACAGATGGACACATTCCAACCCTGGAATCACCAGCGTCGAGGCCCTACTGATTTGAATAGTGTCCCTGTAAACAATTGCCACCCCACCCCCCTTACGACCCTCCGATCTTCCCACCCCCTGTACCAGAAACCCAGGGGGGCACAGCTGGGCGAGGGACGCTCCCCCCTCTGCACCCACCCAGGTCTCAGTGATACATGCCAGGTCGGCCCTCCCATCGGCGATGGTATCATGAATGATGGGTGTCTTATTATGGACCGACCTGGCGTTCAACAGGAGGCACGAAAGATCGGAGGCGCTGGCGGAGTGGCTCCGAGGCACGTGACAGTGAGCTGAGGGGTCAGAACGGGGGACAGGCGCAAGATGCCTGGCCCGAGTTCTTCTTAACCGACTAACCCCCCAGCCCCTAGCGTACCGACCACGGCCCGACACAACAGGTATGGTGGTCCCTGCCTGCATGATGGGGGGGGGGGGAAGAACAACTATAAATAA
This sequence comes from Phrynocephalus versicolor, assembly GCA_023846285.1. Lineage (NCBI taxonomy): Eukaryota > Metazoa > Chordata > Lepidosauria > Squamata > Agamidae > Phrynocephalus > Phrynocephalus versicolor. The sequence goes on from JAHTLZ010000008.1 coordinate 2,863,428, forward strand.
AAGTACAGGAAATATACCACTATATGACAATCAATTTCAAAATACAACCCAAATATACAACAGCATAGCACAAAATACAAAACGAATAAAATACAAACTAACCAAGCAAACTAAAAGTAAAAGATAAAAAGTACTGGGCTCACGTAGGCTGCTGGTGTAAAGGGGGGGGAAGAAAGGAGAGGAGGGTGAAGCCGATAGCAATGGCTGCCCGGGGAGTCTAATCCGCAGCCTACGAAGGCTGTCGGAGCCTCCCAGAAAGCCAGAGATAGCGGCTCGGCCCCCTCTTTGCTGGAAGGAGCACGCCAAGGTGGGTGCAGCCTGATGGCATAGATGTAAGCGGAACTCGGTAGGAGCAAGTGATTCCAGAACAGAATAACTGGCTGGATGGCTAGATGGCTTGATGGCTTCCCCCCCACTAGACAGAAGTCAGAGGCCTACCAGGCCAGGTAGTGATGGTCTTCAGGATGGAAGCCCGCTGATGGTAATAGTCCGGGGGGGGGGGTGGAGAACCGCAGATGACATCACAAAAGGCGGCCTCCAAGCCGCAGGAGGGGCAGTGTCCGTTGGGAGTCCGCAGATGACAATGTCTATGGGAAGTCTGCGGCAGCGGCGGAACCTGGGGTGAGTCCCCCGTGTGGAGAAGATGGCAGCGTCCGTATGGGGCCGCGAACAGTGGCAGCGGCGACAACGGCAACTCCCAGGCGGACTCCCCCCCGCCAGGAGGATGGCAGTATATAGTAAGGCCTCCGATGCCCCTCCGATGAACGCCCATACCCGTTCCGCTGAGGATAATTCCCTGGTGATGGTCTTAGGTGTGCACACCAGTAGCAGCGTCCTCAGGGTCCCCGGGTGAGCCCTTTTAATCCCCTCCAAAGCCCTGGCAGGCCCAGAGAAAAATTAAGCATGAAAATAAAAACAGGGCAGCATAATTAAAGGTGCGAAGCGCAGCTAACAAAACAGCCACTGCTGCCGCCCGCCATCTTGATGGGGCTTTGAAGAAATCCAGCAATGGCTAGGCTGGCTGGCTCAGCTGGTCACAGCAGATGGAGTGAAGTGCCAGAGTTGGAGCCAGCCCCGGGGTCTCTCAGGCAAGTGTCCTTCTGCGCAGCCCCTCCCTGCAGCCTTTGTAGACTCTCCCCCTGGGAATCTCTCACAAGCCCAGAAAGAGGCACAGGTGTTTTTCCAGCCGAGAGAGGGCTGCCAAGCAAGCAGGCAAACACTTACAGGTCTTGAGTTCCAGCAGTGGCTAGGCTGGCTGGCTCAGCTGGCCACAGCAGATGGAGTGAAGTGCTGGAGTTGGAGCCAGCCCCGGGGTCTCTCAGGCAAGTGTCCTTCTGCGCAGCCCCTCCCTGCAGCCTCTGTAGACTCTCCCCCTGGGAATCTCTCACAAGCCCAGAAAGAGGCACAGGTGTTTTTCCAGCCGAGAGAGGGCTGCCAAGCAAGCAGGCAAACACTTACAGGTCTTGAGTTCCAGCAGTGGCTAGGCTGTCATATTGAAAGGATGTCATATTGAAGAGGGAACAGAGAGACTAGGACTTGGGGCAATGGTTTCAAACTGCAGGAAAAGAGACTCCATTTGAACATTAGGAAGAGCTTCATGACAGTTAGAGCTGTTGGGCAGTGGAATATCCTCCCACAAAGGAGGGTGGTAGAGTCTCCTTCCTTGGAGACTTTTAAGCAGAGACTGGATGGCCATCTGTCGGGAGTCCTGTGACGGGGTTCCTGCATGGCAGGGGGGTTGGACTGGATGGCCCTTAAGATCTCTTCCAACTCTATGATTCTATGACTTGGAAATGCTCTGGCAATGTTGTCTAAGGGGAAATTCTGGGAATTCTTACCCATAAGAAGTTGATGTTTCCAAACTCTGTCTAAAATGGTGGCTGTGTTTTGAAGAAAGGAAAGCCTCCATAGCCGACCGGGGGGGGGGGGGGCGACTGACTTGTCAACTCAGCCCAGGGTGTTTTATGATGTGGACAGAACAGGGGGTTCTAACTCCTCATCACCACTTTATACTGGGACCCATGCAGACAAAGGACCTCATGGAATAGATAATCCTTCTCCACGTGGGCTGCACACAGGAGCTGGTCCACCCACAAGCTCCTCCAGTGTACATGATCCAAAAGCTTCCTGACACTGCAAATGCCCCACTTGACAACCCGCTCTGCATGCAGAAGGCAAATCTTCTGCCTTAACGACACAAAATCTGGGGGAACAGAAAGCCAGGCCGTTCGTTACCTGTTCCAGAGACACCGGGTGCTTGATGTAGACGTTGGTCTGAATCTCTTTTGATGGCAGCCTTTCCAGCTCGGTGTGGAACTCCGCCACGCGGTTCTGGGACAGCAGGAAGAGGAGGTTCAAGCCCAGCAGCTGGTGCTTGTAGGCTGACTCTGGCAACTCCTCTCTAGAGGCAGGAAAAGGGGAAAGATGCTGAACTAGCATGGTAGGGGAAAAGGTGTGTGTCTACACCTGCTTGCGGGGTTTCTGATGAGGACCTGGGCCTTTCTGCAAAAAAGAGCCGGCAAAAAGGAGAGCAGGCGACGCAAAATCCATAGAAGGAGTGCTGTCCAGCTCCGTTCCTGCCTGGGCCAACATCTGCACAGCACAGATCTGCAGAGAGGACAGTTAAGACCTCCCCCTTTATACCGAGATGCCTAAATGGTACAGATGTGGATGCTCTGTGCCAGGGTGAAGAGACCCCCCCATCTGCACCCCCACCAACAAAAATTTTTTTTCTGGAGGGAGACAAAGGTGTGTACCTTTTTGGGGTGTTAAAAACTCAAGCTTCCATTTCCACTGCTAAAAACGTAAGGTATGTGAGAGGAGCCTTATAGCTGGCGTCCCCTGGTACAGATCCATGGCCTGTTAGGGACGTGGCCACACTGCACGGTATGCTTCACCCCCATCCACGTGGGGATTCTCTCTCTCTCTCTCTCTCTCTCTCACACACACACACACACACACACAAGGTGTGCACCTTCCTCTCCCTCCAAATCCCATTCTTTCCCAAGAACGTTCATGCAGGGCTGAGGAACTGTTGTTCCCCCACATGTTTTTGGCTATGGCCCCCTCCCTCCCATCAGCGCCTACAAGCCGCCGTGCTGGATGGGGACGATGGGAACTGTTGTGCTAACCATCTGGACAGCCAAAGGTTTCTCACCCTGGAAGTTCCTGTTCAAATGCCTTTCCCTTTCAATGCCTCAAAGAGACCTAGGCTTGTGTGTGTGTGTCTGTGTGTGTGAAAGAGAGAGACACAGAGAGAGAACGAGCAAAGGAGCCCACCAAAAGGTCGCACGCCCCAAAGGCTTACTTGTAATCAAAGTAGTAGCATTTGAGCTGGGCCATGTATCTCTCAAAAGATGGGATGTCCTTCTTTAGGATACTCCACTGGGCCCCGATTTCTAGGATGTCTCCTTGAAATGGCAGGAAAAGAAAGAGTTATTAACAAAGCAAACCCATAAACCCAGAATTTGTTGTTCAGTCCAGTGAAAAATGTGCAACACGTGGAACAAAGGAAGTTATTTTGCAGGCTGGTTTAGCTATCACTGCATGGCCGCCAAGGGGCTTGGTAGTACGTGTTGGTTTTGGCCGCTGTATCTTTCACGGCGTTACAGAAGTAACTGCTTGAAACCAAAGGAGTTACTTAAAAGCTAACTACTGTACTAGGTAGAAATTCCTGATGCACGGAGCCAAAAGTCTGTGCATTCTTGAGATTCAGGGTGCCAAAACCAGACAGGAGCATTTGTGGCCCCATATGAGAACCTTTTCTAATTCCTGGGAACCTTTTCTAATTCCAACACCAACACCAACAAGACGAAGAAGAAATTAATAATAATAATAATAATAATAATAATAATAATAATAATAATAATA
>JAHTLZ010000008.1:2871574-2887743 GCA_023846285.1 Phrynocephalus versicolor
TCTTTCTTTCTTTCTTTCTTTCTTTCTTTCTTTCTTTCTTTCTTTCTGCAGCATTACCTGGGATTTCCGTACTTCCTGAAGATTAATCTGACCTGCATCCTGATGGTAAGGGAAAAAAAAAGATCTATATTTTGGGAGGACCTTTGAAGGCCCGGGGGAGACCAATTGGTAGTGGAGCAGCTTAAAATTTTTGTAAACAAATAATAATAATAATAATAATCCATAAATAAATAAATATATAAAGTCCTGCTGAAGGGGTGCGGCTTGACCCCTCTCGATTTTTTCCCAGCAGCCTGCCAACCTGTGGCAAACCCGGATGAGTTTTAAATCACTACTACTCCGCGTTATTGCTACCACCTCTCCTCCCAGCCGTGCTTTGTTCCACTTGAGATATCTCAGCTCATATTATATCTCACAACTCATTCGGCTACTATATACGTCTGAAGAAGTGCACATGTGCATGAAACGTCGCATTAAAATGATGAAAGTTAGTCTTTAAGGTGCCACGTGTTTGTGTCTTTTGTTTCGTTTTGTTTTTCTTTGATTTTTGCCTGAAATTCTTGAGCTACACCGTCATTTCCTTTTGTTTAATGGAGCGTTCCTGTCCGAAGCAGTGTCCGGACAAAGCGGTCCTGTGGGGACTGTGTCCGAAATGCTCAGACCTTCCAAGAGATCTTCCCAACTCCCCCTTCTCTTCCCAGGACGCCGAAGCGTCTATTCGGACCGGCCATTACAGTGGCATGACGCCCGTGGTGACCGTCACCTTTCAGGAACCCATCCATAGCGTGCGCCAGAAACAAGAGCAGTTGCAGATTGAGATGAGAGCCGCCCCGTTCAGGATCACAGGTACGGCGTTCTCCTACTGCCTGGCCAGGGGGAAAAAAGCAGAGGGGTCTGGAGAGACCCAGGTCAGGAAGGTTAAAGAGACCCATGGCTCTCACACTTGGTGTCCCCAGATGTTCTTGGATTAAAACACCCACAAGCCTTCGCTACTCACTGTGCTAGTCAGGATTCGGGAGCTGTAGTCCAGGAACATCTGGGGACCCAACCACTGAGACAGAAAGGGGGCATAGAATCAGAGAATAGAGATGGGCACGAATAAAAAAAACAACGGCATTTCGTTTGTCGTTTGTCGCTTAGGGGGTCCGTTTCGGTTCGTTACCGTTTTTCACGAATTTTTGCAAAAAATTCGTTTTCGTTTTCGTTCGTTGCGTTACCATTTCGTTACCATTTATTTCATTTTTTTGGTGATTTTTGTGATTTTTTAAAGCGATTCAACTGTATTGCCGTAACGAAAACGAAACACATGACAAAATTTTCAGTGTTTCTGTTCGTTTCGTTTCATTTTGGAGACAAAATTCGTTTGTCGTTTCGTTGCATAATGAAACAAAAAAACGAAAATGAAAACGAAAAATTGTTCGTTTCATGCCCATCTCTATCATAGAATAATTCAGTTTGAAGGGATCTAAAAGGCTGCCGAGTCCATATTTCTGGTCAATGCAAGATTATCTCTGCTTCCTTGGTGGTGTTGGTGGTGAGGGGGGTGTCAAGTGGACCCTGGAGGTTTTATAGCCCTTATGATGTTCTTCCTGCATTTATTTGTCCCTGTTTCCTTTTTGCCTCGAATGGTCGGCCGTAACCACCTGTAGGCTGTCTAGCTCAGGGGTGTCCAAACTTTTTGCAAGGAGGGCCAGATTTGGTGAGGTGAAAATGCTTGGGGGCTGACCATTCAGTCTGAAGGGGGGGGGAGAAAGGGCGTGGTCAGCCACAGCCGCAAATGCTCCGGTTTCAAGGTGCCCAAAGGGCCCAGCGGCTGTTGCAAGGCCCGGGAATCGTCCCATGCACACCCAAGATGCATCGCTGCTCGCATATGCTGCCCTCCCTCGCAAGGAGGTGGGGAAGATGCTGCAGCAACAGAGCCAGGAGCGTGTAGGCAGGGCGGGTGGCGGAGGGGATGGACGGAGGCAGGGGGAGCAGGCAAACCATAAAACTGCAAGCTGATGTCTCTAGCCAGCACAGGGAAGGGCCGGCTGGTGGGGATGAGTGACAGGCTGAGCCGGCAGGGAGAAGAACCGGAGGGCCACTCAAAATTTTAAATTGGGCCACATTTGGCCCCTGGGCCAGACTTTGGGCATCCCTGGTCTAGCTGCACTCTTTGAATTAAAGCTGCTTTGAAAGAACGAAACCACCAGAAAGCGCATCCTGTCTATGAGGTGTGGTTTTTATGACCTTCCCCTTTCTCGAGCAGGTCCAGAGGAGGGCGACCAGGATGCTTGAAGGTCTGGAAGAAATGTCTTATGAGGAACGGCTTAGGGAACTGGGGATGTTTAGCCTTTCAAAAAGAAGACTGAGAGGGGATATGATAGCTATGTTTAAATATTTGAAAGGATGTCATATTGAAGAGGGAACAGGTTTGTTTCCCATGGCTTCAGAGACTAGGACTCAGGGAAATGGTTTCAAACTACAGGAAAAGAGATTCCATTTGAACATTAGGAAGAACTTCATGATGGTTAGAGCTGTTCGGCAGTGGAATATGCTGCCATGGAGGGTGGTGGAGTCTCCTTCTTTGGTGGTTTTTAAGCAGAGGCTGGATTGACATCTGTCGGAAATACTGTGATGGGGGCTCCTGCATGGCAGGGGGTTGGACTGGATGGTCCTTGAGGTCTTTGCCAACTCTATGATTCTATGATTCATTTGCAGAAGGCTGCGACAGCGAGGAGGTTTGCAGGATGTGCTGGTACACTCCAATGCCCTTCATGAACGGCAGCGCTGTCATGGACGTCATGATCAGCAGCAGTAACCTGGGTCTCCCCGTCCAGCATAAGAGGTGAGGAAGAGAGATGGTTTCTGCTGGAGTGAAGAGGTTTTCTTCTGTGCTAGCGTCTTGCCTGGTTTCACTCCTCAAAAACACTTGGCAAACTAAGGGCCTTTTCACACGACCCCTAAGATCCGCTGGCCACTTAAATTCGGACCAGAGATCTTAGGGGCTTGTCGCTCTTCCTGCGTCCCCACCCCTCCGCACTTCCTTGCTCCTGTCTGCATGAGGGGAGGGAGGAAGAAAGAGAGGAAAAAATGCAGGCTCACCTCCAGAGCTCCGTCGTCCTGATTCCTTCTCTTCTGTTTGTTTGTTTTTCCTCCCGTCCCTTCTCTTAAAGGGGCGGGAGGCAAAAAAACAAACAGAAGCGAGGAGAGCCCCACACTCACCAGATTACATCCGGACCTGGGGATTTTCACCCTCCGAGAGCAGGTACAAGAAAAGTGCGCTGGGACGCGCTTAGGTGGGCGTGGTCGCACTTAATTTTCTGAAAACTCCGGAGCTGGTGGGGAAACAATTGTAAGCTCCGGAGCTGGGAGCCATTTGCGGCGGAGTTTAGGGGTCGTGTACAAAGGCTCTAAGTTAAATTCTCACTAGCGTGAGAAGCACTAGCATTGGGTCTGACTCATGTTTACATCCTCTTATCTCAGCATGACTTAGATCCTTCTGCTCTGTATATGACAGACTGGATAGCTCAGTGGTTGAGCTCTCTGGCTGTGGAACCAGAGGTTGGGAGTTCGATCCCCCACTGGGACTTTTGGCAGGGCCTGGACCTAGTGATTTATTGGGTCCCTTCCCATCTCTGCCGTTCAACCGTCATTATTATAACATGCTGGAGATCCACTTGGCTGGATTTCTTTTTCTCACACATAATCCCATTCCGTTTATAGTGCTGTGTCTCAGACCACAGAACTCCTTTATCTTTAAAATACGAATTGTCTGCAGGGTGCTTTAGTTAGAAGTTGGACTAGGTCTGTGAAGATTCCCAGCCATCCAGGTGAGTTTATCTGGAAGTGGAGTCATGGCCGCTGGACTTCTTTTTCTTGAGAGAGAGAGAAACGTTTCGCTGCTCATCCAAACAGCTTTGTCAGACTTCGTCAATCACAGAATCATCAAACCATGGAGTTCGAAGGGGCCTGTAAGGCCCTCGATCCAAATCAATGCCCACCTGAGAGCTGATATACAATGGTATACAAATATAAAAATAAATAAATAAATAAATGATCATACAGTTTTCCCTTGCGTGCTGCCTGCATCGGAGAACTCGCCTTCTCTCAAGGTTCCTGGTTCCCTTGCCGTACTGCTCTAAGAGTTAAGAAGTTTCCCCCCCCCGATATTCCGCCTAAATCTGGCTTCCTATAACTTGGGCCCATAGTTGTGTGTCCTGCACTCTGAGATAACCAAGACCGGATCCTGTCCCCTCCTCTGGGTGACAGCCTTCTTCTTTCAAGTCTTTGAGGAGATCTCTCTGATCTCCCCTCCAGTCTCCTTTTCCGAAGGCTATACCCATCCTTTCAGTCTTTTCCTCTGAGCGCCTGGCTTCCAAGAGGCATCCATGAAACAATTTTGCCTAGCCCCTGTCTCCTTTCCCTCCCCCCCCTCCAGGTTCTCCATCAATATAAACGGATACGTGAAATCGTTTGAAAACAAGATTGTGTTCCGGATTGGATCGCAGGTGACGTTACTGGGGTTGGTGGAGCTCCTAGGTTCGGGGAAAATACTATAAATAAGTAGAGACCATGTTCTTAATATGTAAACGATGGAGGGCCAGCTTATTTATTTATTTATTTATTTATGTATTTATGTATTTATTTATTTATTTATTTATTTATTTATTTTAGAGTATTTTTATCCCGCCTTTCTCCTTGGAAAAGGACCCAAGACAGTGAGGACCACTGTGCAGCTGGCTCTAGGGTTCAGGTTCGGGTTCGGGTTCGGGTTCGGGTTAAGAGAAGGACGCTTTGCCTCTTTCTCCGAATGGAAAATGGCAGATCCATCCCCGAAGTCATGGGCTGCCTGTGAGCCCCACCGGCTGTCGCTTTCCTGCCCCTACCCCAGGCAGAGAAAGGGCCTTGACTCTCAATCTTCGCCGTCCCCCTGCAGAGAAAGCAAAACTGGACACAGGCTCCAGAGTCAGTTCTAGGAGCCCTGGTACTGGGCTTCTGGGCCTTTCCTCTGCCCCGTGCTCCCCTTCGTCGGTCAGAATGTGTGTTTGTGTATGTGTGTGTGGGGGGGGGGAGGGTTAGCCAAAGTCTCTTGGCCTTTCCTCCTCTCAGAGATCAGGACAGGCAGAGAACCGCTCTAGTGAGCTGCTGGCTCTGTCACGTAGGAGCGTCCTGGGTTGGGCATGTGTGAGCGTGAGGTGAGGTTGTGGAGGCAAACCGAAGCAGGTCCATAGGACAGGGTGGGAGGCATTTCCTGGCTTGTACGGCTTCAGGCCCCAGATGGGGCTCCCTGGCACGACTGAATGCCCCATGGCACAGTGGTGAAATGCCTGTCCTGCAGGCAAAACTGTGCTCATGCTCACCATCTGGGATTCAATCCCAGGTAGCAGCCGGCTTATGGTTGACTCAGCCTTCCATCCTTCCGAGGTCGGTAAGATGAGTACCCAGCTTGCTGGGGGTGGGGGTGGGTGGGGCAATGTGTAGCCTGTATAATTAAAAACTGTACACCGCCCCGAGACTACGTGAAGTGGTATGGGGCGGCATATAATCAGACCACTTTGCTTTGGGCTTTGAATGTTCTTAAAACACTAAAATGCAAGCATGCAACCCTCCTGTCCAAAGTTGGCATATCGGGGTCGTGGCCTGTGAGTTACGGTTACACGCCTCCTTTGCCCTTTGTGCAAAGCTTTTTCACGGACCGTTATGACGGCGTGCAACTCCAAGATGCAGCCAGGAGTGGCACCGTCTGGGGAAAACAGGACCGATTGATACTACGTGGTGCATCCGTTGAGCTTCTGTAGTTTTTGCTGCGCTGGAAAAAGTGCTGTCTGGATCTTGATGTCCTCCTCCCTCTCCTCCCTTGGCCATTTCCAGCTGGTTGCCCTGAAAAAGTTCCTAAGTCTGACGGACCCCTCGCGCCCCTTATGGAGTACTCACCTACGGGTCCCTGTGCTCATCCTAGGCGATATCCCCAAAAACAAGATTGTCCTCCTATCAGATATGGACTTTGAGAATTGCTATCCAGTCGAGGTAAGGAGGAGGAGGAGGAGGGGGGATCTTGGGAGTCATTTTAACATATCCAATCTCGCCTGATTTCGGAAGCTAAGCAAGGTCGGGCCTGGTGAGTACTTGGATGGGAGACCACCAGGGAATACCAGGTGCTGTAGGTGCCTGGAATAGGAACTGGCAAAACCGCTCCAGTATTCCTGCCAAGAAAACTCCATGGACATGGAGTCACAGAGAGTCGGTCACGACTGTAACGACACAACACACACACACACACACACCCCTATTTAATTGTGGGCAGCAGAGCTGCCCTGGTCTGGTTTGTGCGTGCCAGGTGGCAATGAAATGCGAAATAGACCTTTGTATGCTTGCTACCAGGCTAAGGCTGGCGGTGCCCTCCTTTTGACACAGTGCAGTAAGTAGCACCCCGTAGTGATGTAAATTTTCCAGAAAATTGGGTTTAAAAAAAGGTTAAGGTTTCCCCCCGCACATGCGTGCTAGTCATATCTGACTCTAGGGGCGGTGCTCATCTCCATTTCCAAGCCAAAGAGCCAGTGTTGTGCAAGTCTGTGACCACGTGGCCAGCATGGCTGAACGCCTTTCTGTGCACGCAACACCGCACAGAGCACTTTACCTTCCTGCTTTTTTACGGCAGGACCTATTTATTTACTTGCATTTCCATGCTGTCAAGCGGCTAGGTTGGCAGGAGCCTGGGGTTAGCGACGTGGCACCTGCAGTTCGAACTGCCACGCTGCCGACTTTGCAGCCAACAGTTTTCAGCGCTCTAGCCCACTGGGAAAACAAGGCCCCTGGCACCCTCCCGCTGCCTTTCAGTCCTCCTTTCCCCTAAGGCTTGGCAACGGCACCTCCTCCGCCGCCGCGCACCAGGCAAGCGGTAAAGCAGGCAGGCAGGCGGGCAGGAGTATGGTGGCCGCGGTGCCCTCCTCCCCCCTCTACCTTGCTTTAGTGGGAAAGGTGTAAGGCACGTGTGCTACTGCATGTGCGTGCACACACACACACACACACACACACACACACACATCCGCATGCCCGTGCATGCACCCACCCCATGCCCTCAGGGATCGCTCCCCCCCCCCCATTGCTGGGTGGGTGCGATGTGCGGGGGGGGGGCGACAGAAGGGTGCGATAACGAACTTTGTCCCCAGGCACTCCAAATCCTGGCTACGCCTCTGGTTGGGTGTACTGTGATTTTTTTGGGGGGTGGGGTGGGGTTCCTGCATGGCAGGGGGCTGGACCGGATGGCCCTTGAGGTCTCTTCCGACTCTAGGATTCTCTGCTCTCCTTTCCTCCTTCAGCTGAGCATCGACAGCTGCTGGATTGGCTCCATCTCATGCCCGCAGAAGGGCTTCTCCTCCTCCATCGTGGACACCATTGCCACCGAGAGCACCCTCTTCATCCGGCAGAACCAGCTGGTCTATTACTTTACAGGACACTACCCGGTGTTGTACTTGAACACCTCCGGGTCCGGTAGGTGAAGCCGGGGAAAAGCAAACAGCGCCTCCGTACTGGAATGCCTGGATCTTATGCCCGTCCGGCTGTCATGAGTGCCTTTTAAAGACTCCTGGGGGTTATAGTTTGGCCCAGGCCGAAGAGTTCTTCCCTACGAGGCCCCCGAGATTGCTGGTCCTCCAACGTGAGGGCCCTGCTTGTCTGATGCTCCTGGCGAGAGGGAATGGGTGCAGGCATGGCCAAACTTCGCCCCGCCTGATGTTTTGGACCACAACTCCTAGAATTCTAAGCGTAGACTCTCAATGACAAAGGACGGTGGGAGTTGTGGTCCAAAACACCTGGAGGGCCGAAGTTTGGACGTGCCTGGAGGAAAAGTCCATCACAGGTTACAAGCCATGATGGAGAAGATGCGTCATCTCCAGGCTTAAAACCAGGGTACTTCAAGGGCCAGATGCAGGGGAGTGGTATCAGGAGACAGATATCTAGTCTCATGCACTCCCAGATGCATTTGGTGGGGCCACTGTGAGAGACAGGAAGCTGGACTAGGTGGGCTGTTGGCCTGATCCAGCATGACTCTTCTTATGTTCTTATGTTCTTATGCCTGTGCCAAACTTCAGCCCTCCTCATGTTTTGGACCACAACTCCCAGAATTCTAAGCTTAGAGTGCCAATGACAAAGGGCTGTGGGAGTTGTGGTCCAAAACACCTGGAGGGCTGCAGTGCTCTCCAGGGATGAGAACTCGGGTTGTCGGATTCACGGTCATGTCAGAGTTAAGTCCCACCATCAACTTGACTTGGGTTTTCTTTTTCCGGTGCTTCGGACGCCACTTGCATGTCACAGTTTCATTAGTCTTGCCTGTTCCGTCTTTTCACCCCGTGCCTCGTTTTCCCTTGCTTCAAGCACAGTTGCGTCTACAGCCAGTCCAAAGCTTTTGCTTGTAACCTGTTGGCCAAATTCAGGGTGGGCGGGAGGGAGCTTAAGCTGGGGGGGGGGGAGAGGACCCTCTTGCTTTTTTTCCTCCCTGAACCCTTGATTGCAACCTCCTTCTCCTGCTGTTTCCTTTAGAACTCTGGACGCGCGTACTGAACAGCGTCTGCGTGAAAAGGTTAAACCCCGTGTTTTTCCCACAGAACGACTCCGAGTACGTGATCGCGCTCGGAGGCGGCTGGCAGGAAGGCGAATTCTTTCTTATTACTGTAAAAGGTATTTCTCGCGGGCCACCTCAGTATAGAGTGGGCACTATCTTGTAGGGTCAAATCACACATTAAGTGTAATGTGTGCACAATCTTGTAGGGTCAAATCACACATTAAGTGTAATGTGTGCACAATCTTGTAGGGTCAAATCACACATTAAGTGTAATGTGTGCACAATCTTGTAGGGTCAAATCACACATTAAGGGTAATGGTCTCCCCCCCACACACACACCACCCCTGCCTCTTCCATTCTCCTTCCTGTCATGCAGATATTTCAGAACCACATGCCTCAAAAGTCAGGCGTGCAGTGAGGCCCAGTGTTTTAGCTTCTGATGACGAGTTAGAAAACAAAAGGAGACAACTTTACAAAATGAAGATTGAAGGAAGCATATGTTTGACTGTGTTTGAAAAAAAAAACATTGTTGTATGTTACTTTTACTACTGTCAGGAAAGAGTGTGACCAAGGCGGTTACTTCACATCCTTCTTTGTTCCGCGACTAGTTTTGTACCATGACAGCGTTGGTCGCCATCACGTGGTTTTGTCTCTGTTTCAGCGTTCCCATGGTCGGGATAACTTGTCTCATGACAAGTGTTACCTCACAGTCTTGTACTGTGACAAACACTGGATTTGTCTAGCTTCCTTTTCCCTTTTTTTTGGGGGGGGGAGGGGCTTAAAAATTCTTTTTCGATATTTTGCTTCCGAAAAGTCAAAATTAAAAAAAAAAAGCAGACAGTTTTCTGAGAGAAACGAATGTTTTGTTGCGTGGCAGTTGTTTCTACAAGGTGTCTTGTCTCAGAACAGAAAGTGGGAACAAAGAGTGACAAGGGAAAACCCTACCCCAGCACCAGGTACAGGATTGTCGCGCTCAGCACCCATTCTGGGAGCGTGGTCGAGACAAATTTCAGTAGTTGTGTGGCAGACGTGAAGTAACATTTTGTTTTGTACCGCTCCTAAGTGCAACACTAACAGAGACAAAACGGACATGAAGTAACCGTCCAAGTCATTCATAGCTGTCTGGAATCACATACTTACATGTTGTTTTAGCTGTGTTAATCTGGGTAAGCATATCAAAAGCCAAATAAAAATTAAACAGACAGAAACCGTATGGCACCTTAAAAATTATAATGTTTTAAACGTGAGCTCTCTCAAATGAATCTTCTTCTTCAGGCATTTGGAATAAGATATGGTTTTGCTTCAACTGTATCTGAAGAAGTGCAGTTGTCCATGAAAGCTCACATTAAACTGCAACAGCCTTTAAGGCATCACTAGGTTTTTGTCTTTTTTCCAATTTTAAATTTTTATTTGGGGTTTTGCTGGACATATTTACATGTCATTGAGCTTTCCACCGTACAAAAATAAATTTAGCAGTTGGGTCAAGAGTTGATCTTCTGCAGAGGTGTACCAGTTCAACATCCCTCTAAATACCTTGGGTCCATCCCCCAGTATCCTGAGATTTTTTAGTGTACAGTAAGAAACTTTAGGCTTTCTCTCTTGCACACTCCCCTCTTCCTGAGCAGCTGTTTCACCAAATTACCATCCTAAGAGCCCATTGTATGAAACCGTGGCAGTTATAAGCGGGGTCAACCTGTTGTGTAGAGTAGGTACGCTCCATGGAAATAAATACATAAATAAATACATGCCGCAGGAGAAGATGGGGTGGACCATGCCGCCAGGGATGGGACCACCCTGGGAAAAACTTTACACATTGTTTTCCTTGCTTCCTAGATGGAATCGTGACAGCCGCCGGGCCGTTGAGATCGAAGAAGAAGAATGTGTGTGACTTCATGAGATGTAGGTCTTTGAACGTTTTTTGTCGCTTGCTTCTCCACTCACCTCCTCCGGGTCCCCATCGCTGCTCAACCCTGGGAATGGATTCGACTGATGAGGGTTATTTGTGGTTCCTTCTCCTCTTCCGATGTCACTGAGGTTCATGCCATCCTCTCCCCAGGCCTTGTTTTAGGGGTAAAACCCTCTTGCGTAACATTGCACTCAGTTCAGTCTGGTTTGGGCATACCATTGACGGAAAACTAAAAGATTCGTGTCCCCTTGATTTCCTCTTTGTCTGCTTTCGCTTTGCTCCCTTTCTCGTTGGCTCCTCTTTGGCCCTGGCGAGCCTCAGGACGGTGTGGCGCCATCCGACGTGGCTGTCGGTTTGGCGGCGGCGATCCCAGTTTTGGAGGGGGAAATCTGGTGATAGGCTCCCAAAGGCCTCTTAGAACAAGAAGAGTCTGGAGGGAGCCTTAGAATAGAACACAGGCGGATCGGAAGCATTTAATTCGTGTCAACTGAACCTTTCCAGTGCCTGAACTGAGTGACGGCCATTACTTCACATCCATTTTGTACCGCAACAAATTATATTGCGTAATATAATTTGTCGCAGTCGCGTGGTTTTGTTGCTGTTCCTGTGTCTCCAAGGTTGCATTTTATTGTTACGAAACTTATGTGACCTCACGGGGCAATGCCGCATCAAAGCGCATTCTCGTTTCGTTGTTCAGCTAATACATGTTCTCTGCCGACACCTAGTGTCACGATCATTCTGTAAAGCGATACAGCGTTTGGAAACGGAAATCAGCTAAAAGGGCTGCCATTTACTCTTTGAAACAG
Organism: Phrynocephalus versicolor; assembly: GCA_023846285.1. Classification (NCBI taxonomy): domain Eukaryota; kingdom Metazoa; phylum Chordata; class Lepidosauria; order Squamata; family Agamidae; genus Phrynocephalus; species Phrynocephalus versicolor. The sequence goes on from JAHTLZ010000008.1 coordinate 2,882,829, forward strand.
TAACGGAGGGAAACCGCCGTTTCGATATATCTACTGAGTCTGAAAACAAAACAAAACAAAAAAATCAGGGGATCCGAGTGGGGAGAAATAACCAAACGGGGATGATAATGGAAAAGATGCGGAACAAACGATACCCCACTGTGCCATGTACCCGCATAAAAACCACAATAAAATAGAGACAAGTAAAACACTACCCTTAGACCAGGTACAACTTGAGTGCACAGAATCGCCCTTCAGGGGGCGTGGTCGCACTTTATTTTGAATATAGCGCGACGGATGTGGGGGAACAATTTTATATTCTGCAACTGAACGCACTTTCTAGAGCAGTGATGGTGAACCTATGGCACGGGTGCCAAAGGCGGCACTCGGAGCCCTTTCTGTGGGCACCCGACATCGCCCCTTCATAGCCACCTGTATTCAGGTTAAATTACCGTATTGGCCCTTTGCAAAAAAAATTAGTGGATTTTGAATTGCAGTTTGGGCACTCGGTCTCTAAAAGGTTTGCTGTTCTAGAGCAACAAACTGGACATGAAGTAACGGCCTTTATGGAACATTCACTTACATACCAACTTTCTTTCCAACAGGCTCCTGTTGTATTTCCAATAAGATTTTTTTTTAACCTCTTCCAGTTTCGAGATGTTCCATCGTGTATGCTGTCTTCGCGACAGTGCAAAACAAGTTTTATTTGCTGGTATCGGAGGAAGGCACAAAAAATCACTCCATTGTGGCGTACTATAGAGGTGAGGATGTTTGCCCAAAGCACCATTTTCATCAGCATGATTTCTGTTTAACATTGAATAGATGTCGCCTGGGGGAAAAAAATATTGTTATAGGTCCGCAAAGAAGAAGACTAGCCCAGCTAAATTGCTAGCCCCGCTATCAGTGGAACTGAAAGGTGCCCCCATATTTGCCAGAAAACGAGGATGGGACCTCCAGGAAGGTTCAGCCGCCCTCGGAAATAGCTTGAGCACATAAAAAATGTGGCTGCACGAGAACCCGTTACCTTACTTCAAATGTTGCTGGTAGATCTATAAGCTACACCAGCCTGCCCAACAGGTAGACCGCAGGCTACTGGTAGCCCGCAAAGGGTTCAAAAGTAGCCCGCCGGCCATCGATAAAAAATGTGAGGGGATAAGTTCTCCACCCCTCCCTGTCTCAGACGAGCGGGGCAGTTCAAGGGCCATGGCAAATTGAATTCTGTTCCCTCCAGAATAGATTAATTGGTTTTCAATGCATTCATATGGGAAACTGCTGCTCTACTTACAAAAGTTTTTTTACTTATGAGCATGTGCTCGGAACGGATAAAATTCGTAAGTACTGTAGAGATTTTACTATAGCAGCCCTCAGGCACTTTGGGCTGGAAAAAGTAGACCCTGGCCTGTTCAAAGTTGGACAGCCCCTGAGCTACACCATCGTGCCTTCATTCTGACGTTTGGCTTTTTTCTCTTTCTTTTCAGAGGAGGAGTATTTTGAGCAGATTTACGACATCCCACAATTTGTTCCTAAGGGTGAGAGCAACCAGTACCTGTTCTTTCAGCTTTCCTCAGAGCCAGGGAATCCCTCTCCACAGGGTCCAAAGGGGGGGGAGAGTTATAACCCTTGCTTTGTTTGTTCACATGGGTCGAAAGGATGGGGAAAAGATGAAGCTTGGAGTGAGCCTATGGGAGGATGATTAAAGGACAATAAATATCTTTGCAACGTGGGCTTTTTTTTCTTGGCCAAAGTGCCTTGCGAACAGTTCGGAATCCTCCCCCTCCCCCTCCCCTGTGTTAGGCCAAGTCATGGGCGTGTAAGCTGTAAGTGCACTACCACTTTGAGCTTCATCTGCTCTAACATTTGGTAGGAGAGTCCCAGCCTAAGGGCTAGGCTGTGTAGTAAGTATGTATTTGTGTGACCGAGCGAGCTGTGACTTGGTGGCAAAGCGCAGGCATTGCAGGAGGAAAGTTCCGGGCCTCATTCTTTGAATACTTAAGGTTTAGAAAGAAGCCTGCCTTGGAAACCCAGGCGCATTGCTGTGTGTTGTGTTCTAGACCCCCGTGGCACAGTGGTTAAATGCCTGCACTGCAGGTCAAACTGTGCTCACAAACCTGGGGTTCAATCCCAAGTAGCCGGCTGAAGGTGGACTCAGCCTTCCATCCTTCCGAGGTCGGTAAAATGAGTACCCAGCTTGCTGGGGGGGGGGGCAATGTGTAGCCTGCACACTGTAATTAAAAAACAACAACTATAAACTGCCTAGAGACCCCCTTGAAGTGGTATGGGGCAGTATATAAGCAGAACACTTTGCTTTGCTTTGCTTTATTTTATTTTTGCATTTCTAGGACACCCCCCCCCCCCCGCCGAGATCTCACGATGCAGGATGTCAGTGTTTGAAACCAGCAAGATAGATAGACCTTGACCTCTGTTCAATAACTGTTTTGGAATGGCCCACCTTTTGTGCACTTAAGTGCCCCACATCATGTACTTCTCCCCCACCCCACCCCCACCCCCGCCGCCTCTCTTTGCAGCCTCTGATAAAGGGTTTGTCATGCTCTTGGGAATGGAGCACTATACCAACACAACTCTTGTCCCGAGAGGCTTGGCGTACAACCCCTACAACGATATCTTCTACATCTGGGGGAATGTCATCTTACAAAGGTACGGTTGTCTGCCGAAAACCTGCTGGCTTGAATACGGTCCCGGGCGGAAGCTTTGAGGAATTGGACGGAGGGCTAATATCTCCTCACCTATCAATTGCGAAGCTGGCCTCTCATAAAGTAACCAGCTCAGCCTCCCAGCCTTCCGGGGATAGTACGTAGAGTACCCATCTCACTGGGGGTGGGCAGGGATGTGCAGCCTGCACAATTAAATCATAGAGTCCTAGAATCGTGAACTAGGAAGGGGCTTACAAGGATGTCACGTGCAACCTGGTGCTCCAGCCAGGAATACAGCTCAATGGATTGCTGCCAGGTGGTTGTTCAAAGCTCTCTTGCACGCCTCCAGCGTTGGAGCACTCTCCACCTCCCGAGATCATGGGTTCCATTGTTGTACTATTCTAACAGTTAGGAAGTTTTTCCTGATAGTCAGCCGAAAGCTGGGTTCTCTTAATTTGAGCCCATTGTCGTGCGTCCCGCACTCTGGAACAATCAAGAGCAGATCCTGCCTCTCTGCTAGACGATAGCCCTTCAAATATTTGAAAAAATGCTATCCTACGGCCCCTCAGTTTTCTTTTTCCCCCCAGGCGAAACCGGCCCAGTTCTTCCAGCCTTTCCGATGTCCAAACTTTGGCCCTTCTGATGTTTTGGACCCCAAGTCCCAGAATTCTAAGCTTAGATTGCCAATGGCAAAGGACTGTGGGAGTTGCGGCCCAAAACATCTGGAGGGCCGAAGTTTGGACATGCCTATAGGGCAATGGTGTCCAAACTTTGGCCCTCCAGATGTTTTAGACCACAACTCCCACAGTCCTTTCTCACTGGCAATACAGGCTTGGAATACTGGGAGTTGTGGTCCAAAACATCTGGATGGCCAAAGTTTGGACACCCCTGCTATAGGGCATGGTTTTCAGACCCCTGATCATCCTTGGGCCTCTATCATTCATTGGCATCCAAGCCAATGCGATTCTTGGTTGCATCAACAGAACCATAGTGTCTAGATCAAGGGAAGTGATAGTACCACTCTATTCTGCTCTGGTCATACCCCACCTGGAGTCCTGTGTCCAGTTCTGTGCGCCTCAGTTTAAAAAGGATGTTGACAACCTCGAACGGGTGCAGAGGAGGGCCACCAGGATGGTTGAGGGTCTGGAGGAAATGTCTTATGAGGAACGGCTTAGGGAACTGGGAATGTTTAGCCTTTCAAAAAGAAGACTGAGAGGGGATATGATAGCTATGTTTAAATATTTGAAAGGATGTCATATTGAAGAGGAAACAGGTTTGTTTTCCATGGCTTCAGAGACTAGGACTCAGGGAAATGATTTCAAACTGCAGGAAAAGAGATTCCATTTGAAAATTAGGAAGAACTTCATGACGGTTAGAGCTGTTCGGCAGTGGAATATGCTGCCACGGAGGGTGGTGGAGTCTCCTTCTGTGGTGGTTTTTAAGCAGAGGCTGGATGGCCATCTGTCGGAAATATTGTGAAGGGGTTCCTGCATGGCACGGGGTTGGACTAGATGGCCCTTGAGGTCTCTTCCAACTCTATGATTCTATGGTTCTATGATTCTAAGACTATGGTATCACGCCTGGAGTAGAGATCCTAAGAACAACACCTAGTGTGACTAAATAGACCAATTCAGGAATGGCAGTCTCTACCGCACTGGGGACAGGTGTATTCTGTTTCTTGCCCGGTCCTCGAGTTTCGTTCTTTCCATGCCTGCCTCTTTTCCTCTGCCTGTTGGACAAATGCCTCTTCAAATTTATGTAGACCTCAACAGATGGGAAACCCTGACCTCCGATCGCAGGGTCTGGAGGCAAGAGAGAGAGGGCCTCTATCACACTGCACATAAAAAATGCATTTTTAAAAAATGTTTACATTCTTTCCTGGAGTACTGGTCCCCACCATGACGCACTTCAAAAAAACGAATACATGCCTCTGCCACGCCTCCTGAAGAGCGACCCACTGCATTTTCCTGATCCTTGCCCCTCTGGTAGTATTTTTTTGATCCGCATTTTCGGAGAATTGAAGTGCGCATCAAAAGTAAGTTGGGGGTGGCATTGTTAGTGCACATTTTTGTTATTCTGCTCGATTTATTGTGATTTTCTTAAATTCATTTGCTCTTTAAAATAAAAAAAGTGGATTACTGTTATAGGAAAAACAAAAAAAAAATGTTTGTCATGTCCTCCAGCAGTAAAACTAGAAACCCGGCATGCCAGTAATCAAAGCGTATTAATCAATAGATAAGATAGATAGATAGATAGATAGATAGATAGATAGATAGATAGATAGA
>JAHTLZ010000008.1:2895343-2906637 GCA_023846285.1 Phrynocephalus versicolor
CCAGATGTTCCCTGTAAAAATCTTCCATGCCACTCTGGAATCTTTCCAATCCATCCATCCATCCATCCATCCATCCATCCATCCATCCATCCATCTGCCTGTCTGCCTCCATGCCTGCCCACCTGTCCACCTAATTAACTAATTAACATAGTTGAGACGTGAAGGCCAAAAGTCCTTGCGCAAGACGGGAAGGCTGAGTGAACCTTGAGCCTGTTAACCTGGGACTGAACCCCCAGGTTATGGCTGCAGTACAGCAATTGAACCCCTGCACCACAAGGCTCCATAATAACCTGTTACTGAGAGTTGGGAAGGTCTGGAAGAGCCCTCCAGGCCACCACACGAAGTTTGTGGGCTGCTTAACCCTCCCCTCCCCTCTGAACATAGGAACATAAGAACCTAAGAAGAGCCCTGCTGGATCAGGCCAAAAGCCCATCTAGTCCAGCTTCCTGTATCTCTCACCAGATGCGTTAGGAGCGCATGAGAGTAGATATCTGTCTCGTGATAGCACTCCCCTGCATCTGGCCCTTGAAGGACCCTGGTTTTAAGCCTGGAGATGACACATCTCCCTCGTGGTTTGTAACCTGGGATGGACTTTTCCTCCAGGAATCTGTCCAATCCCCTTTGGAAGGCATCCAGGCCAGATGCCATCACCACTTCCTGTGGCAGGGAGTTCCACAGACTAACAACGCGCTGGGTGAATTTTTTTTTTATTTTGTCTGTTCTTACTCTCCCAGCCCTCCATTTGAGTGGATGTCCCCTAGTTCTGATATTTTGTGAGAGGGAGAAGAGCTTCCCTCTATCCACTTGACTCATGCCCTGCATTATTTTGTATGAAAGCCAAAGACTGGCTCTCTCTTACCGTTGACCTTCCTTGCAGGGCACCGTTGTGGTCGGCATCAACATTGGATGCCCTCCGGGCAAGAGGCTGGCCTTTGACATCACCTACACTAAGAACTACACGGAAGAGAAGAACAAGCGGTATTTCGACTGTGTCGAACCAGACCCCGAGATGCCCTGCTTTTACTTCAGCGACGGTAGGTGCAGGGTAGGAGGGGAGAGACAGGTCCGCTGGACTTGGACTCCTGAGAGTCGAGAAATGTAAGCAACAAAAGGACGACGTCTAAATTCCCAACCTCCACGGCTAGCGTGGCCAAAGTTTTTTATGTTTCCTTCTGACCACTCGCGTGCTTGCTTCCTTTGCAGTGTTTTACCCCTTCTTTTTGATCCAAGATATGGTGACGGGAGACTCGGGGCGTTTCAATGGGAGGTAAGGCGGGAGGGATCCCCCCCCCGACATTGGAGCAGAGCTAAGGGCGCTTTTACACGACCCCTAAGATCCGCTGGCAACTTACATTTGGACCAGAGATCTTGGGGGTTTGCTCCTCTTGCTGTGTTCCCACCCCTCTGCACTCCCTTGCTCCTCTCTGTGGTGAGGGGAGGGAGAAAAAAATGCAGGCTCACCTCCTCTCTGCCATCGAGCTGCCCCAGGAAGCATTCCAGTCTCTTAAAGGGGTGGGGTGGGGCAAAAAAAAAAAAAATCAAACAGAAGGCAAGGAGAGCCCGGTACTCACTGCTTTGCAATCTGCATCAGAAATTTTTCAGCTTCAGAGACCAGGTACTTGGAAAATGCGCTGGGACGCACTTAGATGGGCGTGATCGTACTTAATTTTTTAAAAAGTCCGCAGCTGGTGAGAAAACATTTTTAAGCTCCGCATCTGGGAGCCCTTTGCCTCGGATTTTAGGGGTCGTGTAAAAGTGCCCTAAATTGGAATCAGTGGTTTCTTGCCGGGTGCTTTGCTCAGGAGCCTGGGTGATAATGTAGGCAGGGACACTTAGGTCCAAATCAGATCCCTTAATCCTGAGTTTTAAAGTCAGGCTGGAAGAACATAAGAACATATAAGAACAGCCTTGCTGGAAGAGGCCACAGCCCATCCAGTCCAGCATTCTGTCTCACACAGCGGCTCACCATTTGCTTCAGGGTATTCCCAAGCAGATGTCTTCCCCTGCTTACGATTCCCTGCCAATGGAAGCAAAGCTGAAACGCCATAGCTAGTCCATAATAACCCCTTAAAGAGAGTCCGGTTGTTAACTGGACACACAAGAGAAAAGAGAAAGGCTTCTCTGTTTTCTTTTTTTTGAAATTTAAAGGTGCAAAAGATTTTTTACTTCTTTGTTTAAACTCTGTTTCAACCACCTTTCTCCTTAAAAAGACCTAAGGTGGCTTTCAACCATTAAAAGAGAATATCAAAACGGTAAAAGCAGTACATGTCTTAACAGTACTTTAAAAAGAATTAGGCAAATATTCCATTAAAAAGGGTCAGTAAAATCAATACTAAAAGAACATTTGGGGCAAATGTTTGGCACATTCATCCATTGCAAACCAAACACAGCATGAAGCGAATGCAACCCCCACTGAATTGGTTGCTTAGAATGGCCAAGATAGCATGTGGTACTAACTCCTTCAGCTGCATTGACTTGATACAGGATTTGGCCCTTTTTTTTTTGGCTCAAAGGGGAGGGAATAGTCCAGCCGGCCTTGACTTAAAGGGATCGGCCTCATCGCGCTCTGTACAGCTACGGCTCCCAGCCTAGTGGGAAGGGTAACTCACTTCCAGATGCACCTTCTCAGGCAATCAGGGGTTCCTTCCTCATAACACCCTCTTTTTTTAAAGCCTTGATGGAGGGGAAGTGTTTATCCTTTCTCTTAGCCCTTCTGGCTTAGCGTGGGATCTTCGGCGGGGAATGAAATATGAAAAATATTATTTATTTGTTTGTTTGTTTGTTTCATTTCTATACTGCCCATCTTCCAATAGGAACTCTGGGCGGCTTACAGCAATATTAAAATCCACAATAAATAGCAGAACAACAAGTCAACAATACTAGTACAAAAAGAGGGAAAACCCTCAGCAAGAGGCATCGCGGGCGGAAAGGGGAAAAAATTAAGTTAAAAATTAAATTAAAAGGCCAACAAATGCCTCCCTAAAAAGCAAGGTTTTGAGCGCTTTTTTGAAGGCGGGCAGGGACTGTGCAAGGCGCACCTCACTCAGTAGATGGTTCCACAAAGTGGGGCCCACCACAGAGAAGGCACAGTTGCGCATGAGCGACTTCCGCGCCTCGCTGGGTGTGGCCACCCTCAGTGAGCGCGCCTGCAATGTTCTAGTGCAGTGGTGGCCAAACTTTGGCCCTCCAGATGTTCTGGGACCCCAACTCCCACAGTCCTTTGCCATTGGCAATACAGGCTTGGAATTCTGGGAGTTGTGGTCCAGAACATCTGGAGGGCCGAAGTTTGGTCACCACTGTTCTAGTGGGAAAAGAGTAGAAGGATATTTGTACACAACCCCTAAACTCTGCTGCAAATGGCTGCCAAGCTCCGGTGCTTACAATTGTTTCCTCACCAGCTCCGGAGTTTGCAGGAAATTAAGTGCGACCACACCCACCTAAGGGCGTCCCAGCGCACTTTTCATGTACCTGCTCTTGGAGGGTGAAAATCCCCAGATCCGGATGTAATCTGGTCAGTGCCCGGCTCTCCTCGCTTCTGTTTTTTTTTTTTGCCTCCCGCCCCTTTAAGAGATCTGAATGCTGCCGGGAACAGAGGGAGACCAGCAGAACGGAGGTGAGCCGCATTCTTTTGTCCCTTTTTTTCTCCCTCCCCTCACGCAGACAGGATCAAGGATGTGCGGAGGGGTGGGGACACAGGAAGAGCAACGAACCTCCAAGATCTCTGGTCCGAATTTAAGTGGCCAGCAGATCTTAGGGGTCGTGTGAAAAGGCCCGAAGTCTCTCCCCCCTCAACCCCCCCCCAGCTGCTTGGTGTCGCAGGACCGTGGCGGGTTGGGAGGCGGGCAAAGGCAGCGCACTCTGACCTTCTCATGCCTCGGTGTGATTGGCAGCTATATCTTCACCATCATTGGCGGTGGGCCGTATTCGGTGGACAACATCCAATACTACACGGAAGAAGAAGTCCAGCTCTATAACACCTGGAATGGCAGGTGAGGGCAAGGTCAAAGTTCTCCTTCAGCCTAGTAAAGGCACATGAACTCTATAGGATCACCCAAGGGGCAGTGTTTTGTGTGTATGGTTTTTTTCCTCTTCCAAACTCTCCCTTTTTTTCTAGGTCAGAATGATGGAACAGATTTTTTTCCCTGTGTGCTCAGATGATGTGTTGATTTGTGGTGGATGTCTGTGTTTTGGCAACGTAGGCAGCTAGGGCATGATGTTTAGGACGACAAGACCACCCGAACCTACATTCTTTCCCCCTCCCAACCCCCCAATCAACTTGCAAATTTGTTTTTATTTTTTACACCTATGAGATTAACTCTAGACCGCCTTCTCCTGAGCAGAGATGGACATGAACTGCTGTTTTGGTCATTCATTGGTTCATTTCATTTTTCAGTCGAACCGCTGATCCACTCCATTACGGTTGAATCAGCAGGGTGCCGAACCACGGAACAACGGTTTGGCTGGGAAACGAACTGCGACGAAGCGGCGAACCAACCGTTTTGTGCCCATCTCTAATAATCTGTACTGATATATTAGTTTAACGCTAGATCACCTCTCGACGAACCTTTTTAAAGAAAATTGTTACGAGCACAAACTCAGAGGAAACGAAAGGCATTTTTGTGGGAGGTGGTGTGTCTATATTCTACACAAAGAGGGATTTTGGAAATGGTCAGCTTTCCCAGAACTTAATTAAAAACCTCTCAAAATGAAGCAGCACACTATAAAAGGACTGGCGGCGGTGAGTCCAGAGGAAAGACGGCAAAGGAGTGCTGAGGTCCTGTGGACCGAAAGGCGAATTGCGTCGCATCAGGTGTGTGCACCGAATTCATGAATCATTCTGCAGGCCCTCTGTGGTAACTGGCTGGGAATTCAATCTTGGCGATGGAAGAGCTTGAGTAAATCAGCAGTCAGTACAAAATAATGCGGGGCATGAGTAAAGTGGATAGAGGGACGCTCTTCTCCCTCTCACAAAATACCAGAACTAAGGGATATCCACTCAAACTGAGGGTTGGGAGAGTGAGAACAGACCAAAGAAAATATTTTTTTTTACCCAGCGTGTTGCTAGTCTGTGGAACTCCCTGCCGCAAGAGGTGGTGATGGCATCTAGCCTGGATGCCTTCAAAAGGGGATTGGACAGATTCCTGGAGGAAAAGTCCATCACAGGTGACAAACCATGATGGAGACGAGTCATCTCCAGGATTAAAAACCGGGGTACTTCAAGGGCCAGATGCAGGGGAGTGGGATCAGGAGACAGAGATCTAGTCTCGTGCGCTCCCAAAGGCATCTGGTGGGGCCACTGTGAGATCTAGGAAGCTGGACTAGATGGGCCTTTGGCCTGATCCAGCAGGGCAATTCTTATGTCCTTATGTTCTTAATCTGTGTCTCCCTGTTGTCATCGCCCATCTTTCCTTAGATTGGGTTGTTTTTATTTTCTCACCTTTTAGTGACGCGGCCATCTGGCTTCGAGCCGACGGTGAAGAAGACATGGTCAGCTCGGAAGGTTTCCAAGTTCTCTCCCAAGCCAACCCGGGGATCTTGTAAGCCAGCCTTCTGCCCGAGAGGATCAGCCTCAGTGTTTGTGGGGGATCTTGCCAGCCCCTGAAATATAGTCTCCATCCTACGCGCAAGATGCGATTTAAGCCCATTTGTATTAAGCCGCTTGCTTTCCCTTTAAGCAATGATAGGTTCGGAGAATGGTGGAGTTAGAGGAGGGAGCTATGAGGCTGCCGGGTTTCAAACCCAAAGATCCAGATTACAACAGATCGGACAGATGGTGGTCCCATTTTCTCTTGAGTCTTGTCGGAGGGGTCACCCCCGAGGGACGGGCACGAAACTGAAAAATAGAGTTTCGTTTCGTTTTGTTTTTAAATGATTTTTTGTAAAAAAAAATTGTAAGAAATCAAAACAATAACAAAATGATTCGTAACTCTATAAAATGGCGCCCTGTAAGCCTAGAGGCACCAGATTTGGTGGGTAGCTTTTTACCAGGGAGCTATTTTACAGAGTAATGGAATGTTTCATTTTCAAAGGAGAAAATAAGCATTTCGTTTCGTTTCGTAACAAAAACGCGGTTGCCCGTTTTGTTTCGTAACATTTCGAAAGCTTACGAAACGATGAAACAGCGTGTCGTTTTTCATAAGGTGCTCATTGTCTCGTCACCACCTTCCAAGGTCATGGGCTCCATGGTTGCACTGCTCTAACAGTTAAGAAGTTTTTCCTGATATTGAACTGAAATCTGGCTCCCTATATCTTTAGCCCAATTTCGCTCAAAGGGATACCTGTCCAGAAATATTTCTTGTCCCTTTTCCTGTTGGGTCTCCTGTCCCTCAAGCTCTTTTCTCTGCAGGAGGTGGGGAGGGGGGACACACACACAACCATCCCATCATATAACCCTCCTTGAGACAACATCTTTCCTTTTGTAGGTGGGTGTGCCAGACGAATTCTCCCTGTTACGATATTGTTCCCATCAGTATGTCTGCCCCTGAGTACTACTTTGTGGTAAAGGTCTCCAACAGGTAACTTATATCTGATATTTAAAATTAGTAATATTACTGTTAATTTGATTTATGAGGAACTACATTTCGAGGCACCTTTCACTAATTTTAAATAAAAAAAAACATGCAAGGGCACCGTTGCAGAAGTAGATTAAAAAGGAACTATTAAAACTTATTTAAAAAGTTTGTGGCTTTTAATTTGTTACAGGAATTTATTTTTTAAAAAAACTGATGGTCAATTGAAAACTAAAAGGGGCCCTGAGGTTGTGGATCTTATGGTTATTTTTTTTAAATGGGCTAATTAATTTTAATCACATAAGCAAAAAAGAACTCATTCCCCAAAGCAGAGAGATGCTGGCCAGTTTCTGCACTTAGAAAGGTTGGAATCTTTGAATTGAAAGAGGGAGTGAGGTTATTCCTGGACCCCAGCACATCCTGGGGCAGAGTGGAACAGGCAGAGAGATGCATCAAAGCTGTTTCCTCTAGCGATCAGGATCACCAGAGTATAAGAACATACGTAAGAACATAAGAACATAAGACGAGCCATGCTGGATCAGGCCAAAGGCCCATCTAGTCCAGCTTCCTGTATCTTACAGTGGCTCCACCAAATGCCTCTGGGAGGGCACGAGACTAGATATCTGTTTCAGCATCTCTTGGCGTGTTGTTAGTCTGTGGAACTCCCTGCCACAGGATGTGGTGATGGCATCTGGCCTGGATGCCTTCCAAGGGGATTGGACAGATTCCTGGAGGAAAAGTCCATCCCAGGTTACAAACCATGATGGAGATGTATCATCTCCAGGCTTAAAACCAGGGTACTTCAAGGGCCAGATGCAGGGGAGTGGGATCAGGAGACAGATATCTAGTCTCATGCGCTTCCAAACACATCTGGTGAGGCCACTGTGAGATACAGGAAGCTGGACTAGATGGTCCTTTGGCCTGATCCAGTATGGCTCTTCTTATGTTCTTATGTTCATGTATGTTATGTTGACTGAACTCTGTTTCTCGCAGCTGGGCTAGAAACAGACTTCAGTTCTCAGAATTCTCCAGGCTGTGAGCACCCTTTCCAGACTTGGTGGAATCTTGGGAGGCCCCTCCTTCGTCTGGTACTTTCTGAACTACGCCTTGATGAATAACGTAGAAAACCAGAGAGCCACCTGGGCAGTGTTCTCACCATTGCGACATGGAAAGGGAGTTCTAAGACCAAGCCGCTGACCCACGGCAAGACTGCCCTGTTCCAGGAATCGACCTGTACGCCTCCCTTTTTGCCTCCCCAGGGGAGTCGACCAAACCACGTATTGCGACTACGCCTTGGAGTTCATAGTCCATATCCACGGCCTGCGTCTTAGCCCCTCTCGGTCCCTCTTTCTGCTGAAGGTAAGCATTGGAAATTGTTTTTTTCAATCTGTGGTACACTGCCCAGAGCTCCCGAGGGAAAGACGGGCCGTTAATAAGTACAAAAATAAATAAATAAATAAATAGCTGGGCGTTCCCTGTGAAGCCCCTGAAGGCTGGAACCCAGAAGAGGGGGGGGGGTGATGGAGCTGGCAGAGATCCGATGGGCTCAGTGGGGCGTAGGCGGTCCTTTATATATCCAGATCTCAACCCACTTGGCTTCAAAGCAAAGACCAACGCCAGCACTTTAGATTGGAAATGGAACCACCACCCTTATCCGTTCCAAGCCGGTGCCAAATACTGAAAAGCAGGGATTAGGGCAAAAGCTGATTTAATAGCCAATGCTGTTCATAGCATGGTCTCAGGCTCCCTCGAGGGGTCGTTTCTGGTAACTTCATCTTTAAAACTATCTATTTCTAGGCTTTTGCTTGGAATATGTTTAATATTTTCAGGCTGCGGAGAAGCGAATCAGTGGGTACATATATCCCGCAGATATGGAGGCCCTAGTGTACCTGAAACAATACCTATGCCGGTCAATAGCAGCAGTAAAGGGTGGACAGCAGCAGCCTTGCCAATCTAAGCATAACAGACCTTTGCCAAAACGTAAAACCTGCTCAGCGATGCTTTATGACATGGTTCCTTCTTGTAGGCTTTCAGCCTCAGTTGGCCCCTGAACCCGGTGCTGCAACGTGGGCCTTGTAATACGGACCCACTGGCAGGAACACTGGCAGGATGATTCAAGTATTTATTTATTTATTTATTTATTTATTTATTTATTTATTTATTTATTTATTATACCGCCCATCTGGCAGCGAGGTCACTCTGGGCGGTTTACAACAATTGACAAATTCAAACAATTCATACAATAAAACCATAAAATAGCAACACAATAAAAATAAAAATAAAAATAAAAATATTAACGTGACATAAAACAATGCATAATTATTGGCAGGCTAATCAGTTAAAAATCAAGATTTAATGGGTGAACACTGAAATTGCATTATATTTGAGGGATTGTCTGCTTAAATAGCCAAGTTTTTAATAGTTTTAGTAATATGGGGCTTTCTGACAGCTCCAAACCCAAAGGGGTGGTTCCCAGGGTAGCTGACCACGCCAGTAGCCCGGCCTGTTGCTTTGCCTGCAGAAAGACACTGGGCGAATCCCCCATGGACAAGATGTTGAGAACCTCCTCTTCGAGACACGGGAAAATGGCTATTAGTCCGAAAAGATGGAGTTAGGTGGGCCCATCTTTCCAACAGATGGGAAGAGCAACCCATTCTTTGGCCAATCTCCTAAGAGTTCATCCGGGATTCATTTCCTAATCCTTCCCACTTTTGGTGGTATCCATTCATAGAGTGAGCCAGCCATCCCCGAGGTTGTACTTCTGTTCTTGCCCGTAAGAACCAGAAGGCAAAGAGCCGAGAAATTTAAATGTCTCAAAAACAAAACTTGGTTTAAAATTGACCTGAATTTCTTTGGGGGTGGGGTGGGGAATGGAATTATAATTTGCAACTTTCGACCGGCAGCCTCGTTAAACCTCTTATTTGATATGCTGCAGTAGCTCTGTCTTTGAACTGTGCACTTTTGAACTGTGAGTGAATCATAGGCACTGGGCCTAAATTTAGGGTTAGAACCCTAACCCTAACCCTAACCCTAACCCTAACGTGTCTCAGGCCGGTGTCTTTCTGTTCTTTTAAACATATATGATTGCACATGTTTTGACGAGGTCTCTTCGCCATCATAAGCGCTGCTTTGCATTAATGAGTCATGATCGGGCAATTATGCACATGTGCGCACGCGCGCGCACACACACACACACACACACCTCTTAATGAATTTCTCCTTCTGTCGCAAGATCTCCATGGCAGTCACCGTTGGCCTACTCACCGTTTATATCATGATTTATGCCTTCGGCCCCAAAGTTAAGGCTCAAGTCAGCAGGCTGCTCCGTCGGCTGGAGGAGGCCTTTGCCTTCCGAGCTGGTGAGTTGACAGCTTTGAAAAAAAGGAAGAACAAAGAGGTTGGGGAGGGTCCCTGCCTGCACCGAAACGCCCGCCTGTTCTTTCACGCTGCCTCGTGGCCTCCTGTGTCTTTTTGCTTTCCAGCCTCCAGCCTCACTTTCTCCTCCTCGTTCACCAGCCAATCCTCCCTGCCGCACGTGTCTTCGATCGCCAGCCGCACCAACTCGCCGCCGTCCAGACCAAACACCCCGGGCTCAGGTTCAGGGGGAAGGCAGTGACATCGCCGGCACCTTGTTGTCCACCTCTGCCTGCCTTCTACCCCTTCAGTGGCTCTGCCTTTCCTGGCCGTCATTTCAAAGGAGCCCCTCTGGGCTTGCAAGATGAGGAAGATTTGCAGCCCGGGGGTAGCGGGCTGTACTCACATTGCCAGGGTGATTTTTTTTAAAAAAAATAATATTTCAAATTTGTTTTACAATTCCCCCCCCCTCAAAGTTTTACAGTTCTAACATTCTTCAAGGAACGGTAGGAAAAGCCAAAAGTCACATGAATAAACCCTATCTATTTCTGAGATTACACAAGTCGCAGAAGTCAAGGTGTTTGCTTCCACCTGGCCCAGTGGTTCATGGCCCTGGTTCCCCAAATGTTCTTGGACTACCGGACCCAGAATTCCTAGCCAGCACATCTAGGGACAAAGGCCTCTGGGAACTGTAGTCCAAGAACATCTAGGGAGCCGAGGTGGTGGTGGTGGTGGTGGGGGGGGACGTTTGCTTCGGCGGAGGATTGCTACTTTGGCAAGAGGGTGGCTGGGAGAGGATCCTCAGGGTAGCTTTGAAGGGGTCACTTCCACAAACTGCTGCGCTTGTAAGGCGCGCCCTAAGGGAGCCAGGAAGTTTCGAATGCCTACATAGGGTGTGTTACTCTGCATTTTCTTACATCTACGGCCCCTTAGTTGACACTGGGAGTTGTGCCTTGCATCATCATCACCACGCTGCTGCCTCGGTCTCCAGGGCAACCAGCTCCTCCTGGCAACCCCCATGCCTCTGTCTCCATGGCAACTGGAGGCCACCTACTCCATGGCAACAGGCAGTGGCCCACAGGCCTACTTCCCCATCTCCCTCTTACGACAGCCTTGCAGGGTAGCAGCCTCTGGCCCCAACCTTTGGTTTCCTTCTCCAGTCTCAGAGAGGCTCTCTAACCACTGCTCCACACTGCTGGATGCAAATGCAGGAGAAGGCCATGCCTTTATTAGACCACTCATCGTCGTCGTCGTCGTCATCATCATCATCATCATCATCATCGTTGCATCATCATCATCATTTCTAGTGGTCTAATAAGGGTCTCACCTCCTCCCACTTGTTCTTGTGTCAGTACAGCCTTTTCCTGATTTTTTCTGAATACTGGATGATGATGATGATGATGATGATGATGATGATGATGATGATGATGA
>JAHTLZ010000008.1:2906647-2919090 GCA_023846285.1 Phrynocephalus versicolor
TGATGATGATGATGATGATGATGATGATGATGATGATGATGATGATGATGATGCAACTGTAGAACCATCAGGCAACCCAACCCAACCCCGTGCATTAATTTAAGGACTCCAAATCAGGGAGTGAGGAAAGTTCCACCTCCCACCCGCCCCCAGAACCCAGCATGCCCAGATGTCAGGGATGATAGAAACTGTAGTCCTCAATGTCCCCATTCTTCCCTTGGACATAGGATCAGAGTTGCCTCTCCCCCCCCCCCCAATCCCCGGTGCTCTCACTTTCCACTCGTGGACTAGAAAAATCCCTTTCGAGATGCATCTGTCTTACTGCATCTTCCCACGAGGTGGTAGCTGAACTCCACAGACCAGGGAGGCATCGATTTCACCGCTGGAGGCTGCAAAAGTTTGCAAAGGAAACAAAAGAGAATGGCATCTGCCCCCGGAAAGAAAAGCTTTTGGAAGCCCCTGAGGGCTTTGCAACCTCCTCCCCCACCCCAAAAAAACCCTAAAAAAGAGATACATTTACTGATACCTGGTCGTCAGTCACTGTGGGGACACACACACACCCATACACACACACACTGCAAGTTAAGCATCTGGAGCCCCTGTCATTTGCAGACAAGGTGACCGTCTAATTGTGTGTATGTACCCGCATGTGTGGTGGTGGTGGCTCAGTGGACTAAGGCACTGAAACTGTAGACTGCAAAGTCGGCAGTTCGGCGGTTCAAATCCCGGGTGCCACGCAGCGGAGCGAGCTCCCGCTGATAACCCCAGCTCCTGCCAACCTAGCAGTTCGAAAGCATGTTAAATGCAAGTAGATAAATAGGTACCGCCGTAAAAAGCGGGAAGGTAAAACAGTGTTTCCTTGCAGCCATGCCGGCCACATGGCCATGGACTTGCACAGCACTGGCTCTTCCGGCTTAAAAACGGAGATGAGCACTGCCCCTAGAGTCGGACACGACTAGCATGCATATGCGGGGGGAACCTTTACCTTTACCTTTACCCACATGTGTATACCTTTGCATTCTTGGGTGACAGCTCCCCAAACCAGCACCAGCACCAACCAGAAGCTGTGCACACCTACGTCTCGAGTGTTGAATGCATGTGTTCCAATGGAGAGCTGTCCACAAATGGATGGATGCCCATTTTGGAGGACGTTGGCTAGAATATTGTTACCTGGACGCCATACTCTCTCGGCTCCATCCTGCCTCCTGATTTAAGCCCTGTTTGCTGGCCACAGAAAAATTATTTTGACTCAACCCACCCCAACAAACAAACACAGGTGGGTAGTCTATCAGGAGAAGCATGGGTTTTAGTGTCTGTCACCCAGGGTGGAGTCGTTAGTGCTCAACGCAAAGAATAACAACATAATATTTAGCTATTGCTACACGAGCTTGCATCCAGCAGTGGAAGTGTGTGCTGCTTAGGGGTCCCATGCTCTGACGCCCATCTCAACCCCGACATGGACCTCATCCAGCGATGGTGTTGGCAGCGGTCGAACCACCCCAGCGAAGCCCAAGACATCCCCAGATATTTTCCAGGAGTAAAAGAGGGCTTTTCAGCCACCGCGTTGCTCGTCTATTTCTGGAATGCCGCATCAGCCTAGATCTAAGTGACAAGATCTCTCACCGCTGTCTCCCTGCGCGTTGTGGCTCGGTTTTTTTTAATCTGTCGGCAGCGACATAGCATCTTCGCCGGCAGCCAGAGATGCTGCTGGCTCCAGGGATCCAGTAAGCGAGAGAAATAGGGGGGATAAAAAGAGAGGAAGGAGAGAGAGAGAGGGAGAGAGAGCTTTCTCCACTGAGTAAACTCTTTCAAGTCCTAGCACCTTTTCATCACCGTCTGCCATTTATTAATCCATTGCAATTCATTGAAAGGAGCCCACAAAGTGCTTTTTAGGCAGCAGTATTTACTCGGTGGATTTTTTATTTATTTTTGGCCTTTTATTCAGGTAGAATTATGCCAGTCTCTTCTGCCAGTCTAAGAAGAAAATCGGGTAAGGAAAGTAAAAGACACCCTTCTACGTTGTATAACCCCCCCCCCTTTCTTCCACAACACCGTTTCTTGGCCTTTAAAACACACACTGCCTTTGAATCTCATATGACCACCCAGACCTGCCTTCCTCGTTAATTTATTTCGGATGCAAAAAGTGTCCATTTGTCCACGTAGGGATTCCCCCCTCCCAAATATTGTGTAATATTACTTGCAGTGTAACTCGGAGATAGAGAAGAAAAATGAGATATAAGAACTATATTACTGAGCATCATTCTGACCAATATTAATAATACAGTCATCACCATCATTTTACAACTTCCAGTCCAGTCTCTGTCAAGGAGTCCCAGTCGGGAATTGAACTCACAGCCTCTGGCTCTAAATCACCAAGCTATCCAGCAGTTCAATTCTCTGTATGCTTTTCCTCAACCTTTCTGCCCTTATAACCATGACCATATAAACCGTGGTTGGAATACTGTATTCCCTGTACACGAGGAAGTGGACTAGATTTCTAATTTCTAGAATTTTTCCACATTTCACCCCTTTTCCTTTCCAATACCTAAATCCAATCCAAATCGAGAGCTGGCGTTTTCTTACAAAGGCAGGTGGTGACTTCCGTTTTGGGGATCTTGGGAATCCACTTGGGTTTTTTCCCCTGCCCTTTACCTTAGTTCAGGCATGTCCAAACATCAGCCCTTCTGATGTTTTGGGCCACAACTCCCAGAATTCTAAGCTTAGATTGCCAGTTGCAAAGGACTGTGGGAGTTGTGGTCCAAAACATCTGAAGGGCTGAAGTTTGGACATGCCTACCTTAGTTGCTCAAGGTTTTCAACCCATTTCAGCACCTTGGATAGATCACTTCAAGGACTCACTGAAGCAATGGTTCTCAACCTGGGGGTCGGGACCCCTTTTGGGGGTTGAATGACCATTTCACAGGGGTCGCCATGAGCCAGTGAAGAAAAAGGCACAAACGGCTTAGGTCTGGAGGAGGGGAAGAAAAGGGGGGGAAGAGAGTGAGTTACAGCTTGATAGGTTGGCAAGGATGTCAGTCAATAGCACCGGAGGCTGCGATTGGCTGAGGGTGCCTGTATAGAGGGAAGTTCTCTATGGCACCTGCGGCAGTGGACTGCCAAAGGGGGCTTGTGGCCATTTCCAAGCAGGGCAAGGGGGTCACCATAACATGAGGAACTGTATTAAGTAAAGAGTCAGGGCATGAGGAAGGTTGGGAACCACTGCTTTAAAGTTGCTCAAGGGTCTGAACCTATTTCAGCACCATGGATAGCTCACTTCAAGAACAAACTGAATCCTGGCTCCACTGGACACAAAATGCTGCATTTTGCGACCCAAATTGGCTATTAGGCTCTTAAGGCCACGTTTTCTTGGGGGCATGTATGAGAATAGTAATTGTCCAAGGTAAGTTGGTGGAAGCGCAAGTCAACAGGGAAAAGGGAAAAGAGAACAAAATGGATCACTGACATTATAATGTATGAGTGCCACATTGTACCCTTTTGGGGGCGGGGGAATTAATCCACTG
Organism: Phrynocephalus versicolor; assembly: GCA_023846285.1. NCBI lineage: Eukaryota > Metazoa > Chordata > Lepidosauria > Squamata > Agamidae > Phrynocephalus > Phrynocephalus versicolor. Next base: position 2,910,168 of record JAHTLZ010000008.1, read on the forward strand.
AAACTCTAACTGGTGAATTCATGCAAGTTGGTGGGGGTAAACTTGATGAATGAATGTGGAGATGACATAGCTACCCTCCCTGGTTAAATTTGATGGAAAGGAGAAAAACTCGGGTGCCAAAGTCTTACACCCACTTAGATGATGGTCAGCTTGCTGAATTCAGTCGGACTTTCAATGAAACCCAACCTTCTTCCAATGTGGCAGTTCCATTACAACACCTAAATCCAGCCTCTTCTTAAATCTCTAACAAAGGCAAGGCCATTCGTTCCCAGGGCAGTCTGTCCCACTCTCAAATGCTAGGGATCTTTAGGAAAGGTATGGAAAATAAGCCAACAAGTGTCATTTCCCCCCCTCCAAAGTAACTTTCTAACCCGCTGTCAATCCTTTGCTTGTTGAACTTTATGTGCTCCTTATAGATAGCCTTTAAGAGAAATTCTGTAGGGTGTTTGGATTCTCTCACTTGACGGTAAACAAGTGGAGAGGCTGCAGAGCTGGAGAAGATGAGGGAGGGCTTCAGGAGGCACCCGAAGGCCATCCAAAGGTACAGCTTTCCACCTTCGCCCCCATCAAGAATTAAAGAAAGAATGTACCGTATTTCTTCTCCTCTATGTTCCCACTCTAGGTCTTTACTGGCAAGTTATTTTTAGCTGCTATTAACCTCCCGCCTCCCACTGTTAGGGCCTCTCTGCCATTGCTGGAGGCCGCGGCCAATTTGTCTAATTAAAGAGAATTAAGGAAGAAGTGTCCCCAATTAAAGCAGGAGAAATCGTCTCTTTTGGAGGTAGGTTTTTTTGGCTACGGGTGTCAAAGAGAATTAGCAGAGATGGAGACCTGTTCCAGCTTTGAAGGGGTTCAAAGGAAGGAAAACTTCTCTGCTTCGAGAAGAAGGGTCCGGGTTAATTGGAGAGGGGTTCGGCTTCCCCGAGAAAGAGGCCGTGTAGGTGCCTTCCAAGGGGGGAAAACACTAAAAAGCAAATTAAAAGCAAAATCCTTTGCGTGTCGATAGGTGTCCCCACCCACCCCTAGCAGCGAATGTGTTTCTGTGTTACACAGGAATGTGTGCATCAAGTATTGAGGGCGTCATCTAGATTCAGGAGATTTTCAACCAATTTCAACAAATTTAGGGATTATCTTCTTCTTAACATAGTTTCATCAGGGTTCCGTGCACTCACAGTCAAGTCACCAGCCTAAAGAGTTTGTGTATGGTTGTTTTCTCCTGCACTTGGAAAACGTATCTTTTTGGGCTCTCCTTTTCCAGGTCCACACGCCCGGGGCTGTGTTGAGGGAGGGATCCTGGAATTTGGCTTCTGAAACCTGTACCCCTTCAGAGCTTGATTCCATAGGGCATTTCATACCCCACTGGCTGAGGTGGAGCAATAGGACTGCACATTATGAGGCTCTTTAGCTCATCTTGCCTACATCACGCTCTTATTTTGGGAGGCAGAGGAAGGCTCACTTCCTCGCAGATTTCTGCCAATTGAATTAGGGCACAGGAAGAGAGAGAGGGACAGGAAAAACCTTTCTCCGTTCTGCATTTATTATTTATTTTTTGAGCTGGCAGGCTGGGGAGGAGTAAAAAAAGCAAGCTGTTGCTTTTACTGGGACTGATGTTGCTTAAGGAGTCTCCTGCCTCCTCTCCCCCATCTTTTCCTTTTCCTTTCCTTTCCTTTCCCTTTGTTTGTTTGTTTGTTCATTCATTCATTCATTTGTTCGTTCCTTCATTTGTTCGTTCATTCCTTCCTTCCTTCATTTGTTCGTTCCTTCATTTGTTCGTTCATTTATTCATTCGTTCCTTCCTTCGTTCCTTCCTTCGTTCCTTCCTTCCTTCCTTTGTTTTTCCCTGTCTATCCTATCTTCCTTCCTTCCTTCCTTCCTTCCTTCCTTCCTTCCTTGTACAGTTCCATTTTTAGTTCCCACCTGCTTAGCCCGTGAGGTCGGAATTTAGTGGGTTATCCCCAAGCCTGTTGGAAACTGTGCCAAGTGTTGCAGGAATTTCGTGAGGCTTAAGAGAGGAAGGAGCAGGGAGTGGAGCAGAGGACTCACACCCAACCACAGTCCTGCTGTCTTGGGCAAATGGGTAGAGGCCAAGGATTCAGAAGGGAAGACAGAAAAGGAAAAAACAAAACAAAACAGGGGCTTAGGGAGTGGAGAAGGGAGCCAAGAGAAGGCTGTTGGAACAAAGTTTGTGAAAAATCTCATAGATCAGAATCTTACAATGGACAACGATGGTGCACATCATAATAGTTTTTATGATTGCTTGCCCTGTCTCCATCAGGCCTGCCTAGATCAAATACTCAATTATGCAATCAGAGGTCAGCCCAGCATATGATGGGCAGCTTGTTTTGATTTCGTTGAGTTGTTTTCAACTTCATGCATCTTGCAAAATCCACCCGGGTTTTCTCCCTAGCATTGTCGTCGAAACCTTGCGTTGTCTCCTTAACGTTGGCGCATATTTGCCTGGGCTGCATCCGTTTCACACTTCTATCCCACTGACTTGTCAGTTGCTTGAGACCCTCCCTGCCTCCCTCTCCTTTGCACATCCCGAAATCCATGCATCGTTTTGTATGCACTTCGAAATGCTCCATTCGTTTCTCAAATAGTGCTTTTCCCGCTTGCTCGGAAGTGGTAAAAGGATCCCTTTTGTCAAAAACGGTTGAACTCAACCAAACTTGTCACCCTTTCTCTTGTTAGAATTTCTTTTGGAGTCTCCGTAATATTCCGCAGAGCCCCCGAAAAAGTAGACTTTCTCTACTGACACGTCTGTTCTCCACTGAGCCGCTGGAGGTCACCAAAAATCCACCAATTCAGACTGGAATCCCTGCTGATCCCCAAAAGAACTCAGCTTGGTTCAAACTTTCCCCAAACAGGTCAAATCCGACATCCACTCTTTCTTCTCACAGGGAAATTCCTGCAGGATCCAAAAAATCTACAGCAAATGGTCTAATAGTTCTGATTCAACCTGGTGGTTGTGGTGGTGGTGGTAATTTGCAGCTTGCCTACATCCACACAATGGCACAACCCATCTTGTTTTCCAAAGAAAGATCGGGAGAAAAACTAGTTGCTGAACCAGGATCTGTATTATGTCTTGTTCTGGGGATTGGATGAGGTCTGGCAGAGTAGCTACAGGCTTTGTTCACCAACCAAATTTAAGATGCTAAGGGCCCATTCTTGATAGGTTTCAGCACCTTAGGCCATTGTTCACCTTAAGGCTATGGATACTATTGTCTCCCTAACAAGCCTATTCAGGCCATTGTTCATCTTATGAGCCTAATTCAGGCCAGGGTGACAAGAGGTCAAAGCTGCCTATAAGATGGAGGATTTGCACCAGCTGTATTCAGACCGATGAAGCTGTTTGGATGAACAGCGAAACGTTTCTATCTCTCAAAAAAGAAGTCCAGTAGCCATGACTCAACTTCCAGATAAACTCACCTGGATGACTGGGAATCTTCACAGGCAAGCTGTTATAGAGGAAACCTCCGGGTTGGGGAGGCAGGACATCTCTCAATGCTATTTGCAGGGAATCGTAAGCAAGTGAAGACATCTGCTTGGGAATACCCTGAAGCAAATGGTGAGCCGCTGTGTGAGACAGAATGCTGGACTGGATGGGCTGTGGACTGTTCCAGCAAGGCAGTTCTTATGTGCTTCTGTTCTTAGACGAAATACTGTTTGCAATGGGTTCACATAGACTTTGTGTTTATGACTACTTATAACTGTGTTGCTTTAATGTCATGTTGTCTATTAATGCTGTAAGATTTCCCTTAATTCCTTGTTCTCAATTACTTGAACCTGTCTTCATTGTACCGGACTGCATATTATCCCTCATTACTGTAAGCCACCTTGGGTCCTTTTCCAGGGAGGAAGGGGGGGGGTGAAAATACTCTTAAAATAAATAATAAAATAAATAAACAAGGTGCAACCAGCCAATAGCTCGTCATGGTTAGAGTATTGGATGAACGCTCAGATGTCCTGGGTTCCAGTCTCTAACCAGCCATGGAACTCAGTGGCTGACTCTGGGCCAGTGAGGAAAGGTGGCACATAAATGTAAGAAATACACCGACCAGCCAACCAACCAGCTGAACATCTGTGGGCAGCCTGAGGTTCCCTAATTTTAACTGGGGTGGGGTGGGGGTGGGGAACCAAACAAATCACAAAGGACATGGTGGAGAGCTCTACCCCAGGGGTGTGAGAGAGAATCTCGGGAGCATTACGCAATCTTTGTCCTCTCAAGAGGGCAACTGGTTTACCAACCCACCATGGTTGGAAGAGGTGTCCAAACCAAAGCCATGCCTATGAGGTCAACCCATTTAGTCGGGAGCAAAGGGGAGGGTAGAGCCAGCCTGGGTGGCCTTGGTCAAACTGTACAGTCCCAGGACACAACCAGAAGAAACCATTGCTGAGTATTGCCTACCTGGAAAACTTTGGAAAAGGTTGTCCTAAGTCAGAAATGACTCAATGCCACACCGTTGTTGGTGGTGGTTATTGCTGCTGCTGCTGCTGCTGCTGTTGGGATGATGATGATGATGATGATGATGATGCATTTTTTTCTTTTAACCTGATACATATCAGCCTTTCAGAGCTCATTTTTATACAGGGACACTTAGCTCCAATATACTGCATTTATAACCATCCCCCCACCCGCAAAAAACAGAGAAAATATTTCATCCCTTCAAACGTGTTTTTATTTTATTTATTTTGATTGTTTTGACAGAGAAGCCACTAATAAGCTCCATAAACTAAATTATAGAAATGTTGCCCCGCCGTGGGATAATTATCTTTTTTTTATTTAGTTAGTTGCAATATTGATATTCTGTCATCCTGCACTGTAGTCTACATGGTGCTTAACATCAGTATAACAGCATTCCCCTCCCCCCAATAAACAAAAACTCACTAAAACCTGTGAATATTAAATCCAAACAGCAAAACTACAAAAGAAAATGTATGGAGAAGCAGGCATCTCTTGAAGCTAGTTTCTACACAACGTTATGAAGACAGAGAGAGAGAGAGAGATTTAACTCTAGGGTCAAACGAGTATCTTTTAAGATGTTATCCTCCTGTCAAGGCGCCACCACCGAGAAGGTCTTGTTAACGAGAGCCATAACGAGTAATTTTTAATGTCCTGGCCGGCTTTGGTCCCCTATTAGTTCACTCTGGGACATGTGAAATTGACGTACACAAGGAGAAGTCGGATCAATGAGGAGGACCCTTGAGTGCCACATTCAGCACGGCACTGAGACCCTCTCCGGTTTTGTGCCCGAACTTCGGTCTGGGAAGGCGAGGCTGAGGGCAATTAGCCAGGCTTAGGGTGGACGGGTTCTGCCTTTCCAGCAGCCAATATTGGGCAGGTGTTCTTCTGTCCTTCCCGGGGTCAGTGGTCTAAATCCCGATGGCCAGCCCTCTGCAGTATTATCACGGTGCACCATTTGGGGAGTGCTGTCAATCATGCCCTACGAAAGGCTTTGGCCACAGAGAAGATTTGCTGGGAAAATGGTATAAAAAGGTTTCCTTCTTACATCAAGGGCCGTCCTTACTGGTGAAGAACTCTCTCTCTCTCTCTCTCTCTCTCTCTCTGATTCCTTCTCTTTCTTTTTCATGCTCTCTCTCTCTCTCTCTCTCTCTCCCTCCCCAGCCTTCATGCTAGACCTGATTTGTCCTCTGCAAAATTTTTCCTCTCTCTCTCTCTCTCTCTCTCTCTCTCTCTCCCTTCCTCCAGCTCAGTCTCACCCGAACTTCCTCGTCTAACATGATAACGGTGGGACCTCTTCCAACAATAGAGGAATTGTGAAGCCAAGAAAGACGAGGAGGGAAATAGAATAGAGGCGTCTCAGAGGGATATGATTTTGCCAACATCCAGGGCTTGACCTCCATCGCTCCTTCCATTGTGAGCTTTTATGCCCAAAATATGATTTCCAAAAGGGATTAACAACTTCAAAAGGCAAGCGGGCTTTGATGCCAGGGCTCCTAAAACCTTCATTCAAATCTTTTTAGTGAGTTTCTATATATATTTTATTTCGAGCAAACCTGATTAAATTTCCCCATTGTCCTTAATGACATGCTTCGGTCCCTTCACTTTTTTTAAATAAAATAAAATAAAATAAAATAATTATAATATCAAAAAGTGGTGCGGAAAACTTTTCTGCTTCTGCTGGTTTTTTTTTTAATGCTGTTCAAAAGAAAAAAAGAAAAAAAAGAAGGCTTCCATCTCTTTCATTTTGGTGCCGAATGACAGGAAAAACAGAAGAATTTATATATTCAGATTTTTATAGAATGAGAGCAGAGTTGCCACTGGGAATTAGGAGCCAGGTGGAATAAATTCCATCCTTCTTTCTGCTACAAACCCTGCCGATGGCTGAATAGAGCTACTTCCCTTTCCTAAAACCTTTTCCAAAAGGTCCCCGACAAAACCCAGGTCCTAAACTGCAGCCGCTTTCTACGGAGCTGCCATTGCAATGGTGACCCCACAGTAGGATCAATTTCAGATTGAACTTGGGCGCCTGCGTGGGTGGGGTAGTGTTGTTTCCATTTCTTTAGCCTGCCGTACCTAACTCCAAAATGGGAAGATAAGGATCCTGCCAGAGATGAGGGATATGTAAGATTTTGAGAACAGACATGACTCTCTGGCTACCAGAGTCCGGAAGCGTTGCCAACCCCTTGCTGCCAACCCTTTTAACCAGGTCAGCTGGGGGCAGGTCTGACCCTGCCGTCTGGCAGAGAGAGGTCATCTTGGCTGCCTGTAATTGGGAAGAGGTCGTATTTCCTGGGCAGACCGGTGTAGACCCAGGGCTGACCTTTCACCTTCCACGTCCCGTGGCCTTGATGGCTCCCATATGGACTCGATGGGTGTGCCCAAAGATGGCCCTGGATGAATTTCTTTTAAAAATCTACCTGCTTCTTTTTGCCCTTTTTTTTAAAAAAAAGAAATGTGTTTGCAAGGACACAATAGGCAGAGGAAACCAGGTGCAAGAACGTCACCAATAAGCATGTTGAGATGGCACTCGTTAAACCCTTCTGCTGTGGCAGAGAAGGGGCTTCTTCCAGGCACACCAATTGGCTGCCTGAAAAGATCAGCTTTTTAAAACCGGCAAGGTTCTAGTCCTTATTCTTCCAGAGAGAGGCTTGAAAAAAGCATGAGCGTGGTTTAGCAAGAGGCAGGAAGACAGATGTTCTAGCTTTGGCAGGGGTACCCTGAGCGCCCTTCCCTGTCACGATGCTGGGTCAGGTTGAGCCGGCCATGTGTTTTTTGGGGTGGGGGGCTTGGTTTTGGTTCGGACGATCCGGAACACCTTTGTCCACAGCAGAGGAAGCACCGGGGGCTTTGTCCTTGACGGGTACAGTCTCGGCGCTGAGCCGCACGGCACAACGGATGTACGGACGTGTGGATGGGGCCACGGCCATCCCACCTTTTCTTCTGCCAAGGCAGACTAAATACAGGAAGCAGGAGGTCAGAACCAATGACCAGCCAGCCAGAGCAGGCGACAAGGAGGAGGCCGGGGAGTGACCCCCCCCCCCGGGGCATTTGCCCCTGCCCTGGCTGCCTCCTTTCGCAGCCAGGCCAAATAGGACAAACACTACCATTTAGGAACCCGCTCTCATCCCATTGGGCAGAAGGGCAGATGCTGCACAATTAGAGAGCGCATGGGGCGCTGAAATCAAGATTACCCCTGCAGCCCTCCAAGGAAAGCTGCCGTTGTTCAAAAGGACCATTGTTTCCATCTAAAGCAGCTCTCTCTCTCTCTCTCTCTGTCTGTCTGTCTGTCTGTCTCTCTCTCTCTCTCTCTCTCTCTCTCTGTGTGTGTGTGTGTGCATGTGTGTGTGTTTGCACACAGGCAGGGGAATTGACTTGAGGAGGTCAAACAGTGGTGCATGACTGTGTATGCATCACGTGTTTTCAGATATCAGTTGTGGAATTTGTCTGTGAAGATTCTCAGTCATCCAGGTGAGTTTATCTGGAAGTTGAGTCATGGCTACTGGACTTCTTTTTTTGAGAGATAGATTTTTGAGAGATAGATCTCTCTCTCTCTCTCAAAAAAAAAAAAAAAAGAAGTCCAGTAGCCATGATGACTCAACTTCCAGACAGTTGTAGAATTGTGCCCATGATTTTCAAAGCAAAGCGTTCTGCTTATATAATGCCCCGTACCACTTCAAGTAGTCTCTGGGCAGTTTACAGTTTAATGACAGTATGCAGGCTTTCCTTAACGTTTCTAGGTGCCCTCCCTTTTCAATGTGTTGATTGAGTCCTTATAGAACTGGAGGGATGGCACACGTACGGTTCACCTTTTTCAGGGGTTAAAAAAAATCCCCCACTTCTTATCAAAGAACAAGCACAAGAGGGCGAACGTATAGGACAAGTGTGGCTTCTCATGAGGATGATGATGGTGGTGATGATGCAGCTCAGTGGCAGAGTGCCAGCTCCTTGTGCAAAATATCTAATTCCTCAGTGTGTCCAGGTAAGTCTGTAAAACACCCCTACCTGAAACCTCAGAGAACTGTTGTGAGTCGTGTTGACAATACAAAAGGAACGCCATATCTGCTGGGGATTGGCTGGAAGCACTCCCAACGATACCAAAAACTGTGGCAAACTGCACACACTAGTAAAAACAACAACTCCAAAACCAAAACAAATGGAAAATGGAAAAAAAAAGACACCCAGAAAAACTCTTTTCACATGCGTTATCAGAACTGATCACTAGAGGACACTAGAGGTCATGCTATATGTATTCCTCATCAGCAAACATTCATAGTACTTGGATGGGAGACCACCAGGGAATAACAGGTGCTTGTAGGTGCCTGGAGTAGGAACTGGCAAGCCACTCCAGTATTCCTTCCAAGAAAACTCCATGGACATGGGGTCACAAAGAGTTGGTCACAACTGTAATGACAGAGAGAGAGAGAGAGAGAGAGAGAGAGAGAGAGAGAGAGAGAGAGA
>JAHTLZ010000008.1:2952123-2969624 GCA_023846285.1 Phrynocephalus versicolor
GATAGATAGATAGATAGATAGATAGATAGATAGATAGATAGATAGATTATGTTGCAAATGCAGAGTGAATACTGTTAGTTGGAATTCTTCTTTTTCTGTTCCAGCCATCCACTCCATTTTTGTGTTTGTGTTTATACAGTATACACTTTCTCTCACATTTTTTTTCTCCTCAGCTTTTTTCCCCCTTCCAGAATTCAAAGTACATGGACTTGTTTGTTTAATTGCCAGCCTGCAACTTCCCATCGCCTTATCAGCCCCGGATCTGAAGGAATTAATTGAGTGTTAACGCATTTTATCTTTGAACAAACGAGGCCCCCAAATCTCTCTACTAATTGCCTTGGCCTGGCTGAGAGGCGGTAATTATCTCTACATTAGATGGAAATTTCTCCGCTGACTTGTTGGAAAAGAGCAAGGAAGGGAAGGGAGAGAGAGAGAGAGAGAGAGAGAGAGAGAGAGAGAGAGAGAAATCTGGAAAAGAAAATAACTGTGCAGTGGCAAAGTGGGGAAGGGGGGACCCAAACCATCCTGGGTGAACATCCACAAACCAAACCCAATGGTAAGAGTTTCAGAAGCATCTCACTGGATCTCACACACACCGCTAAAAAAATCCATCATATCCCCAAGTCCTCAGGCGGCAGCATCGGAAGCAGCTCAAAGAGGCCGGCCACAGGAGGTCACCCGTCTATAGGCAGTCCATGGGTTAGTTTGAAAGTGAATGGTGCCCTTTGGAGCCTTGAAAGAAAGGAAGGAAGGGAGGAAGGAAGAGAGAAAGAAAGAAAGAAAGAAAGAAAGAAAGAAAGAAAGAAAGAAAGAAAGAAGGAAGGAAGGAAGGAAAGAAAGAAAGAAAGAAAGAAAGAAAGAAAGAAAGAAAGAAGGAAGGTATCCACAAATAAAGTTTTGTGGCACCTTCAAGACACAAATCTATATGGCACGAGGTGTTATGAATTGTAGCATGGAAATTCCATGCATCCTGAGCCTGACATGGCAGCTGCTGGTTAGGATAATATTGGTCCTTCCTATCTTCTCACCACCCACCCAAAAGCCCCGTGGTGCCCTGCCTGGTGAAGGGTCCTATTGGACCCGAAAGCTCACACGTTTCTCAGAGGTTTGCAGTCCTGAAAAGGTGATCAGCCACCGTGCTGTGCGTTTTTTGGTTTCAGAGCCACAGCCTGCGATCCGTCGTCCTTTTTCGCACCATCCGGTCTCAGTCTTTCCCCGTTTAGCTCCGTTCAAGGAAAGGGAAGGGGAAATTGGTTTGATCCTGACCTCCTTCCTGAAAATTAAATGGAAAGGAAGCCCGAGTTGGCTATTGCAGAGGCAGCTTCCTAAGCCCCGATGGTGGAACCCACCTAGACCTCTCGCGGGGAGAGAGCAACGCTTTATTAGCACAGGGGTGTTAGAGAGTTGATACTGTGTGAGCCGAAAGGATGGTGAGGTGGAAATGAGGCCTTTCAAGGGGTCCTGTTTGGCAAAGCGGTGCCGATATTCACATGACAGCTTGGAGGCAGACTGCCAGGGTGGAGAAGGGGGAACGGGTTACCCTTTCCCCCCCTCCTAGTACTTAAAAACATCTTTGTGGAAGGGGTCGTGAAGCTCCACCTGACTCAGTGGCTTGAGGCTCTGGCTTTGGAGCCAGAATTTGGCAGTTCAAATCCCCCACTGGGTCCCATGGAGAGGGGCTGGGGTGGATTATTTATTTATTTATTTATTTATTTATTTATTTATTTATTTATTTATTTACAATATTTTTTTTTAGCCGCCCCACTACCAGGTGGTCTCTGGGCGGCATACAGTAATATGCCAAAGCTATAAAACAATGAGACAACATGACTGTTAAAACTATAAAATACAATACAGTGGTGCCCCGATTTAAGAGGCGCTCGACTTAAGAGCCGCTCGACTTAAGAGCAGAAAATTGTTGGTGTTTTAACTGCCGCCTTACAAATTTTAGATATGGTCTGCTCGACTTAACAAATATTTTTAACTCATTTTTTCCAATTTTTTTTTAGATAGGTACCCTGACTGAAGAGTAGTTTGACTTAAGAGCATGCATTCAGAACGGATTAAATTGGTAAGTCGAAGTGCCGCTCTATAGGTTAAAACAATGGACATACAGTGCAACTTATAAAACTCTGCTGCTCACTACGAGTCCAGCTAAAACACTGTCTAATTAAAATGCTGGCTGACCAAGAGGGTCTTTGCCTGGCGCCGAAAAGCCAAAAGTGCCGGTGCCAGGCGGATCTCCATAGGGAGGGCATTCCAAAGTGGGTGGGGGGGGCAACCACCGAGAAGGCCCTGTTTCTGCACGCCATCCCCCTCACCTCTTGGAGGGATGGCACCTTCAGCAGAGACTCCTGGCCTGATCTTAGAGCACGGGCAGTCTCCTATGGAAGAAGGCGGTTCTTTAGGTACCCAGGTCCTAAGCCAGGCATATCCAAACTTCGGCCCTCCAGATGTTTTTGGACCACAACTCCCACAGTCCTTTGTCATTGGCAATCTAAGCTTAGAATTCTGGGAGTTGTGGCCCAAAACATCAGGAGCGCCAAAGTTTGGACATGCCTGTCCTAAGCACAGTGATCTCTAGGGTCCCTCCCAGCTCTGGGGTTCAAAGGTAATGATGATGATAACATATGCTTTTGCAATTTTCGGGCAGATTTTTTTTTCTGACTTCTTGCCTCCTCGGCCCACTAGATTTTGGATCAACTAGAGAACGTTTGTGACATTTTCGTGTATTGGAATGACACCTGAGTTCTGTTTCAGCTTAAGTGAATCACCGGGCGGCTCCCCCCCCCCACTTTGAAACTTGAACCTTATTTGTCATGGGTTTCAAATGACCAAAGCGCCGAGACCCTGATTTGGATGGAGTTCTGTTTCAAGCCAATAAATAAATAACCTCCCTGCCCGTTGAAATGATTGATTATATATAGGCCATCTGTAGGAGGAATCAGTCTAACACCTTCCTATTTAACAACAACAAACAAACACACTGATAATAATAATAGAAAGAAGAACAACAATTGCCTATCTGTCCCTTTCTTTCTGCACACTTTGGAAGAAAAACGCAAAGGATAAATAAAATTAATATTTGTAAAAATCCTAAAACTTCAAAATAGAAAATGGAAAAAAATATAAATAGGAAAAAAAGGTGCCTAAAAGACCAACTCCTTTTTCCTTGGACCTTTGCTACAGACTTTCCCATACAAAAGAGACAGACTAACCCCCACCCCAATAAATGGCTACTCTCTTTGCATGAACCTACGGAGTTTAGAAAAGTTATATTTCCTCCCCCATCCATGATTGTTAGAACTCTCCAGTCAGCAGGGCTGGCTCCCCCAAGCTTTCGGTCATAGGGGATTGTCTTAGGTCTGGTGACCAATTAGAAATTCTTTTTGTTTGTTAATCATCTTCCCTTTAAAAAAATTAATTTAATTTAAATGTATTTGCGCATCACCAGCCCCTGAATCTATGTTCCTGTTTAGCATACCACTGGAAATGGGATGGTAAAAGTTGTAGTATCGCAACTCATTAAATCCAAAGGGTTTTACATATTTTCCCCCTTCCTTGTTTCCGTGGGTTCAGAGACCCAGAACAACTTCTCAAATAAGGTTGATCCCCACAGTTTGCATCTCCACTGATGGACTGCTATTTTAATGAATGAATTAAAATTAATTATCATGGAGCCCTCACAATCCAAACTGCAGCTAATTAATCTCCGGCTAGATCAACTAAACTCTCCCAACCCAAACAAATAATAAGGACCAGAAGCATGTGCATGGCCCCATTTGGTGCATTAAAAGATGGACCGGATTATCCATGGCGGCTTTGTGGTGTCGTCATAATGGTACATTTGTGGTGCAGAATTTCACATGTTTTAAGTCATGGAGTTATTTTTTCCCCTCTTTGCACAACCGAAACAGAGGGAAAATATTGTGGCCTTTTAAAGACGAACAGATTTGTCTCGCAAATGCAAGAGCTAGGGGGGTAGCTTTATTGAACTACTAAATTTAAAAGAAATAGCAAGCTTTCATGGATAAAAACCTACTTTCTCAGCCTGGGTATTGCCCTATATTTTTGAAGAGGGCAGGGGGGAAATGGTCCCCTCCCCCCAAAAAATCCTAAAACTTGGGTCCTTTCCCAAGAAGAAAGATGTGGTAAAAATACTCTTAAACAAACAAACAAACAAACAAACAAACAAACAAACAAACAAACAAACAAACAAACAAACAAACAAACAAACAAATAAATGCTTTGCAGATATTCGTGCTGAATAGGTACCAGGCGAATCCAGACCCAGGTTGCAAAGTCAGCCAGGAAGCATGGTTGCTAGCATCCTCCCTTGCAATCATGGTTTTATTATGTATTTGATTCTGTTTTATTGTTTTTCTACTGTTGTTAACCGTCTGGCGTTCCTCTGGGAAGATGGGTGGCAAATAAATGAATGAATGAATAAATAAATAAATAAATAATGATTGGATTTTTTTCCCCCATTTCCAATTCCAAACAAAGGACGTGCTAATTCATCTCTTTCCCCCCTCCCTGTTTTTCTTTGTTTGTTTAGTGGTTCCATAAACGTACCACCTAACTCTTGCCTTTAGATAACCCTGGATTACTCCACCTTTTCCAGATTCATTTTATTTTTTTTGTTTCAATCACACCAGGGACTCGACTTAGGCTCCACTCTGGAGGGTTTCCCCACCACCACCCTTCTTCAGTGACTTGCCACTTGTGGAATCCACTCGCCTCTCCATAATTTTTTTTTTCCTGGGGGAGAGGGTCGTGCAATCTCCCCCCTTCTCTGAAACACGGAACTGCAATCAGCAAAAACTCGGAGAGAATGAACTTGTCGTCCCTAAAGGAGCTACAATATTTCTGGTTTTTAAAAAATATTATTGTTGTTTTCTCTCTCCCTGCTGAAACAAACTAACAACAGCTCAAGATACATTTGTATGGACTCTTATAAAAACCTGACCTCCATGTGAGAAATCTCTCCTCTACAGGCCAGATAGCCTAAGGACCCTCATGAGACCTTTCTTTTCTGGCAAGCTTTCCCTGAATGATGGAGTACCTACTATGTGACTTTTATATGGACTACCATGCATGATTACATCGACTGATTTCTTACGTCATTGCTTTCCATGTTAGTTTCCACCCCTCATAATGGATTTGTTTTTCTTTTTGCATGCTCTTTGTAGCTTTAATGTTACCTTTTAATGTTCTAAGATGCTTCTGCTAATTCCCTGTTCTGAACGCCTGCCAACCTAGCAGCTCGAAAGCATGTAAATGCAAGTAGATAAATAGGCACTGCCGTAAAAAGCAGGAAGGTAAAACAGTGTTTCCTTGCAGCCACGCCGGCCACGGGCTTGCACAGCACTGGCTCTTCGGCTTGAATACGGAGATGAGCACCCCCTAGAGTCAGACACGACTAGCATGTGTGTGCAGGGGCAACCCTTGCCTTTAACTTGAATAGGTCTTAAATAGAGATGGGCACGAATTTAAAAAAATGGCATTTCATTTGTCGTTTGTCTTTTGGAGGGTCCGTTTCGTTTCGTTTCTGTTTTTCGTGAATTTTTGCAAAAAAAAAGTTTTTGTTTTCGTTCGTTTCGTTACCATTTTGTTAACATTTATTTCATTTTTTGTGATTTTTTTTAGGATTTTAAGCAATTCACTCATATTACAGTAACGGAAACGAAACGCATGACAAAATTTTCCGGTGTTTCTGTTCATTTCGTTTCATTTTAGAGACAAAATTCGTTTGTCATTTTGTTACGTAACGAAATGAAAAAACGAAAACGGAAACGAAAAATTGTTCGTTTCGTGCCCATCTCTAGTCTTAAATGTTCTGGGCTGTGTGTTGTCCTTCATAAAAGAAGCCACCTTGGATCCTTTTCCAAGGAGAAAGGTGGGGTAAAATATTCAAAATAAATAAATAGGTTGGGCCGAACTGGAACTTGGGACCATGAGCAAATCCACCCCCACCCCCACCATTGACCCCCAACTAACAGCTTATCCCAGCTGTTTGCAGGCAGTGCTTCTAATGGTGCAGTTTGCCTTTGGAAGCAAGGGGCCACCATCGGGGCCGCCAGCTGGTTAGCGCAGGGGACAGGCTCTTTCAGGTTGCACATTACCGACAATCTGTCGTTTGCTGCTAAATTTGCAATGAGGTCCCGATCTCAAGAAGAATTGGATCAGGTTTGCAAATAAAAGCCTCCCTGTTCTTACTGCCCAGGACCAATTGCAGAACAAAGGGCGTTTATACACGACCCCTAAGCTCCGCGGCAAAGGGCTGCAAGCTCCGGACCTTAAAAATGTTTCCCCACCAGGTCCGGAGTTAGCAGACAATTAAGTGCGACCCGCCCACCTAAGCGCGACCCAGCTGCACTTTTCTTGTACCTGCTCTTTGATGGTGAAAAATATTTAATGCGGATGTGCTGGGCTCTCCTCGCTTCTTTTTGTTTTTGTTTTTTGCCTCCCGCCCCTTTAAGAGCAACCAGGAAGTCACCGGCGGCTCGCCCGGCAGCTCCCACCGGCACCGGGGAGGTAAGGTTTTCTTCTTTTGTCCTTTTTTTTTCCTCCCTCCCCTCACGCAGCCAGCAGCCAGGAAGTACGGAGGGGTGGAGACGCACGAAGAGCGACAAACCCCTAAGATCTCTGGTCCGAATTTAAGGGGCCAGCGGATCTTAGGGGTCGTGTAAAAGCGCCCAAAGCTTTCCGGATCCTGTACTGTACTTTCACCGGCGGCTCGCCCGGCAGCTCCCACCGGGGAAGTAAGGTTTTCTTCTTTTGCCCTTTTTTTTCCTCCCTCCCTCACGCAGCCAGCAGCCAGCGTGGAGACGCACGAAGAGCGACAACCCCCTAAGATCGCTGGTCCAAATTTAAGGGACCAGCGGATCTTAGGGGTCGTGTAAAAGCACCCAAAGTGGATGAATCTGTAAGATACAGGGGCGGAGCACAGCTGCTGCCCAGACAATCATAGACATGTTGCAGGTAAGGAATTCCCTCTTCTAATGGTAGTTCATCTCCAAAACAGTGTTTGGCCCTGGTGTGTGTGTGTGTGTGTGTGTGTGTGTGTGTGTGTGTGTGTGTGTTGCTAGTGAGTTGTGAAAAATCAACCTACCTGCTTCCAGTGACCATGACTGAACATGTCATGGCAGGAAGGATATGACTGTCCAGACCACAAAGTCCATCTGACCTTGCTGTCTGAGGCTAGTGGGTATAGTAGTTCAACAGCAGATTGCAGACCTCACCTCTACCGAATACAGTAAAGTTAAGAAAAGTTACTTTTTCTGGACGACCGATCCCAGAACACCTCAGCCAGCAGGGCGAAGATGCTAAATATTTATGTTTTTTCCCAGAAAAGGAAGACTTCTGTTAGTATCTGCAGTGGAAGAGACTATATGGCAGATCTATTTACTCCATTTAAGAAAGTCTCATTGTTACATTCTTGTGGAAATGTTTGTCTTCAATCATGTGTTGTGTGTTCACACTTCCGTTACCTCTTTTAACCTGTATGCCGTTTGCAGGCAAAGACCTGTTTTGGGGTCCATTTAATCACTTTAATGCGTTCAGGTTTAGTGCTTCAGCTTCACAAGAGCTGCTGTGGCCATAATCTCCGTTACCGCTTCATATTGGTCCGGTCTCGGTGGGCAAACCCAGTTTTTTCACCAGCTTCAACCAACTTTTTTCACCCGCGTTAGTAGACAGCCACTTTGTTTTAAGCCCCACCGACTCAAGTATCCAGAAATGTGAGCCGATCGGAATCCCTAGAAAACAGTAGAATGGGGGGAAATACTCTTGTATGCCACAGCGACTCAAAATTCAAAACTTTCCCCCTACAATTGGATAGTTCCCCTCTTGTTTTTGCCCCCAAAAGTTTGCATAAAATATTTCCAGGCTTCCAGGCGCTTTCGTTCCTTCAAGAATTCTGTAACACTTCATCACTGAGACTAAACTGCCTTTCACAAAGGGAAAAAAAACCAAAAACCTGTTCTGTTCTCCATTTTCATATGTCTTTTGTGGTGAAAAAAACCCCTCAGTGCATTGAAGAATTATATAACTATTTCCAACAAAATCTAAAACACATTACTGCTTCCACCCGTCCGCCCCCATGCCTCCTTCCTATCACACTTTTTTTTTTTGCATTTTCCCTTCACACCAGAGCTGAAAAGCAAAATTTCACTGTCTTATCAGTCAGATTCTAAGCTTCTCAACAAGGTGGCGGATTTGAAAGAATCCCTTGGGAGCTTATCAGTCATGAGATGGAAGACAAGTTTGCCACCTGCTCATTGCGCGGAAGTAAATACATACAGGTAAGTTAAGGTAACGATTAGCTGCTAAAAGCGAGCAGAAGTTGAAAAGAAAATTAGTTACAAGTAGCTTGTTACTCTACGGTAATTAGTAAATCAACATACAGTAGTTGCAAAGTTCCTTTTGAGAAGTGACAGGTCTCACTTGAGTTACTTTCCAGGGATGCATTCCAGAGTGACCTTCTTGAGGATCAGCATTGGGGCGCTGGAGGAGAGTGTTTGGGTTCTGCCTCCTGGAATCCCCTGATAGCATGTCACACCTCAGAAGTGCAGGATTTGGAGAGCTGTGACCCAAAGCAGTGACACTGCAGTGAGACCATTTCTACTCCTAAGATCAGCACTAGAGATGGGCACGAAACGAACAATTTTTCGTTTCCGTTTCCGTTTTTTCATTTCGTTACAAAATGAAATGACAAACGAATTTTGTCTCCAAAATGAAACGAAACGAACAGAAACACCGGAAATTTTGTCGTGCGTTTCGTTTTCGTTACGGCAATACAAGTGAACTGCTTTAAATGCTAAAAAGAATCACAAAAAAATTGAAATAAATGGTAACGAAATGGTAACGAAACGAATGAAAATGAAAACATTTTTTTTTGCAAAAATTCACGAAAAACGGAAACAAACCGAAACAGACCCCCTAAACGACAAACGACAAACGAAACACCATTTTTTTGATTCGTGCCCATCTCTAATCAGCACCCTTTCCGTACAGGGGGTGGATGGAGACGTAGGACCCTCCAGGTGCGTTGGGAAACTAGGTTCCTCATTCCCTACTGTCAGCCTTATGCTGGCTGGCGTTTTGAATGTGCCAGGTCCCAAACCTCTGGAAAACCTAAAATCTCCAATCCTTATTCTAACAAAAGGTATCCCTAGGGATTCCGTTCGGCTCAAATTTCTGGATACTTGAGTCGGTGGGGCTTATAACAAAGTGGCCGTCTACTAATGTTTTGTTTGTGTTGTTTTTAAAATAAAAATTTATGAATAATTTTTTTTCCTGATAGTCAACCACAGTCTGGCTTCATAATAAGAGCCATGCTGGATCAGGCCAAAGGCCCGTCTAGTCTAGCTTCCTGTAACTCACAGTGGCCCCACCAAATGTGTCCAGGAGCGCACAAGACTAGATCTCTGTCTCCTGATGCCACTCCCCTGCAACTGGCCCTTGAATCACCCCAGTTTTAAGCAAGGAGTTTACACATCTCCATCATGGTGTGTAACCTGGGATGGACTTCTCCTCCAGGAATCTGTCCAATCCCCTTTTGAAGGCCTTCAGGCCAGATGCCATCACCACCTCCTGTGGCAGGGAGTTCCACAGACTAACAATACGCTGGGTAAAAAAAAATTCTTTTGTCTGTTCTCACTCTCCCAACCCTCAGCTTGAGGGTATGTCCACTCAAGCGTCCTGTAGCTTGGGCTCAGTATTACGTGCCATCTCCTTGCATCCATCCCTTCATATTCACCTTGCCTTTTCTCTTTTAGCTTTAAAAAGTTCTTTTTTTCTTTTCTTTTCTTTTCTTTTTTTTTTTTTTGGACTATCTCCTAAATTCCATGAACCAGTATGGTTTCTGCTGGATTGGTTGGGAGAATCCTAGACCCCGAACCCCATGCAAAAAAAAAAAAAAAGGCAATTTTTCCTAGATTTGCTTGTCTCCTGGCTATTTCTTGTCAACCTAACTGTAGGTTCCTTGGGGCTCGGGACCTGTTTCCTTTCCTTCCCTGGCATCGGTGTTCTGCCAATCAGGCCCCAGGTGCCCTCGGGTGGTGCTATAAATAAACAAATAAACGATCATGGAGATCACGGTGGCTTTCTTCAAGGCCCACATGCAGGAAGGAATAAAAAAGAGGACCTGAGTTCGGAGATATATCATGATAGGGAAAGGGTTTGATGCTGAAATTCCACCCTTGTCATCATCCCCTTTCCTCCTTGCTCTGCCCGAAAACCTACCCTTATTCTCTAGAGAAAGGTGATTATTCCTCCCTGGCCCTCGGTGTGATCTATTTACCATACTAAAGACAGGAGCCTTTGAACTTTTTATTATCTAAGGCCAAGATATTCTCTCTCTCTTTCTCATTTTTTTGTGTGCGGAACCCAATCCTTAAAATATTTGAAAGGCTTTCCTCTGGAGATTTACTTTAAGAAAGATGTAGAGCAGGAGGAGAGGGAGGGAGGGAGGGAGGGGGGCTTCATGTCCAATTCCCTGAAGGTTCTGCTTTTTCTACCACCACCCACTTCACGGCACCCAAGGGAAAAATGGCTTTAAGCAGTTTTATTCCCCTTTCGCCCCAACCAGTTGAAGCCGACTTTACGTGCCCAAATAGCTACAGCGAGCACAATGTTGTCTCCGCCGCTGATTCGGGTTGCAGTTTTGTGAGAGGGAGCCATCGTGGTCTGTGCAAGAATTCCAGGCAAAGATCGAAACAAAACAAAACAAAAGACAAAAACATGTGACACTTTAAAGACTATTGTATTTTAATGTAAGCTTTCGTGGACACACCCACTTCTTCGGTCGTACAGTAGCAGAATGTTGCGTACAATTAATATACAGTGGGATATGAGTTACATACATACCAAATGTTCATTGGCTGTTGGATGAATCACATGCAGTTAATCTTTAAAGTGCTGCATGCTTTTGTCATTTGTTTTGTTTTGTTTTGATTTGATTTGGATTGGATTGGATTCGTGGGACATTGATTCCAACACACACAGAGATTGGCCTGCTCCCTTCCTCTTTCAGCTCTTAAATGATCAGTCCCACCATCTTGCTATGAATAACTGTTTCCCACGGTGCCATTGTAAATGTTCATTGATTATATTTGTCAACATAATATATTGGATTTTTAAAATGCATATACTGTATTGTTGTTGTGTTTATGTGAATGTTAATTAATGGGTTACTGTTTTTTTATTTTCTTGTGAACCACCCAGAGCAGCCTTAGTAGCGGTATATAAACAAACAAACAAACAAACAAACAAACAAACAAAAATAAAGTTGCATAGGAAAACGACATTCATGAAAAACATAGAGATTCCATTCAAAAATATATATTTATGGGATACTGAGGTGAAATACAGTCCCTGCCTTCTAATAATTATGTATGTTTTAATGGGTTTCCGTTATTGCTGCAGCTTACAATAAGAAAACAATCATATAATGCCTAATGAATACAGTAAATTGTTTTGAACAATTCAGCAAGCAATAACTGAAACCCATTAATTGTATATATTAATTGTATATATATATATATATATATATATTGTATTAATTGTATATATATAAACTTAACCACTAAATCTTTTGTTGATATGGATCTGCCAGCTAGAGATGGGCACGA
The DNA here is from genome assembly GCA_023846285.1 of Phrynocephalus versicolor. Classification (NCBI taxonomy): domain Eukaryota; kingdom Metazoa; phylum Chordata; class Lepidosauria; order Squamata; family Agamidae; genus Phrynocephalus; species Phrynocephalus versicolor. The sequence goes on from JAHTLZ010000008.1 coordinate 2,963,760, forward strand.
AACGAACAATTTTTCATTTCCGTTTTTGTTTTTTTGTTTCATTACGTAACGAAACGACAAATGAATTTTGTCTCTAAAATGAAACGATACGAACTGAAACACCGGAAATTTTGTCGTGCGTTTCGTTTCCGTTACTGTAATATGAGTGAATTGCATAAAATCCTTTTAAAAAATCACAAAAAATTGAAATTAATGGTAACAAAATGGTAACGAAATGAACGAAAACGAAAATGAATTTTTTGCAAAAATTCATGAAAAACAGAAACGAACTGAAACGGACCTTCCAAACGACAAACGACAAACGAAATGCCATTTTTTTTTAATTCGTGCCGATCTCGACTGCCAGCATTTGGGGGGGGATTCTTGTGGAGTGGGAACAGGAGATAAAGAGTGTCTTGAGAAACACTTTTATGTCCGTGCTTGCTACCCCCATACCATCTTTGAAGGGGGTTCTCCACTTGTGTAGCCAAGTTTGGGTGTGTGTGTTTTGTCACAACCTTCTTTTGTGAATAGAAATAAAAAAAAAACACCTAACCCTAACCTTAACCCTAACCCCATCCTACCTGGTGGCACTTCCTGCACTATCTTTGATAGCATCCCCTCCTTCCCTTTATTTATTTACAATATTTTTACCCCGCCTTTCTCCTTCGGAGACTGTTTTTCACTGGTCAATCATCTTGGGTTTCAAGTTGATGGGAGGGGGATGGACAACCCTTTATCCCGGATGTGGAATTTCACCCGTGATTCAAGTCAATTAATCTTTTGACCGGCAAATTAATGGGTGGGGAGCATGTTCGAATCCACTGAGCAGCCTTACAATTAACCCGATGCATTGATTGATCAAGGAAGCCAAGGCAGACTTAATCAAATATAATATATCACCAATGCATAGCAACCGCCACTTTTAAAAAATGAGCTGCGCTCCTGTGCTGTTGTGTCTCCAAGGATAAAGCTCATGGACAGACCAGGCCTACATTTCATTGTGGTTCTAATCAGGATAGTTGGCTCAAATCTGCAAGATTTGAAGGAGCTGAGTGGCAAAGGAAAAACAAATACAGGTGTCCAGTAAGGATACTTTCAGTTATTCGCCTCTTCCTGATTTCCATCTAAGAAAGATGCAACAGGGAAAATCCAGCTTGTCAAGAACTTTGGGACTTTAAATTCTTCACACACTGGGCCAAGCCCAGTGAAGAAGTGTTTGATCGGTGGCAGCTTGCCATTTTTTTAAGGGCTCTGTAAAAGTATCACCCGTTCTTGCATTCGTATTCTATTTGCCATGGACCCACACGGCAATCCTTTATTCCCTCGGTTTGCATACATCTGGACGCTTTGCAAAGCCGAAGAGCCTCATTAAAGGATGGCGATCTACCCTTTCCTCCTGCTTCCCGCTTGCTCATTTTCCTGACCATTTTTTATTTATTCAAAGCGATTTGTCAACAACAGCGCTGTTTTCCCGACTTCCTTCCCACATGCTTTTAATTTTGGGCGGCCTACATCCCATCACCCGGTTCGGATGGCTCGGTAAAAGGTCTACAAAATTTCAATTTCAGGTTTTTTTTTTCAGTTGGTAAATGACACAGGTCCTTTTTTAAAAAAAAAAATTAAAATTAAAATACACAGCCACAACAATAACAACAACACACAATGCGCTGGCTTTTTTATTTAATTTATCTAGGCAGGAGAGTGTTCGTCAAGGCAGAAGGAGAGTGAGGCACCTTCACCCCTCATGAGTTATTGGATGTGCAGAAAGCAGAGGGAGGGGGGAGCAGAGAAAGATTTCTTTTAACTGAAAATTGTATGTAACGAGAGGTCATAAATGTGAGTACTGCACCTTTAAATTCACAGCTGCCATGCAATAAATATATTTTACGTGGTGGGGCATTTCAAAGGCAGCATTCCTGGCATGTTTTCTTGTGTATAATGGAAGGGCTGGTTTAACGCAGCAACATAAACACTCTGGGTCTTGTTGATTTTATGGACTAGCACACTGGGTAATTTATGATAAAGTATCCGAGAATCAGGCAGCTCTGGATAGCTTGGGGGGGGGGGGTGGGGGGGGAGGTTGCGGGTGAGAGATAAATTAAGGGCAGATAAAAGAAGCTGAGATTACAAAGGTGCATTACGTGAAATCTGAAACAAAATGAAAGGCTTAAAATGTTTTTAAAGGTGGTGGTGGTGGTGGATGAAATTAGGCTCCATTGCCACAGATGGTAGGGCGTCATATGAAAAAAACGATGTGTTGCTGGTAATACCCAGCTGGTCGGCTTGTCAACAGCCACTGGCCAACTCCAGAAGGGTTCAGGTCTGTAGGTGTGATTCTCTCCTTCCCGTTGGCCTTCACAACAACCCTGTGAGGTCGGCTTGGCCAAGAGAGAATGGCTGTCCCTGGTGAACATATCAGATAGGATCTCATTTCAGAGTCTCAGGATGGAGCGGGTCCAAGCTGGTGGTTTGATGCTTTGTCTTCTATCTCCAGATAGGGTTATGGCTAGGAAAGACAGATAGGGGTGGAGAAACTCTCCTGAAATCCAGCTGATAAAACTGAGTTACCACATCTTCATCTTCCTTTCTTAACAAGCAACGCAGAGAATGGAGAATCCCCTGGGAATAGGAACCATAAAAGAGAACCGCACCTAGTCTGATCGGATTTGGAAGCTCAACAGGGCCGGCAATAATTATTGTAGTATCCACCACGTCTGGCTGAATGGTGTAGCACGGGCAGCGCTGTTGATGTCACCGGTGCACACATCCATCACAGCCATAAGTACATCTTGTGGCTTTGCAGCCTGTCAGTGTATCTCTGAAGTCAAAGTTGCATCCATTTGACATTCAGGGAAGCTCTCTGGAAGAAGGGTTGTTCTTTTATCTCCCCAGAAACTACAAATGACATCCAAGGTACATGTACAATGTGCGTGTGCACATGTAACAAATACGTTTTCGGAATGGCTGCCAGAACATAGTGTGACTGTAGGAGCTGGCTCATTTTTTTTCAGAAGTAAAGACATTGGTGTCTTGCTGGTGGTACTTTACCGTAATTCCATTTGTAAACCAATTCTATTTTTTTAAAAAAAAAAATCCCCTTCACAGTATCGTTTCTGTCTGTCTTCAAAATGTCTATTTTCTCTCCAGTAATTCATTGATACCGAGATGCTTCAGTAGTCGTGATGTTTGGCTACGTGCGAAATTTAGTGGATAAGTACATCTTAATCAGCGTGAGAAATGCCGCTCTGGTGATTTCATCAAGAAAGTTTCAGATTTTTAAAGCACCCACTAGTCCCCTGAATGACTGCACAAAAAGTGTCTCACCCAGATCTTAAGGGAGTCCTCAGTATTTATAGTCACAGTGCACCAATCAGCAACTCAATAGAGGACAGCCAATCAGCATGAGTTTTTTGGGCAGCCAATCAGGAAGCGCATCAGTCTAGCAAGGTTGGGTGACACTACTCTGCTGGACTCAGATGCAGACTGGCACAGTTGGGCATTGCAAGCTACTGTCATCTGGGTGGTGGCATTCTTTTTGAGGGCTGTGATTTGCCGACAGACAAGATGTAGAGGAGAGAATCAATTAACAGAATTAAATAATAAAATAAGCAGGTGACGGGCACAAATTTGACTCAGTGCTTTGCATGCTCTGTAACTGATTTATGGAAACAAAGCTCTACAAGGCACAGAGTGGTCCAGAAACTTAGCTTAAAAAATATTGGGCAACTGAATTGGTGGCAATGTATATGTCAATCTCTGCTCATCATGATGATGGAGGAAAGGAAATACTCATTTGTAGAGGTGCCCAGTGGCGGTCTGTTGTTGAAGAACCAGCCCAAAGCCTCATGACTCCTGAAGGGCCAACACATTTTGCTGGGCCAGATTCTTCCTTGGACTGTAGCCTCTTTCTTCAGATACAGGACTGCATTTCCAACCCTTCTGCCTTTCTGAGCAACAGGGCGCATTCCAATGCAAAGAGCTGTGGTCCAAAAACACTTGGGACATGTTAGAAGTGGTCGTTTTTAGGGCGCCACGGGGCTCTTTGTTGGGTTTTGCAGAGGAGAGCTTTGAATACTGGGAAGGAGCAACGTAAAAGGTCTCAGTGGAGATGGGCACGAAACGAACAATTTTTCGTTTCCATTTTTGTTTTTTCGTTTCATTACGTAACGAAACGACAAACAAATTTTGTCTCTAAAATGAAACGAAACGAACAGAAACACCGAAAATTTTGTCGTGTGTTTCGTTTCCGTTACTGCAATATGAGTGAATTACTTAAAATCCTAAAAAAAAATCACAAAAAATTGAAATAAATGGTAATGAAATGGTAACGAAATGAACGAAAACGAAAACAATTTTTTTGCAAACATTCGCGAAAAACGGAAACGAACTGAAATGGACCCTCCAAACGACAAACAACAAACGACAAACGACAAACGAAATGCCATTTTTTTAATTCGTGCACATCTCTAGGTCTCAGTGGGGATGGGCCTTGGTGTCCTTCCTCAAACGATAGGACCCTGGAATAGATGAGGACGAAATGAGCGCTTTGGATGTTTCCCCTCGTTGCTATCCACCACCTTCAAGTTCCCAGCAGCCTTCCCTTCCCTCTCCAGATGTGCTCAGAACAGCTGGCACCCGGCTGCAAGCAGGAGGCACAGGGAAGATTCAAATGCTCTTACACATCAATGGGGTGAGCCGGGCAGGAAGGGTCATTAATCACTTTTGTAGGGAAAGCTGAACAGCCCGTCTGTTCGTGGCCTGGCATTGTGGGGAGGGGTTTGCATTGGAGGCGAGAAGGGGGGAAACGAGGGGAGAGGCAACCTAAGGCTAGACTTTGGAGCCCACGAGACACAAGGTTTTAGGGGAGATAAATTTCCCTCCCCCTCATAGTTGAGAATAGAGATGGGCATGAATTAAAAAAAATGCCATTTTGTTTGTTGTTTGTCGTTTGGAGGGTCCATTTTGGTTCGTTTCCATTTTTTGCAATTTTTTGCAAAAAAATCGTTTTCATTTTCATTCATTTCGTTACCATTTTGTTACCATTTATTTCATTTTTGTGATTTTTTAGGATTTTAAGCAATTCACTCATATTGCAGTAATGGAAACGAAATGCACGGCAAAATTTCTGGTGTTTCTGTTCATTTCGTTTCATTTTAGAGACAAAATTCGTTTGTCATTTCGTTACATAACAAAACAAAAAAATGAAAATGGAAATGAAAAATTGTTCGTTTCGTGCCCATCTCTAGTTGAGAAAATGTTCTATTTATTATTATTAGATAAAAAGGTAAAGGTTCCCACCACACATGCGTGCTAGTCATGCCCAACTCTAGGAATGGTGCTCATCTCTGTTTCCAAGCCAAAGAGCCAGTGTTGTGCGTGTCTGTGGCCACATGGCTGGCATGGCTGGAAGGAAACACAGTTTTATCTTCCCGCTTTTTAGAGCGGTACCTATTTATCTCCTCGCATTTACAGTAGTACCTCGACTTAACGAATTTAATCCATTCTGAATGCATGCTCTTAAGTTGAACTACTCTTAAGTCGGGGTACCTATGCCACCCGGGATAACTCTTTTTTACTGATGCATGCTGGAAATTCGTTATCCGAGGCAGCCCATAGAGAAAATTTGTTATCCGAGGCAGACCTCTACCTAGAAATTGCGATTTGTTATCCGAGGCAGCCCATAGGGAACATTCATTATCAGAGGCAGTCCTATACCCGGAAATTTGCAGTCGTTATCCGAAAAATTTGTTATCCGGGGCAGTCGTTATCCGAGGTACCACTGTATACTTAGGAGTAGCTTAAAGAAGTTAGCCAAACTTTTTCCTGCCATGCTGATACAACAACAACAACAACAACAACAACAACAACAACAACAACAACAAC
>JAHTLZ010000008.1:2979268-3000091 GCA_023846285.1 Phrynocephalus versicolor
GATGAGCACCGCCCCTAGAGTCGGACACGACTAGCACGCTTGTGCAGGGGGAACCTTTACCTTTACCTTTTAAGTCTAATATATCTAAGTGTATCAGGTTTCTGAGTAAATAGGCTTCTTTAACAGCAACACAAGTAGACTTAAGTGGAACTCTGATTTCTCACGGATCACACCGAAACACGTGTCTGTTTTACTATCTTATGTCTTCTCAGCTAGGATCTGCTAATCAGCACAGCAACATAACCATATATTTGTGGGATGTGCAGGTTTGTTGCATATTTACTACCTAGCAAATAGGTAGTATTTAAGTGTATTTAAATACTACCCTGTAAAAAAGTAGTTGTATACAATGTCATTCTTGAGGCTTAAGCCTTATTCTTTGGATTGCTTACAAAAATGGAAATTCCCTAGTTTTCAGTGGGACCAAGCTGACCATGGGCTGGATTGTACCCCAATATGTTTAGGGTTGGAGGGGGCATTCTACTCCTTGACCAAGCTTTTCACAGCTAACATCTTTGACCCGGTGGAAATATTTACAAGCTCCTGCAACTGGGCTGGGACTACTCAGTCCTACACCCTTTGTTGACAGCTCTGTCCTTAAGAAGAGGCGGGAAATATCCCACTTTAAAAATCCCCTTTCCATTTGCTCATTGAAAGAAAGCCCTCCAGATTACCCCTTCCTTGCGGCCTTTGTCGGCTTCACAACTTGATTATGCTTTGGCCAACAGGAAATGTTATACAGTGGTACCTTGTATAAAGGAATTAATTCATTCCAAATGAAATTATGTTAAGCAAATTTTCCTGTATACACATTTCCCATAGGAATACATTGAAAACAGAGCAATCGCTAATTGCGACCATTTTTATGTTGTACAGATTTGCCCCATAGGTGATTGTCAAGCAAATTTCTCCTATCTCCAGATTTTATGTTATACAAACCGTTTGTTATATGAGGGTCCACTGTATTTGAGCACGGTTAGGTTTTTAAATGGACAGTTAAATATTTGCTGCATTTGAATAATTCTGGAACTCCCTGTTTTCATCTGTAAAGAAAAAAGAAGAAGACATAAGAGGTAGGTCACGAATAACTAAAAAATACGTAGGCGGCTCTTTTCCGATTCAAATGCAAAATGCACCCCAGGATTTTTTCTTCTTCTTCAGGCAGAAGGTCCTCTATAAAAATCCTGAAGCCATTTTAACAGAGGAGACCAAGAATGCTTTTTGGCATGGGCGGTTCCGTCTGCAAATTCCGACACGGGACAAAATTCAGCAGAAAGACGAATAATCAAGCAAAAAGTGCAACACCCCCCCCCCCCCCGCCAATTTATGTTGTACTTCAGAAACTGGCTTTAACTAACAGCTTCAGGAGAGGGAAAATGGTGAAAGAGAGAAACATGATGGATCTCCCTTCCTTTCGTCTTTGACAGACTGTCTTGCAGTTTGAAGTTTTCCAGCCCTCTTAGAATGGAGTCTCTTTCTCTCTCCTTTTTTTTTTCCACCGCAGGAGACATTAAAGTGCTCTGCTTGCAAAAGTGCTCCAAAACCCTCCCGCCCCCCAATCCCTGGTTGCAGCAAGCAAGCAATGTTTTTAATTTGGATCCCCCTCCTCTTGCAATTGGGGGGTGGGTGGGTGGGGGCGGTGGTGTCGTTGGGGGCTGAGAAAGCAGGCCAAACTGGAATGTTTTGGGACCCTGCCTTTCTCTTTAAGAAAAAAAAGTTGAGTTGCGCTTCGTATAGTTCTGGGTGAAAGGCTCACTTAACGGTGACAGCGTCCAGGGCCCCCGCTGCAAATATTTGTGCAACATATGGTGCATGAACTTGTATCATCTACAGTTGGGAACGCTCTGTCTTTCTCACTCCCCCCCCTTCCAAAGCAAGGAGGAAAAGAGGAGCAGGGCGGATTCAGGGATGCATTTTTTACGAGTGGGATGTCTGAAGCCACTAAGGCATAAATTACGGACCGTGATTTCTCCTCTGCCGTAGAATGAGGTCTTGGAAATAACTGTGACCCCAGGAGGAATACGGTTGCGTAGCACATGTACGGACATTTTGGAAAGGAACGCCTGCCTTCACCGAGTCCAAGATTTAATCTTAATCTCCCCTTAATCGACCGTTTCCCCACCCCTAAAGCCTACATTCCAAACTTGATGCCGATTTGAACAGTTGTGGATTTATTTCCTGCTCAAGTCTTCTGAAAATTATTGTTATTTTTCATTATTATGATTTTTTTGGAATGGCCCGGGGGAATTTCTAGGACAACGTGCGTGTTTATGGACCTGTGTTGTAAAGGCACAGAATAAGATTGGTCCCAGTTGAAACACGGCAGGCACTTCGGTGTCCTTGTGCATCAGCTGGGTTGATGCTTCCGGGCCACGCCTTCAAACAGGTGGGAACCTGATGGGGTCACAAAAAAAGGGAACAGATGTAAGGGAAAGGCACAAGCCGGTAGAAAGTACAGTACAGGATCCGGAAAGCTTTGCTGGCCCCTTAAATTCGGACCAGAGATCATAGGGGTTTGTCACTCTTCGTGCGTCTCCACCCCTCCGTACTTCCTGGCTGCTGGCTGCGTGAGGGGAGGGAGGGAAAAAAGGGACAAAAGAATAAAGCCTTACCTCCTGGTGCTGGTGGAAGCCGCCAGGGAGCCCCGGTCACTTCCTGGTTCCTCTTAAACGGGCGGGAGGCAAAAAACAAAAACAAAAAGAAGCGAGGAGAGCCCAGCACATCCGCATCAAATATTTTTCACCTCCCAAGAGCAGGTACAAGAAAAGTGCGCTGGGTCGCGCTTAGGTGGGCGGGGTCGCACTTAATTGTCTGCAAACTCCGGAGCTGGTGGGGAAACATTTTTAAGCTCCGGAGCTTGCAGCCATTTGCGGCGGAGTTTAGGGGTCGTGTATAAACGCCCTTTGACTCACTCTTGAGGCATGTAAACTGAACGGGGACAAAGGGTGTCTCTGCACATGTGTAGAGTTCATCTTGTGTTCCTGGGAGATGATCATCAGCAATTCCATATTTTGTTCCATCTAGAAAGTAAAGAGAGCCCTGGGAGGTGTGGCAGATTCAGTGATGGGCTAGGATTCTGCAGAAGACGGTTCGAATCCCCGCTCAGCCATGGAAACCCACTGGGGGAGTACAACGGGTGAAACCACTCCTTAAATATCTCACGTACTTTGAAGGCCCTGTTAGAGAGAGACCCTATAAATCAGTAGAAACTTGATGGCACAGAACATACACACAGATGGAGGCAAACAAGACAGAATGGATGCACCTTTGCCCAACTGCTTGTCAGTTTTATATAATACTATAATTTCCTTTTGAGCCGAACCTACCCTCAACACCAGCGACCGGAAGCCTGCTTTGCATTGTGCTGATCCAGGGGCCATTCAGCAATCCAAGGTGTTTCTGACCCTTTCTTGTTGCATCTAGAGATGGGCACGAATCAAAACAACGATGTTTCGTTTGTCGTTTGGAGGGTCCGTTTCGGTTTGTTTCCGTTTTTTGTGAATTTTTGCAAAAAAATCATTTTTGTTTTCTTTCGTTTTGTTACCGTTTTGTTACCATTTATTTCAATTTTTTGTGATTTTTTTTAGCATTTAAAGCAGTTCACTGTATTGCAGTAACGGAAACGAAACGCACGACAAAAATCCCAGTGTTTCTGTTCGTTTCGTTTCATTTTGGAGACAAAATTCGTTTGTCGTTTCGTTGCGTAACGAAACAAAAAAAACGAAAACGGAAACGAAAAATTGTTCGTTTCGTGCCCATCTCTAGTTGCACCCAGATTCTCTGGTTCCTCCACTAAGCGGAAGCACGTGGCTGCTATCTTTGCTTCTGTGCTAAACCCGAAGCACCTTCCTTTCTCTGGCAGGCACCCCCTGTTCCCGCTGCTGGCTCTGGTCTTTGAGAAATGCGAACTGGCCACCTGCTCACCGAGGGATACGTCCGGCTCTTATCCAGGAGGAGACGTCTGCTCCTCAGATTCGTTCAATGAAGACATCGCTGTTTTTGCCAAACAGGTGGGTGTTGGCGGATGGGGAGGTGCCAATGGGAGGAGCTAGCTGGGAGCCTGAGCGGAGAGGCATGAATAATAAGGGACGTGTTGAAGAGGTTACGCCAGCTTGCAAATAAAGCTTCCAAGTTACTAGTCCATTAGATCACTTCCTAATGCACCCGTAACCACTCGTAGCAATCTCAGGCTGTTGGCCAGTTAATGAAGGGTCTGCATGCATAATGCTTTGTGGAGCGGCGGTCACCTGGAGGCAATGCTTTACTCACCAGAGGTGAACACTAGGAAACGGCATGGTTCCAATTCTGCATAAGAGCTGAGATCAGGATCGATTCCATGAAACAACCTGGTTTTACCTACACGTTCTTTGGATGTAAAAAGGGAGATTTTGATAGAGATATCTGGAGACCCCTTAGAAGCCCCGTGCAGTCTCTGTGAATATATCAGGGAGGGTGCAAGGAAAGAGAGTTTCTATGTGCCTGTATAATATGATTGCTATTTATTCTCGAAAATGGAGCTTACGGTGACACAGTGGAGTTATAAATGCAATTAAATGCCAAACAGGTTTGCATGCTCGAGCAGGATTAATTTAAAAGCGCAGCCCAAACCACGTCAATAAAAATAAAGGCAACGCAGGCTCCGTTCCTTGAAAAAAAAAAGCAGTTGCTTGCCAGAAGTCTATAAGTGGAAGAACAGGATAGAGAGGTCACCCTGTAACACGATGTCACCTGAGAATGGATTTCCCATACACTGCTAGCAGGGTGTGTATGGTTGAGGCAGGGTGGCTTCTGTTGTTGTTCTTGTTGTTGTTCTTGTTGTTGTTGTTGTTGTTGTTGGGGCAGAACTTGACAGTTGCTACTGTATCACTACATGCTAGCATCTCAGACCAGACAATTCGGTGAGTTGGGCTTTGGAGTGCAAGGTACTCCATACCCTCTTGTCTATGAGTAGAGGGGATCCTTTACATCATCTAGTCATCTGGATTGTTCATACGTTTTACGTTGGGTTGTTGTTATATGTACAACCCATAAAGTGCAAGGCTTTCCTCTTTCCCATTTCCTTTTTAAAACAAGCCTGTGAAGTAGCGTCAGAAGGAGGGAGGGAGAGAAAGACAAATTGAACACGAGTGAAAGACGGGTTCCAAGTCTACAAGTGGGTTCCGTGGCTCACTGGGGAGAATAATGCAGCTTTCCAAATGCGAGTCCAGGACTCTTCCTGCTATAACAAAATGCTTCACAAGGGGGCAGTCTGAACCCCAGGACCAATCCCATTCTCCGGTCTTTGAATACAGCATCATAACAGCCTTTGATAAACAGGAAAGTTTGGTGCTTCCCCTTCAAAGGATGCTGGGAGTTTTTTTGTTTCAAGCCAGATGTTTTTGTAGTGGAAAGTTCAGGCTGCCAAGTGAAGGACTGGTCTAGGTCAGTTGTGTTTGAGTGGAAAATCCCATGTGAGGGCCATTGTTCAAGAGATGAAGAGTGGGCTGCTCCCTGCACGGCAGCCGGTATCTGCTACCAGAGGAATTCTATCTAAACGTAGAGCCGGAATGATATGCAGGTGTTGGAAATGGAATGTGGGAATGCTCTTCATTGAACATAAGATCATAAGAAGAGCCCTGCTGGATCAGGCCAAAGGCCCATCTAGTCCAGCTTCCTGTATCTCACAGTGGTCCCACCAAATGCCTCTGGGAGCGCACAAGACTAGATCTCTGTCTCCTGATCCCACTCCCCTGCTGGAGATCACACGTCTCCCCATCATGGCTTGTAACCTGGGATGGACTTTTCCTCCAGGAATTTGTCCAATCCCCTTTTGAAGGCATCTAGGCCAGATGCCATCACCACCTCCTGGCTACCCGAAGGCGAATTACAGGGTTGATTTTGTAAACGGGGGCCGTCCCTAGCATTGGGGAAGGGCTGGTTCTGTGGAATATTGACAGGGGGCGTGTGTTGCCTACAGCTCATTGCCGTGCTGGTGGTGATAATGTCGGGAGGGACCATTGATTCGTACAAACCAAGTGGTCATTGAGGGCAGCCGATAGGGCGGTCTGTTCCTCTGGCTACCTCCTTGGCAAGCCTGCCTGAAGTTGTGCGAACGCTCCCTCCTCGTCTTTCGCACTCCACAGGCAGTTTCCCAAAAGAAAGAGTCCAACGCAGAAACGCCCCAAGCTACGTACATGGAAATGAAGAAACCTTAGTCTTGGAAGGCAGTTGAGGTTACCGAACTTGTAAATGCTTTCCGCGATGATCAGGCAGAGTCATTTATGACTTGAGCCATCAAGTCAGTCAAGCGGAAAGACCAGAGTATAAAAATACGTAGTAAGTTGATGATATTCAATGCAGATTTTTTTTTTTAAAAAAAAACACCTCCTAAGAAATTTGAATCCTTTCTGGGAGTTATACCCACCTATCTTGACTGCCCAGGGCTGCTTCAATACCAATTGTACCACCTCAGGCCATGGACCTCTGCACATGGGCAGAGAGTTGTTTCCCCCTGACCAAAGCAAAGGGTAGGTTTTAAAAATGAAGCACCTAAGAGCAACGTGTTTTTGAGTGGTTGGGAAGCGCCTCCGCCTTCCGATGAAACGCAGCTTTATTTAATGGGTCCCGTTTGATTTTAGAAGGGATGGTTCTAAGCACTTATCAACAGGCATGTTGGCAGGTTTTGGGCTGTGAGTGCCAAGTCCAAGTCTTTGATACCAAGTCCCAAGTCCCAAGTCTTTGATCCCAAGTGCCAAGTCCAAGTTTTGACAAGTCCCAAGTCCCAAGTCTTTGATCCCAAGTGCCAAGTCCAAGTTTTGATAACAAGTCCCAAGTCCCAAGTCTTTGATCCCAAGTGCCAAGTCCAAGTTTTGACAACAAGTCCCAAGTCCCAAGTCTTTGATCCCAAGTCCCAAGTCCAAGTTTTGACAACAAGTCCCAAGTCCCAAGTCTTTGATCCTAAGTCCCAATCCCAAGTCCCAAGTCCCAAGTCTTTGATCCCAAGTCCCAAGACCCAAGTCTTCGGTCCCAAGTCCCAAGTCTTTGATCCCAAGTCCCAAACATAAGTCCATGTGAAAAACAAGCTTCTCCCCCCACCACCAAAAGGGGAGAGGTGGGTACCTTCTGAGTTGTGAGTCAATTCCAGGTTATTGAAAAGAAAACCCAAATAGAGATGCCAGTATGACTTAAGCTTGACTTGACAGCGAGTCCTGGGACTTGCGTTCCCCCCTCCCTACTTATAAACATCTACAGCTGTTTCCAGACTGAATGGACAGCTTTGCCCCCAAGGCAAACAGCAGCAGAGAGGGCGATTTTCCTTTTGGTTGCAATCTACTTAGGGAGCCAAGCTTGATATTTCTAGCTGGAAAAAAAAACCAAGCTGTCTATAAGCTTGTCTCTCAGCGATATGCCATTGGCACCCTGTACCTAAAGGTTTCCTGGTCTGACCCTCCCTTGTGCCTGGAAATTTAGAAACGTTAAAGCCAAAACATTTATGTTCTGTATAGAAATGTTGGTTGAGGTACTTGCCTTACTATCTCCAATGGTAGAGCCGGCCCTAACTTACACCTCAAAGTTGAGGGAAGGTGGACTTTGGTAACTTTTATTTCTTTGTTTGCTTGCTTGCTTGGTTTATTTATAGGATGTGTTTCTCCCAATGAGGGGACTCCAGGCAGCTCTCAATAGTAAAAAGAATAGCATTCAAAACACAATAAATTAAACTTTAAAAAGAAAACACTGCAATTAAACTACATGCAAATAAAAATACAAGTTAAAAATAAAAAGGAAGTAAACATTAGGAACCATTTAAAAGTTGGAAAAGGCATTCGGAGGAGGGCTCCAACATCCTTGTTAAAAGCCTGCCTGAAAAGGTGAGTCTTCTGCCGTTAGTGGAAGGATAAAAGGGAGGGAAGCCAGCCTGATCTCCCAAGGAGGAGCAATGGAGAATCGGGGAGCCACCACGGAGGAGGCCCTCTCTGGTGTCCCCCGTCAGCTGTGCCTGGTTGCTTTTCCTCCTGGCCAGTGTTGGCGAACCTGTGGCACGGCTGCCAAAGGTGGCCCTCGGAGCCCTTTCTGTGGGCACCGGGCATCGCCCCTCCACAGCCACCTGTATTCAGGTTAAATGGCTGTATGGGCACTTTGCGAAAAAATTAGTAAGTTTTGAATCGCAGTTTGGGCACTCGGTCTCCAACAGGTTCGCCGTCACTGCTCCAGGCTTTGACGAAACAGGAGCCTGGATGAGTTACTCTTCTGGACCATGTCCAGAATCCTCGAATTGGCTGGCTAGAGGTCGCCTGGGGAGGTGGTCATCTTAATATTTTTCCCACCCCGCAAATGGCACCGTCCACCACAGCTGGACCGTTGGCAATGCTTGGGAACCCCATCAGGGACTGGCATGGTTTCCTGTGTGTGTCTCTGTGTGTGTGTGTGTGCATGGGGAGGCAGGGAGAGGTGGTTTCCCCCCTAATGCCTGCTGGGTCTCCTTCTTTCTTCCAGCAGGAGGCCCGTGGAAGGCCACTGGCCTTGCATTTTCCGGGAGAAAGAGGAGAAAAAAATGTGGTGGAATTGCAAAGCACAGGGAGCTACTGCAGGGAGAGACAAAGAGGTTGCAAAGCCTTGAAAGTGAAACATACGTTTTCTTGCCAGCTGGAAGTCTCTCGAGGGATCTAGAGTCACATTTTTTGCTGTTGCTTTACAGTTTCTGGGAAATGAGAGAAACAGATTTTTCTCTCTCTTTCTCTCTCTCTCTCTCTCTCCCAGCGATGCACATCTTAGACTCTTCCCTCTATCGTGTTTTCCCCGTACTAACGCTCTTTCTGTTTTTCTCCTCTTCCTCCCTCACCCATTCCCCAAATGTCTGTTTTTAGGTTAGGACAGAAAAACCTTTATTTTCTTCCAACCCTGAGCTGGATAATTTGGTAAGGATACCTTTGCTCTTTACTGTTTTATTTGATCTGTTTTTTTTTTTAAAAAAAGTGATAATAAGATTAAAAAGAAATGGAAACACTCTTTCCGTGCCAATCTGTCCCCTCTCTCTCTGTTTGCACGTGGGTCTGCAAAGTGCTTTCTTTCTCTTTGTTATAACGATCCCCTGTTTGTATCTCTGTGTATGGACCGTGTCCTTCGCCAGGTCAACGTGCATCAACATTTTGGTCAGCTTAGCCATTTGGCACCACTGGGGCCACGTATGGCTTAAAAAAACCACCCACCTCCCATTTGTTCTAAGGCCCTTCCCTCTAGAAATGATGCCGGCTTAGCATATGGGCCTGGTAGCCAAAACGGCTTTGGCCCATTTGGGCTAGCGGGGCCACCTCTAAGGCCTTTCCATTTAAGGTGGATTTGGCCACAGAAATCTACATCTTAATTACCTCCCAACTGGCTACTGCAATGTGCTGCACATGGGGCTGCTCTTGAAGACTGCTTGGAAGGTACAGCTTGTGGGGAATGCATTAGAACAGGCGTGAATTTCCACGAGCTTACTTTGAATATGTACTGGAGGTGCCAGCAGCCTCCCTCATTTAATAATCCACATTGTTGCAAAAGTATGGCCTTTTATTCCGCAAAGTTTACTGTCCACTGATGAGAAATACTGTCCTTGTTCTTCTTCTAACTTGGGAATAAACCAGGGTTATTTCCCCCTCTTTATAATTGCAGATGATCCAAGCCATCCAGGTTCTGAGGTTCCACCTTCTCGAACTGGAAAAGGTACAGCCATCTCTTTCAAGGGTTATTTTATCATTTCCTGCACAAATCTCTTCACACAAACACACTCCAAAGATAGGATCTGCAGGAGGCCAGCCCTGGTTTTGACTAGACTAGACTAGACTAGACTAGAATAGAATAGAATAGAGTTTTATTGTCATTATTCATATGCAAGATATGCACAGCGAAATTAGAGTGCCATTCCACTGCACACTCACAACAACAAGGCACCATACAAAACACATAAAAAGACCATACAAGATATTAAAAACTCTTTAAACCACTTGCAAAATTTAAAACACGACTTGAAAACTGCTTAGGATGATGCTAAAACTGTCGCATTTAACTTAGATATCGCTCTGGGATAAAAATGATTATTTAGATTATTTGTCCTTGACCTAAGAGTCCTATATCTCATGCCAGATGGAAACAGTTAAAAAAAAACTGGTAGCCAGGATGCGAAGGGTCTCTCAGGTTTCATCTTCAGCTGGGGTTTCTTACATCACCAGCTGAAAGGAAGTTTCGGTTCACCAAGAAATTTAAGTGGAAGTACTGTAGTATATGTTCATTTTTTTTTAAAGGCGGGATTTTTAAACTGGTATATATAATGCAAATGGAATCCTGTGTTTGTAAAATAGATATAAAAATTATTCTGGTGTTTCTAGCTAGTTTGCTTCACAACCACCACCACCCCCAACCACCCCAACCCTGGTATTGCTTTCTATGGACAGGGTAGTGTGTTGTGAAAAAAACTCCATTTTTGCAACAACCCCTGAGTATTTTATTCAGTTACCCTAGCCAGCATCTGAGATGCTGAGAAGTTGCCAGCAATTTCAAAGCATGTATTTCTAATCATGAGGGCTAGAAACTTTCCTTCCTTCCTTCCTTCCTTCTTTCCTTCCTTTTTTTTCTTGCAAACTTCTGATTCGCCTGCTGTTGACGTCTGGGCCTCACAGATCTACATCCCACACATTTTTTTCCTCGGGTTTCTACAGAAACTGCAATATTCACACTGATTTAAAGCCTGAGGTGGTCCTTGGAAAAGAAAAGAAAAGAAAAGAGAAAACCAGCTCTTGGTCCAGGGGGAAAACCCGACCGTCTCAAACAAGAGAATTTAAAACAAAACAAAACCCAAACTATCCTCAAGCAAAAGGCAAAAGAAAAAGTGTGCAGATAATTCCCCTTTCTCACCAGCAGCAACAACAGCTGGGTCTAATTTTGAAGTACTGTATCTCCTCTTATGGCAACGAGAGGAGGAGAGGTTTTAAAAATAGACACGGAGCCCACTGTGCCATGATATTCTGTATATATATATATTTTTTACCAGGCTAGGCATCTGAATCTGTGGATATCCTGGCAGATACTACACCAGGAATGTCTTCACACGACACAGCCTTCCCCTTTCTCACACTTACCCCGAGAGAATGCGTGGCCATGCCTGCCAATGCCTACCACACTCTCAAGTTTCCCGTGGCCCTGTGTGTGAATTCTGCTTTTGAGATGGGCACGAATCAGAAAACCCTCGGTTCGGTTCAGGTTCGGGTTTGTAGGAATTTTTTTTTTTTAAAAATCGTACGAACCCGAACCGGTTTGGGTTCTTACTTACCGCCGCCGGCGGCCCTGCCCCAGGAGGGCCTTCCAGGTTCCTGGCCCGCACTACAGCTGTAGCACGGGCTGGTCGGTTTTTCTGCCTGAAGCCAAGAAGCCCAAAACTCCAGCAGCACCAGGTAGGATACCACCGCCATTAACGAAACAGAACCGAACCAATTTTGTTTGGTTCAGTTAGTTTCGTTCTAAAACCACCCTGGGGATCGTTATTTGGTTCATTACGTAATGAGCCGAATAACGAATAATGGAACGAACTCAAAGTTCGTTTCGTGCCCATCTCTATTCTGCTTCCATCTTCCTCCTGCAGCTCCCCTCAGCTCAGCTAGGCTGTTAGGGGCCGCTGTCCGATCTTAGCTGTCCACCGGCTCAGACCGCAGCAACGCAACGGAGGGCTTGGCCGCCTGCAGCAGTCTGGTGCAGATGCTCAGGCCAGGTAGGGCTGAGGGGGGGGGGCTTCCACAGCGAGCACAGCTGGCAGCCCAGATGTGAAACATCTGAGACCGGTTGATCCTC
Organism: Phrynocephalus versicolor; assembly: GCA_023846285.1. NCBI lineage: Eukaryota > Metazoa > Chordata > Lepidosauria > Squamata > Agamidae > Phrynocephalus > Phrynocephalus versicolor. The sequence continues at coordinate 2,991,068 of JAHTLZ010000008.1, forward strand.
CCAAGTGCACCTCCCTGCAACATCTCACCTTCGGCCAGAGCCGACGCCCTCAAAGCAAGGAGGCAGAAGGTGCATTTGCTACATTAGGAGCATAGACGCCACCCCATCAGGGCGTCTCCAAGGACCGTCATCATCCACCCGCACAGTGGCCAAGGAGTGAGTGTAAAAAAAGCACCCGGTCCATTTTGACCTGACTCCAAACTGCCAGATAGCGGAGTGGTTTCAGCGCAGGACTGTGGAATTCTAGTCGGCCCCCTGCGCCTCCTTGACAGGGGCTTTAGCCGAGGATCTAGAGCAGTGGTGTCCAAACTTCGGCCCTCCAGATGTTTTGGACCACAACTCCCACAGTCCTTTGCCATTGGCAATCTAGGCTGGGAATTCTGGGCGTTGTGGTCCAAAACACCTGGAGGGATGAGGGTTTGTCACCACTGATCTATTGGGTCCTTTCTAGGATGGGTATTATGGTTTTGACATGATGTACAAGGTATGTTCTTTCCCACCCAAGAGGATCAACCGAGATGCTCTGGACAATTCAACCCCCCTGTGCTTTCTAGGTAGGGAGTACCAGGAATTCTCAAAGTCATCTTCATTCACTGATCAGAGATAAGTGTGGATTTCTGCTCTGGAGAAGACAGGCTACATGGAGGTTTTTTTTTGGGGGGGGGTATGGCGAAGGTGGGGTGATGATAATAGAACAGGTAGGCCAGAAGGCGACGACTTTCTTCCATAAGTGGGTTTTCACTCTATTGGCTCCCCCTCAAGAATTTTTATCCCAGACTTTAGATCCGAGACATTGTCGGCTCTATGTTTAGCAGAGCAGCTTTTATGGTTGTACCTGCACAGCCTCTGGCAGCCAGAGAGGCTAAGCTCCCGACCCGATTCCATCAAGGAGAGCCTCCCAGATAAATCAGAGACCGTGTTGGGAGAAAAAAAAAATGTTGAAAAAGAAAAAGGCGTTTTCCTGCCAAAGAGAAAAGGCCACAAGCTCACCACATCTTCACCTGCTGCGGTTGTTTTTCTTTTTAAACCCAAAAGAAGAAAAAAATGACCGTACAAACTAGTGTTAGGTTTCGTAGCAGAATTTCGGAACGCGAAGCTCAACGAATTTGAGTCAGATTCGCACAGAAAAGTACCTGGGTTGTGTCGGTGTGAGAGGGAGGGCACCAGACCCCCCCCCTCCGTCCACCGTGAACAACTCCTGCATGGCAGACTCAGCAGCGGAGATGTGGGTCACCTGGCCACAGCCTGTCCTGGATAAAATACCCTGTCAGGCTGCGATCGTAACCCTCATTTCTAATTTTGCACAGGCCCTTAGAAATCCACTTGCTTCCTTGTTTGTTTGTTTATATATTTCAAATCACTCTCCCCTTTTTGTTCTTCTCTCTGTTGTGCAAATAGAGGGTCCCCCGAAACCCTTATTTGGTGGTGGAATGACAAGAGGTGGGATAGGGTGGGGGTGGGGTGGAGAGGGAGCGTCCTTTCCAGATTCCCACCCACTCACGCCTCAAATTAACCAACCTATATGGTGAGCCCCCCCCTTTCACAAACCCCATTGACTTGGGGGGGGGCGGCAAGAGGGAAGGAGAGGCATCCCCCTTTGCTTGAGTAATGGGCTCGTTATCCATACAATAAAACTCTGTGTTGGTAACCTGTCGAATCCCTCGTTAATGTGGTTATTGACCCTTTGATTCGTGTGGGGGGGCGCGCCTGCAGGGAAACAACGGGAGGATGCAGAAGACAGGGGTTAATCCTTTCTCCTGGTGGGGGGGAGGGGAGCTTGTGTGTGTGTGTGTGTGTGTGACAAGCTTCCAAAGAGAGCAAGTGGTCGTGGGGACTCCTTGGTTTGCAGAGGGGCAACATGGTCTTGGAGAGATCAAAAGACATTGCAGGACGCGGCCCGCGTGGAAACACCCAGGAGATGCTCAGATCTTTGACCCGCATTGCTACTGCTGGTCTAAACTAGGTCAGGGTGTACCGCCTGCCTTTATTAACTACACGCTAAACTAGTATTGAATGGGTAACATTCCCTTCCCTCTCTAGGCATGCAACGTTAAAAATCTGGAACGTCTCAAATGCTTGTTTGAAAGCAGACCCCAAAGCAACCAGGTTTCTAGACCTCATTGTTCCAGGAAAGAAAGAATTTGAACCCGTGCCATAGCGTTAGCAAAAGGCAGGAAGGTTTGTCTTTGCCTTGTTGTCCACAGGTCGTCCTAGTTTCCTGAATGCAGCCGGCGGAAACCAGATGGCCAAGTGCCTTCTGGATGTATCCTTCCCAACCTAGGGCTCCCAGATGTTCTCCGACTACAACTCCCAGGAATCCTGGACAGCACAGCTCATGGCAAAGGCTCCCGGGTGTTTTGGGGCAAGAAGATCTGGGCACCCATGGGTCTAGATCAGTGGTTCTCAACCTGTGGGTCCCCAGATGTTCCTGGACTACAACTCCCAGATATCCTGGCCAGCTCAGTTAGTGATGAAGACTTCTGGGAGTTGCAGTCCAGGAACATCTGGGGACCCACTGGTTGAGAACAACTGGTCTTGATGATACCACTTCAGGCTGCAGAAAAATTTTCAATGGAATTCCCCGGGTTGCCTTTTTCTGACCCCTGGAACAGATTAATTGGCTTTCAATGCATTCCTATGGGAAACCGCATTTTGGTTCACAAAATTTTTGCAATACAAAACACCCTGGAGAACGAATCAATTACTTAAACCGAGGTACCACTGTACTGATCTTTTCATTCACGTGTTCCAGGGGAAGAGGGCACCCAAATTGATAGTCTTTTTAAGCAGGGAGCTGTGAAGTTCTCAAAGCACCCTATTTTTAATTTTTTTCTGCAGCGGGCAAAAGCGTTTGTCCGCCTTCTTTACGCTTCCGTCGTTTGGGCTCTTATTTTGTTTTTAACTTTTCTTGTTGGGACGAGGGCAGGTTCATGACCTCTGCGACAACTTCTGCCACCGTTACATCACCTGCCTCAAAGGGAAGATGCCAATTGACCTGGTGATCGACGACCGAGACGGAGGATCCAAATCTGACCTGGAAGATTTTGGTGGATCGTGCGCCAGCCTCTCCGATCAGGTAGGCACACTTGCCCTGCTGACATTGCAGCAAGGGGGCATCAGCCACTACAATAAAGCAGATTCCTTGCTCCGTAGAACTCACTGTTTAGAATTCTCGGGTGTGCATTTGAATTATGTCGTTTAACTTACGAGTTTGGTGTTGTGTTTTTTCCCCCCTTGCACTTTGTCGTTGGTTTTCATTTTGTTTTGTTTTAGATTGTAGTTTATTATATTTGTTGTGAAGTGCCCAGAGTGGCTTTTTTGTAGCCAGACTGGAGGTACAAAAATCAAATAAATAAATTTCATTGCACACGCTCCCCTTTTGGTCTGGCACAAAGTTGGTGAATGGAATTCAAGGGTGTATATTTTTGTAGGATCCACTTTGAATAATTATTAGCACTCGGCAGGGGGCATCTGCTGACACGCACTAATGCAGTGGTTCTCAACCTGTGGGTGCCCAGATGTTCCTGGACTGCAACTCCCAGAAGCCTCCACCACTCGCTGTGCTGGAAGGGATTTCTGGGAATTGCAGTCCAGGAACATCTGGGGACCCGCAGGTTGAGAACCACTGCACTAATGGAAACTCAAGAGAGGTAAAATGAAGTAACAGGATGGCCATTTGCAATTGTGTGTGTGTGTGTGTGTGTGTGTGTGTGTGTGTGTGTGTGTGTGTGTGTGTGTGTGTGTGTGTGTGTGTGTGTGTGTGATTTCTGTGATTTTGGCTGTTGAACCCACCCACCCACCCTGAGTGAACCCTCTAGCTTTGTGATACTGCTAAGGATGAGGGGAGGGAACCATTTTTAATTTTTTTCTTTTCCATTTTAATATTTTCCATGGGTTATAAGCAGCCCGAGAGGGTGGCCTGCTAGCTCGTTCTTGCCCATCTTTGTAGCTTTTCATCACATGGCCCATTCCAAGCAATACCCTCCAGATTTTTGGCACCTGGAAGTCTCATCTTTGGCCACCCCAGCTGGGGATGCTGGGTGGTGGAGTTATAACACCTCTCAGGAGCACCCTAGGTTAGAAAAAGGCTGTTTCTTTCTGACCGGGAGCAGCTCTCTTTGGTTTCAGTGGGGGGAGTTCTCCCCAGACTTACTTGGAGGGGTTGTGGGGTCCGTAGGTGTGTCTCCCCATGAAACTTTCTGACTGCACATTGCTCTGGAATTTTGGCCTGGCATCCAACATTTATTTATTTATTCAATAGAGATGGGCACGAAATGAACAATATTTTGTTTCCATTTCCATTCTTTCATTTCGTTACGCAACAAAACGACAAACGAATTTTCTCTCTAAAATGAAACGAAACGAACAGAAACACCGGAAATTTTGTCGTGCGTTTTGTTTCCATTACTGCAATACACGTGAATTGCTTAAAATCCTTAAAAAGATCACAAAAAATTGAAATAAATGGTAACGAAATGGTAATGAAACGAACGAAAACGAAAACGATTTTTTTGCAAAAATTCGCGAAAAACGGAAACAAACCGAAACGGACCCTCCAAACGACAAACGACAAACGAAATGCCATTTTTTTAATTCGTGCCCATCTATCTCTATTATTCAACTTATATGCCGCCCACTAATCCAAAGGTCTCTGGGTGGCTTACAATAATAAAAAAAATTAAAACAATTTAAAATAGTTAGAAATAAAATATCACTAAATCATCAAGCAGTAATAAAAAACCTTATACTAAAATCTCTGTTCCTTTTCTTGGGTTGTTGGTGGTGGGGGACACAGAGGCCAACCAATGCATCAAGCTGTTTCCGTTTAAGGAACTTTTCTCTCCTAGCCTTCAAAACTCTCCACCGCCTTCTTTTTCCCACCCTTCAAAATGGGAAGCAATTAATAATTGCGCTCGATAATAAAAAGAAATATCCTCCCCTCCCTCCTTATCTGCTTCTCCCTCCGGGCACTCACAACCACCTCCTTTCCTTCTTCCTCCCCCCCCACTTTTTTTAAAAAAACCTCAACTTGTCTTTCTTTGCAACATTCATGAGCCAAAGGAAAAAAAAGTGGGGGGGGGCTGCCTCTTTGGATAATAATCGCCCCTGACAGATCGCTGGTAATGAAGGCGAGGGAGTCGCCTCTCCTGCCGCTGCCCCTGATCTCTCCCCCAAACACACCCCTCCGCCCCATAACTTTCTCATCCCCCCCCCCAAAAAAAGCCCGGCTAATGCAGGCAAACACGTTCATTTGCCTGTAGCGTTTTTGTTGCATTTTTAATATGCCTCCGGGCTAGCAGGCAGAGCCGAGGTGTATTTTTTTTTCCTGGGGGGAGTGCCTTGTGGGGGGGCGTGACAGCATTTTGGGGGGGGGGGACAGAAACCTGCAAGGCAGAAGAGACGAATCCCGAACCCGCCGAGGGAGACTTCCTAAATCAAAGGGCTCCTCTTTTTCAACCGGCGGCTGCTTACTTCCCCCCCCCCTTATCTCGGAGGAGACATTTTGTCCAGGAAACCCAAGCCAAAACCCAAGCCGGCACTTCTGAAAGCCGGCGTGAAAGTCCCAGAGGGTGTAAGATAGACTGCTGCGGCGCATGAAGGCTTTGCTTTGAATGGAGGGGGTTCGACAGGGATTAGGGAGATACAGGGGTTTGTTCCAATGGGGCTCAAGGGTCTCCCCGGGGGTAGATGGGTCTTTTTTAAAAAAAAAAGTTAGGGTCATTATCAGTCTCTGGCCTACCTCACAGGGAGGTTGTTCTGAGGGTAAAACGAGGAAGGGGAACACTCATCAGAAGGAAGGTCGAGGGAAGAAAGGTAACTGCTTAACCCATAAAGCAAGGGATGAGTGAACAAGTGTCAGAGCTGTTGACCCTAAGCTGGATTGCAGGTGGTGCCTAGGGCAATACTCCTTGCTCCATTTGGTCCTAGTCTTCCTTAGGAGCCTTCCTGAAGGTCCCGCCACCTTCACAGGTGAGTCTGATAGGGACGCAGCCTTCTCTGTGGCTGCTCCCAGACTCTGGATCTCCCTCCCACTGGAGGCCAGCCTGGCCCCATCTCTGCTCTCCTTCTGCAAGCAGGCAAAGCACTTTCTCTTCAGGCAAGGTTTTCCATGGAGACTGGCAGCCCAAGTGGTTTTTTTTTTTAAAAAAAAAACTGATTTGTGTTAGGTAGGCACTACTGTTTGAATGTGTGATGGATGGACAGATGGATGGATGGATGGATGGATGGATGGATTGATGGATTGATGGATTGATGGATTGATTGATTGATTGATTGATTGATTGATTGATTGATTGCTGGAGTGAATCTCCAAGTGGCCTGAGGCAATGTCATGCACCCGCCATTTAATGTATGCATTTCTGTGTATGCCGTCGTCCCCCTACAACTTTAAGTTTCAAGATTACAAACTGAGGAGAGCTAGATCCCGGCCAGATCTTGACTCTTAGGCGGCTCTAATCAAGAAGCTGTTTTTTTTGGGGGGGGGAGCAGCTTCTGGGATCTGCTCTTAATTAACTCCGAGTGTTGCTGCTACCTTTTTTTTCTTCCGAGAGCCTCAAACAGCGACCCCCTGACCCGTCCCTTTCCCGTTTACTGTGGGCTTACAAGGGTCGGGTTCGCTTTGGAAATCCTCAGCTCCTTAACCTGGTGAACCCCTGAGGCCTCTCGCTTGTGGGGCGTCTGTGATCAAGCCCGCCAGGTTAATCAGGCAGGGCAGGAGGAGGGCAGGGCGCGGAGGAGGAGGAGGAGGGGGGGCAGCTTTGTTTTAGGTCTCCCGGCAAGTGGGGAAGGGTGGGGGGCAACCCTTTGCAATCTGAGCCCCTTCAGTAGCTGCTCAGCTCCTCCTCGGGGGCAAGGCAGAGGGGACCCCCCCCTCTCTAGTGTCCCCCTTTGAACTGTCTTCAATGGGGCAGCAGGGGGTGGGGTGGGGGGTCAAAATAATTACAGTCCCAACAGAAGCATGGTGGAAATCCCCTGCTAAATCCAAGCCGTCTCCTTAAAGGATTTACGGGGAGGGGCTCAGAAGCTGACAGAAGGACCTGGAAGATGCCACGGGGAAGGGGGTGGCGGTTGCGGACAGCATGGAGCCAAAGCGTGGGTCCCTTGAGGTCACCTAGCCCTACCCCCTTTGGGCCAAGAGGAATCTACAGCCGAAGCCGATGCTGACAGATACTCTTCCGCCCAGCTCTGTTTTTATAAGCCCATCATGAACGAGACCCTCACTTTGGGCGCTTTTACACGACCTTTAAAATCCGCTGGCAACTTAAATTTGGACCAGAGATTGTGGGGTTTTGTTCTGCTTCCTGTGCTCCCACCCTTCCGCACTCCATTGCTCCTGTCCGAGCAGCCCCGTAGGGATTCCTGTCTGTTAAAGGGGCGGCGAGGACAACAAAACAAACAGAAGGCGAGGAGAGCCTGGCACCCACAGCTTTATAATCCGCATCGGAAAATTTTTACCTCCGGAGACCAGGTACTTGTAAAATGTGCTGGAGCGCGCTTACGTGGGCATGGTTGTACTTAATTTTTTTTAAGTCCGCAGCTGGTGGGAAAACAATTTTAAGCTCCGCATCCAGGAGCCCTTTGCATCGGATTTTAGGGGTTGCGTAAAAACAGCCTTTCTCAACAATGGCTCGCTCTCAGTTTCAGGCTGGAAGTAGAGATGGGCACGAACCACCGGTCTGGCGGTTTGTGCTAGTTCGTCCTTTGGGGAAACGGGTGTTTCTTGCTTCCCAGCCCCGCCTCCTCTGGCAGGTGTTCACTCAGAACCAGCGCCCCGAGGAGGTGGGGCAGGGGAGCCAGGGAACTGCCCCTGAGGAACTGCTGGACAGACACCTGTTTGTCCAAAAGATGAACCAGCACGAACTGACGAACCAGCACCTCATGCCCATCTCTAGATGACAGGGAAGGCCACGCTTAGTAGGTCGCCTGGTTTGCCTTTTCATCTCAGTCCTCTTTGAATGCAGAACAATTCCTGGATCCGGGACCATGATGAAACGGGATCTACGCACTCGGGCACCCCAGGCCCATCCAGTGGTGGGATCGCATCGCAAAGTGGAGACAACTCCAGTGAACAAGGTAAGCGGGCCAAGGAGCTTGGAGGAAAAGTTAACTGAGCTGGATTTTCCTGGTGTCTGGAAGGGTATACCAAACCTTCTGCCTGTACAGGAGAATTTGTGTAGAATTCATTGGTAGTGCCATAATAATTGCAGTGGCTTCTTCTCGTTTTACACAAGACATTCAAGCAGGTTATCTACCTTGGATATCTGCCTGTGAATCTTTACAGAACACCTCCAGGGGGAACAAGACATTTCCTGCCTATCATTCCCTTGAGTGGCACTCCTTTGGAGAAGGAGCATCATCTTGCGGTCCCATGGCTTTTCTCAGAACCCGTTTGTCCTCATCCATAACATCATGATAGAGCGGATCAGCCGTGGCGGTTTGGTCACATTGAGCGAGAGCAGATAAAGCCAACTCGGAGTGATGGTAGCTGGCTCCACATTGCCCTCACTCTGAATGGACTTATCCTCTCTCTAGATGGCCTCCTGCAGATCAATGAAACCAAGGTGGCTTTGGGTTGGCAGTCATGCTAGTCGCATCCGACTCTAAAGGCGGTGCTCATCTCCGTATTCAAGCCAAAGAGCCAGTGTTGGGCAAGTTCGGCATGGCTGCAAGGAAACACTGTTTTACCTTCCTGCTTTTTACAGTGGTACCCATTTATTTACTTGCATTTACATGCTTTCGAATGGTTAGGTTGGCAGGAGCTGGGGTGGCACCCGGGATTCGAACTGCCGAGCGGCCGACTTTGCAATCAACAGTTTTGGAGGCTTTGTCTGCTAAGCCAGCACGCCCCCTTGGTAGCCTCAAATCAGGGACCAAACCGGGAAGACCCATAGGCAGCCGAAGGGTTTTATGCGTCTGCCATGCCATGTTGCCTGTGATTTCTCCTCTGTTGATGAGGTGTGTCTCAGTCTGAGGTTTGTTTATTTATTTATTTATTTATTTATTTATTTATTTATTTATTTATTT
>JAHTLZ010000008.1:3021606-3038478 GCA_023846285.1 Phrynocephalus versicolor
TGCCTGCCCCGGCCCTGCCTGGTTCAATCTCAGGCTAATGAAGCCACATTAATCATCCAATTATACACCTGTCAGCCCGGGGACAATAGCACAAGCCAGGCTGAATGCAACCAGGGGCATCTGAGCTCGCAGGGCCTTCTCGGGGAAGAACAAAGATACGAGAGACAATAGGGAAATAAAGCAAGGGTGACCTCCAGGCTCGAAGCCGTGGGGGGCAGGGGGAGGCGAACCTCGGTGGGGCTGGCAAAACGGGTGTTAAGGCCAGAGCAGCTTTTGTTTCCAAAATTTAAGAAGAGAGGGGAAAAAGGAGGGTGTTGCATTCTGTCCTCAGTCCTTGCAGATTTTCCCGCCGGGGAGAGAGGTTTACCAAAGGATAGCCCGGAGGGGAAAGGTGGCACTTCGTAAACTGCCAGGTTTTCAGAAGTGTATCGGAATAACAGTAGGGTCATTTGGAGGCAGAGGCAGAGTTGCAGTGTGAAACGGAAAACGGGGCTCCTCGCCCTTGAATGCTCCATCTCTCCTTGCTTCGAATTCCAAGGAAGGTGCTAAACTCGAGATGGGCACGAAGCGGCTGGTCTCAGTTCGTCAAGGCAGCAGTACAGGTGTTTGTGTTCTCCTCCCAGGGTTCCCCGCCGGCTTCAAACAGCCACTGACCTCTCCTCACTTGGTGGAAATGCCTTTTTCCATGCTCCCGTTTTTGGAGACAGATTTCTTCTGAGTTCCTATTGTTTCCCCGGGAGTTATTCCCACAAGCTGTCACCATGCAGAGAAATGGAAAAGATCCAGAAATGTGTCTCTCCTTCGTTGCTTCATCCACCACACCAAGTTCACCCACAAACATTTGTGGGTGAGCACTTCAACCTGCTGGATCCGGTTGCCTTCGGACATTCAAGTGACCCAAATCTACATGTGCCTGGCTTTGTGATAACTACCCACTTTCGGGCTATCATATGTAATCAGACTGAAATCATAAATCTCCTCCCCTGGGATCTATCCTTTATCTGGATCTTAGGTGTGCAGAAAACAGGGTTGTTATGTCACCCCTATTAAAGTAAACATCAAGCCTGATTGTCGCGCATTTTTCTCAACGCCGCAAAATTAAATAATAATGAAAAAGAAAGTTCTCCAGCAAAATGATAAGTAGGCTCTGACATCTACATGCTGAGAGGCAAAAACAATAATATTTTTTTTAAAAAATAATCTTCTTAACAAATGCAGGGAAGGAAAGCAGTGGGGGGAAATATTCTGTGTAATGTATTTTCCTACCACCATGAGAATGTTTTTATTTTATTTTTAAGATTTCTGTGCATCAGCTGGGAAAGGTAAACCCAGAGGTTGGAAATTATACTTTTAAAGACCCCAACTCTCAGAATTGTCCAGCCAGCATTCAGAGATCGATTTGCTACACACACTTGATCTGAGCCGAAAGGCTGAGAAGCATTTTGCTTGATTATTTCATTTTCTGACCCCATTTCCTTCTGTGGCTTTAAGGCCGAACACAGGGTCTTTTCCCTTTTACTCTCTCCATGACATTTACACAACCACCCTGCGAGGCAGGTCAGGCTGAGAAAAAATGGCTGGCTTGGAAAACACCCCTTTGAGTTTCAGTAGAGACATAGCCCTAAAGCTATGAAATCTCAATGCCACCCTACCTCACACTTTCATTTTGCTGGGGTTTATTTTGTTTCCAGAATAAACACACTAGGCATGGCAGTGACCTGAAATGTTGGATATCCTTTGCCCCTGTTCAAGTGACTGAGCCTGAAGGTTGCAGGTCCAGATGTTGCACGAATTCATTGTTGGTCATGATTTACATTATCAGCCCCGATTTTACAACACAACAGCAGGGACGGATTTAAATGTCTTGCACCCAGGCAAGTGGATGTGAGGTTTGTTTCTACTCCCATCTTTAAAGAGCAGAACCAGGCTGACTGCTTTTGAAAAATCAATAGAATAATAGGAAATTGGGTGCGGTTCAGAAAAACTCCAAAAAGTGTCCCCAGATGTGGGCAGCCGAACCTACAAGAAGGAAACATTTCACCCATATTGTCAGGACCCTTTTCCCAATAAGGTTTTTTGCTGGCTCTAGAGAAGGGCATCAGTGGATGGGCAGAACTTAGAACATTTAATGTTTCAAGACAACTCTTTCAACTTGATGGATAGGTCCAGAGTTTAGGCATCCGGCTTCCGTCCATCTAAGATGGCTGTGATGGTGACTATCATCCCCCAGCCAGTGTTGCTACTTCACGGTAGCTTAGTGAAGTACAATTTCTGAACTTTTAATTGCTGGATAACATAAATGGGTGGACAGCTGGAGTGTTGACATTAGAGCAATACTGTAGTTTGTGTAAAACGTTCATTGATATTCTGCTTGCCAGTTCATTTTGGGGAAAGTTTAGCAGTAAGGCTGGTAAAGCCATCTTTCTACTAATCAAGTTTTAAGAATCTTCTTTCTTTCTTTCTTTCTTTCTTTCTTTCTTTCTTTCTTTCTTTCTTTCTTTCTTTCTTTCTTTCCTTCCTTCCTTCCTTCTTTCCTTCCTTCCTTCCTTCCTTCTTCTTCTTCTTCTTCTTCTTCTTGTTTGTCCCACTTGGTAGTGGGGTCCACTATTCTTGTTTTTGCCTTCCTTGTGGCATGGCCGGGGGCTATTAAGTCCGAGCAAACCCAATCAAGTTCTAAGAACAAAGCACACTTTAAGTACCCCTTGTCTTAGTCTTAAGCTGCCACCTTGTGGCCATTTCTCCTTGTGTCGTAAAGTTTCTCAAATGCCTTTCAAGTGCAGTAACTCAAGTTACGGTGACTCAACAAGGTGTTTCCAGGTACAGGTATATGAGAAATTTCAGGATTGCCATTTGTCTGCGAAGATTCTCAGTCATCTAGGTGAGTTTACCTGGAAGTGGAGTCATGGCAATTGGACTTCTTTTTCTCGAGAGAGAGAAACATTTCGCTGCTCATCCAAACACTTTATTCAGTCTGACGAAGCTGTTTGGACAGTTACCATGACTCAACTTCCAGATAAGTAAGTGAGTGAGTGAGTGAGTGAGTGAGTAAGTAAGTAAGTTCTCCCATTTGACCTGTAAATTATTAATTTCTTTCTTGCCACAAACTATATTTTAGGTATCTGCCTAATGGCAGTCCAATTTTCTCTTGAGTGCCTCTAGCATTGGAGTGCACACCACCTCCATAGGTCACAGGGTCTGTTATCATACTGCTATAATGGTTAGAAAGTTTTTCCTGAAATTCAGCCAAAATCTGGCTGTACCTTGAGCCGAGTGACGTATTCCAAAGAGCTTGAACACCCACCCATTCGCACGCCAATAAAGAATCAAAGAGACGTTTGTATTGAAAATAACCACACTTGTTGAGTTTTGGAAATACTTTCCCCCCTCCGTTTCAAAATAAAACATATCCATCAAGTGGTTTCTCCCCACCCCCACCCCCCTAGAAGGCATCATGCAAGCTTTTCTGAACAAGTCAGTTGTTTGCTGCTTGTATACAAAAGGAAGAAACAGGCAAAATTCACTATCTCATGGCAACCTGTACAGAGAAAAAGAGAGAGAGAGAGAGAGAGAGAGAGAGAGAGCAATCAAGAATTTCTTTTAAAAATGAAAAAGTTCAGAGGAATCAGAAAACTAGAGGAGAAAAAGAAAAGAATAGAGGCAGTATCTAGATAAAGACTGCTTTCCCCCTTTTTTTTGGCCGCTGTCCTGTTAAGGAGGGGGAAAAAAGCTACAAAGTTCTCAAGTCTGAAAAAGGAAGAAGTGTTAAGAAAACCTGATATTTTAAAACTCCAGATTCAGCTCCAACCCTATGATTGCTTGACACCTCCCCAGCTTCCAGCCCGCTTTCGATAATACATTCCAAAAACTGTTCCTATCGTTTGTGTTTCTGAAGACAGCCAGCTGGAAATTTGGGGGGGGGGGAATGATGTTTTTTTTAACACCCCCTAAAGAGAGAGTCCCTCTAAGATTTGGCCACATACTCATCGGCTGGGTTTGCCCAGAATGGTAGAACAGTCTGCAGTGACCAGCTGGGCTTGCAGGGGATCGGCCCTACTGTTTAACCCATGGGATATTTGTCATTCGGCAAAAGGAAATAAATGGAGAACAGCCAAGAATTCCCCTTGCAACTTCTTTCAAAGTCTCAGAGCCATGCGTTTCTTCACAGGTAGAAAGATGCGGATGGCGACCCTCAGCTGTTCTCTGCTCCTGGGTCAGAGGTGGAGATCTTGGTTCACCGCAGGTCGCCAGGCTGGGGAACAGCTGCTTAAAACAGCATCGTTCAGGGAGAAAGCAGAGTAGCCGGAACTCTGTAACCCCCATAATACACCTAACTGGCCTGCCCATGCCAGCTGGGAGGATTCTGGGTATTGGAGTCTAGGAAAGTAAATTGGCCAAACTTTGTTATGTTCCTTCTCTTTCCACAAGGGCCCACCCTGCCTCATCCTGAGGAGCACACAAGCAAGAGTAAGCAAAACGACAAACAGGACCAGTTATGCTACCCTGTCCTCTCCTCTCCTCTCTTCTGCCTTGCTGTCGAGGTTTAGATTGGAAGTTCCTTGCAGGCAGGGACCTTGCTTTCTCACTCCCCACCCCGAGCAATGCACTAAAAACCCCAGTGAGTTCTTTTGCTAACAATTAGAGATGGGCACGAAACGAGCAATTTTTTGTTTCCGTTTTTTTTTAATTTTGTTATGTAACGAAATGACAAACGATTTTTTGTCTCTAAAATGGAACAAAACGAACAGAAACACCAGAATTTTTGTTGTGCGTTTTGTTTCCGTTACTGCAATATGAGTGAATTGCTTAAAATCCTAAAAGAAATCACAAAAAATTGAAATAAATGGTAACAAAATGGTAATGAAACGAATGAAAACGAAAACGAATTTTTACAAAAAATTGCGAAAAACAGAAACGAAACGAAACAGACCCTCCAAATGAAAAACGACAAACGAAATGCCATTTTTTGATTCGTGCCCATCTCTAATAACAATATATTTTGTAAATAGAGCAGCAGTTTCCCATAGGAATGCACTGGAAATCAATTAATCCGTTCTGGTGAGACAGTGGCGCGTTGATCATCTGGTCGCAGGGGGAGCGAGGGACTGTACCATGGCCGTTGAACTGCCCCGCTTGGCTGAGACAATGGGCTGGCAGACCCAGAACTTTGCTTGGGCAGTAGTGGCCATTGGGATGGGGGAGGGAGGGTGGAAAACTTATCCCCTCGCTTGATGCCAGAACCCGGACATTAAAAATGGCAAGCCCTGGAGTCCCTCCAACCAGAGTGGCTGTTTGGGGGATTCTGCTAGTTGTAGTTTCATCCACCTAGTAACATTTCCAAGTTCTGGTATCAAGCATGGATCTTCCCCTCTTACAGAGTTCAGTTACAGGGCTAAAGGGAAGCTGATGTGGGTGCAGAAGACTCTCCGGGACTTCCCTCTCTGGATGTTTCTCTCCCTATAAATGTAATACCAGTTGTTGGGACACACAGCCCAAAAAAAAGCTCCAGAAGCATCCTTGGTGTTCCCCGTTGTGTTCCAGACTCTTGATCACGCGTACCTTGGTCATGTACATTCTGCTGAACCGACACCCTTATGCAGGAGGTAGAATCGTTGGTGAACTTCCCTAGATCGTTGCAGAGCTGCAGAAGTTTGCTGTCATTGTTCAGAACAAGTTTAATCTCGCTAATCTTTACCTGTTAGGCAGATATAGTATCCATTTCCTCTGCAGACTCTTGTTTCTAGCTAAGGAGAAAGACTGGCTCCATTACCTCTACCAGATGACCATGAGTCCATGCCGGGCTGCTGTTACTTCTACACTTCCTTAGTTCTTTAACCCATCTTCAGATCTTACATCCCTGCCATTTCTGGTGTCCTTAGAGGTAAGATCAGAGCCATTGGGCTCAGCGCCCTAAGTGAGACTTTCATTTATGCAGAAGCTCGGTCTGGAAGAAATCTGAAACAGCTTTTGACGGCCTGGACCACTCAGACACTGTCATAACACTGTGGAACTCCTGCTCCCTGGAGTTATGTACTTTAATCTTAGCCGTGGTGGAGTGAGTTTGGCTACAACAAAGTAAGCATAAAATTGTCTTTTGATGGCATGGCCTCCCCTGAAGACTCATTTGTGTTCCAGGTCCCAGGGTGCACTATGATGTCGGAAGGTGTTGTTGCAGTTCTTAAACTCGGAGAAAAATAACTTGGAGAGAAATGTCCCAGCAGACGGTCTTCATGCGAGTCTAGAAGGGGTTGTTCTACAGAAAGAAATTCAGACACCTTTAGAAAAAAGTTCGAGGGAAATAATCCTGTGGCCAAATGCGAACGAAATTTACTCTGGACGTCCACTCTGAGTTTCCTTCTGTTCTGCATTCTGCATCCATGAAAAGATGTCAATTACATGTTACTCTCCCACCCCCAAAATAACAATTGCTCTGAGTCAATCATTAAGTTCAATTCTTACATTTTGGCTCCTAATCTGTAACATTCCTGCCTCCTGATTCGAAGATCTTACAATGCAGAGGCAGAATCACTCTGGAATACGGGATCAAGGAATTGTACTGGTCTTCCCACAGCCATGCAGTAAGGCTCTCGCATCCCACTGCTATAAGGTGAATTAGGGTGAACCCCTCACATCCATGGGACATTGATGGCACCAGATCTTTATAGATAAGACTGTCATTCTATGTGTGATCAACATGATAGAGCCTGGGGAAGTTACTAGGTTGAAGAGTTTGAGGCTTATAATTTTAAAAAAAGTAACTTTTGCAGTCTCTGGTCCTTCACACATCCTTCCAATCATGACAACAAATGATCTGTTTTTTTTTTCAAAAAGTTATCCCAGCATTTTAAACCAGAAAGTTGTCCTTACCCAGGTGAAAGGAAACATCTTAAATTAGGTTTCATTTCTACGTAATGGATGCTTGGGAGAATCAAAAAGGGGTGAGAGCACTGAAAAGGAGCATGAAGGTTCATTTGAACACCTTTATCGGAGGGGCCAAAGCAGGAATCAGAAGTGTGTTGCATGTGGGTGTTCAAACGAAAGCTGCATCTTAGACCCACAACACTGCACACGCCCTTGCAATGAAGAAACAAAACTTCCCCATCCAACAGCTCCGTTTTGGAATGACACAACGGGGGAGGCAGGAGAGGCTGAGGTCCCCTCCGTTTTTTGATCCACTGACCTTGGCCTGAGCAGCTTGTTGGTTCCCTCTGAGGACTTAACAGAATGCACCTTGACCCTGTGCACAGTTACACTTTTCATAAAACCACACGAAAACTTGAAAGAGAGAGCGAGAGAGAGAGATTGAAAGAAAGAGACTCAAATGGCAAAGCTCTGTTGCACCTCTGCTGATGTAAACATCCACCTGTCTAGGAAGTCCTCTTGTCTCCCCACCCACCCATCTCCAGACGAGAGCAAGGCAGCAGTTTCTGAGTAAACGTGTGAGAAATCCTCCCCTCAGATCCTGCAGTCTAGGTACCGAAGGGTTGTAGAACCACGGAGGAAACTTCGTGGGTTCCATAGCCTATGGGGTCCTTGTTAGGTTTCCTGAAGCCTGAGACGCTGACAAGCTGCAAATGAAAGAATTCTGAAAAGAATGATCTCACTGTAGAATAATCACATGTGTTGTGTTTTGTATTTAAGGAGGAATGTTTCAGCCTCCTCCTCCCTTTGTTTTTCTGTTACTCCGCTGGGTGGTGTTGGCGTTTGTAAGAGAGCTCTATGTTTGTTTTTGGAACTGACTTCAAATAAATCCTGGTTTGTTTGTTTTTAAGAACTAAACTACGTGTTTGCAACTCTTTCACTGTGCATGATTTTTAAACTCTGCAACGAGGGATGTTCTCTGCAGCCCAGTGGAAGTGTGCTGGACCAGAACAGTAAAAAACCTCCGAGTCCTTTGGTAAGGGTGAGCGACCCTCGGGTGTTAAACCAGCACAGACATGCAGACACACGGATTCCCCCCTCCCTCTCGGCTTGCACACTGAGTCCCGGTGTGCCAGGGAGAACCCAAAACTTAGGGCATTTATACACGACCCCTAAACTCCGGGGCAAATGGCTCCCAGGTCCAGAGCTTAAAAATGTTTCCCCACCGGCTCCGGAGTTTACAGGAAATTAAGTGCGACCACTCCCACTTTAGCGCGTCCCAGCGCACCTTTCAAGTACCTGCTCTCTGGAGGTGAAAATTCCTTGATGCGGTGTAACGATAGTGAGTGCGGGGCTCTCCTCACTTCTGTTTGTTGTTTTTTTGGCTCCCGCCCCTTTAAGAGCTACTTAAGAGACTGGAATGTTGTCGCGGCAAGAGCGAGAGGCAGAACGGAGGTGAGCCGGCATTTTTTCCTTTCTTTTTTTCTCCCTCCCCTCACGCAGACAGGAGCAAGGAAGTGCGGAGGGGTGGGGACACAGGAAGAGCGACAAGCCCCTAAGATCTCTGGTCCGAATTTAAGTGGCCAGCGGATCTTAGGGGTCGTGTGAAAAGGCTCTAAGATGTAGCACCCACTTGCTAATGTTGGGGTCAGAGAGGGGAGCTTGGAGCAACACAAGCTTACTGGGGACAGAAGGAGGTGGTAAGAACTCTGGAGAGACTCAAACGGTGGGCGAGCAGACCTTGGTGCCTGTCGCGAGGCAAGAGAAAATCTCTCGTCCTGCGGGAAGAAGAGTTTAACAGGTCAAGAGGGGAGGGGGAATG
Source organism: Phrynocephalus versicolor (assembly GCA_023846285.1). Lineage (NCBI taxonomy): Eukaryota > Metazoa > Chordata > Lepidosauria > Squamata > Agamidae > Phrynocephalus > Phrynocephalus versicolor. The sequence goes on from JAHTLZ010000008.1 coordinate 3,030,287, forward strand.
CTCAGAATGGTGCAGGAAAAGGAGCCCCAAGTGCATGTGTCTCTTGGCGGAAGGCGCCTTCAGGTGGTCAGCTCCCTGTCCGGCGTGGCGTTCGTGGCCCGCGTGGACCTCAGAAGCCCTTGATGTGGCAGTAGGCTTCCAGGCTGGCGAAGAGAATGTACAGGAACCAGAGGCCCATGAAAAGGGCCGTGGTGAGGATTTTGGCGGTTCGGGGCCCTCCCAGCTCGCCCCCGATCTGCGGCCGGCGTCGGTACATGAGGACGCCGATGCACACAAAGGCGAAAATGGTGAAGAGGGTGACGGAGAAAGCCAAGGTGCCCTTCTGCACCTCAAAGTTCTTGCCTTGGAAGGCCCAGTAGATGGCGGCCACCGACCAGGCCACCCCGAGGCCCAGGAAAACGTTGACGGCGTTGCTTCCGGTCACGTTGCCGATGGACGCGTCGGCACACTGGTCCTGGAGGGCCGCCACTTTGCTGGCGAAGGTATCTGGGTGGAGAAGAAAGGCGTGAGGAGAGGAAGGAAGACCAACACAAATCAGACCTATCTTGGCCAGGACAGACGCTCAGGTGCTTCTGTCGCTTTGAGCGTCGTGAGGAAGAAAGGATTTCGGCCACTACGGGTTGTACCTCGTGGGAATTCCGTCTTCCACGTGACTGTCAAAGAGGTGGGGCCCAGAAGGAATCCTTCGTAAACTTTTCATTCTCTTGGGTTTAGGGCCTAGGCATGCCCAAACGTTGGCCCTCTTGATGTCTTGGACCACGACTCCCAGAATTCCAAGCCTGTATTTCCAATGGCAAAGGACTGTGGGAGTTGTGGTCCAAAACATCTGGAGGGCCAAAGTTTGGACATGCCTGGTTTAGGCTGACGCTGTCTTTGTGAGTGTCATCAATCCCCTTAGGAACGAGAACAACCCATAGATTTGCTAGCCAAAAGTGAGACAAAGAGCTTCCCTCTCTCCCTCCATTTTGAATAAAATGTCATCCTTTTTGAGAAGCAAAATACACAGAGAGAGAAAGCCAGCACAGCAGTTCTGGCTGATTGTTAGGAAAGATGCAAGCAGCCCATCCAGTGCTTCAGATTCTTAAATGAACCTGAAATCATCCTAGATTGCAGGGTGTGAAAGCTTCACATGCTGACTGGCATAAATTATTTAATCTTCTAACATCGAAAAAAAATATTTATGATTAATTTGTGTGAAATATTGTTCTTGTGAATGGTTTGTTCCTATTTCCTGGCAGGTGAGGAGAAGAATGGTGCCACACTCCTCATCCTTGCCTGTGAAGATAAGGGAAATGGTAGTAAGCCCTTACAAATATTAATCAAATAACTTAATTACAAGCGATCTATTATGAATAATTTCTCTTTTTCAATAAACAAGCCATAACTATTGTAGGAAGGGTAGGAAGCTACTACTGGGAACATTTACTACTTTTTAAAAAGTAACATTAATCCATTGGGCTAAATTGCAAATTAAGATAATTGCTTATTTCCTGCTATTGCAATATGTTCCTTTTAGGCATGTAGGGTCTTTAGAACTCCATGCTTGAGTCATCAAAGATGCAAGCATTTGTCCCAATGAATGACCAACCACGAAACAAAACTAAGCTAATGTGCAACAGATATTCAAACTTGTGATAGGATAAACAGACTCATTTTTTGTTCTAAGTCAGCTCTGCTTCTAATAACATGCTAACAGCATTTTCTAAGCCCGCCCTTCTCTCTTAGAATACCTGGAATGGACGTGCCCAGGGCCACAAACACTACGGCGTTGACGGAGTCCTTCAAGCCCACCGTGCAGCCAAAATGGGAGGCCAGGTCTCCGATGAGGGCCGTCAAGAGCCCGATCACCAGAATGCTGACGCTGAAACAGGCCCAGCCGTTCCAGTACTCAGTGGGTGGTACGCAGGCAAAGAGGACTTTCCAGAAGACCGTCAGAAAATGCATGACGTAGTCGAAGCAGGAGGGAAGGCGCTCCTCGCGTCCGTCTTCATCATCTTCTTCATCACCTAGGAAAAGGGAAGCCCCATCGTCAAAGCGAATGCTAGAGCTTCAAGTTTTCTAAGGCTGTCTCGGCTTGAACCGGCACTTGGAATGATCCTATGAATTTTCCATTGGCAGAAAAACGCAACACGGTTGTACTGGGAGACATGGAGACAAAATATGCATGAATTTTCACATGGTGTTTTTCTTTTCATGCAAACTCCGCAGGGGTTGGGCATGAAACTACAGCAAACATAAACCTAATGTATGCTCAACTGATCTGGACCTTCTGCCCCTGGGAAGTGCAGCTGGTTGTTAGATGCAATGGGAAGCCCTATCGCGAAGAAAATACAATAGCTTTGGTCAGACTTCCAATTTGACAAGGGCATAAGGGAGCAGCAACAGAGAGGGAAGCGAGTAAAACAGATGAAGGACAAAGAGAAAAGAAAAAGGACCAAAGGTCTGCCATGTGGCCTTTGGGTTGGTAGAGGGCGCAATTGTCATGGCAATTGTCATACCGTAGGATAGGCATGCCTTTATGGGTTGTACTTAAGAAGAATACAACAAGCTGTGTGGGTCAGGAGGTAATGATAAGTAATATGGATGGGCACAAAATGGAAAAATAGAGTTTAGTTTAGTTTCTACTAGACGAGGTTCGTTTCATTTCGTTTTTAAATGAATTTTTGTAAAAAAAAAAATTCGTAACGAAACTAAACAATAATGAAATGATTCGTTACTTGATAAAATGGTTCCCCTGGGTCCTAGAGGCACCAAATTTGGTGGGTAGCTTTTTTACAAGGGAACTATTTTACAGAGTAACAAAATGTTACTCTGTAAAAAAAAAACCAAAATGTTTCATTTTTAAAGGGGAAAAGAAGTGTTTTGTTTCATTTCGTTTAGTTTTGTAACAAAGCGCTGTTTTCTGTTTCGTTTTATTTTGTAATGCTTTGAAAGCTTACGAAACAACAAAACAGTGAGCTGTTTTCCATAAGGTGCCCAATTAATAAGTAATCATACAGGGCCAGACAAGATTCAGGCCCACCTACGGCATTGTATGGCCTTCCAATAGAGAGAGAGCCACCAAGGCTTAGCAACGTTCTTTAGAGAAGGCATTGGCAAGCTTCTGAGTGTAACAGAACTCTTCACCAGACACACCAAGAAAAAGATGGTAGTGGTGGTGGGAGACCCGCATCGTTGTCACTTTTAGATTTCTTTACAGTTCTGTTAGGTCTCATTGTCACAGAATAAGCCTTTCTTCAACGCGTGGAGGTTTCAAACGAGACCCCAAGGGCGGCTTCTCTAGAGAGACCCACCTGCGCTCACGGTGATGGCCTCGAGAAACTGCTCCCTCCACGAGTGCGTCCCAATCACTAGCGCCAGGTTGGTCTTCTTGATCAGTTTGTCCACGGTGTTCTGAAGAAGAGGAGACAACAGGGGTACAATGGGTGTGATGACAGCTGCCGTCACTTGCCGTCCCATGACAGATGTCTCTGGTACCTTGGCCATCACGGACGGCAGCTTCCATCACTTGCCCGCTCAGTAACGGCAGACGCAGGCCCTCAGAGGCTGATGGGGAAGAGCTGAGAAGGCCATTGGGCAGGAGGACCCTAGGATTTGTAGGGTGAGAGGCTCCAGGGAGCCCCTTCAGGTCAGGTGAAGAATGCATGACCGTACAAGAGGTGAAGAACCAGGGACACACGCACACACTAAATGGAAGCAGGTTGGTTCAAATCAGTTTTATATGAAAGGAGTTTCATATGAGTCCCGAGAAGGTGAAGGTTTTAGAGTATTCCCCACAATTGGTAACAAGGTCAGCAACCCTGTTATCAAAGGGTCTCTTGACATCTCCGGAGAAAGGCCATTTGGTCTTGTTGAGAGCCAGCGTTTGGGACGGAAGGAAGGAGACCCTCAAGACTCAGAGTTCCTTCTCCTTACCTTGAAGTCATACGATTCTTCAATGATGACCTCCAGGCGGGAATTCTCCCCTAGGATGGGCTTTCCCATCTCAGCGATCCGACGGGCTTCCTCCTCTTCGGCTGAGAGCTTCTTGTCAGCATCCTCTGGGCGAGAGGAAAACACAACGGGAGACTGAACATACAGCAGGATCCTCTTATGCGCATGATCAGCACCAACTGAATCACTTATCCATGCACTGAATATACAGTAAGATCCACCCGGTATCCACTGATTCATTAACCACGGATTCAGTTATCCACGGCTGGCAGAAGAAAAAATTAAATAAACAATTCAACAGCGGCAAATCAAGCTACTGTCACAAAGAGCCGGTGTAAAGCAAGTCACTGTCGTAAAACAGCAGCCGTAAAGCAAGCTACTGTCACAAAACAGCAATTTGTGGGGTGGCATTATCTCTTATCCACTGTTTTCATTATCCACGGGAAGGCCTGGAGCCAATCCCCAGCAGATACAGGTGTCCTACTGTGTGCGTGTGTTCTGTCGCTACAGTCGTGACCGACTCTTCGTGACCCCATGTCCATGGAGTTTTCTTGGCAGGAATACTGGAGTGGTTTGCCAGTTCCTACTCCAGGCACCTACAGCAGCTGGTATTCCCTGGTGGTCTCCCATCCAAGTACTAGCCAGGGCCGACCCTGCTTAGCTTCCGAAATATTACAATTTAAAAAACACACCAAAATATATGTCTACTGACGGAATTTTCAGAACAGACCATGAGAGGGCACCAGAGACCATGCTATATCATTATATAGCATTCTACCTCCCAGAAGAAAAGAATGGGGAACCATTTCTGAGTAGCTCGGTCTGGAATACCCTGAAAAAGTTTTGACATAAGATAGTATTGAGTTGACAGCACATCATTGCCAGTATAGCTGGCATGGAACCAATGGGTACCAGCCTGCAGAAGGGGTATATCCAGGGCTGTGGAACGGAACCCGTGTCTCTCCCTTCTCCGCCATTTGAGATATATTCCCATCACTGCTGGCTCCCACCCTTCCGTAACAGACATCTGTCTCTGAGAAACTACCAGATCTGAAACCATCTCTCAGCAACCAACTGGCAGTTGATATTCTCTGCCATATCCAATGAGGTAATAATCCTTTCCCTACATTTTAGGTTTTCAGGTGAACACATTTCCGTCCTCGCAGTGTAGAAAAGTAGCTCCTCAGGGGGGAAACACTGGCCTGAATTCTTTCCCTGCACATGCTAGATTTCTATATGTAGGGAGGGAGGGAGATTTCAGATGAGAGCAAGCAGCAGCAGCCTTGTCCCTTGTGACGATGCACCTGGAGCGGTAGCAACCCAGACTAAGCTTATGCCTTCAGGCTGACGATTGTACAAATGGCATACATTGGCTCTTTCTCTTTTTCTGGGGCTGGGACAGGGCTTGCAAATGTTAATCTTTTGAACCAGACCTCCCAGAATCCCCCAGGCCGTGGGGCCAGGTGTTTCAAACGTCCTGCCATGAGTCTGGCCTGTTTGGTTTTACCTTTTAGGCTTCTGGGTCCTTTATCATTTTTCCACCCTCCAATTCCCAAGCCAGAGCCCACCGGCAAGAGGCACATTCGCTGAAGTCATGTGTTCTAATCAAGCGACAACACCCATACTCGCCCCAAGAAAGGGACCTGGAATTTGGATCCAAGAAAGCGCCATCATACCTCCTGGATAAGGCATCCATTTCTCTGGAGGAACAGAGTGGGAGGCAGAACCCAGACCCTTTAAAAGAAGTCCCTGTTCCCTCCTCTGGTGGAGGGCTCCAAGTTTATCCCCCCATCTTCCTTTTGAAGGGTTGGGAGAGTGAGAAAGGAAATATTTCTTTATCCAGAGTGTTGTTGGTCCGTGGAACTCCTTGCCACAGGATGCGGTGATGGCTTTCCTATTAAGTTTATATAATTCCACCTTCTGAATGTTTGTATGTTTCTTTTGGAGTTCAATTTTAAAAAGGGGGGGAGTAGAAGGAAAAATACCAGAACTCTGGTTGTGAAATTTGATCCCGGATGATAAACTCTAGGCTTGTCCAAGAGGCTTTAAGACCTGGAAGACTCTCTCTCTCTCTCTCTCTCTCTCTCTCTCACACACACACACACACACACACACACACACACACACACACACACATGCAGTACAGACTATAGACTCTGCATGCATTATATGTAAAGGGCCTGTTGATGTGGCTATAATACTTCTGAAGAGTGCAAATGGTTCCTGGCAGCCTGATTCTATTTTTTGACTCCAGAAAGCGAATCTTGGCAGCTCTGAGTGTCAAATGACACGCACACACAAACACACACCCAACACTCTACCCCGGCACTCTCCTCTTGGCAAAGAAATAAACGCCATCTCGCCCTCTGCCTCCTCGCAAGCTGTTCTCTCCTTGGCCCGGCCCAGTTTCCCCGCCTCCATAAGCGCTTGACATCTCCCACCGGGTGTGACTGACTTCCAGCCAAACCTTTCTAAAACTGGCTCGGTTGCCGCGTATCAGGAACCCGGAGGCAAAGGGGGCAGAACATTGGGTGCACTGGGAGCCAGGCAGGGGGAAAGATGTTCCTCTTTTGCTCCAAGTTCACAGCCTTAAGATCTCCAGGGGGAGGGAGACGGATGCACAAGGGAGGGCTGGATCTGCAGTCCCACGTCTGACGGGTGAGGCAGAGGGAAGATTGGTCAGTCTTATGGGGGCACACACACACACACACACACACACACACACACACACACACATATACACCCCTGCCTCCAGCATGCTAAACTTCCATGCCTGCCAATTCCAAAAGAATGCAAGGACTCTGTATTGTAAATGTCCTTAACTCTCTTTCCCACCCTTTAGGACATAAGAACCTAAGAAGAGCCATGCTGGATCACGCCAAAGGCCCATCTAGTCTAGTTTCCTGTATCTCCCAGTGGCCCCACCAGATGTGTCTGGGAGCACACAAAACTAGATCTCTGTCTCCTGATCCCACTCCCCTGCATCTGGCCCTTGAAGTACCCTGGTTTTAAGCCTAGAGATGACAAGTCTCAATCATAGTTTGTAACCTGTGATGGACTTCTCCTCCAGGAATCTGCCCAATCCCCTTTTGAAGGCACCCAGGCCAGACGCCATCACCACCTCCTGTGGCAGGGAGTTCCACAGACTAACTACGTGCTGGGTGAAAAAGTATTTTCTTTTGTCTGTTCTCACTTTCCTAGCCCTCATTTGAGTGCATGTCCCCTAGTTCTGGTATTTTGTGAGAGGGAGAAGAGCGTCCCTCTCTCCACTTTACTCATGCCCTGCATTATTTTGTATGTCTCAATCATATCCCCCCTCAGGCGCCTTTCTTCCAGACTAAAGAACCTCAAATGTTTTAGCCTTTCCTCATAAGGGAGGTCCCCCAAGAGAGGAGATTTTGCAGAAGGGTGTAAACAGTGCTTTTCATCTGCTCTGAATTGTCTGTCTGTATCCTCCCCCCACCCCTGCAAGACACGTGTTATTTCCCCCCCCCCATCGCTGTCTCTCTTCCAAAGCGCATAGACTTTCTCCCACACACGCACACACACACTCTCCCCAGAATAAGGCGAATGCACCTGTACCCATACACTTCCTCCCACGCGCTCTCTCCCATGGCATCCCTCGCCTCCCTGTGGATGTTTCCTGGACCACTTCCCTCTTCTGATTGGAAACGCTACGATGATAAGCCATCGCTTATCATCCTTTCTCTTTGAGGAGCCGACTATAGGGATGGGTGTGTGTGTGTGTGTGTGTGTGTGTATGTGTATACTTAGGCTCAACGACACAATTTCAGTTTCGTGTTTTATTCCTCTTCATTATGTATTGTTTATGTGGACTGGGAACAGCCCCGAGTAGTCCGTTTATCTGCAGTATAAACATGTAATATATAAAGGAGCAAAATAAACCCTCTCAGAACTGCAGAGCCAGGAGGGACCTCTATGGATCATCAAGTTGTGCCGAAGTCAAGGAGGTAAATAAATAAATAAATAAATAAATAAATAAATAAATAAATAAATAAATAAATAAATAAATGGGTGCAATGCAGATTAGCCTCCATGTGGTACACCGTTAGCAACCTGACCGGCTTAAATTGTCTACAATATGTTTTGTCTTCTGGGCCTCATAAAGATTTCTCTGCAGGAAGAATCAGCTTGAACGCTGGTATTAAAAACAAGGGCTGCAATAATGCTGTATTCTCCTTATGCCATATGAGATAGATAGATAGATAGATAGATAGATAGATAGATAGATAGATAGA
>JAHTLZ010000008.1:3038488-3050975 GCA_023846285.1 Phrynocephalus versicolor
GATAGATAGATAGATAGATAGATAGATAGATAGATAGATAGATAGATTTGTGGAAGAAAAACTGGTTAGAAAAGACAGACCGGGAGGTGCCAGACTTACCTTGGTTGAGTAAAAGGGCTGCATTTTAAGGAGCAAAGGCATGGGGGTGGGAGAGAGAGAGAGAGAGAGAGAGAGAGAGAGTTATGCAATTTGTCAGTGAAAAGACAGAAAGATTCATTATCTAAGGAAGAAGAAAACCAGGGGAATGATCTGGTTTGGTACTCTGTTGCGTACTCCACATTTGGGGACAGCTGAGGACAGATTCTTCCCATTCCCCCATAGGACTACCTTTAAAGTATCTGAAGAGTAGCATCCTATCTCCTGCCTCCTTCTCTCCCCACCCCCCGCCACGAAAACACATGCCCTGTTCCTTCAGTCTGTCCTCCAAAGGCATGGCTTCCAGTCCCCTGATCATCCTTCTTACCCTCCTCTGAATTTGTCTCAGTTTGTTGGCATGCTTCTTAAAGTAATCTAGATGCGGCCTATCCCATGCTTAATAGAGAACTGGAGACCATTCTTTTGTTAAGGCGCCCTAAAATGGAGGCCACAACCCGATCTTAGTTTGTTTACCTTTGACAGGAGCTCTTTTCTCATGGATCAAAGAGATGTTTCTCTGGCCCACGTACCTGAGATGCCTCGTTTCAACCAACGTGGCTGACCCAGCTCAATAAAGAAGCTGTCTTTTTTCTCATATTCTTCAACATCCACAATTTTCACATAGAGGGATTTCCTGCCCGAAAGAAGGAAGAGAGGAAGATTGAAAACACTGGCACATCATTAGAGACAGAACTTAGAACGTTAGTTTTCAGAAGGTAGTTTGTTATGTAGCTTCTTCTGAAACATCCCAACAGAGGAACTCTTTGCCTTTACAAAATAAAAATAAAAATAGAGATTTGTTCCAGAGGCCATGACACAACTTATTACTTTTCAGTTCTTCTTCGGGGGGGGGGGGGGGAGACCAAAAATACCATCAAAAATAGAAAGAGCTGAAATGGGTCAGCCCTGTAAAATGAGTAACATTTTCTTGCTATTGACTTGCTGAGTTAAATCTGTTTGGGAGCAAACCCCCAAACCTAAGAACAACAGATTTCTTTCAGCATGAGCTGGCATGGATTATAACCCATTCCCTGGACACAGCTGTTTTCTTGCTACTTCCAAAAGTTACCTTCTAGGGCAGATTTCTTTATGTCCAAACTTCAGCCCTCCAGATGTTTTTGACCACAACTCCCAAAGTCCTTTGTCATTGGCAATACAGGCTTGGAATTCTGGGAGCTGTGTTCCAAAACATCTGGAGGGCTGAAGTTTGGACACTCCTGTTCTAGGGCCTTGGTTCCTGACCTTCGGCACCCTAGGTGTTCTTTTTGGACTAAAACTCCCAGAAACCTTCACCAGCAGCTATGCTGGCCAGGGCTTCTGGGAACTGTAGTCCAAGAACATCTGGCGACCCAACCTTCGGAAGCAATGGTCTAGGAGTATTTTGAATTTGATAGGACTTCTTCAGATGTCATGCCTTTTTTAAAAAAAACCAATCCACCTCTATACCAACGTAACAGAGAGGAGTGCAATGAAAAGCCTTCACAAATGAAATGGTCCTCTTCATGAATGACGATGTTGATGCTGGTCTTTTGTCACCCCCATCATTTCCATGGTGTGTGAAAGACTAAAGAGATCCACTTGATCTCAAGCTCAAGGGACCATAGAACAACTAGGCTCAAGAACAGGCATGTCCAAACTCCAGCCCTCCTGATGTTTTGGACCACAACTCCCAGAATTCTAACCTTAGATTGCCAATGGCAAAGGACTGTAGGAGCTGTGGTCCAAAACATATGGAGGGCCGAAGATTGGTCATGCCTGCTCAAGAAAAAAAACACCAAGGACAGTATTCTCAAAGTAGGATGCTCGTGTTGCTGTCCAAGGTGCTGAAGCAAGTTCTTCAGTCCACTGGTTCCCTTTCTACAAAATTGCCCTTTTGAGCTTAAGGTGCTGTTGCGAAATCTCTCCCTGTCCCACGTCAACATGCTGTTGCAAAGACATCAACATATGTATTCAATATGGATGCTTTCCCCCCGTCATTTCTCTAATAAGAAGGTCATAGCAGGAGTTTTCCCCTTAGGGCCAAAGTACAGATTTAGAGCCATCTGTTTCTAGAAGGAATGCTGCCTCAGATTGGCAAAAAGGCACAATTGTGAAAGAACAGTACAAGCAAGCAAACATGTGTTAAGGCAATTGTAAATATGGCAAGAGAAAAAGAGATACATTTTTCTGCTTAAAGAAATCTGGCTGTACATTTTCAGTTCCACGGCTGATGGGGCGGTTTGAAGATCAAATCCTTCCAAAAGTTCACCCCTCTACAAGGATATTTACAAATATATATATTTGTATATACTATACAATACAATACTATGTATAAAACCCATGTCAACTCTAATCCCCCCCCTTGGAGACTGATACTATCAGAGCGATCATTTCTCATATATGGGAAACACTAAGCTTCAGATGAAGCTTACAAATTAAATATTCCTTTGAGAATATACCTCTTTATGACTCATTTTCTTCCAACCTGAATTGAGAAAGTTTGTCGTGGGTAATTATTCATTCCATTCCACCCACTCTTTATTGCAGTCCCCTCCCTCCTTTATTTCTGAAGGAGACAACACACATAGAAAGACAAGCGTACAAACACACACCCTGTAAACAACTCATTAAATAATCTTTGTTTTGATTCATTTACATGTTAGGGAAATCTCCTGGGAACAGATTCCTTGACAAAGCAATCATTCTTTATTACGAAATATTGTCACAGGAACCTGTCAATCTTGCTTGCCCCTACTAGAAATGTTACAGGCTGTCTCTGAGCATGTGCAGGGTTCAGTTCTAATCAAGAGTGTGCAGATATGTGCTCTTTGGACTGCAACTCCCAGGACTTCCTCTGCTCGCTTGGGAATCCTGGGAGTTGTAGTCTCGCTTGCGGATGTAGTGATGAATTCTGAAATGTGGATGTGCAAATGCTAAAGGTACCTCCAGCAGCCAGACGCAGCCATATCACAGCGTATGAATAAAAAGCTAGAAATTATCAATACCACAAAGAGAAGAAAATTAAAATATTTCAGTCACATAATGTGCAGTGACAAATGCCACCTGCTACAGGTTATCCTTCAAGGAATAAGAGATGGGACGCATGGCCTGGGGTGCAGAAGAACATTCTGGTTTAAGAATTTAAGCCAATGGTTTGCAGCGAGCACAGTTTCTCTGTTTAGAATAGCTTTAGATTTAAAAAAAAACAGATCGTGCTAATGATCATCAATGTTCTACAAGGGCATTCATCTACTTGAAGAAGAAGATACCTGTAAATCACCAGCATCTCCTCCATTTCAAAGTCTCCTGAACAAACTTAACTAGATTTTTCCTTCTCCACGCCCACAGACAGTGTGCATAAATCGAGGTTTGGTTACATCCCCACAGCAAGAGGTTTTCGCGCATCTGGTTGCGGAGCCAGAGTTTGAGAGTTGGATGTCTCGCCTGTCCCTCCTTGAGAGGAACTGGACTCAGGGGTTCACAGAGTTCCCTTAAAGCTCTGTTCTAAAAGACGATTTTTAAGCACTAGAAATAAAGGAGCTTTTAGAAATGTTTGTTTATTTATTTAAACCTCCCTGAAGGGAGGCGAGAGGAGCCGTTTTGGGCCTGGAACCTTTCTCGACCTTTCGAAAAGAGAAAGAAAAAGGTCTCTCTCCACCTTTCCAAAAAAAAGAAGACAGATCAATTAAGGGGAGTTAATTGGGATAAGAGGGAAGGGAAGACCCACCACCACCACCACCATCACGGCAGTTTTTTCGGGGCGAGCGGAGGAGGCCTTGGCGCTCTCTTCCCACCCCCTTCCATCAGCAGCTCCTGGGGGAAGGTTGCCGTGGCAACCAAGATCTTTCTTGTTGACATGATAGCTCGGAGAAATCAATTACTGTACTGACAAATTACAGGGACGCCACCTCTCTCCCCCTGCCAAGAGAGGGCAGACAAGTGGGCAGAGGGGTGGGAGAGAAGAGACAACTCCAGAGGGTTTCGGAGACCAGGGGTGGTGGGGGTGGGGGTGGGGGTGGGGAGAGAGAAGCGGGAAGGAAGGGTGGATCTGATTTTAGATTTATCTTTTTTCCCCCTCCCCTTGACTATAGACGTACTCTTGCATGCAGCTCCCCCCCCTCCCCAAACTTTATAAAGCCATATAGAGTTAGACAGCTGGGCTGCCTCTGAGTGAAATCGACCTGTATGTTACACCTTCCAAAGGCAGCTGGTGACCAGGGCAAGGTGTGTGTGTGTGTGTGTGTGTGTGTGTTACCTCCTCAAAAAAACATCAAGGGTTAAGCATCCTCCATCGTGATGCAGGAGCTGGCCTGGGTTTCTAGGAGTAATAATGCTCAGCTCCTTAATTCTCTGAGATATGGCCAATTCCACATACACACACACAGTTCTCCCTGCAAACCTGCAGGTCGGTCAGTCGGTCGGTTGGTTGGTCGGTTGGTTGGTCGGTTGGTTGGTCGGTCTTTCTTTTGTGTAAAACGTTCATTGATATTCTGCTTGCTAGTTCATTTTGGGGAAAGTTTAGCAGTAAGGCTGGTAAAGCCATCTTTCCACTAATCAAGTTCTAAGAATCTTCTTTCTTTCTTTCTTTCTTTCTTTCTGCTCAATATTATTTGTTTGAGATCTAGCACCGAAAAGTTTCATGGAGTCCCCCCTAGTTCTAGTGTTGTGCAATAGGGATGACAGTTTTTCCTTATCTACTTTGTCTTTGGTTTGTATTTCAGTATGGAGCAGGGGATTTGGACTTGATTCCTTATAGGTTCCTTCCAAATTCACTATTCTGTGAAACATGCTGTTTTTATTTTTATTCATTTCCTCTCCTTAATGGAAGGAAGGAAGGAAGGCCTGATTTCTAAGCAATTTATTTATTTATTTATTTATTTATTTATTGGATTTTTATGCCGCCCATCTGGCAGCGGGGACACTCTATATAAAGTGGGAGACTGGAGAAATTATGTTTATAAATACTGGGAAAAGCTGAAGGCTGCTGGAAAAGGAGATCAGATAAGAGATAGATCAGCTTCCTAAAAGATTCTGTCCAGGGCTGCACACGTGTTTAGCAGCTTCAGGTTTCAGGCTGGCCTGCTTCTCGCTCTGACATCACACCTCGCCTGTGACTTCAGCTGGCATTCTGTTTCAGACCCACCCTGCTGCTTGGCGCCCACCGTATGCTCAGAGGTCTCAGTCCTCATCAATAAATAAAACACAGCCAAGAAATTCGCCGAGAGTCTATTGCAATGGAAGGGTGGGTGGAAAAAACTAGAAAGACAGAACTCGAGCTGGCACACCATCAGCCAGAAGGAAAATAATACTGCAGAATCATCTTGGGGTACAAACCCCACTTGAAGACATCAAGGAGTCCGGCCAATGTTCTGGTTTCCAGCACCGGCCCTGTCATTGGGCGGCAGATTTGGGGTGTCATGTTGCTGTTGTTATATTTTTACAGTCAAATATGAAGTCAGAGGCCTAAAAGCATGTTAGGTCGAAATGTGGGTCAAAATGACTATGGATTTCCACAACATGGGTTGGGGTTGAGGATCTGTTTGTTTGTTTGTTTACCTCCTGGGATGCAGAGGACAGCTACCAGTATTTCGCTGTCGTCATGGCCAAAAGCAGCAGGAGGATTCTGGGAGTTGTGGTAGAAAAAAGCAGCCCTCCTTCAGAACAGAGCTTGAGAAATTTGTGTCTCTGTCGCAACTGGCAACATCCCTTGCCATTAACCCAACCCACCCACCCCAATTTCAGTTAGGGGGCGGCTGCCATGAATGTAGACCCACCTGCCTGTGAGACGTCACACAAACCTGTTCCAATCATCCCACCCACCCCCAAACCCCGGCCCCTTAAGATGAGCCAGGGTCTCCTTAAAAGCCGCTCCTGGGTAGGTGACCCTTTCCCACAACTTGGAAGTGAGGCTTGTTTGTTTATTAAAACTCCCAACCACCATTTTGGCTTAGGGGGTTTAGGGAGTTGTAGTACCCACCGTGTGCGCATACGCACACACACACACGATTTCCAAGCTTCCTAGCTGACACCAGCCATCTTGCTTTTGCCCCTCACCCCACGGCAGAGCCTCCCTCTTTTCCAGGTTCCAGAGAACAAGTCGGGCCAGGATGGGGTTGTCAGATAAAGCAAGACTCAGGCGAGCTGCCTCCATGGTGCTACACCAGGGCTTCCCCCCTCTTTTGCTCTGCTTTAGACGTTTGCTTTTCTCTGGTTCGTCCTCTCCTTCCTTCCCCCACCCCTCTTGCAGGCACCGCAAAAGCTTCTACGATCCCAAACCATTCTCTCCTTCCCTATTTTTTGTTTTGCTTAGCTCCTCTCAGCCTGGTCTCACCACCTTCCCTCCCTCCCTCGCAACCCAGTCTGTGCCAGACAGCTTGAAAGCGTGGGTGTGCCAGTACGATCATGCCATTATTCAGAGAAAATGCCTTTTCTGCTCCAGAGCAAACCAGATTCTCTAGGTAAAAAGCTGTGATCTCTCTCTCTCTCTCTCTCTCTCTCAGTCTCTCTCTCTCTCTCTCTCAGGCACACGCACGCACGCACGCACGCACGCACGCACACACACACACACACACACACACACACACACACACCACATACCACAGAAACTGTATGATGCATGCAAACAGAAAAGAGGAGAGGAGCAAAGCAGAGACTTCAGTTCAAACCAGGCTTCGGGCCGTTATTTTAAAAATAACAAACCGTTTCTTAGGAGCTTGCAGAGAGAAACTCAACATTTTGCAGTTTCCACTCTCAAAGGCAGTGCCAGGGGCAGGGTAGGTCCTCTCCGTGTTTTAGCCCGAACTTTGCAGGAGCGCGCCGAACCCGGTTGAAGTGCCGAGATCACCCATCACCACGACCATTTCAGCACCTTGGAGAGCTCAGACAAAGGCCTGGGAGGAGATCCACCCTCCACCCCATGAAACTCAAGTCATCCATCACTTGACGAAGGCACTTCCTTGCCATGAGGGCGCGTTTTCATGGTGGAAATCCATTTTAATTACTTTTGAAATTATGGGAAAGGGTACAACTAAAGTAAAGGAGGAAGCGAAACCCTTGGCGGAATTCATACCTTCTGCTGTCTGTTCTTGCGATTTGCCATGATGGCTGAGGCAATGATGGGGATTTATTTTTAATTTTATTTTTGGCCAAGGTATATATATATATATATATATATATATATATATATATATATATGGAATATTTAGCCTTTCAAAAAAGAAGGCTGAGAGGGGATATGATAGCTATGTTTAAATATTTGAAAGGATGTCATATTGAAGAGGGAACAGGTTTGTTTTCCATGGCTTCAGAGACTAGAACTCGGGGCAATGGTTTCAAACTATAGGAAAAGAGATTCCATTTGAACATTAGGAAGAACTTCCTAAAGGTGAGAGCTGTCCGGCAGTGGAATAATAGGCTACCACAAAGGAGGGTGGTGGAGTCTCCTTCTTTGGAGGTTTTTAAGCAGAGGCTGGATGGCCATCTGTCGTAAGCACTGTGATGGGGGTTCCTGCATGGCAGGGGGTTGGACTGGATGGCCCTTGAGATCTCTTCCAACTCTATGATTCTATAATTCTATAAAAAGCATGAAAGAAGGAAATAATTGCTCCTTCATATATATATATGACTTTCATTGAAGGAGCAATTATTTCATTCTTTCATGCGTTGGGCCCCTGAGAACGGAGCGGGAGAAAATAAAGATGGAGCAACATAAATATTTCATGGAGTGCTAAAATATTTATCTGTGCCCGGTAACTGCCTTGGGAGCTGTTGGGGTGAGAGGTTTTTTCCCCCTTTTCTTTTTTAACGTTAGCTTCCCCGAACGGACTGCTCTGGATTAGGTCCCTGGTCACGTTACCCCTGCTTCGTGCGACAAAAGGAATCCAGATTTCCCAGAAGTGCCATCTCTTGCCAGGCTGGTGCAAAATGGGTCAGCTACAACCCTGGGGAAACTGCCCACGCTGTCTGTGAGGAGGGAAGGGAAGAGGGCAAAAAGCCATACTAGCTGTGGGCCACCATAGTCCAGTGTTGGCAAACCTATGGCACAGGTGCCAAAGGTGGCCCTCAGAGCCCTTTCTGTGGGCACCCGACATCGCCCCTTCGCAGCCACCTGTATTCAGGTTAAACTGCTCTATTGGCACTTTGCGAAAAAGAATTATTTTTATTTTATTTATTTTGAATATTTTAACCCCACCTTTCTCCTTGGAAAAGGACCCAAGGTGACTTGCAGTAATGAGGAACAATATACAGCCCAGAACATATAAGGCATATTCAAGTTAAAAACGGGGAATTAGAGGAGGCATCCTGGCCTCCAGCGGGAGGAAGTTCCAAAGTCTGGGAGCAGCAGAAGAGAAGGCACTCAGTCTCTAAAAGGTTCGCCATCACTGCTATAGTCCCTGAAGAGCAATATATATCCCCATGGTGTCGTGTCCAAAGATGAACCTTGTGGGCAGCTTTAAACAGAAGCATAGTCTCCAGAATCCAGGAGATGCTAGTTCCTCTCTATTTGGGACTGTCTTTTGTACACGACCCCTAAACTCCGCCGCAAATGGCTCTCAGCTCCGGAGCTTAAAATTGTTTCCCCACCAGCTCCGGAGTTTACAGATAATTAAGTGCGACCACGCCCACCTAAGCGCGTCCCAGCGCACTTTTCAGGTACCTGCTCTCCGGAGGTGAAAATTCCTGATGCGGATATAACGTAGAGACTGCCAGGCTCTCCTTGCTTCTGTTTGTTCTTTTTTTGTCCCCCCCCCCGCCCCTTTAAGAGATCTGAATGCAGTGCCGGGGCAGCAGAACGGAGGTGAGCGGCATTCTTTTCTTCCTTTTTTTCTCCCTCCCCTCACGCAGCCAGCAGCCAGGAGTGCGGAGGGGGTGGGAACGCAGGAACAGCGACAAACCCCTAAGATCTCTGGTCCGAATTTAAGTGGCCAGCGGATCTTAAGGGTCGTGTGAAAAGGCTTCAGTCTTGTGTCCAGTTTTGGACACCACTCTTCCTATAGAGATGCCGACAAGAACAAGTTCAGAGGAGGAGGACAAGGAGGAGGTGGGGACCAGCAGCCAAGGGAAGGCATAAAGAACTGGACATGTTTAGCCTCGAGAGAAGAAGACCGAGGAGAGAGAGGGGATTGCCCTTTTCAAAATATTTGAAAGGCGACACGCCGTCCCTTCGAAACTCCACGCCTGAGGAATCAAACTTGCAAAGGAGGACTCCTCCTGGCTGAGTCAGAAGATGAAAGCAAGCGCAGCTGCAGCATGGCCATGCGTAGCAAGGCAAGTTCATCCTAATATAAGCAGATGTTTTCTGCCTCTCAAGGGGGCTTGGCTTCTAATGAGGTGTGAACTGCATGACACCTGCGAAACCATCAGTATCCTAGGCAAGTCAGCAGAGGATGGAATAGACAATCCTAGCTTTCAAAGCATATTGAAGTCCAGCAAGGCAAAGCATCTTCTCTTGTGTACGTGAGATCCGTGACATGTCTTTAGATTGACTGGGACAATAAAGCCATCACCCTCCCCTCCCCCACACTTCTGAAGCAGCCCAGAAAACATCAAAACTCCAAGCCTGAAGTAAACTGCCTGCCTTTTTTCCATCTTGCCATGGACTTAAGACCTAAGAAATAATGCCTGGCAAATCCATCTTTTGCCATGTTGTTACCTATTGGTACTGCTCTTGATGAAGAGGGCTTGCCCTTGAAATATTAGCAATGTTTTGTTATTTTTATAGTAGCCTAAATGTATCACCTGTTCCACTTTTGTATTTGTCTTTTGTGATGGCTACATGGCTCCTTGAATTGTTTTTTTTCCATCTTCTCTTTAAAATTGGAGTTCTACTCACGCTCAGAGGCACTGCTCTCATGGCAAGGAAGTGCCTTCTTCTTCAACTGAAAGATCCGTGCTGGATGACTTGAGTTTCCTGGGGTGGAGGGTGGATCTCCTCCCGGGCGTTGGCCTGAACTTTACAAAGGCTCTGCTGGGGGAATTTTGCAGCCCATTTGGTCAGCAACTCCAGGGGTAGGGGGCCTCTCTCCCAAACCCCCGTCTTTCCCATCAAATTAACAGAGCTTTTAAAAAGAGCTGCGTTTGGAGAAACGAGATGTTTTGCTGCTGATGAGCACCGCCTACCCCAGCAGGATCCCGAATTTGCATGTCAAAACAGCCCTTAACGAAAGTTCTGGAAGGGAGCCTCCGGAGACGTCGCGCGAAATCAACAGACACGGTTACGGTGCATCCTCCGATTTTCCTTCCGACAAGCCCCAAAGCACAGGGGGCTTGTTCCCTCTTGTCTGGAAACGCTTTGAGCAACACAAGGTTCCACGCAGGAAGAAAACACAACCGAGACAAGATGATGATGGCTCACGAGGCGGCGAGAATCCCACCACCCAGGGAGGGGAGGCCAAGACGGGCGTTCGGGTGAACTGAGATGCCGCCAAGGCCACTTTTCCCTCTGAATCTTCGACAGGCTAAGAACCGCTGTGTGCTGATCCTAGTCCTTAGTTCTTGCAGTGGCCGACCCGTCTGGAACGGCAGGGTGGCACAGCGGGTTAGTTCTTTGGCTTGCGGAGTCGTGAGGCTGGGTGTTCGATTCCCCCGCCGTGCCTCCTTGACAGGGGCTGAACTCCAAGATGACAATCTCAGCGCTTGGCCTCCTGGAAATTTCCACCAGGAACAAATCAACCAAGGGCGATTGTTGCTGGAGAGCCATGGTTCCCAGCCTTGGGATCTTCTCAAGTTACTTCTAAAGGCTACACCTGACTAGGCCACTAGGAAGGCAGAGGGAAAATAAAAATTAAAAAAAGGGGGAAGGCTGGTTACCTGTTCAATTTTTCAATATATTCCTACTACCCTAGTGCATATTAATTAGATGCATATGATTTGTATCAAGGTCTATTGCCTTCTTTACTGCTGACCTGCTTTAAAAAGATCTTTTTTCCCCCAGAATAACTATCTCTAGCCATCTCTCTGCTTTTTAAAAATTCGTCTGTGATTTTTAAATGTGGGCTACAGAAAAATGGAAGCCTACCTTTGGGTTTTATTGGCCGGTGGGGGGTTAAAAATGCCAGGGCGTTCCCT
Organism: Phrynocephalus versicolor; assembly: GCA_023846285.1. Lineage (NCBI taxonomy): Eukaryota > Metazoa > Chordata > Lepidosauria > Squamata > Agamidae > Phrynocephalus > Phrynocephalus versicolor. The sequence goes on from JAHTLZ010000008.1 coordinate 3,049,670, forward strand.
GTCTTCAGTGAAGAAAGTAGTAGGAAGCAGATATCAATATTTATCTATTTTAAAAAGAGAGAGAATCCCAAAACCATAATTTTCTTCTTCTTCTTCTTCTTCTTCTTCTTCTTCTTCTTCTTCTTCTTCCTCCTCCTCCTCCTCCTCCTCCTCCTCCTCCTCCTCCTCCTCCTCCTCCTTTTGCCTTTAATTAGTTTTTGTGGCTAATGGCAATTTGTTAAAGTTCCAGTGAGAAATGTCTTGCGCTCTTTTGATTCAATGTCCTTTTTAAAAAAAAAACCTAATGCAGGGACTAGGAGGGAGAATTAGCTAGAAAATTCTAATTAAGATAGATAGAGTTAAATAAGTTTCCAATTCTCAAAGCAAGGTTTTCCAGTGGAATGAGGTGTACAGAAAAGATCCCCCAGGAAACCCCTTTTCTGGCCCAGCATGGCCGAATTCGCTATGCCGAATGCGCTGCTCTCCGTTTCAGCCTTAAATTGTCTATCTCTTGGGGGGTTCTCAGAGGTCATCCATCTCAACCCCGGTAATGACAGCATTTCCTCACCATTTAGATTCAAAGGGACAATGAGAGTGAGTGGGCAGGGGGGTCAATGATGCTTCAAGAGGAATCTATGACCTCTCTTTTGAGGTTATCTGAGGACAATGCCACCAGAGGAAAGTAAATGGGACCAGTTTGGTATCTCCTGGTGCTTAGGAGGAGATTTTGCTACTGTTTCTACAGCACCTCCATTGTGGTTTTACAGGTGGAAGAAGGCAGAACCTGTTGGTAGCAAACAATATAGCGGCACAGGGTCTGATCTATGCAGCACAGATAACCAATTGGTAGAGCTGAAAAACCAGAGGTGTGATTAAAGCACCCTTTCCTGTTTAAGAAAGCAGACTTTAAAAGGAAGGACACGCTCAAGTCCTGAAAACACTTCATGAAACAAAGCTAGCTTATTTGCAGATTCGGAAGGGTGAGCGAAAGGCACACAATCACATGCTGTCCTCATTCAAGGAATTTCTTCCTCTGATGATGGGTCATCTATGAGGTACGCTTCGGCCCTCGGTGTGGTCCGACAGACCTTCACCAGCCTCTTTTAGGGCCAGAAAGCTTATATACGATTCAGCAGCGTTACAGATTCTCCCACCTTCTTTCCATGAGCAAATCTGGACGAGCGATATCACATTTTTTATTCACACCCCCCACACACCCAAACACGCACAGAGTGGTAGAGTTTTCTCTGCTTTAGAGGATGGGAAAGAAGTCTTAAAACATACCACTAAAGCTGAAACTTTCCTGCAGGAAAAAAATAATTAAATT
>JAHTLZ010000008.1:3069748-3085693 GCA_023846285.1 Phrynocephalus versicolor
AGAGAGAGAGAGAGAGAGAGAGAGAGAGAGAGAGAGAGAGAGAGAGAGAGAGAGAGAGAGAGAGAGAGTTCTATTCCATGGTAGACGTCCAGATGGTTTCCTGACAAGGACAGGACTGGAGTTAAGACCTGCCTGGATTCAGGGAGTAACAGAAGGCACCCCACCAGGAATTTCTCTGCTAAGTTTTATTTATTTTTTTAAAAAGATAGCAGTGCAAGCATCAAGGCTTTCCGTATGTTGTTCACACCAGGGACACCCTTCCCCCCCATGCTTTCCCATGGGGGTGGGTGCTTGCATGGAGAAACAGGTTGCCAGTCGGATCCCTTGGGTAGAGCGGCCCAGGGTGATCAATTTCCTGGCGGGCACACAATGTGCAAAGACACACGCACTGGCACGACCCCAAACCATGGGCAAGCTGGACCTTTCTTGCACCAGTTGTAAAGCTATGTTGTTGGAGGGCTGGATTGGGGTGATTCCTACACAACGACAAGGGTCTCTTTAAAGGAGGTCACACGCACACCTGTGAAAGCGGTCCTTTCCAGTGTGATGAGGAACACACCTTTGCTCACACACACCCCGACTGCACCCTTGTTTTTCCACTTCGTTTGTTTACCACAGACGGAGCAGAGGCCTACAGGCTATTAATACCCAAGCAATTGTATCTGGAAAGAGGGCTCCTTGTTCATTCCTGTAACCCCCATCCTCCATTTTTAAAGACTGCACAAAAAATGGAAGTGGCAAACCACTTCAAACGCCGTCATGTGTAATAGAAAGACAGCAGGGTACCGTTTAAATTAACTAGCTCTTTGACCGGCCAACAATTAGTTCCTTCTCTCTCTCTCTCTCTCTCTCTCTCTCTCTCTCTCTCTCTCTCTCTCTCTCTCTCTCTCTCTCTCACACACACACACACACACACACACACATGAGGTCTCTCTTATTCAACAGGTTGCAATGATATGTCAGATCTCTTAAGCTTTTGACCAAATTGTGTAAGAAACGAAAGGTCAAGGCATGTACCATTTTCTTTCATGGTCTCTTGGCATCATTGGACAGCAAGTCCAAGTTTGTAGCAATGTGTACTCTTGGTGGCAAGCGGCCATCCCTCCCAGATCTACCAGCTTTTTCTGATGGAAGTCTGTACTTTCAATTTCTCTCGGTCAGTCATGTCCAAACTTCGGCCCTCCAGATGTTTTGGACCACAACTCCCACAGTCCTTTGCCATTGGAAATACAGGCTTGGAATTCTGGGAGTTGTGGCCCAAAACATCAGGAGGGCCGAAGTTTGGACATGCCTGCTCTAGGTTGTGCAATGATCTGACTGGATTCCCCACCATCACCTCCCATGTCCAAATGATATTTAATCAATCTTTGTACCATTATGTCAAAGCCCCGCACACAGAACACACAGCAAGCCAAGTTCAGTTCTTTGCCAGGAACTTTAGTTGTAATCCAGATAAAGAACAAAATACAGTCCGAGTCAAAGCCAAGAATATCTTACAGAGCCAGATGCCAAATTCAAAGGAAACAGATAATGCCGTAGTCAGAAAGCCGGTCCAAGGTCAGGAAACAGAGTCAGGATAATACACAGAAACGTGGTGACAAGGTAAGTGACGCATTGCTCCCACAGAGGGTTCAGGGTAAACTTGCTAGCTTTAGCCTAAAACAGGGAGCACACCCATATCTCTGGCAAAGCTCCTGCTAAAACTCAGAGCTTTCAGATCTAATTCTACGCCTATCATTAAAGATCCTTTCCCTGGCTCTCCTGTTAGTGCTCCTTTGCAGGATCCTGCTCCTGGCCCTTATAGGAGGAGGAGATGTGCCCTCAGCTGCGTCCTCAGACTCAGCTGCCTGCTGAGTTGAACTACCAGGCTCCTCCTGCTGCTCTTCAGCATTTAACCCTTCACATTCGGGTTCTATGACAGGCAGGGTCCTGGTACATTATTGTCTCCCTTGGGTTCTCAGAGTTTATTTATTTATCTACCATCTGTCCCCTATTACCATCTCTCTTTAGACTACAGTGGACCCTCGTACAACAAACAGTTTGTATAACATAAAATTTGTACAACATAAAATATCCCGGAGATAGGGGAAATTTGCTTAACAGAATTGCCTGTGGGGCAAATCCATACAACATAAACATGGTCATGATTAAGGATTTCTCTGTTTTCAATGCATTCCTTTGGGAAATTTGTATAAAGGAAACTTTGCTTAACATAATTTCATTTGGAACAAATTAATTCCTTTATACAATGTACCACTGTATTACCATTTTTATTATGTTTTGGGTTGTTTGATAAATTATTATTGATAACTGCCCAGAGTTCCCAGTTTGAGGAAAATCAGATTGCGGTATAAAAATGTAAAAATAATAAATGAATAAAAAAATATATTTTATTCCTTTTTGTTCTGGGAGGTTGGGATTTAGCGCTGCAGCGCCACACTGTATCGCTTTCCACAGTTATTCAGGAGGCGCCAAAAGGGACAACAGCTGATCACCGTCCAATGAAGCTCACTCAAAGGAGAAAACCCTTTGGATAGGCCCAGACCAAGCACAGGGACAGTGGAAGAACAGCGCTAAAGCACAAAAGCAGTTAGACCATCAGGACATGCATTTTATGACACCTATTAATGCTGTAAGATGTCTCTCAATTCCTTGTTCTCAACACTTGAACATGTCTTAATTGGATTGGACTGCATAATGTCCCTCATTACTGTAAGCTGCCTTGGATCCTTTTCCAAAGAGAAAGGCAAGGTGAAAACACTCTAAAATAAAATAAATAAATAAATTCCTGGCCAATGCTCTGAATTTCTCTCAGTAAGCAACCAAAATGGAAGTAAAGGTGCACCGATCGAAGAACCCTGATTTTCTGAGGTCCCGGGCTCTGTGATTCCGCGGTTTCTAAACATAAATATATCCCAATCAAAGCACTACATTTCTGGATCTATACTCAGGATGTATTCATTTTAAGCCGTGAAAAAGCCAAGCAAAATTTTCCTCTGTTGTTTTTTAATTCAAAAAAACACACACCTAAAAATAAACATTTAATGAATGATTTAGCACTAAGAGAAAGCTGTCTCTTTTTGCCTTTCTCTGAAGCATTAAGGAGACATCTTCACTGAAGTTTCACATCACGTACCCTTGCTTAATTTTAATAATTGATCAATTAAAGAGCAAGGCAGTTAATCAATTACAAAAATAGGTTGACAGCCCTAGTTAATTTGCTTCCCATGTTCTGTGCCTGAGGTGATGCAGCTGACTTGATAGCATCTTCTCGGGTACCTAAGCAAACTCTTGCCTCAAGAAACCAGGGAAATCTTTAGACTCAAGATCTTTTACTACCCCACATGGAACTCCATTTAGACAACCTAGATCCCCAACCAGTTTGGTCAAATCCTGTTGACTTTTCCTGTGAAGGTTTACCACACCCTAGTAAACTAGCCTGCTCATTTACTTGCAAGGAAGGAATATTACCTGGTGATGTAAATCAATAGATGTACTATTTTCAAACTCCACACTTTCAAGCCCAAGGACTAGACTAAGTTTCTGCTTCTCTGGAACTACCATATATGTAAGTTCTTGAAAACTGTCATCCAGGGTTGGATGAAGCCAAAAATCAAAATGATGGGATTATATATACAGTGTTCCATGCGCAGAAATGCGTTTAGCCATGCCGGCCAGATGGCCAAGGACTTGCACAACACTGGCTCTTTGGCTGAAAACCAGAGATGAGCACCACCCCCAGAATGAATGAAGAATTGGCGTCCCCAAGAGGACTGCATTTGGACCCAGGGCCTTGATTTCACACAGCCACATAAAATATTACACTGTCTCTACTTGGGGTGTACACTTCCCCCATTCCTGGTGCTAACGGCCCCACAGCTTTTACCAACCTGGTGCCAATGGTCCTATGGGTTAAAGATGATGAGCACTGGCGTTTGAGACATCTAGGGGGGCATCAGATATAGAGCAGGCTTTGTTTTGGCCTGGAAAGCACCAGGCATGGAGACCATGCTTTGCAGCATAGTAAGAGAGAGACGAACACAAGGAAATGGTGTCCTGATGGATGATATTATATTTTAACTCTCCATGAAGCATATCTCCCAGGGGTATACTTGTTAAGAAGCACTTTGCATCATTAGACCATTTACTTCCAAGAGTCTAGCTTGCCATCCTGTTTTCCAGGAATGGCCAGCCAGAATGTCTCGGGTAAGGTCAGAACCAGGACATGGAAGCGATTGAATGCATTTTTTGGGTTCTCCTCAACACCCTTCTTTACAACGTCCGTGAAAGTTCGCTGTGGCCGCCGTTGACTCAAAGATGCAAGAGACATGTTTGCTCTGGGTTTGTCTCCCTCCATTACTACCCCATATCTCTTAAATGTGAATCTTTTAAATTAGAAATTGCAGAGTTGACGGGCGGAGCCAAAGCAAGGCGCATGGAAATGTGGGAGATGATGAGGTCGAAAGGTGATGGATTCAATTGTTATGCATTGGTCTGAAAAATTACCTGTCTGGGGGAAGCACTCCAGAAACCTTCCGGACAATAGAGATGGAGTAGCTAAAAAAATAGTCCCCAAATATTAAGAACTAAGAACATAAGAACATAAGAAGAGCCATGCTGGATCAGGCCAAAGGCCCATCTAGGTTTAAAAGTAAGAGTCATGATACAGAGGGAGATTGGGATGGTATCGCATCCACAGGCAGTATCACCTGGAGCCCAGATTCAACAGGTGGGTGGTATACAGGTCACCTGGGCATGGTTTCCTCCGCTGATATGAAACGCTTGGCAAAATCACAGAATCGTAGGGAAACCAGTCCTTATTTTGGTGAAATAAGGTTAGCTTAATGGCAAAATGGAAGCAAAGCAAAGCAAACTGTTCTGCTTATATACTGCCCCATACCACTTCAAGGGGTCTCTGGGCGGTTTACAGTTTTAATTACAATATGCAGGCTACACATTGCCCCACCCCGCAAGCCGGGTACTCATTTTACCGACCTCAGAAGGATGGCAGGCTGATCGAACCTGGAGCTGGCTACCTGGGATTGAACCTCAGGTTGTGAGCACAGTTTTACCTGCAGGACAGTCATTTAACCACTGCGCCACGGGGCTCCTAGCCAATGTTTGGTCTCTCGTAAAAGAGTGAATCTAGCGAAGATAGAGCAGAAGAGGTAACTCATCACCATTTTCCTTCCATGTTTGTGGTTGTAAAGGCACCAGGGGCCACACCAAGGACCGATACTTCCTAATAGTGACTCCCCGCCTCCCCACACACACCCCTCATCCAGAAGGAAGAGCTTAAGATTACAGATGAGGGAGCATTGCCGGTCCTTGCAACATTGTCCAAAGCAGAAGGGAAAGGATTACCCACTCGGCTCAGTTTAATTTCAGAAAAGAAGGCACCGGGGTGGGTTATTAGAGGGTGGGGATTAATGCCCGTTTGAGTCACAACAGAAAGGGGTCGGCGTGTGGGGAACGAGGAGAAATTAAAAGGATCTTTTCTCATTAATTCGCAGGCTGTTTTCCAAAGTGGATTGAGAATTATTAGCAAAAGCCTCATTAGAGAGGCGTGGAGTTTAATACCCGGAATAGTTCAGGCCAGCGTTTCGAATCGGAGTTGCAGATGTCATTTCGGAGTCGGACTGAGGATGCATTGGCATGCGTTCTGCAGCGTGTAGCTTCAGAGGTGCATCCCCAACCTTTTTCCAAATACCGTGGGGACAGAATGCCCTAAAAACCTGTATTTCTCCCCTCACTCTCTCATTCAAACTACCAATCCTGATGAAGACTTGTGGAGATTTTTTGGAAGCCGACGCCTTTTTGTCAACTGACGGTTGATGCTAATAAAGATCTCACCCACCTGTGGATTTTATATTTTCTCCTCAATCAACACAAGTTCTCTCTCTCTCTCTCTCTTTCTCCTTCCCTACAGGCAAAACATGGGGAACAAAATTTATGAAGGGATGGGAAAAAGAGAGCACATTTGTCGAAACATGTCAAGACTTTTCGAATTTTGTCTTATTGAAAGATGAGCACTGTCTACACAAACAAGAGACAATGTTCTTGTGAATGGATTGCGGAGCGTGATAATAATAAAAAAGCTTGGGGAAAATATATCTTTGCTGTTCTCAGTGGAAGGGACAATAATTTTTCTTTTTTAATAGTTGTTTTGAGTTGCTTTAAGTAATAAAACACTGGGCTTCCCCCTTCTGTTCTTTCTTACGTTTTGTTTTTATATGCTAGTTATGTTTGTTTATTTATTGATTTTTAAAACAAAACAGGACAAAATCCTGACATTTCTAACATGCTCCAGCTTTCAAAATCTTCTTCACTTCTAAACAATCCAGGTTGCAAAATAATGTTTTAATTTTTTTCCCCCACACTCCACTTGTGGAGTCAAGCCTGGCTTGGAAAGAGCGGCTCACGGTTTTAGATTACCGCCAGATCAAAGGTGTTGCATCTCTCGACGCCACTTGGCTGGGAACATGATATGAATCCTGGCTGCGTGGGCCTCCTAGTGCATAAGAACATAACATAAGAACATAAGAAGAGCCATACTGGATCAGGCCAAAGGCCCATCTAGTCCAGCTTCCTGTATCTCACAGTGGCCCCACCAGATGCATTTGGGAGCGCACGAGACTAGATGTATGTCTCCTGATACCACTCACCTGCATCTGGCTCTTGAAGTATCCTGGTTTTACGCTTGGAGATGACACATATCTCCATCATGGCTTGTAACCTGTGATGGACTTTTCCTCCATGAATCTATCCAACTCCCTTTTGAAGGCATCCAGGCCAGTAGTACCAGATCAACCTTAGTAGAAGAAAGATGCTAGCCTTTGATCAGACCCAGCAGGACGGCTTTCACACGAACATACGGAAGACCACTGGGCCCTTTAAAATGGGAGTGACGAACAGACAAGCCAAGATTCGAGGCCTGGCCACTCAGGCAGGCAAACCTAGGTTTCAGCCAGGATTCTGGATATTTATTTACTTATTTTTATTTTGTGCATTTTTTACCCTGCCTTTCTCCTTGGAAAAGGACCCAAGGCAGCTTACAGTAACGAGGGACAATATACAGTCCAGTACAATGAAGACGCATTGAAGTTTGAGAACAGGGAATTGAGGGACATCTTACAGCATTCAAAGACAGATTCCTGATATTTTCTTGGTGGTTTCCCATTGGAGATGGGCACGAACCTTGATTTGGAGGTTCGTGACAGTTCCCTTCTTCGGAGAGCTAGCTCTAAGCTCTAAAGCTCTAAGCTGTTGGGTCCACGCTATATCAAGAGCACCAGGGAGAGGCCTTTCTCTCAGTCCCATCACTCTCACAGATGCATTTGGTGGGGGACATAGGAGAAATCCTTCTCTGTGGCTGTTCCCAGACCCTGGAACTCCCTCCCATGGTAGGCCAACCTGGCCCCATCACTGCTTTCCTTCCTCAAGCAGGCAAAGACTTTTCTCTTCAGGCAGGCTTTCCCTCAGTGGCGGGGTATCTGAGCGGAGTTTTGTTAAATGGACTGCTGTACTTCACTGCTTTTGGATGTGTTGGTGTTTTTGTTTGTTTGCTGTTTTCAGTGTGATAGGCGGAGGCCCTTAAGAGAATATCTCCACAATTGTGCATTGGATCATTTTAGTATGGTATATCCGTTGCATTTCACTTTACATTCTGTCTTTTAATGAGGCCAGCCGCCTTAGCTCCTTTCTAAGGAGAAAGGCGGGGTAGACATATTTTTAACATATTCCAATTAAATGCCAGCCAGACCTAAGGCAGCTCATTTTCCAAAACTGGGTTAAATGTCTGTTTTCATCTGGCACAGTGGGGCTACTCTAACTTGACATCTATGGCAAACGGAATGTGAACAATGTGTGCGTTTATCTGTCTATTGATACACATACAGCTGGTTGCTTCAAAAACAAACATTACACCTAGAAAACAAGTGGATTTAGGAGGCAGAGGACAAGAGTTACCACTTCTGTGCCCAGAAAGCTCCAGTTATGAGGCAAAAGTGTTCTGTTTATATACTGCCCCATACCACTTCAAGTAGTCTCTGGGTGGTTTACAGTTTTAATTTAGTAATGCAGGCTACACATTCTCCCCCCTCCTCCCCAGCAAGCTAGGTATTCATTTTACCAACCTCGGAAGGATAGAAAGCTGAGTGAACCTTGAGCCTGCTACCTGGGATTGAATCCCAGCTTGTGAGCACAGTTTTGCCTGCAGTACAGGTATTTAACCACTGTGCCACAGAGTGCAAAGGATAAAGGCTGGCATTTACCCACATTTGATTTTTTTTTAAAAAAATCTTCCATGTTCTAGATCAGTGATGGCGAACCTATGGCACGGGTGCCAAAGGTGGCCCTCGGAGTCCTTTCTGTGGGCACCCGACATCGCCCCTTCACTGCCACCTGTATTCAGGTTAAATTGCTGTATTGGCACTTTGCAAAAAAATTAGTGGGTTTTGAATCGCAGTTTGGGCACTTGGTCTTTAAAAGGTTCACCATCACTGTTCTAGATCCATGGCAAACAGGATCCCAGAGACCCTTCCCTGCCAGGTTCGGTCACCTCCCTGTCCTTTGCAGACACCAGTGGGTCCCACCTATCCCACTAAACGTAACGGCCACCCTGGGGGCAGGACACATGTGAGATAGTTAAGGAAGTTGGAGGGGCAGGTACAGGAAGGTAGATGGAAAGTTTGCCATATTTATAGCACCAGAGCCCAGGAGGTCTTGGAGTGATGATTTAAAATGCAGCAGGGGTGTAAGGTGGCTCGAGAATCACATTTTCCCACCCCTCCACCCCCACTGGCCTCCGGAGAGGAGGCGTGAAATAAAATCTTTTCACGCCTCCTCCAGGAGGATTCTCACACGTTTTCATCTACCACGGAGTACCAGATTGAGAGTTGTTACAAGGGCATGTGGTGTATCAAATCTGGATTTTTCTTGGCACAGAATTTTCTGCCTGGCATGGAGCTCGGTTCCACTTTGGTGCTCGCACACATGTGCCAAATCGAGGTGATAATTTATTGATTTAAAGCTGCAGGGTGTGTTTATCGCCCACCCCAGCCCACCCCTCAACCTGTCTCTCGTCCTAGGTTGTCAAGGCAGTCAAAAGAGAGAGGGAAGGAGAGAGAGAGACCTCCCAAACAAACCAGGCCATCGTGCGATAAGAAATGAAGCCGTCAAAAAGCACCATAAAGATAAACAAATGGAAACCAATAAAAGCAACCAAGCAAACAGAATGTAAACAAGCGCATTTTAATAACACCCAACAACAGCCTTCCTGCGCACCAACGTCCCGGCTCCATGTGCGAGCGTGGGCGAGCGCAAATGAATGTTAGAATAACTCCCACTCTCCACTCCGGTACGGCGGGGGTTGTAATGATTCCCTCAAGGACGCTTCTCTCAAAACCCTCAAGAACATAATACCTGTATTTCCAGATTACAAACAAAAATTTATTTAAGTCTAATATTCTGTCTCCAGCAATAGTGAGATAGAAGTCCTCAGATCCTCACCTGCTGTGCGTCAGAATTTGCCAGATCCTCTAGTCTTAAAACTGGGGTAATTCAAGGACCAGATGCAAGGGAGTGGGATCAGGAGACAGAGATCTAGTCTCGTGAGCTCCCAGATGCATTTGGTGGGGCCACTGTGAGATACAGGAAGCTGGACTAGATGGGCCTTTGGCCTGATCCAGCATGGTTCTTCTTATGTGCTTATGTTTATGTTCTTATGTCCTTATGTGTCTCTGTGTGTGTTTTACTAATCCATCGCTCCAAGAACGTACTGTACACAGCTTACATATATTAAACAATAATAGTACTCATTTTTAAAAGTAAAGCAAACTGGATTGCATGGTGGCGGGACCATAAAACCAAGGTGGCTGTGACCCCTGTGTCATTGGTGGCCTTGTTCCTCCACCTCTTCAATGCATGGTACTCAATCTACAGTGGCAGACCAAGGTTTGCAATTAATACACACGGAAGACGAAACATTCTGAAATGATAACAAAAGGGGTGGAGGGAAATCGGCTGAAGTAGAAGCATAGAATAAAGGAACTGGAAGGCCATTGAGCCCAACCCCCTGTTCAAGGCAGCAATTCAAATCAAAGTATATCTGACAGATGGCTGTACCATTTTGTCTTGAAGGCATCCAGCACTGAGCACTCATCACCTCCAAAGGAAGTAAGTGCTATGACTGCATCGTTCTAACAGCTACAATGACAAAACGGGTGCTCAAGCAAAGGTCCACCAAAATATATCTTTATAAGAACATAAGAAGAGCCCTGCTGGGTCAGGCCAAAGGCCCATCGAGTCCAGCTTCCTGGATCTCACACGTGGCCCCACCAAATGCCTATGGGAGTGCACGAGACTAGATCTCCGTCTCCTGATCCCACTCCCCTGCATCTGGCCCTTGAAGTACCCTGGTATTTTTAAGCCTGGAAATGACACCTCTCCATCATGGTTTGTTACCTGGGATGGACTTCTCCTCCAGGAATCGGTCCAATCCCCTTTGGAAGGCATCCATGCCAGATGCCATCACCACCTCCTGTGGCAGGGAGTTCCACAGACGAACAACACGTTGGGTAAAAAAAAAATTCTTTTGTCTGTTCTCACTCTCCCAACCCTCAATTTGAGTGGGATGTCCCCTAGTTCTGGTATTTTGTGAGAGGGAGAAGAGTGTCCCTCTATCCACTTGACTCATGCCCTGCATTCTTTTGTATGTCTCAATCATATCCCCCCCCTCAGGCGCTTTTTTTCCAGACTAAAGAGCCCCAAATGTTTTAGCCTTTCCTCCTAAGGGAGGTCCCCCATTATACTTAATCCTATCACGCACCATTTAAAATGTAATAATAATGTACTGTTGTCCATTCTGGTCCTGGCGATCCTTTTTACAGCTTTCCAGGGAGATCATATTCAAAGGTACTTTCCCATTCCCTTCTGGCGGGGGACTGTACAGCTTGCCCAAGGCTACCCAGTCTGGTCCTTCTCCCTGGAGGATCAGTAGGGGAATCGAACTCCAGTCTGATCCCTAACCTGCTTAGTTATCCAGCACTTATCTCTGGTTATGCAGGATCATGACCAGAGGCTGCAACGAACACTGTGTTGCTAGCTTTATGTTATTGAGTTTCTTTTCCTTTTGGAGACAGGGGGAAAAAACCCACCTTGGTAGCTTTTCTCCCCGTTCTGGAATAAATGTGCCGCTGGAGGGGTAAAATACATTTTTCCCAACACTGGAGCTTGACATCCGTCAAATCTGCAAGGCTCAGGTGCCACCCTAGATGGCAGGCAGCTAGAATTAGAGGGCACTCTTCTTATTTGTTCTGCTTTTTCCAACCTGCCCCCTCTGCGTTCTGTCAAGCCTGTCCCTCTCTCCGTAGAACAGGCATTGCACGCCGTTGATTGAATATGCTCCTTTGTTGGGACAACAGGTCACAGCAGGCGGGGAGGTGATGGAAGCTGTCCAAAACAAGGAGGTTCCCCACCTCTGGACTGCATCACGCCTACACACTTAGAAACATCTGGCCCTCGCCCAAAAATCTGGCTTTCTCCCAGGGCCCACACTTTTCCCCAGTGCAAAGTTGCAACCGTAGAATAGGGATTTTAATTATAATTTTTTTAAATGCAAGCAGCGGACAAGAGATCGCTACCTGAAAGAAGCCCAGATCATTAAATTATACTGTATTAGAGATGGGCACGAATAAAAAAAATGGCATTTCGTTTGTCGTTTGGAGGGTCCGTTTCGGTTTGTTTCCGTTTTTCGTGAATTTTTGCAAAAAAATCGTTTTCGTTTGTTTCGTTACCCTTTCGTTACCATTTATTTCAATTTTTTGTGATTTTTTTTAAGGATTTTAAGCAATTCACTTGTATTGCAGTAACGGGAATGAAACACATGACAAAATTTCCGGTGTTTCTGTTCGTTTCGTTTCATTTTAGAGACAAAATTCGTTTGTTGTTTTGTTACATAACAAAATGAAATGAAAACAGAAATGAAAAATTAAAGCATAGTTCTGGCATGGATAGCATCTTGACTCTCTCCTCTCAACATGAGTCTCATACTTTGCCTGGAGAATCAGGCAGAAATCTACCAGGTGCTCATTTTCCCCAGCATAGAAAAAAAAATAGAAGGGCAGAAGCTGTATCTGATGAATTTTTGGCTTGCATGGAGCTGTAATTCACCTCCACTAGAAGTGTCAAGAAGTTTATAATAAGATAAGATAAATCTTTATTAATCCTACATTGGGGAAATTTACTTGTTACAAGGCTCCCAATATAAAGAAAAAGCAAGAAAGGTAAGTGCACAAAAAGTGTAAAGTGAGAAAGAAAAAAATAGATTATAGAAATAAAATAAAATAAAAAAACTTCCAATATACAGTTATACACTATATAATTTGGATATAAAAAATTAAATGTGAAAGAAAGAGAAAGAAACTACAATATGCCCCCATATGAATAGCAAGTTAGACTGTAGAGTTATAGAGTCTAACACCAATAAATAACAAAATATTCTCCCAGAAGCCTTCATTTCTAGCTGTGCTGGCCAGGATTTTTGGGAGTTGTAGTCCAAGAGCATCTGGGGACCCACAGGTGGGAACCATTGGTCTAGATCAGTGGTGGCCAAACCTCGGGCCTCCAGAAGTTTTGGACTACAACTCCCAGAATTCCACGCCTGTATTGCTAATGACCAAGGACTATGGGAGTTGTGGTCAAAGACATCTGGAGGGCTGAAGTTTGGCCACCACTGGTCTAGATGTAGTACAAACACAGACCTGATCTGGGTAAGGAAGAAAACTTCACACACCCAATCCACAGACGGGATAAACTGAGTAAAACTGGCTCCAGAACATTTTCCAATGCGCCCAAAGTGGGCCCACAAACCAAGCTCAACCGTGTCACCATGTTCTCTCGGGTTGGAAGACATCCATAAAAAATTGGAAAGAATGGAAGAGATTTCTGTCTTCCTGCCTTATCTCTTCCATCAGAAGGGACCCACCTTGGCAGTGGTTTCTTTATAACCCTCTCCCCCCCCCCCAATCCCCAAGCAAAAACCCTGGGTCCAGGATCCGAAATGGCATGCTTTAATTCATTTCTATATTAATTCCCTTTAGGAGGGATCCACAAAGCAACCAAATACTAAGACCTCCAGCTTCTTTCAGGTTTAACCCCTGCCTCCGGGGTGTGGGGTGGGGAGAGAGATTTTCTCTTTGAAGAAAAGAGAATTTTGCAAAAAATACACCATGGGATTTAGTGCAGGTCAGACCATGCGCCGGTACGTCTACCAAGGATGTATAATAATTTACATTTGTCCAAACGCCTAGGGTTGGGTTCTTTCTCAAGAAATCTCTGTTTCGTTCAACTCAAGGCCATCAGGCGGCCTCTGAGTTAGGGTGCAGGAGGGGAGTTCAACTCCCAGGAAGCCATGAAGGAGAAACCCTTTGAGATTGCACAATGAAACACCGCCTCTTTCATCCTGCTAGTCAGCTTGCTTCCCTTCTTTGGAAAGTTTGTCCCCACTTTAATGGGTGGGATGGAGGAGAAAGGTGTCCTCTCTCACTCCCTGGCTTCAAGAGATCAGGGTCCATTGGGTGTCCATCTTGGGTGTCCGTTTTATTTATCGCCTTAAGCAACCGCTAAATTCTTTCTCGTAGGAGGAAGGATCTCCTGTCTTCTCCCAAACAGGCATTTGGAAAATAACAGCGCCTGAGAGCTAGCTTGGTGGGACTCATAGGGTTAAATCTGATCTCAACCAGAGTAGATCTATTGAAAGACTAGACTTGCACAAGTGTTGACTTAAGGAGTCCCATGCATTCAGTGGGTCTAGCTTTGGTTGAGTCTTGGCAATGGACCTGTCTCTAACACCGGTCCTAAACCCAAGAGGGGAGTCCCCACCACAGCCACCACAAAGAAGCTTCTCCTCTTGGATTCTCTGAAATGCATAAACAAAACAAAATTTGCAAATTTATGTGCAGGATCCAACCTCCTCGCTCTTTCTTTTCCTTCAGGAAGCTACATTTCCATAGGCAGGGAAGTAAGGAGCTAAAAACACTTGCCCAGATTGAACCCAGAAGCCAACCACATCCATTTGGGTCAACCTAAATCCATGGCCATCACAACATTCCTCCTTCCAGTTCATCATAATTAAAGCACCAGAGGGTGGACACAGTGGCTTTGGAGCTGTGCTCCTGGGGAAGGCACATCTCCTGGGTCTCCTAAGAGATCCTTCCAAGCTAGAAGAGATGGTGTCTATAGCAACTGTCCAGCTGGAAGGATCTGTGACAAAAAACGGTGTGAGATATTAAGCTGATACTGTTATTACCAGGATTGCTATTCCAGGGTATTACAAGGCGTAGAAGAGAATCTTTGCGGTGTGGCGGATCAAATTCGTATTTATTTATTCTTTTACGATGGCAAGGAATTAATTCTGCCTAGCTGTACTTACGGAGGGCAGAGAGAAACAGCTGAAATGCAACGTGTCCCCCCCTCCAACATACACACACAGTAAGGACCCCTTTCTTTTGCTGACAATGGTCAGATTTATAGTTTTGGCGTCGTCGGTGGCGGGTGTCAACTGACGTCTCCGTGATGAAGTGATCCCCTTGACGCGGTTTGTGGGGTTCCAGGATGGTAAAAGGAGGATCCAGCGGCAAGGAAGGATTGATGGTTGTCCGCGGTGGGGAGGCGAGCCCACCGGGAAGTGTGAGAGGTAGCCAGAGGGTGGCCAACGCACGGGGTTGTATCCAGCGCCCCACGAGGCGGTTCTGGCCCCAAGGGAGGGCGGTTCTGGATCATACCCAGCCATACCGTCCAGCGCCCCCTCCCCACCTCGCTGAAAGGCTCCAAATCCTATGCCCCAGGATCGATCCCGAGAGAAATGGAAAGGGAGGGAGAGACGAAAGAAGACCGCCGCGTCCCATTCTCCCCCACCGACCCGATCCAGGGGGGTCTCCCCCCCCAAAAAAAAAGAAACCCCAAATCGCCTACCTTTCCGTGGCGCCTTTGGACAGCCCCTTCTTCCCGGCGGTGTGGCTCAAGCCGAGGGGAGGCGAGCGGTTACTTCCTGGCCATGCCGAGCGCAGGCTGAGTTTTGGGGCACCAGAAGGGAGAAGCCGGCAGGCAGCCTGGAAAGATGAGATCTGCCCAGGCCGGGAGGTGGGGGGGGGGTGGAGTGAGGGTACAGTAAGAAGTGGAAGTGGGGGGGGGGAGTCCCCGATCGCGGCCTCTCCCCTGCCTTCCTCTCCGAAGCGAAGGAGACCCCCAAAACTGCGTCCCTTCCTGGCCACCAGAAGAGAAGGGGAGCGAAAGCCCGCCTCTGGTGAGGAGGGGAGGGGCGGCGCTGGCGTGTGTGTGTGTGTGTGTGTGCGTGCGTGCATGGAGGGGGGCAGGACGAGGAAGGAGCCCTCAGGACCCACCGAGAGTGGCGCCTGGAAGGCTGCCCGGGTGGGGAAAAGAGGATGCCCCAAGGGACACCGACCCCCCTTTTTTTTCCAGAGGGAAGAAGGTGCGATGGGTACCCAAGTCCGGATAAAGCAAATGGGATCAGGGGCCAGGCCGGCTGTGCCTGGGGCAACCCTTATTCCCCACCTCCCACCTCCCAACTTTGGCTATCTCCCCTATTGCAAGCACTGCCCCCCTCGCCTAACAGGGATGGGGGGGAGCAAATTATTTATCCACCTCTTCCTAACCCCCCCCCCAAAAAAAGCCCTTCTCCCGGCAAAAGGGCCGCTCCCGCTGGCTGGCTCGGGGCTCGATCGGGGTGGGTGGGTGGGTGGGGGGTGTCCCGGGAAGCGGAGCCAGGCTCGGCCGTTTCAGCACCATCAACCGGTGGACAGCTCCCGGGCTCCGGAGCGCGCCAGGCAGAGTTGGCGCATGGAGCGGCTGGCGGGCGATTTGGGAAGCAGAAGAACACGGATGGATGGATGGATGGATGGATGGATGGATGGATGGATGGATGGA
>JAHTLZ010000008.1:3085908-3129086 GCA_023846285.1 Phrynocephalus versicolor
TCTCTCTCTCTCTCTCTCTCTCTCTCTCTCTCACACACACACACACACACACACACACACACAGCTCCACAAACCTGAAGAATGTGCAGCCCCTTGAGGCACACCAAGGCCAGTTCGCACAGCCCGTCGCAAGTCAGGTCTACGTACTCCATGGACAGCAGCGGGCTGGAGAAAGTGCGCTGCCAGAGCAGATAAAAGTCCCCGTCCGGCTGGCTCAAAGGAGGGTGACCCACGGCTTCCGCAGGATGAGGGTTCGGGGGGCGATACTTGTAGCAGAGGAGTTCCTAAAAGACCAAGAGACAATGTTTTATATACCTGGAATTGCGGGATTTGCTGGTAAGTCGGACGTAAGTCACACGGGTGACTCCGAGTTGAGTTGCTGTCTCTTTCAAGGACTCGGACTAGACTCACGACCCGGAACCCACCCACTCCTCCTTTTTTTGGGGGGGGGAGCTTGTTTTGAATAGGTCCTCAGTCTTTGACTTGATATCAAAGACTCGGACTTTGCACCAAGGACCTGGACTTGAACTTGGGCCATTAGAAGGTGTGGGGAAAACCTGTGTGGCTTTTAGTGTGCATAATTCCCAGATATTTCAACCCCGTTTAAGAGCATGGTTCTATCTACGTTCCGTTTCAAGCAATGCTCTCTACTCGGTTTTTGAAAACGTGAGCCTGCAGGAGACATGGCTTGGAGAATGCGTATCCAGGACATATGTCTGTAAAGATTCTCAGTCATCCAGGTGAGTTTATCTGGAAGTTGAGTCATGGCTACTGGACTTCTTTTTGAGAGATCGAAACATTTCGCTGTTCATCCAACCAATGAAGCTGTTTGGATGAACAGCGAATCGTTTCTATCTCTCAAAAAGAAGTCCAGTAGCCACGACTAAACTTCCAGACGTATCCAGGACAAGTTTACAGACATGCCTTCTGGGGAGGGGGGCACACACACACACATCAGGATGGATTCACCGGGGATGGGGGGAAGAGACAAAGCATCAGTGCAACCAAGACCATCGGGGAAAGGAAAGGTCCAGCCACCCACCTGTCCGTACGTCCCAAGCAGGATCTCAGGCTCGCAGTCAAAGTTGACGTCGGTGACCAGGGCGCAGAGCACGCTGTCGTACTGGTCGCTCAGGGGGAGGATCAGCTGGTCGTCGAGGCCATTCCGGAGAACGTTTCTGCAAAGGAAACAAGAAGCCACAAACAAAGCTTGGAACAAGTTACCTTTTTGGGAGGGAGAGGGGGGCAATTACAAGTCCAAGGATCTGAAAATATTCTGAGAGTCACGGTATAGCAAAGTGACTCTCAGACACTCTGAATGAAAAGCAAAAGCAAAACAACAACAAAAAGTGTTCTGCGTATATAGCGCCCTATAGCACTTTTAAAGCACTCCCTGGGCTGTTTGCAATTCAATTACACCAGCTACACATTGCCTTCCCCCCCAACCTGCAGTGAGCTGGGCTCTACCGACCTGGGAAGGCTGGAAGGCTGAGTCAACCTCGAGCCGGCTACCTGGGATTGAACCTGGGTTGTGAGCAGAGTTTCGGCTGCAGTACAGCAGTTTAAAAGCAAAGTGTTCTGCTTATATACCGCCCCATAATACTTCAAGTAGTCTCTAGGCGGTTTGCAGTTTAATTATAGTATGCAGGCGACACATTGCCTCCCCCCCCCCCCAGCAAGCTGGGTACTCAATTTACTAACCTTGGAAGGATGGAAGGCTGAGTGAACCTCAAGCCGGTTTACCTGGGATTGAACCCCAGGTCGTGAGCACAGTTTTAGCTGCATTTAACCACTGCACCTTAAGGGGATTAAACTGAGCCCTACTAAAGTTCCTTGCTCACCTGTAGACGACAGACAGTTCGATCGTGCTGGTGACTAGGACGTTGTAGATCTGAGTGTGGCTGCCAGGGCTACCTGGTCAGACAAGAGAGAAACGGTTAGGACGTAGGATTGAGCCCTGAAAAAAGCCGGAGCAAGCGTGGCCTGGTCACGGACTCTCCTGGCTTGACTTTCCTCAACAGGCTGTAAGAAGGATAAACCACAGAGGAAAAGGAGAACGCATACACTGCTTGAGCTCGCTGGAGGAAAAGTGGCATTTAAACGCAGTTAATTAAAAAAAGGAGGGTTAAAAAAATAGAGAGCCAGTGGAAGCCACGCTGACGAACGAGAGAAGCTTACGTGCAGTTTTCAAATACAGTTGAGTCTTCAGGGAATAGAAGAAGAAGAAGAAGAAGAAGAAGAAGAAGAAGAAGAAGAAGAAGAAGAAGAAGAAGAAGAAGAAGAAGAAGAACAACAACAACAACAACAACAACAACAACAACAACAATTATATTTTTATGCCACCTTTCTCTCCAAAGGGACCCAGGGCGGCTTACAACAATAACTCAGCATGACAGTATTAAAATACTAAATGCAATATTTCAAAACAATAAAAATACACTATAAAAAACAATACTAAAACAGCAGTAGCAGCAGAATTTAAATGTCCCCCAGCTGATAAAAACTGAGTATTAAGATGTTATAAATAAACAATGTGTAAAAGGCTGGAGGCTCAGAAGGCTCGCTTAAGTAAAAAAGTCTTGAGGCCTCGCTTAAATGTTTCCGGGGAAGTGGCAGTTCTTAGCTCAAAGGGGAGGGAATTCCGTAATACCGAAAAGCACGTTCTCCTTGGAGTATACAAAGCCTGCGCATTGTCACGTGACCTACCGTCCACAGGGAGGCTGTCATCGCCAGGCAGGGCAAACACCAGGACTTTTGAGATGGGGCCATCTTGCTGAATGCTCCAGCTCTGAAGCACCACTGGGAAGGGAAGAGAAGAGAGGAGCCCCCTTTAATAAAAGAGGCAACCGCAGCATTATTTGGGGGTGGGGGTGCTTGACTGTTGCTGCGGACGCTGGTGGCCTCAGCACCACTAAGGCCCACGGGCCTCTCGAAGCGGGAGAGAAGACAACCTTGTCCAGAAGCTTCGGCCAGGAGAAAACAGCCTTACCTCGGCGGGCGGGTTCAACGTGGGCAACTCGGATGTAACCGCTCTGGCAGCCAAAGGCCGTGATGCGCCGCCCGGAGTTGGCAATATTGTAAACATCTAACCACAACACGCTGCGGAGAAGGCGGGAGAGAGAGGCAAGTGTTCGGGGGGCGGCGGCACAAAGGTGCAAAAGCTACCGGGGGGGAGCGGTTGCACACTCCCCGAGTTGGGGCACAAAGGCAGGGTGCAAGAAACCCACAGCTCTAACTGCTAGGCACTGCTGTGCCAAGAGAAGTTCCCACCCTACTGACCTTCTCTTGCCTTTAATCAATTAGTTAGTCATGGACAAGCTGATTCCAGTTTACACTGGCTCCTTCCAGGGTTATCGAGGGTAGAGTAATTCAGAAAGGGTTGAACCCTTCCTTTCTTCTGGGGACTGGATGAGACAATGCAGCTTCCCCAAGGCCACCCGGGCTGGCTCTTCTCCCAGGAGGCCCGGTGGGGGAATCAAACTCCCAACCTCTGGCTCTAAAGCCAGAGGCCCACGACCACTGAGCCGTCCCACCAGCTATTTCTCCAACTAGGCCATAACAACTTAAAGCAGGGCTGTCCAACTTTGGACAGCCCGCGGTCTACCTGGAGCTCCTGAACATTCCCTGTAGTTGACTCTGGGAGCTCCCGAACGTCCCCGTGGTTAACTCTACTTTCAAGTGCGCACGCACGCGCACACATGCACTTTGCCGGTGCCCCAAATCAGCCCTCTGTAGGGAGCCGAGCGAGGGGGTGGGGCGTCGTGGCAGCAGGCAAGAAACAATTCTGGACCCTTTAAGTCAAACTCACTATCTTCACCCTTTGTACTAGACAAAAACAGATACAAATGTATGCCTATCATATACTGAGCTGGACAAACAGATTTTAAAGTGCTTAGTAAAATGATTAAATAGGCTAGCTTAATACTGTACTTTGTTATTTTTCACTTTCTGTACTAGATGAAGGTGGAGATAAGTAATGATAAAGACAATGATGGAAAAGAAACATGTAAATGTGGAATACTCCAAGCACTTGGGCTGAAATATTGGGAAACTACTTGTATTGGAACTATGCAAAACGGCAACACATAAGTAATTTTTCAGTTTTAACATGTTATGTTTAGAAAAATTCAGTAACATATGTAAGAAAGAAAAGAAAAGAAACAATTCCGGACCCAACGTCCGGGTGGGTGGGCGGGTGGGCCAATCTTTTTTCCAAGCACGCCGCCACTGGCGCCAGATCGGGAGGCCAGAGGAGACCTCGCGGGCTGCTTCAAACGGCCCCGCGGGCGACCGGGCGACACGTTGAGCAGGCCTGACTTAAAGGATGCAGTTTTTGGGCCAGGACTTGAAAGCACAACAAAGAGATGGGACGGCACGAGCCATTTCCCACGGCGAAGCAGATGCCACGCAAAGCCAGGCCTTAGGACGGTAGCTTCGGGAAGCTCACTCTGGGACCGCCACCGCCACCCCCCACCCTCACCCTAGCAGCGCTCCCAAACTCTTCGTTTCTGGCAGAGCTCGGCCTTAATTGAACAACAAGCAAGCAAGAAAACATGGAAAAGCCGCCTGCCTACTTGCTTGGGAGCTCCTTGAGTTCGGGAAAGAGGTTCTCCACCGGCTGCTCCTCAAACTGATGCAGGCCTTCGTTCTGCAAGAAAAGAGAGCAACACAAGTGCCGGGGGGGCGCGCTTTGGGCTGAGCCAGATCCCTCCTGGAGAGCTAACGCTGGTGGGGCAGATCTTTGCAGTGAAAGGAAGCCAGGCCTTACCCATCAAAATCGGGATGCCCTGTGTCCTGTTCACTGACGGGGTGGTTTCTTCCACGCAGCTTCGTGCATCAGCCCATAACACGCTGATTCAAAAGAGCGGCCGTATTTGTTTGGGGGCTCTGCTAAAACTGAAAGGTCAAGCCCGCCAGCTCTGCTTTCGGGCAAACCTCCTTCCTGTGCAAGCCGCAAGGGCAGGGGACAAGGGACACACTCACCCCCCCCCCGTTCTCTCTCTAGGAAAACCTCCAGCCGAGTTTTCATGGGTGGCGCAAGCTGGCCCACCGCGATCTGCCTGGACCGTCACATTCGAGCAGGCCTCAGCGGCACGCAGGCACAACAAAGCAAAAATGGATTCCAAGAGCCCTTTGCGCGGCCACCAGGGGGAAAACGTCCACAGGCCACCCGGCGCCTTGGGAGGGCTCGGACGAGTTCTGTTTGGCGCACAGTTCATCGGAGCAAAACACGGTGACAAGGGGACCCTTCCAGGCAGGAAAGCAAAGGGACATTTACAACGATACTGTACAAGATGCCGAGGGACAGGGCGAGCCGTGATCTCTGCACCTGAGGCCAGCATTATATAGGAAAGAGAGTGGACACAGAGCGTGAGATTCAGTAGCGGCCTCACCTCTTTATAAAGGTGAATAGCTGGGTCATTGCCACTTAGAAGGAAGACTGTCTCGTGCTGGTCCCCAACTTGGACTCTGCAGTTAGAAGATGTATTATAACAACGTCAGAAGAGCCCTGCTGGATCAGGCCAAAGGCCCAACTAGTCCAGCTTCATGTATCTCACAGTGGCCCCACCAGATGCCTATGGGAGTGCACAAGACTAGATATTGGTCTCTTCATACCACTCTCCTGCATCTTGTCCTTGGAGTACCGAAAACCAGAGACCTAAGCCACTGAGTTATTCTGTTAGTTTTATCTACTTCAGGTTATGCCTTCCCTTACTCGCATTTTTCCCCTAAGCTAAGCAGCTCCTGTGTTGCGACCATTCCCTACAGAAGAGTTTCAGTCACTTGATCATGCTGGGTGTCTTTCTCTCTGTGTGTTTTTTTTCTCCTTCCAGTCCTACAACATCCCTTTCCAGGTGCCGTGGGTATAACTGTGCATGCAGGTGTGCACTGTGGTCTTTCCTAGTGCTCAGATCAGATTCCATCTGTAGAATCAGTGGTTCTCAACCCTCCTGCCACGACCCTTTAATAGAGCTCCTCATGTGGTGGCGACCCCCTTGCCCTGCTTGGAAGAGGCCACAAGCCCACTTTGGCAGGCCACTGCCGCAGCTGCCACGGAGAACTTCCCTCTACAGGCAGCCTCAGCCATTCGCAGCCTCCGGGGCCATTGACTGACCTCCCCTCCAACCTATGTATTATTTATTTTAGAGTATTTTTTACCCCACCTTTCTCCTTGGAAAATCAAGCTGTAACTCCCTCTTCCTCCCCCTTCCTCCTCCAGACCCAAGCTGTTTGTGCCTTTTTCTTCACTGGCTCATGGCGCCCCCTGTGAAGTGGCCGTTCGACCTCCCCCCAAAGGGGTCCCGACCCCCAGGTTGAGAACCACTGCTTTAATACTAAGTGTATACTATCTGGACCCAACTCTAGCTTGGGGTGGAAGGTCAGAAGTCTACCGAAGCACAAAACAGATTCTCGGACCCCAAACTGCAGTGCCTCCTGGTGCCGGTTCACTGGTTTAGTGGGCTCAAATTCAGTGGGTGAAGCCGCATAGCAGGCCCATAGGTGAGAGATTTAGCAAGTTTTTTGTGCAAAGGGTGAAAAACCATGAACTGCATACGTACTCTGCATGATAGAGCTGGAAAGGGGTAAACTGCAACTCCAGGTTCAAGCAGCTTTCTGGAGAGAAAGGGGGAAAGGACTCACTTTTGGACAAAAGAACCAAACTGGGCCCTGATCCCATACCCTCTGAGGAATCTATCCTTCACTGGATCCTATCTCTAGATCAAAGTGAAGCCACAGCTGTCAGGGAGTATTATCCACCTTAGAATCCAGGGGCAATCTGTTATTCAAGACGTTTCTAGTCCCCTTGGTTTCGGAAAAGAGGGTTGGTTATGAAAGTCTTTCTACTTGGACTTTCAAATACGGCTTCTGCAGGCCAAGAGTCGCTGCATGGAATGCCCGGCATGCGTTCTCTCTTCCAGCTGGGCTATCCTGAACAAAGCAGCAGGTGCCACTCTGCTGCAGAGAAGGCACACTCCCCAGCAAGAAAAACCCAATTCTGGCCTGTTGCAATTGGGGAAGATTGCCCCACTTCCTCTGACTTACTTTATGTGCAAGGTGCACCGTTTCAGAGAGCGCAGATGTCAGGGTGGAGAAAACAGCTGAGAGGACAAAATGGGTGGGGAGGGGGAAGAGTGAGACAGGGAAGGTCAGTACCGAATACTTACGTGCGATCGAATCTAGGTTATATTCCGAGCCTGGTTCATAGTCACAGTAAATGTTAAGGAAGGGGCTGGCTTTGTCTCCAGAATCCTGTGGTGATTGGGGGGGGGGGGGGAGAAAACAACAGGCAAATGGCTGTGCTGTTGCTTCACAGCCACAAACACAGAGAAAGAGGAACACCAAGAAGAGCTCAGCCGGAATAAAGCTAATCGTTATTCCTAACCAGAGCTGAACCCACCCCAGCTCCTTCCAGATGTGCGGGGATGAAGGCTCCCTTCATCCTCAAAAGACTCCTCGCTTCCATATTTGTTTTCTGCCAGTCTACAACCAGTTTTTAAATTAGGCTAAAACCACTTGTTAGGTCCCTCCTAGAGAGGTGCATGGAAGGAAAGACCACTGCTGAGTTCATCTTTCAGCTCTACTTCAGAAGAATCTTTTACACACACACACACACACATTTTCCTCTGTAACACTTTGTTTTGAACACCAAGGTTCAGCTAATGTAAGACAGACAGACAAAGAGAGAGATATATAGATAGATGAAAGAAAGCAACTGATTGCTAGCTGACAGACAGAGAGACAGTGAACAAATTATGAAAATTGCCTACCTTAATGAATGTAATTCCCACCACTAAACCTCTTTTGGGGGGCGACTTGTTGAAAGTGTCAATGGAGACAATCTCTGCATCAACTGAAAATCCAAGAGACACGTAAGAGCAATAGAACTGAACTGGCAAACAGGCAAGAAGAGTTTATAGCTACAAATATTTCTTTGCTCCTGTGAAGGCAAAGCCCAGCAATTTTCCCTCTGGCTCTCCTGCTATGTGGCAATTTTCAGACACCTTTAAAAGACCGTTATCTGTTTATTGACACTTTCCATTGCTAGGTCATGATCCAGGTGGGACTAGAGAGCAATGGTTCTCCACCTGTGGGTCCCCAGATGTTCCTGGACTGCAGCTCCCAGAAGCCTCCACCACTCGCTGTGCTGGAAAAGGGTTTCTGGGAGTTGCAGTCCAGGAACATCATCTGGGAGACCCACCGGTAGAGCAGCACTGGTCTGTTTCCTTAGCCCTCATCAGCACAACCAGCGTCGTCGCCCTCATCATCATCATCATCATCATCATCACACACATCCCCCTCCATCCCTCTCCCCCACCCTCCCTTCCTCCCTAGAAGTGCGGCTACCTGGGATGTAGGTGAACTGCACCTCCCGGGCTACGGGGCGCAGCTTCTGCCGCAGGTCCTGGTAGCGGAAGTGGACCACCTTCCCCTTCAGGGTGGCCGCCAGGAGACCCCCCGGGCCGCCCCACCGGCAACCCCCTCCTCCTCCTCCTCCGTGCCCGGGGGAGCCCGAGACCCCGGACCCTCCCAGGCCTTGGCCTTGGCCCTGCCCGTCCCTCCCTCCGTCGGGCTCGGCTTGCTTAGGGGCCCCTTCCTCGGGGGTCCCCCCTGCTTCCTCGGACACCCAAGGGGGCGGCGGCGGCGGCGGGCCTCGGCCCCGGGCGGGGCCCGGCAAAGCAGCCAAGCCGTAGACGTTGCTCTGCGACGAGAAGCGGGTGAAGCTGTCTTCCACCAGCGGGCAGGGACCGGGAGGCGGCGGCGGCTCCATGGTAACGGAGAAGGCGGCGGCGCAGGCACCGCGCCGGGCAGCCCCACGCGCCGGTTAAAAAGGGCCCTCTTGCTCCTCGCGGCGCGCTTCTGATGACGGCGGCGGCGGCGAGATTGTGGGGAGCGACGCCCCGCCTTCGCCGCGCGCGGGGGCTGATGGGACGCCAGGGCTAAAGACGCCAGGGCGGCCATCTTGGAATCCCCCTGGCATCTTCAGCCCTGGCGTCCCACCAGCCCCGTTCCAGTTGCTTTGGTGTCAAACTGTGGGAAGGCGACTGAATGGGGAGGGGCGGGGGAGAAATAACACCTGCGAGCAATAGAATGCAACCGGTAGACATACAGTGGTACCTGGTATAAAGGAATTAATTTGTTCCCAATGAAATTCTGCTAAGCAAATTTTCCTTTCCACACATTTCCCATAGGAATGCATTGAAAACATCGAATGGGGACTGAGGAGGGAGTGGGGGGGGGAGAAGAGAAATAACACTTCCAAGGCAATATAATGCAACCCGTAGACCAGAAGACACGTACAATGGTACCTTTTGTAAACGAATTAATTTGTTCCCAATGAAAGTCTGTTAAGCAAATTTTCCTTTCTACACATTTCCCATAGGAATGCATTGAAAACAGAGGAATCCCTAATTGTGACCATTTATGGTGGCGGGTACTTCCAAAGAGGGGCTTTTAAACCCCTCCTGACACCTCAGCAAAGAGATCTTGGGCTCCCTTCTTAAGAGAGGTGCCAGGAGCCCCACTTTCTTATCTATGGGGCCACTCTACTGGTGAAATATAAATATGGGAAAGGAAGGATGGATGCCATGCCATGCCACTCCCTTGATGCTTTATCCCTTGTAAAGTGAGCAACGGGTAGAAGGCGAGAAAAGCCAGAGAGAATAGGAGCCAGCTGCATGGTCTTCACGTGAGCCTTGCCCGGTGCCATGCTATCAGGACCTAAGTACCCCATCAAGTTCTTGATAGCAGCCATGCCAGGAGCCGAGATGGGCAAGTAAGGAGCACTCTGCAGCAGCCTTCCAGGCCAGGACTGAGATGGAGACAATAGAGAGGGAGAAATTTCAGCAAATATAATACAGCCGGCAGTGAATAACTGCCTGACTTCTACTCAGGAAGCCTCGCCAACCATGCCAAGTCCACACAGCCCATAATGCGCCAGGCAGAGAACGTGCAGCTTCAGTCCCTACCCCAGAGTCTCCTTCTGAGATGGCACTTTTGTTGAACCCACCTGTCTTACTGGAGACTAGCACCCCTGAGAGCTACCAAAGGGAGGCGGGAAGAGATTTTGATTATTTAGCTCTTTCCGTTTCTCCGGGATAAACCTGGAGCAGCAGTTTGGAAGAAGGGAATGTGCCAGAAGAGGGTTGGCTTAAGCAAGAACAACTTAAGTCCAAAGCGGTAACTGACAATATTGGCACCCTGGGCTTTTTTGCATTAAACTTGTGCGCAAGAAGGCAGGCAGACACAGAGAAAAGATGCAGGAAGAAGAGACACATCTGGGTCGAAGTATGTGATGGCTCTTATTGTTTCTCTTCTGACCCAGTTTTATTTCCTTCTGCCTGGCAAGGAGTAGCTGCAGGTGCTCTATGCACACAGGATAGGAAGGGTCCGGGGTCCTTTTTAAGGAGAAAGGTGGAATAAATATATTTAAAATAAACAATTTTTTAAAATGAGGATATATTGTTTACATTGTTTTAAATTGTTGTTGATCGTATTTGATTGTTTGTTGTTTTCCTCCGCTTTGTTGTGAACCACCCGGAGTTCCTTCGGGAAGACGGGCGGTATATAAGCCATAAAATAAATAAATAAACAAATAAATACTGTATAAGGTTTCTACCATTTGCTTTCCTAGGCTCGTTACCCTGGCTAAACCCGTGGGATTAGATATCCTGTGGCATAACAGGGCTTTTTCTTAAGTTGATCTCAAGAGAAAAGACAAATCTCAGTGCTTTCACCAACGAGAAAGACACACACACACACCTGCAAGGCCCCTGCCTTGACATAACACACTCTGGAACACTTCACTTGTTGCAATACATGGAGGTGGATGGGGTTTCATGTCTTCCTACCAGAAAAGGGGTTGACCTGTCCCCTGGACAAATGGTAATTAAAATTCCCAGGAGCTAACAAATCATCACAGTGTATACAGAAGACGCCGGAGCCGCTCCAGTTTAGCTGGGTGTAGTTCATTAACACTCAAATGCCCCAAAAGGGGCTTCATTAAAAAAAAAAAAAGCAGTATTCAGTTGTACAAATAATATTTTTTAAAAAATCCAGAAGATTTGGAAGCTCCTAACCCGAGTCTGCTTTTTGGTTTAGTTAAATGCTGTCTCTTTAATTATCTCGGTGAAGTTCCCTTTTTAATCAGCAGTGCCTTGAGGACTCCGGCGCTGCTCCCCCCACCCCACCCCCCGTGAGCAGCATCAACAGGGTGAAGGCTGCCCCAAATTCATCACAACAAATAAGTTTGAAGTTCACGCACGCACACACATATACACAGGCAGCTAGGTTGAAGCATACAACTGTGTTTTTTATAGACAGCATCACAGCCAATGTTCAGAAACAGAATCACAATTAAGAAGGGTCGATGAGAATGAGGCAGGATTAGTCCTGAAACACGGGGGGAGGGGAGGCAGGGCAGGAAACAGCAAGGAAAAAATACATCTAAAACATGCAATTTGTTTAGATAAGCAGCGAGAACTTAAGCTAGAGAGACTATTGTTAGCTGGTAGTACTGTAAGGTTGTTTTCCACCCATGCAAAGTTTTTTTTTTAAATTTGTTGCCATATGTGTAAGTTATTGTACTTTTGTCTCTTTTCCGGTTGACATTTTGATGCATGCAGCAGCGTTTCTTTAAAACCTACCTCTTTTTGAATAATAAAAAGATAGCATGGAAATTCCCCCACGCCCGTAAAGCATTAACCCCTTTCTCCCAGACAACATGATCAAGTACTGGTGGTTCTTTTGTTTTGTTTAAAGCCAACACAAGAGAAGAAGTTGGGGGAGGGGGTAGAGAATCCCGCAAAGCTTTTCAAGAAAGGCTACCAAACACAAAATACTTGTCAGAAGGAAAAGCTCCCTTTAAACTGAAGTCTAAAATACAAGACAAGATGGGCGTTATCAAGACAGCTTGCACACAGTATAAGTTACTAGCATTATATGGGGTTTTTTTTTTTGGCTACCTGCCTGCCTCTTGCTACACCAGCATCCCCTCGTGTCTGGCAGCATATACAAGCCACAATCCTGCACTAGCATATCTTTTTCGTGGGTAGGTGGCTTCTGAATTTTAAATACAAGAGCTGGGATGACGCCCTCCAATCTGAATTCAAACTGGTACATTTAGGGTTGAAGGGAAGCTTCTCGTTACACCAGGAAAAGAAGTGAGGTTAGTACACACGCCAGCTAAATGTGAATTTCCGGGAGCACCCAGGGTTATTCGCTCGAGGGTGGGGGCCGATGTGTCACACAGGACCCAGCTCCGTGAATCTGAAGGTAACCTTTAAAAAGAGAAAGCAGTCCTACTACTGTATTTGGAGATGAGATATTTAATATTCGCAACCCTGACTAAGGGAAGGGAGCCGGGCCTGGTTTTGGAAGATGTGGACACAGGGATTGTAAAGGGATGTTGCTGGAGAACTGCCCACCCTTCTGCTACGAGGCGGTGGTCACTTCTCAGCCAGGAGGAGATTGATCTAATTTTGTAAGAGGGGGAGAAGGAAGGGAAGTGGGTGCCTGAACGTACAGAAGAGGCCTTAAATCCGAAGCGCACAAACGAGAAGCCATCGGAAGGTGAGGCTACCCGAGGAAAGCGTCGTACTCTGATCTGACAGGAAACAGCGAAGCAACTCAAGAGAGAGCCGGGCGTGGGGGGAGGAACTGGGGGAGAGAACATCTTCATGACAGCCTTCATCGGTCTCCAAGTGGAGCTAGTCCAGGGGGTGGCACTCCCCCCCCAGCCTCGTTTCCTGTGGTACAAAATGGTGGCAGGGAGAGGGCTGATGAGCAAGGATGATGCCAGTCATAAACCATTTGCCATTCCAGTTCCGTTGCTGGGCGCCAAGGGTCCCCCCTCTCTTCCCCCAGAGCTGATCCGTGCAGGGGCCTGCAGATGGGCGGTGAGAGGGTCAGTGTGTGGGGTGGGGAGGGGACAGCTTAGCGCAGGTCCTCCTCTTCCCCCTGTATGGTCTTCTTGATGCGCAGGAGCATGGTGGTGAGCCACTGGTCCAGGCGAGAGATGGAGTCGTATTCCTTCACCTGGCAAAGGAAAACACAAGGGAGATGCAGCAGCCACTTTGTGAGCCAGAGTCGCCAAGTCCACATTCAGGATTAGCTTGGTGGTAATGAATGCTTTAGCTTCTACTTTGAAGACCAGTTCTTACGCACCCTCTGAATGCAACAATTCGAGGCAGATCAGAAACCAGGAATAAAACAGTTTCGGAAAGATGAAAGAGATAAGCCGAAAGGGTGACGTATTCCAAACAAAAGCATTATCTACTCAGTTAAGAGTCATCGTTAACTGATGGGGAACAGTTATTCAGAGACTATTTCAAAATCTACAGGCTCTACATGGCACAGCTGGAGTGCTACTAAGGGGGAAGCCCCATGACACGCTGTTGCATCTCTCCATCGTGTGGTATTTGACATATTTTTTTAAAAAAAAAGCTCCATAGAGATCTAAGGATTTAGCAAGTGTGCTCCTAGGGGTAAACAAACAATAACTTCTGAAACAAGTCTCGTTTGGAAAGAAAGAAAAAGATTTATCGAAATATACCGGTCGCTGACTTCGAGCTTCTGTGAAAAGGAAATGAGAAATAAGGGCCTAATGCCACTCCCCCTGAGAATGACTGCTAGCCAACCATTATCACTGTTACTTTCACAAAACCTCTAAACACAGGAAGGAGTTTAGTTCAGGTGCCTCTAACTGTTCTCCCCGCAAACAACGTGTGCAGAATTCATTGTCCATCACTCCTGTGAGTCCCTAACACTTTTTCTTACTGCAGACAGGAGCAAGAGAAGCTCATAGTCTGACTGAATTAAAAGACAAACTCTCAACCAATGCTTCACCACCAGGCCAACCTGTTGGATTCGCTGCTAGGTGGCCGGTGGAACTCACAACGGCCAAATTGGCCCACCCTCACTGAAAAGGCCAGAGAACACAGACTTACTGATTCGGTGTAGCTGTCAATGTTCTGTTCTTCGTGAGCATCCAGCAGTTTCTAGGAAGGAGACAGGGAATCAGCGAATCTCAGGTCCAGTTTCCAAATAGAGCAACGCGATGGACGGCATCTGTGCCCCTAACCTCTGCCAGGTATCTACAAACACCCTTCAGCAGCTGCAAAGGCCCTCCCCAATCAGGAGAGCACTGTGTGTCATCACACAGTCTGGGACAGATCCAAATTTAATGCCAGCTCTTGGATTTGGTGGAGGAAAAAAGCATGCTGCATGGTATGACCAGCTAAGCATCCCCTATCTTCTCGTAGAACCTGGGCCTTATGCTACAGAACGCCACTGGCCCCTTGGTTCCTCTCATCCATGCTCACCAGGCAGTGCCTTTTGCTTCTTGCACACCACTGGGATTCTGGCTGTTTAAGGCCACCGAAGAGACCATTATTCAATGGGAGTAAGGGTGTTTACATGGCGGAATCCAAGCTCTCTATATTGAGAGGAAAGCCGTTCCAATCACCATACGCATCCCTGCCGCTAACAAACAGGACTCAGGCTTGTGAGCTAAGAAACAGTGCAGCTAAGACTACTCACTTTAACCAGTTTGCACTCTCTGGAGTCTGAGAAAGCAGGGAACATTTCTTCATACTTCTGGACAGCCAACTAATTTAAACAGAAAGGAGGATAGTGAGAGAGACAGAAAGAAGCAGTTAGTTGTTGGCCATCTGAAATGTACAACGGTTCAGCTACTCATGTCTAAGAGAGGCTAATACACTACAGAAAGACCAGCTCCTTCGGGAATCATGGATTACACGCAGCCAGAATTATATGCAGAGATGATGCCAGCTCAGCCTCAGACCCTTGTATTTTTGTTTACTGCATGGCTCTCTGGGCTTAACCCGGAAGTTTTGTCTCCAGTTCTTGCACGCTTCTATTTTCTTTCCAGCTAGCCCAGTAAACCTCTGCATCTTCCCTTGTTCAAAGGATAACATTTTGCCGACAGAAAGGAAACTAGAGAGCTACTCGCTCACTCTTGGCCTGTAGCCCAGAAATGGTACGGATCCAGAGGAGATGAGAGGCTCCGTCCATGAGGATCCTTGCTCAAAAAGCTCACAAAACAAAGCGACAAAACTTTGCAACCTCTCTGGGAAGACAAAATAAAGTTGCCCAAACCTTGGCGTTGAGCATGTCGATACAGAAGTGGCAGAGAGCTGCCTTGAAGAAATATTCCTTGGCGCTGTACTTCAGCAGCGGGCTGTCCATGGCGCTGGTGCCCACCTAGAGAAGCAAAAGATCAGCAATTCAGACAAAGCTGCAGGTAAAACTGTGCCCAGGTAGCCAGCTCATGGCTGACTCAGCCTTCCATCCTTCCAAGGTCGGTAAAATGAGGACCCAGCTAGCTGGAGGGAGGGGGTTATGTGTAGCCTGCAGACTGTAATTAAACTGTAAACCGCCCAGAGACCACTTGAAGTGGTATAGGGTGGTATATAAGCAGAACACATTTTTAAAACAATTAGGCTTCTGAAGAACTATATGGGTCTTTTTTTTAAAGGACACTGCCCTGCTCCCAATTAATTCCCACAGCTATGGCGCCCAAACGGGACTGCTCTCTTCGGATTTGAAATAGAAATGGCTTCTGAGTAGAGATGGGCATGAAATGAGCAATTTTTCGTTTTCGTTTTTTCAGTTCGTTACATAACAAAAAATGAATTTTGTCTCCAAAATGAAACGAAACGAACTGAAACACCAGAAATTTTGTCGTGCGTTTCGTTTTGTTGCGGCAAATACATTGAACTGTAATGAATGCTAACGAAACAGCAATTTTTTCGTTTTCATTTTTTGTTTCATTACGTAACGAAATGAAAACGAAATTTGTTTTGCAAAAATTCACGAAAAACGAAAACGAACCGAAACGGACCCCCTAAACGACAAACGAAACACCATTTTTTTTAGTCGTGCCCATCTCTACTTCTGAGAATCAAAGAGTAGTGCCCCCCCCACTCCTCATCTGCTTGGGGCAATCACTGATATGGAAGAGAACGAGGATGAATTTTCCCCTCCCCCTTATGAGAAACAAATGGAGGAAAGCTATCAGAACCACAGCTTTCTCTCGGAAGCTGAATTCTGACTGCCTGGATGAACAACTTTAATCACAGCATGGAACACACACACACACACAGCTGAGGCTCCGGTATTCATTTACGCACACGGTGTTCACATAAAGTGTAGCTCTGCAGCTAACAACATCAAGCAATGGTTCTGGAGGTAACCCCACCTGCTCGTATATCTCAATCGCCTTCTGGTACTGCTCCAGTTGAGCTGCGTAGGTCGCCACTTTCAGCAAACATTTGTTAGCAGAGCTGCGAGGGAGAACGACTCGAGTTAGAGCCACCTGGACAAGCCAAAAGGAGGGGGGCGCATCTCCTTCCCCCCAAACCACTCTCTTTCTGCGCTTTCCCTGATTAATAACATCAGCTGGTTCCTCAAAGCCAGCAAGCGTCCACCTGAGAACCCGCACCAAAACACAGAACCCATCTCATCCCAACTGGAATTGTTTCACATGCCATCAAGTCTGACTGTTCCCCATGAATTTGGGGGGGGGGGTGCGACACCTCCAAAATATCCAGTCTCGCAGGGTGGGTAAAATCTACAGCTAAATGACAACACTTATGAAAATCTTTGTGATTTGATGGGTCTATGGCAGCTGGGATTTTTTAAAAAACAAATTTAGGTCAAATGCTCTTGCCCTCATGGTGCAATGGTTAAACTGCTGTAGTGCAGCTGTAACTGTGTTCATACCCTGGGGTTCAATCCCAGGTAGCTGGCTTATGGTTCGCTCAATGTTCCAAGGACAGTAAACTGAGTACCCAGCTTGTGGGGTGGGGTGGGGTGGGTGCGTAGCCTGCATTATTCCTCTCTCAAAAATCTCATGTATGATTCTGGCAGGTTCATAGGCTGTCAGAGTTTCCTGCAAGGGAAGCATGCCAGGTGGGAGGGTGGGATCAGATAAGAACAGTGGTCAGAAACAGTGGTTCATTCACACCCAATCTGATGCCATCAGATCTACTCCAAAGATGTATTCCACCAAACTCTATCCCCACCGACAAAGATTGGGCGGGTGGGCGGGCTTGGCACTCATCCTCTCTGCCCGAGCTTTCTTTGAGAACTGCAGTGTGGCATTTGCAAAATTCAGAGCAATGATGTGCATCCCAGTACTTATGTAACTAAAATATGAAGCTCCTTGAAAAATACACACTTATTTTCAGCAATCTTCCCAACACCGAAGAAGCTGCCCACGCTGACTCTGGATTAGCAGCCTGCCTTTTATCTAAAGCACATAGCAAGAAGCAACATTTAACTGTTTGGTGCAGAAGAGGAAGGTGGACATAAACTGAAGAAAACCAGCAAGTCTCATCCATTCACATACCTATCCTGAGAAAGGGACCCCTGGCTTTAAGCTGGTTTACTGCAGGCAGACTTCAAATTTTAGTTCCAGAGGTGCCATATTAGCCTTCATAATGGTTCAGGGGAGACCTTGTAATGTGTGAACATGGGAAACAGATCATGCCCTAGAGACATGCATGACTGCCAAGCTGTACCTGAACCAAATGATGCTTCAGGCTTGTGAACAAGCTACTCACCTGAAGGAAGCACATGAATCATTGGGCAGCCAAGAAAAACCATTCCCTGGCTCCCTATAGACCATGGACAGCTAATGAGGTCAGAGTGTCCTGCATGCTTGTTAAAAAGGGAGTTGGTGGTCCAATAAATTATTTGACCGAGTTCTCCAAATGCACTCCCAGGATCAGCTGTTCCCTTCCCAAACCCATTCAGTAAGCAAAAGTCGAACCACCCCACACCCGTCATCATCTTATAACAGAAAAGGGCAGAGGCGTAGGGAGGGTTCTCCAAATACCTGTTTGATTCTTCGCCTTTGTAATAATCTGCCGCTTGCTCATAATGGGCTATTGCCTGGAAAGGAAGCAGTGCACAAGAGGTGCATAAGAGACTGCGAGGCTAGGCCTACATATACAGCAGGACCCCTATATCCACTGATTCATTATCCACTGACTCAGTTATCCACGGTTGGTAGAGGAAAAAAATAATTCAGCAGCCACAAAGCAAGCTACTGTCTCAAAACAGCAGTTGTAAAGCCAGCTACTGTCAGGAAACAGCAGTTTGGGGGTGGGGGGGCAGGCGTTCTCTCTTATCCACAGTTTTCATTATCCACAGGAAGGCCTGGAACCAATCCCCAGCGGATACCAGGGACCTACTGTATACACATGTAAATCAGAGCAGAGACACATAACCCAGCCCATCGCTGGGCTGCTTCCACTCCTCGACCAAATGTTTCTAAGGAATTGAAAGGCAGGGAGAAACAGCCATTTGCACACTCCGTGGGAGGGGAATAAACAGAATCCGAAAGATCAACGCCCGCCCATCTCCCCGTCAAACCTTCTCAATGTCGACCAGCTCCGACTCATAAATCTCTGCTATTGTTATATGGTGCTTGGCTGCGATCGTGAAACGACCCTGGGAGGAGAGAAAAGATTTAAGTGTGAGAAACGTAAACCACCATCCTGGAACAGATGGGCATTTGTTTGTTTTAGTGACGGGCGCAAGGTGGTTCACAGCTATGCTGGAAGCTGGCAACTGTTCAGAGCTTCCAGATTCACAGGAAAATACTGGAGTCTCTTTAAAAATATCAATCCAAATACCCTTTCCTCTCCACATTTGCAAAACAAAAAAAGCACATACAGCTACATGATGGACAGATCAAAGTAAATCCCCCAACCTACATATCTGGGGCAGAGACACTGTAAGCACATACAAACAGGGTTTATAAACCATGGCTTGTGAAACAAAAATACAGCAAGTTTAGTTCCTAAACTTGATTTATAGGCTTTATATAACAATTAACTTTTACTTAAGAGCAGCGGTGTCCAAACTTCAACCCTCCAGATGTTTTGGAGCTCAACTCGCAGAATTCCAAGCCTAGATTGCCAATGACAAAGGACGGTGGGAGCTGTGGTCCAAAACATCTGGATGACCAAAGTTTGGACACCCCTGATTTGGAGTGAACACGTTTCTTGATAAAAGTGGTTTGCTTCAGTAAACTGGTACAACACCCTAGTGTGGAAGGTAGTTAGGTATATATTTCTCCTTACAATGACGACACTACAATTGGTTCACTACAAATCCCATGGTCAGCAGCTCATGCTACACCTCAGCTAGCAATCCTTGGCTTGGAAAGTTCGCTTGCACCTTTGTAAGCGTTGTTCTCACACTGAGAAATAGTGATAAATACCCTATTCATCTCACTATAAAGTTACAAAAAAAATCTGAGATTCATACACATAACACAGGCTTACCATGTCTGTATAGATCTCAATCGCCCGAAGGAGACAGTTAATAGCCTCTGTTAGAAAGGAAAAAAACAAGAGAGAGTTGGCAGCTTCGGTGATTGTACAAAGAAGATATAAAACTATCTGTCGATGACCTCCCTGTAAGGGGCAAAACCCTTGGTCTATTTATAGCACATCTCTTTCTGAGGAGATCAATAGCTACTTAAGAAAAAAAACTGATGAGTCTTGCAGATTTTCTGGGAAGTGAAAGGAAGCCAAGTTGGAGAACCAAGTACAGTGGTACCTTGCATAAAGGAATTAATTCGTTCCAAATGAAATTCTGTTCCTTTGTACAAATTTCCCATAGGAATGCATAGGAATTGCGACCGTTTTTCTGTTGTATGGATTCACCCCAAAGGTGAGACCTGGACCGGGGCGAACAGGCTTAAGCTCAACCCCGAGAAGACGGAGGTCATGTTCTTTGGGAGCTCACCGTCTGGGTACGGTGGCCCTCTTCCGCAGCTGGGGGGGGGTCTCTCTCCAGCCTGTGGAGAGGGTGCGGAATCTGGGCGTGGTCCTGGACCCGGCGCTGACCATGGAGGCCCAGGTGGCGTCGGTGACGAGGGCCGCTTATTTCCATCTTCGCCAGATCGCCCAGATCCGCCCGTACCTGGACGTTGACTCTCTGAGAGCAGTGGTCCAAGCACTGGTGATCTCGAGACTGGACTACTGTAACGCACTCTACATGGGGTTGCCCTTGACTCTTCTCCGGCGCCTGCAGCGGGTACAGAATGCGGCAGCCAGGCTGGTGGCTGGTGTGCGTCGTTATGACCATATCACCCCAGTCCTGGCTCGCCTGCATTGGTTGCCCGTTGCGGCCCGGATTAGATTCAAGGTCTTGGTTTTAGTTTATAAAACCCTCCATGGCTTGGGACCGGACTACCTGTCAGAGCGTATCGTCCAGCGATCCATCTCGGTCCGTCCAGTTCGGCAGGTGCGAGTGCACTCGCTTCGGGTTGCCACCCCTCGAGAGGCCCGGAAGACGGTCACCCGAAACCGGGCCTTCTCTGTGGCAGCCCCATCTATATGGAATGCCATCCCCAGCGAAGTGCGCTCTGCAGAGTCCCTGCAGGCCTTTCGAAAAGCTTTAAAGACCTTTTTATTTCAAGAGGCCTTTGGCGAACCTTAATTTTTTTTTCGCCATCGTTGTTATTTTTATGCCCAGTGGTGTCTCCAATTTTATTTGTTAGGCTCACGCCTTGACAAGCCGGGACGCGTTTGGAGGCCTTAGGATTTTACGATTTTAGGATCTCGGGGATATTATACTGATTGTTTAACTTGCTATATTGTTATTTGTTTTGATGTATTATGATCTGTTGTTAGCCGCTTAGAGTCCTTGTTGGAGATAAGCGGGATATAAATATAAAAATAAATAAATAAATAAATAAATAAATAAATAAATAAATAAATAAATAAATAAATAAATAAATAAATAGATGCAACCAGTCCCAGCCCAAATGTCAAGCTTTCCCTGAATGATGGACTACCTATTATGTGTCTTTTATATGAATCTATGGGTTCACATAGACTTTGTGTTTATAACTACAGATACTTATAACCTTGTAGCTTTAACGTAATGTTGGCTATTAATGCTGTAAGATGTCCCTCAATTCCTTTTTCTCAAAGACTTGAACATGTCCTAATTGTACTGGACTGTATATTATCTCTCATCATTACTATAAGCCGTCTTGGGTCCTTTGCCAAAGAGAAAGGCGGGGTAAAAATACTCTAAGATAAAATAAGAATAAATAAATCCCACTCGTGCATTGTAAAGCGGCAGACAAAAGCCCCCCACCTCTGTGTGTGCGTGCGTGCGTGGGTTTGTGTATGTGTGTGTGTGCGTGAGAGAGAGAGAGAGAGAGAGAGAGAATGAACACAGAACATTCAGTCCTTTCTTCACCATAAGGAAAAAGACATCTCTCAAGAACAGAAGAAAACCAAAGGACAATTTCACACGGCACAGTAGTTTTAGACAACCTCCAGGGTTAATGGTCTGCTCCGGAGCACTCCTCTCCTCCCCGCGCTATTCCTCCCCCTACCCAGCACAGAGTGAGGTTTGCTCTTCAGTTGCACCAACACATCTGATAATCGGGCTGCAAATCTCCGAAAGATTAAAGGCAAATCCCCTAGGGAGGATTAAATTTGTTTTCTCCTCAGGTTACTTTATCATCTTTCGCCTCTGCAATCACCAAGTCAAATCAGCCGCAGAGAGCCCCACTCTCTCTTCCTCGCCCATCTGCCTCTCTCTACCTTTTTGTACACGAACCCTAAACTCCGCCGCAAATGGCTGCCAGCTCCGGAGCTTAGAATTGTTTCCCCAACAGCTCCGGAGTTTGCAGGAAATTAAGTGCGACCACGCCCACCTAAGCACGTCCCAGCGCACTTTTCATGTACCTGCTCTCGGAGGGTGAAAATCCCCAGATCCGGATGTAATCTGGTGAGTGCCAGGCTCTCCTCGCTTCTCTCTCTCTTTTTTTTTTGCCTCCCGCCCCTTTAAGAGAAGGAATCAGGACGACAACGGGGCAGCTTCGGAGGTGAGCCTGCATTTTTTCCTCTCTTTTTTTCTCCCTCCCCTCACGCAGACAGGATCAAGGAAGTGCGGAGGGGTGGGGAAGCAGGAAGAGCAACGAACCCCCAAGATCTCTGGTCCGAATTTAAGTGGCCAGCGGATCTTAGGGGTGGTGTGAAAAGCCCCCCCCCCTCTTTTCGGCTAATAAACAGAAGAGACGAGCGCATGATATCCTTCCCTCCAAGAGGCAAAACAGCTTCTGGACCCAAAGAGGACACGGCCACAGAGCCCCTGAACAGCCTAGCGGCTGAGCACGGAGACGATCAAACAGCGAAACGAACTCGAGGGAAGAAGCTCTTAAAAACTGCACACGCTTGAAGTTATATCTCAGTCTCAAACAGATGAATGGAGTCGAGGGGTTTAAAGAGTTATTTTTGCTACTTTATGCCAAGTCATACGAAATGCTGGCTCCCTCTGTCTACATATAGAAGTTGGGGACCGATGCAAGATTCCTAACCCCCACCCCGCAAATATGAATATTAAGATGCTTCAGTGCTGAAGGCATCCGTGGACAGCAATTACCAATATACATTTTCCACCTGTAAAGGTTTCCACGCCCCTGGTGAGGGCAGAGCGGGGAGAAGGTAATATTACTAATGTGCAGCTAAAGCAGGAGCTCTTAAGGAAGCCAGAAGGCACCGGGGCGTTTTGTCCTTCGACAGCCTTCCGCCTGCAGTATTGGCGAGAGAAAGAGTTTACAGGGGAGCAGCTGGTAGTTAAGTGCTGAGGGGCAAACAAGTCCCATAAAATGGCTGCTTCTAGATCAGGGATGTCTAAAGTCAGGCCCGGGGGCCAAATGCAGCCCATTTACAAATTTTGAGTGGCCCACGGCCTCTTCTCCCCACTGGCTCAGCCTGTCCTGCATCCCCACCAGCTGGCCCTTTCCCATACCGGATGGAGGCATCAGCTTGCAGTTGTATGTTTTGCCTGCCCTCCCTGCCTCCGCCCAACACCACCCATCCACCTTCCCAGCCTACCCACCCCCGGCTCCGTTGCTGCAGCATCCTCCCTGCCTCCTTGCATGTTATAGGGACTTATCCAAAGTCCAGCCCGGGGGCCAAATGTGGCTGAATGGTCGGCCCCACACACGTTTTCACCTCACCAAATCTGGCCCTCTTTACAAAAAGTTTGGACACCCCTGTTCGAGATTATACTGGCTTGACGTAAGACACTCATTGCCTGAAAATGCAGCCCTTTCTCTTGCCATGGTGCAACTAAAAATAAATAAATAAAGCCTGAAGCTTTTAATTACCCCTTGTTGCCTGTTTTGCCTGAATTTGGAAACTGGGAATACCAACTTCAAATCAAGCCAGGATTTTGAAGGGAAAAAAATAACCAACAACAAATATGCCTGATGAGACCCACATTGCAGGACCCTCTCCCAGCTACCTTCCACTGAATCAAAAGCAAATCCCCCTAAGCTCTGACCAGTTTAAATGACAGCTCTAAGCCCTGTACGTTACCTTGAGGATCAGCCTTCTTGAAAGCATTCCCCGCATCCACAAAACTCATGGCGGCGTCATGCTTGTTCTGCAGCTGGAGGTGCAGCTGAGCAGCCTGGCAGAAGGCGTTCCCAGCAGCTAGGAAAGACAGGGAGAAAACGGCAGGTCACTGCGGGAAGTACGGAACTTTTTCGCCAAAGTTAACCATCTAAAACCAGGATTTGGAGAGAGAGCCCCCAAGCAAAATAAACTCTTCTTTTTACCACAGATCAGGGTGGATAAAACCGGTACTATTTTAAATGAAACTGATTTAAATTTTTAATTGATTTTTTTTTCAAAAAATGAGACGAGACCTACAGAGCTATTGTTGCCCACCCCTGCAGCACCCTGCGTTCCCTGACTACAGAGTTTTCATCTTAAATCTCTTGCATTATCCAATAGCCTGGGCTCCCAGTGGGCTATACGAAGTGTCAGCAACTCTCTGGAGTTTCCGCAAGTTTCTCTACCCATCTTTGTGAAAATATACCAGAATATTTATCGCTCTAATATTTATTGTGCAGAGCCATGTGACCTCCAGGTGGCTATGCTTCCAAAGACATCCTTCCAATCGGAAGCCAAGGCCAAAAAAACTTAAACTGACCCTTCACAAGCATCTAGCAAGGACAAGAGGGCCTCTCGATGCTTGCTGATTTCACAATGCATGCTGACTGATTTACTCATGAGAAGACCACAGGCTTCCAACTGTTCAGACTTTGGGGTAAACATCTCTGTTGGACTAGAAGCCATAAGGACTGGTAAAAGGGTGCACTCCTGAGCAGTTCAAGTGCACAATTCTGTGAAATAGGGGTAAATTTTACCTAAGGTAAAGAATAAAGAATGCTACCCACCACTCCAGTTTTTGGCCATTTTGAACATATTGGCTGCTCTTGCATATATGTCACATGCTTCTTCAAACCTGGAGGATCCACCCCTGCAGTGATTAAAAACAAACACCACTATCAGTTTGCTGTTCCATCAGATACAGCTTTCTAGTCACATGGGGATCCAGAAAAAGCATTATCTTATCTAAA
This sequence comes from Phrynocephalus versicolor, assembly GCA_023846285.1. Classification (NCBI taxonomy): domain Eukaryota; kingdom Metazoa; phylum Chordata; class Lepidosauria; order Squamata; family Agamidae; genus Phrynocephalus; species Phrynocephalus versicolor. The sequence goes on from JAHTLZ010000008.1 coordinate 3,110,339, forward strand.
ACGTATTGTTTTAAAGCTCTTACCGAGGCCTGCTTCTAAGTCTGAAAAGAGGCAGGCCAAGAAACACATTTAGAAATGTACAATAAGTTGCTAATTTTTTTACAATTTCAAAACCATGCAACCATTATAAAGCTGATTCAAATAAAAAGCTTGCATGAATCCTGAGAAACCATGCCTCTGGTTTCTTTTCTTTTTGTCTCTTACAGAGACAAAAGGAAGCACATGTTGAATTGTCTCCCGTTAATCATGCCCAGAAGGATTTCAAGAATCACAACTTCTGAGTTAACCTTTTACTTCGCTTCAAAATATAGCAGCCATATTATGTGTGCTTGACTGGGTTTCAACTACAGGAAGTCTTCAGGTTCCTCATGCCGCTGGCAAAATATAACACAGTGTGGGGCAGTTTTGTTGACGGACGTCATGGCAAAATGCTAAAAATCAGATCCTTGTCTAAGAAGGCAAGTGGTGTTTGCTTCCAACTTCTCATCAGGATCTTCCTGCCTGGCATGGCCTCTCTTCCCATTCAGCCTGCAAAGTGCCAGAATTTTTTTTTTTATTTAACGGAACTCCAGCCGCTGCCTGCGATAATGCAGTATGTTCTCCCTCCGCTCCTCTAGATAGAGGGGTAGTCTTTTTCTTGGCCTCGGGTCCCTCTCAAAGCACTTTGAGTTATGTGTTTAATCCTCTTCAGTTGTTGTTAGCATCACACAGCTTTGGCACTTAGTATCCTAAGCAAAATGGCTACCCATTTCTTCAATCCATGACAACTGGAGTTTGCAGTCGGTCAGTACGAACCATCCTCAGTAAAATTCCTTAATGACCTGAATTTAAGGAACTGCAACTTATTTTGGAGGCATAAAGAAAGCTTGGATTATTTCTGTGTGGCTTGCTGTGTCAGATTAAGAATACTGGCAGGCTGCTTGCTTCTGAAAGCGATGCTCAGAGCTGCTTCTTAGGAGAGATGGGCACAACGCACCAGTTCAGCTGTCTGCCCAAGGGGGGGGGGGGATTCCTATCCCTGCCTCCTCCACATGGCTGGACTCAGAAGAAGCCTTCAGAAGCCCTGGGATTTCAGCGCACACGAGGGAAACAGCGGGATTTTGCCACACAGGATTGGGCGGAGGGAATCAAACCCCACCTGGAGTCCTGTGTCCAGTTCTGTGCGCCGCAGTTTAAAAAGGATGTTGACAACCTCGAGTGGGTGCAGAGGAGGGCTACCAGGATGGTTGAGGGTCTGGAGGAAATGTCTTATGAGGAATGGCTTAGGGAACTGGGAATGTTTAGCCTCTCTAAAAGAAGACTGAGAGGGGATATGATAGCTATGTTTAAATATTTGAAAGGATGTCATATTGAAGAGGGAACAGGTTTGTTTTCCATGGCTTCAGAGACTAGGACTCGGGGCAATGGTTTCAAACTACAGGAAAAGACATTCCATTTGAACATTAGGAAGAAATTCGTGACAGTTAGAGCTTTCGGCAGTGGAAGATGCTGCCACAAAGGAGGGTGGTGGGGTCTCCTTCTTTGGAGGTTTTTAAGCAGAGGCTGGATGGCCATCTGTCAGAAATATTGTGATGGGGGTTCCTACATGGCAGGGGGTTGGACTAGATGGCCCCTGAGGTCTCTTCCAACTCTATGATTCTATGATTTTTTTCAGCACCGTATTTTTAGATTGGTGCTTAGAAAATCAATGCATCATACACTATGCTGGCCACACAGGCTAGATTTATAATACAGGTAATGTTCTGAATCGCTACCAGCCGTCCTCCCATGACAAAAACACTGGATTCCTCATTTTCTCCTGGGGAGACCTTTTCCCTGTGTTCAAAGAGACGAGCCCTTCGAGTTCGTTGCTTTCCTGCCACCCAATTAATTGCAATCTCCAAGGAGAGAATTCTATGATGGGGAGCAGGACTGGCTATTGAGTGCCGAGTTCTATTCTGCAGGTGATCCTAGAGCAGTGATGGTGAACCTTTTAGACACCGAGTGCCCAAACTGTGATTCAAAACCCACTAATTTTTTGCAAAGTGGAAATACGGCAATTTAACCTGAATCCAGGTGGCTGTGAAGGGGCGATGCCGGGTGCCCACAGAAAGGGCTCTGAGTGCCACCTTTGGCACCCGTGCCGTAGGTTCGCCAACACTGTCCTAAAGCGTGCCTCTCAATGCAGCCACAGGCACTCACAAAGTACAACCTAACTTACAAGGCTGTCAGGAAAGCGGGGCAGTACAACATCATAGCACAACATTTTAAGCCACAAAATGCCCCTCAAGTGGAACCTCCGCAGAGCCCAAAAGCATTTCAGGAGGTTCATATTCTCGAGTCCTTTCGAGCAGTCTTTCCCAACCTAATGTCTTGCAGCTGCTTCGGACTACATCTCCCATAATTCTTAAGCACTGGACGGGATGACTTGGTTCGGCAAGGCCTGTAGTTAAAAACCACTGAAGGGTAGTAAGAGGAAACACCTGCTTTGAAAATCCCACCCTGGAGTTCCTTTTAAAATGTCATTTGCAGACACTCGGGAAGATCACTTCCATCTCAGGGATCTACCCGGACCTTCTTGTTTTAGACTCCCTTCCATCCATTTATTAAACAGCCAAAAGCGACAAAGCCATTTTTGTCAAGACGGAGTTCGATAGAAATATTCTCCTCCTTCAGAGAACTACCATTGAGAGAACTTCCCATAGGCATGGATTCTTATGCCACCCCTGCTTTTTGACTTGGTAGGCATCTTCTCCCAGAAATAAGGCCTCGGTGAGTTCAGTGAGGATGATGATGGTAGGTAAGCTCTAATTTTACAGAGGAACCTATTTTTTAAGAGAACAGGCCAGGCTTATTGTGGGCCACACAAATACCGTCCACCAGGACCAAAAAATGTATTCCTATCAGTAACTGGGGCTTGACCCTTACGGTTTGAAAATGAAGAATTCTGGGTGGCAACCGTCAATATCCTCAGAATTCTCCTGCTCCTGCTTTATCTTTCACCCTGTATCTCCTTCCTCTTCCCAACACCCAGAGGAAGATCACTTCCTCCCACTCATCACCAGACACTTATGCACCAGACTGTTTCATTATCATTATCTGTTCCAGCCCTCTGCTGCAGCGTTGCTCCGCCGCGCAGGGCTCAGATGTATTTTATGAGAAGGAGAACATCAGCCTCGAGGCACCGGTTTTGGTCATATGGCCTCTATTCTGCTCCCCCCCCCCCGTGCCCTCCCCCAGCCAGGCGACAACGACAGCAGAGGCTGTTGCTTCAGTCACAGACAGTGCCTGCAGCAGGGTGGAGAGGGAGAGCCGTTCGCTCCCATCTCTGCCCACAGGTGACAGTGCCAGAGCCAGTGGGTATGTACGGTTCCACACGATCCCCTCCTTTCCAGAGGGAGGAGGAGACACATTCTGCACAAACAAACCACTCTTTTCACCACAAACAACTGTGGGAGCAACAGAACCCTCTATCACACTCACACACATATACTTCGGTTTACGGGTAACTTCGTTTAAGAGCATTTTGCTATGCATTGCATTTTTGCCACATTAAAATATGGGAGTAAAACCCAGTTGTTAGTCCCAAGCATAGCAGATTCCGTAGCCAGGTCCCTAAATCATGCTGTGGGCATGGACTTCTAGCCAACTAGGAGTTCTGGCATTTTGCGTGTGCAGTATGTGGTCTCTGGGACCCCAGAACGAATCATCTGAGTTTCCATTGTTTCTTATGGAGAAATTTGCTTTCATGTAAGAGTGTGTTGATTTACAAGCATGTTTACAGAACGAACTATGCTCGTAAACCAAGGTATTACTGTGTATATTGTACACATACAAAGTGAAATCCCATCTGGCAGCTTAAAAAAAAGCACAGAACAACACCCCCCCCCAAAAAAAAAACAACATTCTGACTTGCAAGAAAAGCTGCCTTACGTACTGCTGGGCTTTTCCATTCTACTGTTTTGAATCATCCCCGTTCAGTTAAAAGCTCCTCCAACCATGCATTATGCAATATGGAAGAGAAAAACAAAGGTCATCTCAAAATAATCTAATTAAAGGGACAGGCTCTTTTCTCTGAAGCAGAACAGATTTGTCAGGGACAGAAGACAGAACAAGGATTTTCATCACTAAACATGGAGACAGAGACTCCAGAAAAGTTTTTGTTCACAGGGCTGCCCCGGATTCTTCACTGCAGGAAGGTGTCAGAGGCTGGTCTTTCTACTTATAGTTTAATCACTCTTAGTTCCGGCATCCCTAAGAATCACACTTTAAAGATGTCCACATTCATTATAGCACATCCTTTTATTAACCACAGGACCACCCCAATGTTGCAACAGACTAGCATAGCTACGCTTTGGAAACCACCTCATTCAGGAAAGGAACACAAAATCTTGTTCTGCATTTCCTACCATTCACATTTGGGCATTTCTCATCTGATTCCAACATAGAAGAACAGTGGAAAAACAACTGAGGATGCATTGCCTACTGGAGCCCAGCTGCTAAGATATGGCTCTTCCAAGATCTCCCTTTACCACGAGTTTTTGCCTTCCCCTAAGACCCCTAAAAGAGTCATTACTCCCAATGCCTCAGGTGCACGCTCCAGGGAATGCATAAGTCAGGCAAAACCAGTCTAGTTAGAAGGCTGTGGAATTCCATCCCCTTTCACCGTGCAGTCTGCACATCCGGCTCAGAACTGGAAAGCCCCATTTTTGTAGCAGTCTTCTCAAAACTCGCATCCCCCAGAGGTGGCGAACTCCCACCATCCTCTAACAATGTGACAATATACGAATTCCCGATCACCCCTGAGTGCAGGGCATGTTAAAAAAGGGCTCAAGCTACAGGAAGCTGAATATTAGAAAAATAAAACTTCTTAACTGTTAGAGCAGTACAAGAATGGAACCAATGACTTTGGGAGGTGGTGAGCCAGAGGCATTCAAGAGAAAACTGGACAACCATCAGTCAGATCTCCATTGACGTGGATTCCCGCCTTGAGCAGGGGTTTTTATTTATTAATTTTGAATATTTTTACCCCGCTTTTCTCCTTGGAAACAGCCTTATAGGGCCCTTCCAACTACATTATTCTATGATTTCATGATGACAGCAAGGATCCAACACATGAGAAGAGAGCCATTTTGAGGAAGCTTCTCTTATATAGCATTCACTAGTTCTCAACAGCCCTGCCTACGCATCTTGAGCCAGCTGCGTTCAACATAAGGCAGACAGCTGCCCCTATCCACTATCTTTTGGAGCTTTCTCTAAGGCAGTGGAAGTAAACCTTTGGCATGCCAGATGTTCTGGACCACAACTCTCACCTTTGTCATTGGCAACCTAGGCTTGGAATTCTGTGAGTTGAGATCCAAAACCTCTGGAGTGCCAAAGGTTTGCTACCACGGCTCTAGGGAGGGGAAAAATCGAAGCCTGAGAATACACTATCATCCCTTACTATGCACTTCTATTTCTTCCTTTAAAGCTAAAGTTCTCAATGTTGGGTCCTCCAGATTTTGTGGAATTCAAGCATGCCACCAATGCCACTGAGAAATCTGAAGGACCAAGGTTGGGGAAAAACACCCTGTCAACAGTTTTTCACCACTCAATGATGATAAGCAAAACTGATCTAGGTCTCACCTACATCAGTGATGGCGAATCTTTTAGAGACCCAGTGCCCAAACTGAGATTCAAAACCCACTAATTTTTTGCACAGTGCCAATACAGCAATTTATCCTGGATACAGGTGGCTGTGTAGGGGCGATGTCGGGTGCCCACGGAAAGGGCTCTGAGGGCTGCCTTTGGCACCAGTGCCATAGGTTCGCCAACCCTGACCTTCACAATTTTACCAGATAAACCCCCGTGTGCTCTGGAATACTTCAGCATAAGACTATGAGCTCAACCGCACTAACAAACATTTAGCAAGAAAACAGATACAAGGCCACTTGGTCCAGGCAAGCCGACAATCCTTTCCAGGTGGACAAACGCTTTGGCAGACTTGCCTGTGACTATTCATTACTTTTGCAAAGCCTTAATCCTTGCGTAGCTGCATGAGACCTGGGACTTAGCCACGCTTCTGCTGCACGGCCCAGAAAGCTGCAACAGTAATAGAAACTAAGCCAAATTACAGGAGCTCAGATACTAAAGTGACATTCTCTGTGTTCTACCAAGGCAGCAACCCACACCAAGTGCACTGCTGCCATTCCAGTTATCCCACCTTGTGCACCGTGAAAAGGTGTGAAGGAAAAATACTGTCTATGAGAAACAAGTGGCAGTGGAACTTTGTTACCTCACACCTTTGGCATGGAAAGAGGCAAAGAGAAAAAAGGTATGTAGGTCAGTACAAAGAGAAGTGTGTTAGGGTTCCGTGGCATCTAGGCTGTGTCATGCATTGTCACACACCAGAAAAGATGACAAGTAGGCTTTTATCTTTAGAAGTGTGAAAAAAAGCAGCTTACCAGCTTCCAAGGGAAGTGAGGAGGCAACATTATAAAGATATGCAGCCTGCATACTTAATTTCAAAGGGAACACTTCAAGGGAGCCATAACATTACAAGCATCGGGATACTCTTGCTTCAGAAGGACAAAATCAAGATATTACAGGACTCGCAAGGGGCAGAGCCAATGGAGTTTGCTGTAGCTTTTAGTGCATTTTGGCTTTCAGGACAATCACCTTTTGAAAGCTTTCATCATTTGGACTATGTCACCTACTCCCCCCGCCCCCAGACGAGGCAGATCCAGAACCTTCTTCCACCACAACACTCAGATAAGATTTTCACAGCCCATATAGAATACCTTCCTCAAGTTAAAACATCTGTACTTCCTCCTTAAAATATCTGCACTGAGTTTATCTGTGAATAATACCTGTCATACTTATTTCTGATCACAACTACCAGGACCTGTCCCATTTACCTTTGGCTACTTCATGATTGCATCTTTGAATGTTGCTAAACAAGAAGAGTTCAGGAAACCCACTATAAGTCTCAGTAACTGTAAATATTCTTCCTTTAAGGGGAATGGGTTTTCCTTGCTGATTGTTGCAAAACAGAGAAAAGAAGTTACACTTAAATAGCACTACCTCTAAAGCAGTTCTATGTTGCTGGACAACATATATAACCAGCTCAGGACAAATGTTAGCTACCTCCTCTACACCCTTGGCCTGTCACCTCCTTGAGCTGCCTTTCCTTCAGTCCATGCCAAAATAGCCCATCCTTTAACATCCCCTTCTGATCAACCTCTTCTCCACAGCCCCTTTAGCTAACTCGGGGTTACTCTCCTTCCACACTCCTCACAACAGCAACAAACCCCACACTCTTCCTGTCCTGCCTTTCAGGTGTCGGCCTGTAGCTCCCAATTTCTGTATTGCCCTTTGATGTTCAAGTCCGCTACGCTCAAGATCTCTGACTTCATAGCCCCACTTCTACGGCTGACCATCCAACCCGAAGCTCTCCAAAACCCCTTTAGCTCCTAACCTCCTACCCCAAACATTTCTTTTCAACCCACAACTTTCAAAATGTCTCACAACCTAGAACTGGGCTCAACCGGGTCCCTTCCAGCTCTGCAGCTCCAAGATGCAGAGTCTTTTAATGCTGTAAGATACCCTTAAACTCCCTGTTCTCAAACTTGAATATATCTTAATTGTACTGGACCGCATATTGTCCCTCATGACTGTAAGCCGCCTTGGGTCCTTTTCCAAGGAGAAGAGTGGGATAAAAATACTCTAAATAAATAAATCAATGAGGAACTCGGCACACGCCCCCTCCCTTTTGCTCACCCCCTCCTCTACTCCCACCTAGCCCTCCTTGGCGTACCTCTTGGTGTCTCCCCACAACGCCTTCTGACCCTTTCCCCAAAAACTGCCACACCTTTGACCCCCCTTTGCCTTCCCAAAATACATACCACCCCGCCTCATCCCTGCCAACGGACATCCCCCCCCCAAATCGCTTTGGCCTTTCCCTACCCACCCACCCCCTTCTCTTCCTGGCGGCCCATTCATCAGCTGCCCCAATTAGAGACCCGCCACTTCATCCACAAACACCCTAAGCCCCAGGCAAGGCCTCTCGCCAGATTCCTGTTGTGTGCCCCCCCCCAAAAAAATCTGCCATACGCCCTAAAATTTTTGTTTGTGTGTGTGTGTGTGTGTGTGTGTGTGTGTGTGTGTGAGAGAGAGAGAGAGAGAGAGAGAGAGAGAGAGAGAGAGAGATTGTGTGTGTGTTTGTGTTTTGAGTCTGGTTTCTGGGTGTCTATGAATTTCACTGTATGTGTATACTGTACTGTGTATATACAGACAGTGAGAATAAATTATTGTTGTTGTTGTTCCTGCTGTTCTTATTTTTTTGTCACTGTCGTTGTTTATTATAATTATTGTTGTTATTATTATTATTGTTGTTGTTGTTGTATGCAGCCACCTCCGACGGGCACCTCCGCCCCTCTCCGGCCTCCCCACTCCGGAGTCCCTCTCCCCCGCCACACAGACACGCACGTACACGTGTACACACACGCACGCACACACGCCCGTCTACTCGACGGACACCCTACATCCCACGCCCGGCCCTCCTGTCAAGCAAGGGCAGCCAGTAAGTCCGTCAGTCCCTCTCGTCTCCCGCCCCTCCGAGTCAGCCTCCCGTGTTGTCCGCCCGCCATTTCCTTTCCAGTCCGGCCTGCTGGCGGGTGGGTGGGTCGGTGGGGGGCCCGTCTCTCCCTCTGATTCCCGACCCCCCACCCCGCCCTCCATCCCAGCCGCCGCCGCCGCCGCCCTCCGGCCTCACCCGAAGAGCCCCGAGAAGAAGCCGTGGGAGCCGCGGACTTTCTTGTCGGCTTCGGCCAGGAGCTGCAGCGCCTCCTTCTCCTTGCCGCTCGTGTCCATCGCCATGGCGGCCGCGGGTCCCGGAGGGAAAGGAAGGGACAACAACGGCGGCGACGGCGGCGGAGCGCGCAAAACCTCCTTCCTCCTCCTTCCGCCTCCTCCGAGGCTCTGAGGGAGACGTCGCCTCACGCCGCGACGTCACCACGCACGGCGACGCCGGGAGCCACCAATGGCCGCTGATTCTGGAGCCCCGCCCCGCCCTCTCGCCACGTGATCTGCACCTCTCTTTCTCCACCCCTCCCAGCCCAGGCGGGCACGCCCACTTGCTCTTCTTCTTCTTACCCAACCTTCCCCGCCCCCGGCGCCCCGCCTCTTGTTGTCTCACGTGACCGAGGCTGTGCTGACTCACGGGAGTCATGTGATGGCGGGCGAACGGGCGGGGGCGGCGGGAGGGTGGAAGAGTCCACGCGAGTTCGCGGGGGGGCGAAACAGAGGGAGAGGGGCTGGGTTGTACCATCTCAAAGTGCAGCAGGAGTGCGAAGGGGTTTTTTTTTATCTTTGCCTGTTAATTGGTTAATTAATCCGCGATTTAAGATTAAAAGGCAGTGTGGGCTGGATTTGGAGGCTTCGATTCGATTCGGTTGGCGCTGTTTCGTGGGTGCAAACCGTCCAGATTGACTTAGGGGTCAGAGGGATGGTATAGAAAATAAATAAATAAAATATTATGTTATGTTGTTTTATTCTGTTTTTTACCACCCACCCATGTGGCCTTCCTGGTGGGTGTGGGTGGGTGTGTTTGGAAGGGGGGGGAATAAAGGAAAGGGTAGCATAATACAGTATTCATGTATGTATTTATGTATGTATGTATTTATTTACTTAAAGTTTTTTTTACCCCGCCTTTCTCCTTGGAAAGGGACCCAAGGCGGCTTACAGTAATGAGGCACATCGTCGGGCTGTAGGAGCAAAAAGTCATCCATCAATTACGGGAGGAGGGCAGGCCTTTTATTTACAGGCTCTGGATCAATAGCAGCATCAAAGATCTGTTCAATTTTGCCTGCAAAGTGTGCAAATTCTTCTCAGCGAGATACAGAGTGGTCTGTGTTATAAAGTGTTCTGCTTATATACCGCCCCATACTTCTTCAAGTAGTCTCTGGGCGGTTTCCAGTTTTAATTACAATGTGCAGGCTACACATTGCCCCCCCCCGCCCACCAGTCCCCATGGAGCATACTTTTGACTATTCAGAAAAGCTCTGTTGGGCGATTCTGTGGCGAATCAATAGTGGTGGAGAAAAATGATTTCTTGGCTGCCTCCACTGAATGATGCCAATGATGATCTCTGGATGTAATTTCTCACTTTGTTTGTTTGTCTGTTTGTTAAATTTATATACCACACCGTCTAACAACACGGCCTCTCCGGGCAGTTTTCAAGCTACAGGCAAGGATCAAAATACCACTCAAATAGTAAACTATACAGTGAATAAACAACACAGCATAACAAAACACAGTAAACATGACAAATCAAATAAGATCAAATCAAGATGGTCTAAAGACCAAGAAAGGCAAGATAAGAGCAAAGTGAGCTGCGACTATAAGCCAAGATGCCCCAGTTGTTTTAAAATGCTGTTTTTATTGTTGTTATTGTCCATTATTGTATTGTTGTTTAATTTGTCTGTTTTATATTGTATTGCTCGCTGACTTGCTCAGCTATTTGGAAGCCGCCCAGAGTTCGGCCTTGGAAGATGGGCGGGATAAAAATCCAATAAATAAATAAATAAATAAATAAAATACCCAGGGAAAGACTTCTTTGTAAAGCCACATCTTGAGATGTGCCTTGAAGATAGGAAGTGAAGGGGTCGAACAAATATCAGGGGGAAGTTGATTCCAAAATTGAGGGGATGCCACTGAGAAAAGCCCAATTGTCAACAATTTACGAGCTTCCTTCAGTGACGGCAACCCTCGAATGCCCACCCTGAGATGCTGGAGTGTTACTGGCAGTTCTCCGCAGCAGCTGACCTGACAGATAACATTTGAGTGCAACGCCTAGTGCGTTCTAAAAGTGCCTTTTGCGAGGGCAGTATAAGACTGCATTTTGTCTTGTGTCTGGACAGTGACCAAAATAAAGACCTTTCACCTTTTGCAAGCAAACCACAAGGAGGGTAGCAGTGGAAGCAGTAACTGCCGCAAACATGCTCCATCCATCCGGCATTCGATGTTCCTATCTGGCCCCATCGGAGGGGTCATGATGTGGACAACGCTTTGATCACTCATGGCAACAAGCACAGCAGAGATGTCTAAAGATCCGGTTTGGGGAAAGGCACAAATCTGGCCTGAAACTACCACCGCCACCTCTTTTGCCTCTCCGGCATCCTTCAGGGACGTTTTCCCTCCTGCTGGGAACTTTTCAGAGGAGCCCTGAAGGAAACACTTCCCGAAGAAAGGTTAGCTTGTTGTAATGCTCATTCAGCTGAGAGGCAGCGAGCGCTATGATCAAGATAACAAAGGGTATGACTAATGGATCACATTCTCTATTCCAAGGGGGAGAGGGGAATCCATGGTGCCTTGCCCTTACCTCTATTTATGACTCTTATTATTATTATTATTATTGTGTCTTGGTCCTTTCCCCTTCCTCTTTCTCAAAAGAGTGCTTTTGCTTCTGGCCGGGCTTGCGGTGTTTGGGAGTGTTCTGTGTGGTTTAAAAGGGAAGAGAGGCAGCAGAAAATGAAAATCCACCTGTCAAAGATGAACCGGGGCTTGGTAACCCTCCCCCCAAAAGATTTCTGATGATTATCTCACCCGCCAAACAGTAATACCTGTACTGGAGTCTTTGGTTGGGGGGGGGGGTGGAAGCACCTGTTCTGATAGCACCACCTTTTCCAGCTTTCCCCTGCTAAAACCCACCTATTTTGCTGCATCTTTTCACTGGCGATGTGTCTTTTCCGTGCCTCCTCTGTGTGTATGTCTTTGCGTACAGAAATTTCTCCCTCAAAAGCTGCCTTTTGAGGTTCGGCTTCTCTACAGATCAGTTTTCCCCTCCCCTCATTCCCGGGGTGCCTCCTAACAAGCTTTTATTCTGCTCAGGGCTTCTATTCTCCTCGCAACCAGCTTTATTCAGGGGATTTTTACGGCCATCTGCACCCCTGACATTTTCCCGTTGGTTAACCTTCCTGCTGCAGCATCCATCTTTTTACCTGCTATCCCACGTCCGCTGGCTGGGTGGGACGGAATAGCTGCAAAAATTCCTTGAAATTATACATGCTGGGGTTCAGTGACTTGGAGATATCTATGGAGTATGAAAAGCGGATGACAGTACAATACAGTACCTGGCATCCTCTGATCATCCATAATATTATGTCCAAGGTTGCAGGCTTGGATTTAGTGGCTGCCGTGCCCTATCGATTGAAATGTCTCATTCCTGATGTCAATTGTGGAAATCGCTGTCTACACAAAGGGCCTTTTTAGTACGCCCCCCCACGCCCCCACCCCCAAAAAAAGGACAGAGGAAAAAACATTCCAAATTGGACTGCGTGTTACAACTGACATGCATTTTTAATTGGGGATTTTGCCAAAAAGGTCTACGGTTCAGGTTTCCCCTATTAACTGAGCACTCCTATGCGGGTTTTCTTAAGAGCCACTGCTTTTAATGGAAATAAGCCTGCCTTAAGGGCGTCCAGGCTGACCAATGCCGCACAATCGATAATAATAATAATAATTTATTGTCATTGTGTGTATATACACAGTATACACATACAACAAAATTCAGACACCCAGAGACCAGATTCCACACACACACACACACACACAAATCCCCAGACACTCACACACACAATAAAAAACCCTTCAACACACACACATAAAAATCCCTGAACACTCCCCCCCACCAACCGCCCACCCCCCTAAAAACACAAGCATCTACACAATAGGCTAGGTAATCCTGTCCAAGTGCTCACTGCTGGTGGTCCTTGAGTTCATACAAACATCCGCGGATGGGGACACACACACACACACACACACACACACACACACACACACACACACACTTTTGTCCTCTGCACATAGAGATTCATGGTGGAAAATATGGCTGTGATTTTCCATCAGGGAAAAGGGTTTTCAGGGAAAGAGTGCGCCAACGTGAAGGTCATTCTCCCCCGTAAATCTTCGTAGGGCGGCTGCTGCTGGGGTGGACCGGCCCTCCTTTATTCCAGGTTGTTGTTGTTTTTCACGGCAAACCTTTCTCTCCCCCCCTCGACGCCTCCTCCAAGACCGAAATGGAAGATGTGAGGTCCAAAAGAGTCAACGAGTTTTTGCAGAGATGCGTCAAACTGGAGGATAACGAAGGGGACGAGCTGCCGAAGGAGGAGATCGTAGAAGTGCGGGACCTCCCCCCTGTATTGACTCCGTCCTATCCTCAAACCGTGCAAGGTAAAGTGTCCCACGATGGGGAGGCAGATGCCATCTGGGTGGGGCTCAAGGCTTCGTAATGATTAACAATCACTGCGTGCCCTCAAGCAGTTCCGGGCCATGGGAGCCTTTTCCAGGGCGGAGAGTACTCAGGTGGGGTTGAGCGTTCCTTCTAGGGCAGGCATGTCCAAACTTTGGCCCTCCTGATGTTTTGGACCACAACTCCCAGAATTCTAAGCTTAGATTGCCAATGGCAAAGGACTGTGGGAGTTGTGGTCCAAAAACATCTGGAGGGCCAAAGTTTGGACATGCCTGTATGTCCTGGGATGGTGCAGCTTGCCCAAGGCCATAGAGGTTGGCTCTTCTCCTGGGACGCCCAGTGGGGAATCGAACTCCCGATCTCTCATTCTGCAGCCAGATATTTCAGCCACTGAACCGTCCAGCTAGGTCAGGCCTGCCTAAAGTCCGGCCCGCGGGGGGGGGGCGGCAAATCCGGCCCGCCAGGCCATTCTGAGTGGCCCACGGCTGGCTGGCCCGCCCCTCCTTCCCCCTCCTTCACCCCATGTTTTTTTAAAAGAAAGTTGGTGGGGCTTGCAGTGGGGTGGCAGGGTTGGGGAGCAACCGGCCCCTGACACATTCTCAGCCACCAAATCTGGCCCTCCTTACAAAAAGTTTGGGCACCCCTGAGCTAGGTTCTTAAATCCTCGCACTACGATGGCTGCTGGAAGGGGTAGTAAAAATGCCCTAAAGGTGCATGAAGCCGGGCATGGTTGTACAGATTTTATGTTATACAAACCGTTCATTATATGAGGATCCACTGGATAATGAGTGAAAACAAGTGTGCTAGCGGGGGGGGGGAAGAGGGGGACTGTTCCAGCTCTTAGGTCTTAACCAACGGTTGGCTGGATGGCCATCTGTCGGAAATATGGTGATGGGGTTCCTGCACGGCAAGGGGTTGGACTAGATGGCCCTTGAGGTCTCTTCCAACTCTAGGATTTTATGGTTGCCGGTTTGGGCGTTGAATGAGGAGCCCGCTAGCGGCATGACCGTCTCCCTTTCCATTCTGACAGAGGACATCTCGATGGTCTTCAACGCCTGCGCCATGCCAGCCAACCTGGGCCCCTGCACCCGGCGAAGACGGGAGAGGGCCAGCGGCCACGATGGGGCCAGCCCCTCTCTCTACGTCGACCGCCGCAAGTCCAAGGTGTGGAACTACTACACCAAGCTGGGGGACGCCTACGTGGAATGCAACGTCTGCAAGAAGCAGCTGTCCTTCCACAACAGCACCACGACCATGCGCGAGCACCTGGTGAGGAAGCACAGCATCCGCGACACTTTGCTGTCTCAGCTGAAGGACGACCAAGTGTCTGAGACGGACTACACGGCTCAGGAGAACGCCCTGAAACGGGCCCGCCAGCTGACCCCCGAAGGCAACGCCCAGTACCACCCCGTGCCTTGCGCGGCGGAACCCAGGACTGACGTGATCTTGGAGCTGGTGCTCGAGATGATCTTCCGGGACCTTCATCCCCTCTCGGTGGTGAAGGACAAAGGGTTTGGCCTCCTCCTCGGCTACCTGGAGCCCAGCTTTGTCCTCCCCTCTCCGGGGCAGCTCTCCAGCATGTTGTGGCACCGCTACAACGTGGTCAAGCAACACCTCGAGCGCTACCTGCAGACTGCCCAGTCGGTTGTCATCTGTGCCGAGTTCTGGACCTCTCAACCCAACCAGACTTACTTGACGGTCATGACTCATTTCATCGACGGGGAGTGGCGCCGGGCCAGGTGCCTCCTGGAGACCCAGCAGGTCCACGAGGACAAAGCCGAGAGCAACTTGGGAGACCGGCTATACTCGGTCCTGGCGGACTTTGGCGTGTCCAACAAGTCTGTCTTCTGCGTGATGCACGGCAGCCTCCGGGACGCGGAGGCCAACGCGGAGCCCCTCCAAGGCGCCTACAGCTGGACCAGCCTCTGCTGTGCCGCCCACCTGCTGCACCTGTGCGTCACGGCCGGGCTGGCGGTGGAGCCGGTGCAGGAGGCGCTGAGCGCCGCCCGGAGCGTGGTCTGCTACTTCCAGCAGGACGCCAAAGCCACCTGCTCCTTGAACAGCAAACTGGAAGCCATCAACAAGACCACGCTGAAGCTGGTGATGGACAACGGGGCGCGGTGGATCACCACGGTGGAGATGTGCGAATGCCTCCTGGATCTGAAGTGGGCCATCCTGTCGGTCTTGGAGGAGCACCCCAAGGGAGCCGCCGTGGTCCAGAACTTGGCCGACCACCAGTGGAAGCTCCTGCAGGACCTGGTGCCCGTCCTGCGGACGCTGAAGATCGCCACCGCCTTCTTGAGGGAGGAGCAGAACCTCTCCATCTCCTCCCTGATGCCCTGCATCCACGGCATCGCCACGGCCGTCGGGCGGCAGGGCGAGGAGGCCAGCGGCATCATCAAGACCGTGGTCGGCAACATCCGGGCCGAGCTCACCCGGCGCTGGGCCATCGCGGAGGACGAGAAGCTGCTGGAGAGCCCTGCCGTGGTGGCCTCTTTCTTGGACCCTCGGTTCAAGGAAATGCGGTTCCTCAGCCCCAGCCTGCGGGCCGAGCTCCACCAGAAAATCAAGAGCATGCTGTCCCAGGTCTTCCACCACCAGCCCCCGCTCGCCAACCAGTTCTGGGCACCCGGTTCTGATTACAAAGCCGAGGCCGGCGGGGAAGCGGCCGGCCAGTTCTCAACGCCTAAGGAAAGAGGCCCCGGCGGCCACTCCCAGAGCATGTATGACATCCTTTTGGGGAAAGACCCGACCGAGAGCATGCCCGAGATCCACCAGCAGCTGGAGAACTACATCGTGGAGCCTCTTTGCAAGCGCAGCACCAACCCTTTGGACTGGTGGAGGAACAATGAGCATCGCTTCCCGTCGGTGGCCCGGCTGGCCCGGCAGTACCTCGCCGTCCCGGCTACGGTGGTCCTGCCCGACCAGGCCTTCGCGGCCAGCGAAAGCCCCCTGGAGCACCGGCGGGGCGTCCTGGCCCCGGAAAACCTGGACCAAATCCTCTTCTTGCACCAGAACTTTGATTTTTTGGAATCGATGAGGAACGGGAACGAGAGCTCGAGTAAGGCGGGGGGACACCACCCGTACTGAGGAGAAGTGGGTTGCGGAACCGCAAAAGGCAAGCCAGTCTCTGAGTTCAAGCAGGGTCAGGAGACTCTGGAGTGGGGAGAGGGCTGGGGAGCCATCACAGACTGCTCGGCGCGGATCCATAGCCACGGATCGGGGTCGGACCTTGTGTAGGAACTTAAAAGCAAGTTTGCCACCCGCGCTCTAGGCCAGTGGTTCTCAAATATCTGGTCCCCAGGTGTGCTTGAACTCCAACTCCCCAAAGGCTTCGCCATGCACTGTGCTGGCCAGGATTCCTGGGAGTTGTAGTCCAAGAGCCACTGCACCAAACACCACGCCTTGGGCAGTAGTGGTTGGTCTGTTTCTCAGCAAGGCTCATTTTCTCCTCTGGAAAAGGCCCTTGTGCTGAAGGAGGTGCCAGGAGAGGACGGTGTATGACAGGCACGTCCAAACTTCAGCCCTCCTGACGTTTTGGACCACAACTCCCAGAATTCCAAGCCTGTATTGCCAATGACAAAGGACTGTGGGAGTTGTGGTCCAAAACATCTGGAGGGCTGAAGTTTGGACATGCTGGGTGTATGATGATTGCAGGGGGTGGGGGTTGTGTGTGGTGGGGGGGAGAGAAGCAAGGGCACCCCTGTGCGGGCTTTAGGGTCTGTGGAAGTCTAAAGGGGGAACGAGACCTATGCACCTATTTATCTTACAGAGGGAGACTGAAATTATTGCAGAGGCGACAGATCTTGGCCAGTCAAGCGGGCGGTGGTTTGTTTCTGTACCCCTGAAAATGCCAGTGAAGGAAGACGGGCCTCCCCCCCTCCTTTCTTGGCCCTCTTGTCTTGGCATCCTGTAGAACAAAGGCAAAGGACCCCCTCCTGATGGTGGTACAGTAGTCCATCGTGCTACAATGGAAGGGCAAATCAAGACCTCATCTTTGGGGAAACTATCTGTGGCTGCTCCATGTCCCACCTCACCCCCTGAACAATTTTTAAGATAAATTATTTATTGTAAAGGATGTTAAATAGATCAAACACGCACACATACACATTCCCAGCTGTGTTGGCGGTGTCCTCAGCTCTATATCATTTCCAGTCACTCCACTGTTGGGTTGAGCTTCCAATTTCCTTAGTTCAGTAACACATAACTGCTCCATTAAGGAGAAATGCAGGGTTAGTCATGTGTTTTACTACTGTACAGCCCCAGTCTGTTCCTGAGGGACAAATTACTTTCAATAAGGCTGCAAATGTATTTATTTATTAAGTATAGGTCTTCCTCTGTACTTGACAATGCTGCTTGCTTCCCTTTGAAAGCCAGTTCGGAGAAAGAGGTGTTACTGCAATACGAAAAAACGCCCTAAAATCTGTATTCTCAACTGTGAGGAAGGGAAACTCGAGGGTTTGAATAGCTAGCTGCTTTTTGATCATCTCGTGTGCAATTACCTTCAGGATCGCCAGAAAAGATTCTGCATAATGCTTTTTAAGATTAAACTAAAAGTGGCGAAATGGCCGATCAAACAGAGATGAAGAAACACCTTGTCCTCTCGGTTTAAATTGTCATTATTTATAAATAGTGGAGCTGTCCCCACAATTCCTTGAAAGTAACTTACCAACTTGATTTCCTGGAGATTCTCCCTTGACACAGAAAGCCAGGTGGATTTATAAGCCTAGAAAGTCACAACCTGCTGGCAGAAAGTGTAATTACACGTGCAAGTAAACCGTGTAAAAATGCTAGGACAGAACTGTAGGTGAACGAGTTCAGATTTCGTTGGTGACCTGTGGCATGATTATGAAGTGTACCCGATATTATCTACGATGTTTCGAGCCAAATATGTACAAGATTAATCTCCAGCCCACGTAACAATGGGCTCAAGTTACAGGAAGCTAATTTCGCTTGAATAGCAGGGGAGAAAAACCTTCCTATTAGAGCAGTCCAACAATGCAACCTATTATGCAAATAAACTCCTATTATGCATTTATTGGCTTATTTTACTTGTTTATTCTATTTAATTTGTTTGTTTCTTATTTGCACTTAGGTAAACCGCCCAGAGTGCGTTCTGGGAAATCGGTGCGGTATAAAAATGCAATACATAAACAAACAAACAAACATTACATCGGGAGGTGGTAAGCTGACAGAGGCATTCAAGAGAAATTTGCACAACTGCCTGGCAGGGTTCCTTCATTTGCATTCCTGCAGTGAGCAGGGGAGTTGGATGCGATAGCCTTAGAGTGCAACTTCATAACTCTACGATTAATAGTCAACAGAAGCAGAGAAGATCTCAGTCTTGTTTTGCACTGGAAACTTTTTACTATTGTGTTACTCATACAAATCCGCATCGAGGTACAGTGCTTTAAAAAGGGCATCGTGGAGAGACCAGCAGGTTCCGTGGAAGAAATAAACCACTTAGTTCAGTTTAGTTCAGTGCCCAGCTTGCTGGTGTGTGTGTGTGTGTGTGTGTGTGTGTGTGTGTGTGTGTGTGTG
>JAHTLZ010000008.1:3129096-3214715 GCA_023846285.1 Phrynocephalus versicolor
TGTGTGTGTGTGTGTGTGTGTGTGTGTGTGTGTGTGTGTGTGTGTGGCGGCAATGTGTAGCCTGCATAATTAAACTGTAAACTGCCCAGAGATTTCTTGAAGTGGTATGGGGCGGTATAGAAGCAGAACACTTTGCTTTGCGTTCCTTTTGTTGTTACAGCAGGCATGTCCAAACTTCAGCCCTCCAGATGTTTTCAGCCAAAACTCCCACAGTCCTTTGCCACTGGAAATACAGGCTTGGAATTCTGGGAGCTGTGGTCCAAAACATCAGGAAGGCTGAAGTTTGGTCATGCCCGTGTTATAGACAACAACATTTCTCCAGATTTTTTTGTTTTGTTTTCTGGAATATACACGTTGATCAGTCTGTGGAGAGGACCTAGCTCAACACACTGGAAGGATACCAGATGGGGAAAGGTGGCAGTCATGCGCTTCAGCCCTCCAGTTTTCTCCAAAGAGCTACCTGGGTGGCTTATAGTCAAAGACCCCATCTATCGTCATTTCCTATCCTCTGCATTAAAAGGAGGTGGTGGTGGTGGTGGTGAAGAATATATTCTGGCTCTGTTTTATCTTTATCCAGTTGTGTACGAGCAAGGAGAAAGAACCCAGGCAGAAGAGACGTCTCCAAGGTGTGGAAACTCAAAATTTAATAAAGCAACACCGTGTGCGCATACAAAATAACCATAATGCAGATCACTGCAGGAATACTACAAAGTGAATCGAAAAGCAGCTGTGCAAACATCAATCACAAAAAAAGATCCCAAGTGCAATGCTGATTTCTCATTGATTGGCTCACCCCATCATCTCTTCTGCCCCCGCAATTTTTTTTTTTTTTACAGAACTCTGAAAGACAAAACAGAATGGAATTTACTCACCACATTTCAGAGAACAAGCTCTCTTTTCCAATCAAGTAAGACCACAAACAAGCAACCCTTAAATCGAGCAAATGCTGTTTTATTGTAACTGGCATCTGTTTAGGGCTGTTGCAACAGTGCGTAATTGGAATTTAATGCCGTCGATTAACTTCTGCACCTCCTTTTCTATGTCAAATTTAAGCGTCAACTAATGAATACCCTCATCTTGTTTTTTTTGTTTTTTTAGCAAAATACAACCATAGCGGAAATTTTTTTTAACTGGCGTAGCTCCACTCACCTCTCGGAAACATGCAACAGCTGCAAAAAAGTATTAAAATGCTATAATAAATGGGCTACATTTCAAGCTGCTGCAACTCTCTTTGTTGTTTTTGGGCGGCAGACTCATCTGGCTGCCCTGCTGGGAATTTTGTCATACGGGAGGGAACGCAAAGGCTGACAATCAAGGTAAGTGTCCACCACGTTACATTCTTCCTTGTTTCATGTACGACAAGCTTACACCACAGTCATCGAGAAGCTGCAAGTATTATGAGCTAGTAAATGCCCTCAGCACATCCGATCTCGACTGATCTCGGAAGCTAAGCAGGGTCGGCCCTGGTTAGTCCTTGGATGGGCGACCACCAGGGAATACCAGGTGCTGTAGGCACCTGGAGTAGGAACTGGCAAACCGCTCCAGTATTCCTGCCAAGAAAACTCCATGGACATGGGGTCACGAAGAGTCGCTCATGACGCAACACACACACACACAAGCGTGCTCCTGTCTTTCAACTGCAGGGCTGAAAACAAACCCTTGCTTGGATCCGCGCGGGTCCATCGCCTCTCAAGGAGGGCCAGTGGGGAATCAAACTCCCAAGCTCCCCAATCAACAGATGTGAGACAGGAAGGAATGAAGATGGATATCAACCTTCTTCTTATCAACAGGAGCCTCAGGGTGCAGTGGTTAAACTGCTGTACAGTAGGACCGCTGTAGCCACTGATTCAGTTATCCACGGATGGCAGAGGAAAAAAGTAAATAAATAGTTCAGCACCTGCAAAGCAAGCTACTGTCACAAACAGCAGCTGAACAGCAAGCTACCGCCGTAAAACAGCAGCCATAAAGCAAGCTGCTGTCACGAAACAGCAGTTTTTTTTTTGGGGGGGGATTTTGGTGTTCTCTCTTATCCACAGTTTTCATTATCCACGGGAAGGCCTGGAACCAATCCCCAACGGATACTGGGGTCCTACAGTCCTGTAGCCAAAACTATGCTCGCAACTCAGGTTCAATCCCAGGTGGACGTCTTGAGGTTCAATCAGCCTTCAATCCTTCCCAGGGTCAGTAAATTTAGTACCCAGCTTGCCCAGGGGGAGGGGGGTGGGGAGCAATGTGTAGCCTGGATAGTCAACTGCAAACCACCCAGAGAGGGCTTTCGGGGCTATGGGGACGGTCTAGAGGCAGCACACTTTTATTCTGTTCTGATTTCCTAACCATGAACCCATTTACCTGCGTGTTCTCGTCCTGGATTGGTGCCCTTCCAGTTACCACTGTAGGAAACCAACGTCCGAGTTTCTTTCATCCTTCTTTGGCTCGTTTTTCACATGCTTCACTGGCCACTTGACCTTAATCACCGGTTCCATCTGCTCCTGCAGGCGATGGCGTTTCATGTGAGCATTCCGGCTTTTTATCTTGTCAAACACTCTATAGACGTAGACAAGAGATAACCGTCAGGGGTTTTTCCAGCACTCTGGAGGGACAGCCAGTCAATACCCAAGTTAGGTAAAAAAAAAAGCCTCTCTCCTCCTTCCCAGTTTTCCTTTTAAAAAGGTTACGCTTCTGTGATGCACAGAGAAGAGAACAACCCGTCCCAGACCCGACGGCGATGTGAGTCACCCCAAGAGGAGAAGGAAGCAATTTCTGTGTTAAGGAACAGCTCAACCTGTCAAAACCGAACGAGAAACGGCTGCCATGAATTCCACTGCTACCTTGCACACTCTTTGCAGGGGAAGACACCCTGATTGCTTGTGCCTCTGGGCCTATCTAGAGAATCCTTTGGGCTGCTGGCTGAACTGACAGTGCTGCTCTGGGCTGCTTTTTTGTAATTCCTGGGCTTGACGTGGTTCTCCTGTTTAGGCAAGGGGCAGTGCCTTTTCTTGGGGCTGCACGCCATCTGCAAATCATGAAACATTTGTGTTTTAATCTCATTGTTACTTACGCGATCTGCTGAAGAGCCAACTGATAGCAAACATTCTCTGGACAACGTACAGAAAGAGCCAACTTAAACCCCAGTTCCAAGATCTGATTCAAATCAGAGGCATTAAAAAAAAAAGACAGAAGTACGGTGGTACCTCGGAGAATGACTGCCCTGCATAACGAATGATTCGGATAACGACTGCAAATTTCCGGTATAGGACTGCCTCTGATAACGAATTTTCCCTATGGGCTGCCTCGGATAACAAATTACAATTCTAGGTATAGGTCTGCCTCAGATAACAAATTTTCTCTATGGGCTACCTTGGATAATGAATTTTCCCTATGAGCTGCCTCGGATAACGAATTTCCAGCATGCATCAGTACAAAAGAGTTATCCTGGGTGGCATTGCATCTGTACCTTTAAAGTGCACTTTATAAAGAGTCTTGAGCAAAAAAAACCCCAGGTGGCTGTGCCTTTTTCCTAGGCTCCAGAATGGATTAAATGGTTTCCCATTCATTCCTATGGGAAACCACATTTCGGATAATGACGTGTTTCGGATAATGACTAACCCCGAAGAACGAATTACCGTCATTATCTGAGGTACCACTGTACTGCTCTCTCATCCTCGCCACCTTCAAAATAGACTAAGGGCCAAAGGAGGCATGAAATGACTAAATGAACTGGCCCCTGTGTGCTTTTTTAAAAAAATTTCATAAATAACTGCAATGCGCATGTGGTGGCCTGCTAACCATTTGCCCTCTGCTGTCTCTGAAGCACAGCATGGTTTAAGACCCCGCTGCCTGCACACCACTGCAGTTTATGAAAGCAAAGGAATAAACCCTCCCATGTCAACAGAACACCTCTTTTGGCCCAGAAGTGTTGGATGAACAGCTGAACCGTTTCCAATGCAATCCACCCCAGTAATCCACTGGATTTTCACTAAGCCCCAAAGTATACGCCTTTGGATCAGCACAGAATGTCATTTCTAGCACGGAACTTAGGTTGCCTAGATCATCAGCTCTTAAGGATGAAATAAGTTGCCCCTTTGTCGTCAGAGAATGTTGTAATATGTTTTATAATTTTTACTAGTTATTTTCCCCCTTTGTTCTAATTTTGAATTGTCAAACCATTTGGATTTATTGTATTTGTGCTTATTTGCTTATTTGTTCAGTTTATTATGATGATTTGTTTAATTGGTTTTTGTATTTTGTATATATTTGTAAACCGAGTAGCTTTTTTGCTAGATGGTTGCGGTATATAAATCAATCAATCAATCAATCAAAGAAACAAATAAATAAATAAGAGACTGCATGGGCTGGGTTACAAAAGGCTGTGGCATTCAGTTCAGATTCACAGGGTCATCATCACAACTAGGGTGATCTTAACGAGCTCCTGCCCCAATTAAGGGACTTTCAGACCAGACAGCATCCTATCGTGTAGCGGCCCCTTCTAAGTACCGAGAAAATGGTGGCCGGTCTGTAAGCCCAGTTGGAAGAGGAATTATGCACATACAGTATTTGGAAACACTAGACAAGTTATTCTATGACACCTTAAATAACCTGACTCAATTTCATGGAAAAACATTTTAAAAAAAAGTGGGGAAAAGAAAACATATAAGCAAAATCCCACCCACCTTTCCCCGCAAGAGATACGGTTTCATGATATATATATATATTTTGTTTCATGATCGCTTCACTAAACTTCACTTGAAACTCCCCCAAATCTTTTCTCAATCTCGCTCTACCTTTTCTTCATCCATATCTATCTCATCATGCTCTCTCTTGGACCTCTTTTCTACCGTGTATCCTCGACTGTCAAATTTTAGTATTTTTTTCCAGTTATAGTAGTACTCGACACACTGGGAAACCGTCTTAGTTTGTATCTGTTGAAGGAGGAAGTGGGGAAAGAAGAAGAGAAAATTCAAAACGAATGCACAAGGAGTAGCTAGTGAGGTATCAAGCCGGTGGCGGTACGCTCGCGTTGACCTTTGAGGCTGAGGGTCCGGGCTTGCACCTCCGAGATTAGATTCGACCCTGGGTGAATGTTGGCTGTGAAGTGCTTTGGGGAACTAAGGCCCCAGCCTAAGGCTGCTTTTACATGACCCCTAAAGTCCGCTGCAAAATGCTCGCAGATGTGGCGCATAAAATTGTTTTCCCACCAGCAGCGGACTTAAAAAAAAATAAAGTACGACCACACCCACTTAAGCGCGCCCCAGCGCATTTTACAAGTACCTGTTCTGGAGGAGGTAAAATCCTTGTTGCTGTTTTAAAGCATTGCATGCCTGGCCCTCCTCCGTTATGTTTGTTTTTGTCGGGTCCCCCCCCCCTTAACAGACAGGAATCCTAACGGGCTGGAACAATTAACAGCTGCCGACCGCAGGCGGAGGTGAGTCTGCGTTTTTTTCTCTCTCCCCTCACCGCAGACAGAAGCAATAGCAATCAGAGTGCGGGAGGTGGGAACACAGGAAGCAGAACAAAAACCATGTTGGGGGGGGGGAATCTGCATTTAAGTTGCCAGCGGATTTTAGGGGTCGTATAAAAGCAGCCTAAGTTACGACTGCTGCAGCTGTGCAAATTTAAAAACGAACTGTAAACGCAGCAAGATGTCAAGAACAGAAGACTAGCAAAAATGGATAAAATTGTCCTCTAACATACTGGACAACTTTCAGTGGAAATAATCTCAACGAAGGAAGTGAAAGCAAATCTCGCCTGTGCGACAGGGCAGTCCGTCAGACTCTTCCGATGCCTAAGACATTTCTTACCTTCTTCTGAATGAGGTGAAAGTCCTTTTTGTGGAAGCTAAACGCCTTCTTAAATAACTGCTTCTCGGCAGCAGTCCACAGATGTGAACCTGGGATACCAGCCAGAGAGAACTTGTTATTAGTACAGGCGTTTTACTGAACGGACTGTCATTCTTGCAAAATTAAAATCTTGACTGCCCCCTCCCCTTCCGGTTGTCTGCTCGGGAAACCTGCTTTCCCATGTATTTGGATAGTCTTTTTGTTGTGAGCTGACCTTTAAGATCCATTGCAAAAAGTCAGAAATACGACACCGATCAAGGCATCTCTTTGAAAGCTCATGTGCTTTCCAGCTCTCAAAACAGGTTCTGGGAAGGATTCTTTTAAAAAAATTTAAGGATGCTCTCTTTAAAACATTATTCCTTAGACGTGCGCATGGGTGTAGCCTGCCTGATTAACTTGCAAACCATCTAGAGAGTGTTTTAAGTGCAATGGGGCAGTATATAAGCAGCACGTTTTGCTTGGCCTACAATGAATTGAACTTAAGGTGCAATTTGACCTTAGGTGCACCCCACCGCTGCAAACGGCACCTCGGGAAGCTCCTGTCAGATGGAAAGAAGGCACAGCCACTCCCGACAATCCCCTCTTACCTGAATAATGATAGTTTGCAAGAGGATGTCCAGGGGGCTTTTGTGGTCCTCGGAGAAGCAGCATCTGTAGCGCTTCCTGGAATTGTTTTAGAGAAGACAGTCCTAACTATCTCCAAAGAGGAGCAAATATCGCCCGTAAGACAGCACCTCCATCTGAGATTCGTATAGTAATCTAACACAGAACAGAACTAAGTTTGATCTTACCAAAATGTTTCCCCGGGCTTCGTGCAGACAATGTACTGCGAGTTCTACATTGGTCCCTCCTCCGGGCATGGCGCTGGAGCAGGCTAATTTTAACAGATCAGAGACTGCATACAAGACAGATACGATTTTTAAAAATAAAAACATGAACAGGTTCTGCTGCAGAGGAATGGCTTAAAATGCAACTATTCCGAAAGAGAGGAAGAAAACGGCATTTGGGGGAAGGTTAGTTTTGTGATGAGAAAAACGCTCAAGGATATATACCTTTTTTCTGTGTTTCCTTGTTGCTTGCAATATCTCCCCACGGCTTCCAGACAAGGGTAGCTGGGTGTTCGTAATTCTCCAGGGATGACCTATCTTGGAGATCTGGTATGTCCGCCTGGAAACGGCTCCCGATGTTAATATGGCTAAAAAAAAGGGGTGGGGAGAATAAACGTGTGAACTAACAGAAGCATACAAAATGGGTATATTTTGATAAGCTCTTATATGATAAGCTCTTAAGATGCCAAGATGCCTAATATCCTTTTAGAATGCTGTTTTATATTGCCGTTGCTGTTATTACTCCGCTGTTTTATATTGTATTCTCTGCTGACTTGTTCACCTTTGTTAGCCGCCCAGAGTTCTGGTCTGGAAGATGGGCAGGGTAAAAATCGAATAAATAAATAAATAAAATATATAGAACCCAGTCCCACAATGCTTTGCAGACGGACAGCATGTCTGTTAGCGCGGGATGTTGGGATGCCGAGCGGCCTTTTAAAGCGATGACCAAGCTTCCTGAAACAAATTTGGAAACCCAAAGAATCTGCTTTTAATTATATTTCTTGGCTACCTTCTTCGATACAGCTCCTGATGTCAGGAATTATTCATTCCACCCAACCGCCTGCCTTTAATCCAAACCCCGCTGCTTGTACCAGCCAGCAAAGCCTTCCTTGCTATAACTTTCTTTCTTTTTGGACAACCATTTATCAATTGTAGCAGGAAAGCCCTGCCTCCCCATCCATTGGTGGTGGTGGGGAACACTGGTTCCAAGCCTCCTCCCCCTATGCAGAAAAACACGGGGCCCTATTTTAATAATGAACTGCCTCCATCTAGTAACTAGTTCTGGCACCTTCATCGTTAGAATATATACTTGGGGGGGGGGTTTCTTTTAATATTTTTAATGTTTTAATCAAAGCAAAAACGTGTTGCTTATATACCGCCCTATAATGCTTAAAGGACTCTCTGGGCAGTTTACAAGTAATTATGCAGGCTTCAGATTGCATTCCACTACTACTACTACCACCACCAGTGAGCTGGGCGCTCATTTTACAGACCTCAGAAGGATGGAAGGCTGAGCGAACCTGGAGCTGGCTACCTGGGATTGAACCCCGCAGGTCATGAGCCAAGTTTTGGCTACAGGTTGTGCCTCGAGGTTCTTAAAAATCAGATATCAATTGTGCAGATAAGGGGCTCCTACTGTCCACCCATCCTATCCCACAACAAAAGACCCTCGGCAAAAAACCTTGTCAGAGGCGCTGTATTCTCTACAGCAGACACGTCCAAACCTCGGCCCTCCAGATATTTTGGACCACAACTCCCAGAATTCTAAGCTTAAATTGCCAATGACCAAGGACTGTGGGAGTTGTGGTCCAAAACATCTGGAGGGCCAAAGATTGGACATGCCTGCTCTTCAGCCTTTTCTTCTTCTTCTTTTGCACAGTTCTGGACAGGTAAACTCATTCATGGGTGCCCCAGAAGAGAGGCTCTCGTGGATTTAGCCAGGCAGGGTTGCTCTGCTGCCTCCTGACTTAGGACAATAGTTCCCGCAAGCAGCTCCCCCCCCCCGCCTCCCCAGGATTTACAATGGGGTTAATTCCAATCACTGCACCTAAAAAGGGGAGGAAAACACAAGCTGAAACAGGGAGCAGCCCCCCCCCCCAAACGGAGGAAGAGCAAGGAAGGGTTTAAAGGTTTCATAATTTGTTCAATCCCTTTGTTTGAGAAAGCTTCTCCGGCTTCATAAAATGACTGACTCTTGGACTCAGGATATTAGCCAACATGGGGCGATCTGGATCAGAGGCCCCAGAGAGGGAGGGAGGCCACCTGGCTTTAAGGTTCTTCTAAATGCCGCCCCCCCCCCCTCCGGTCAGAAAACAGCTCAGCGTTCTAAAGCCCGTCGGTCACGGCTCTAGATTGAAACCTCTCTGAGAGTATTGCAAAGCTCTCCTTCCGAGATAAATCCTGGCCAACGGCATTAGAGACGCCTCTGCACTTAAGCCAGAAAAGAATTCCCTCTCTCAGAGACTAAAGAACACCGGTGGGCCTCCCCTGGGGGGAAAAACCCACTGCTATATATATAATGCTATTGCCGCGATCACCAGCATCTTTCTCCTTAGTTATAATACAGGATGAAAAAGAGGGAGCAAAATATGCATTTGTACGTGCGTGCTTGCAAGCTGTATCATCGGCTCCACTTACGGCTCCACGCTGAATTTGGTGGTGTCCTTCACGAGAGAGTACAAAAGGGCTCCATCTGTTCCATCTAAATAGGAAAAGAGAATTAAGAAGCAGGAATGAAGGTAGCAAGGTATCTCTTGCCCCTTATGACCTCCTGCTTGCCATTCCAGCCTCATCTTTCTGCCCCCTGGCACCCATGTAGCTTCCTCTCTGCCTTTAGCGCTCGTACACAGAGCCAACCATGGCCAATAGTTTTCATCCAGATGATACATTGTCCATTACTGCTAATCACCTCTTACTAACATGAAGACTGAGGCTGCTAGATTTTAGGATGCACAGCATTTTTCCATGTATAAGACTATTGCGGTTGATTTTTTTTTTTTGTTTACTCTGTGGAACCGATTTGTATTACTTTTGAATTGTGGTATATTATACTTGTTAACTGCCCTGAGTTCCCCTTTGGGAAAATCTGGCGGTATATAAATATAAGTAAATAAATATATTTTTCTCAAATATTATACTAAGAACTGAGGATCATCTTATACACAGAAGTAAGACAAGAAGAGAACCATGTGGTTGTGAAGCTGTAATACTAGGTTGGAAAAGTGGGTGCAGTCTTATACATGGGGCATCTTATAATATCTGGTATGAAATGTATATCCCATCCCATATTATATCGCCCACTTCATTCTGCTGCTATATGTCTGAAGAAGTGGGCATGTAGTCCACGAAACGTTACATTAAAATATAAAAGTTAGTCTTTAAGGTGCCGCGTGTTTTAACGTCTTTTGTTTTGTTTTTCTTTGATTTTTGCCTGAAATATTTTTATCTACCTAAAACTGACGTGTACATCCTGGTGGGAGCTGGTTTTATCGACGTTGAGCAGAGGGCGTTGAAATATAGCCCCGAGCCCTCCCGAATGGGGCTGAGCATCGGTGGCGGCGTATAAGAGGAGCACTGAACTAAGCCCTGGATGAGGTGGTCCATGAGATAGACGGGAGAGCGCAGGTTGCTCTGGAAGCCTCCTCCGGGGCCAGGCTGGGTCTCACTGCAAGCTGGTGCCGGAGGCGGGATGAAAAGCGACTTTGGACAGGTACGCCTCCTCTTTTTCTTGGGTGGCATGCCTTCCTGGAGGTCTTTGTCATCCTGGCTTGCTTTCTCATCGACCTGAGAAGACAAACACGGCTTGTAGGTGGTGTTTTTTTTTTTTTTTTTACAATTGCTTAACTGGGGGGGGGACCTACAAAGAGGACCTGTACAGTCGTCCCCCGCCATTTCACGGTTCGTATACTGCAGTCCAGGTATATTGCGGGACGGTAGTATATGAAATGCAAGGCCCCCTGGGGCAAGCTGCTTGGGCCTGCTTGAGGCGTCTTCCACTTACCCCAGGACTGGTGCTGTCCCATATGGGCCTCTGACCAGCTTCCTGGGCCTGTCAGAGGCCCCGGAAGTGGTTTCCGGAAATCCAGAAGTGACTTTCAGATCACCCAAAACCACTTCTGGGGACTCCAACAGGCCCTGGAAGCCCATCGGAGGTCCGTTCGGGGTAGCGCCAGGCATCAGGTATGTGTAGGAGGCCCCAGATAGCTCCTCCCCCCCCCCCGGTCCCAGCATCCGCATATTGAGGATTTTCCATTATCGTGGATCAGGTCAGGTCCCAAACCCCCCACGACAGGCAGGGGATTACTATATAATAAATACCGGACCCTTAAGTGTTCAGCGCTGAGAACCGGATGAAGGCAAGAGGGGACCTAGAATCAAGAGCTAGAATCCTGTTGAGCTACATGTCAGAGCAACCTCACAATCAGCAGAAGGCACTCGGATGGCTTGGCTGCCACCCACCCGCTCGCCCTCTTAGCTGCGCCAGCCAGTGATGGCACAAGCAGGTGGGCGACCCACGGTGGGCACAGAGTAATGGCTGCTGGTGGAATTGCTCTCACATATGTAGCATTTACGACCGGATGTGCTACCCAGGTGAATACAGCCACAGCTCCAAAAGTCTCCAAAAGCACTGGGGGTAAAAAAAAGGATATTGTGAGGTCTAAAGCACTTTAACGTCCAAAAGGCCAGGGTGGTTTCCCAACCTACGGTCCCCAGCTGTTCTTGGACTACCACTCCCAGAAGCTGTCACCACCAGGGCTTCTGGGAGTGGTAGTCCAAGAACATTCTCAATGTTAGGAACCACCGTTCTACGCGAGAGTCCTTCAGGGGTTTGATTGCAGGTGTCACGGGCCCTGTTTTTATCCTCAAGGCTCTTTGGACTCACAGGACTTGGCTCCCCCTCCTTGATGACGGCCCACTGGGCTTCCTGGCTAGCAGGATTGTGACATCACTACTCTGTTCCTCCTGAGTGAGCTGAGTGCTTGCGGCCTTCCTTCTCCTCTCTGGTGGCCGACAGCTGACATTGGAAACCAGCAGGCGGCAAAAATTTTGCAGGCTTTGGAAGTGGGACAGTGGCTGTTTTCGACTGCGTGGGAGAAAAGGCAGGGCTCATTTTGTTACCGGGCTGGACTTGCACTGCCTTGCTTCTTCCTGAATCAATCGGTTATCCCTTCAAAACCTGGCTGTATCCTGCTTTGATACAACAAGCCTTTGAAAGATGAGCTGGCTGCAATCCTCGTGTTTGCGTCAACAATGAAAAAGATCCCGTCCCTCTTAATTTGGGAGGATGAGCTGCTGGGAATCAGACGATACAGAATCAGATCTCTTGGTAGATGGAAGAACAGAAGCCCACCCTACCCTCTTGGTCGACCTCTCTCCCCACTACTGCCCACTCACCTGAAGGCTGCCAACTTTTTCCCTTTTAAAGACCTGATAAGATCTAGGGACATGCCCGGCAACAGCAGAACTCTCAGTAAAGGCTCCAAACCTTCGCAAAAACCTACAGCAGTGGCGGCGAACCTTTGGTACTCCAGATGTTTTGGACCACAACTCCCACAGTCCTTTGTCACTGGCGATCTAGGGCTCGGAATTCTGGGAGTTGCGGTCCAAAACATCTGGAGTGCCGAAGGTTCGCCACTACTGACCCACAGCAAACACCACCAATCACTACCCACTTTGCTGTCTTGCTGCTGCTGCTGCTGGTTGGTAGCCGTTACAGGTACCGAGACCGGAATTACGAGAGGCGTTACTGCTCCATCTTCTGATGATGTTTTGGCTTCGGGAGTATCTCCTTCCCCTGCTGACTTGAGCGACCATTTCTGAGGGCGCAATTTCTCTCCCTCGCATGCCTGAAAAGGAAATATAGACATGGAGATTAAATTCTGATCATGAGGACTCAAAACTCCTGTGATTAATTATTTTAATCCCTCAATTCCTCAATTTAAGAATATTGTTAGCTGTTACCCAAACAAAATGAGTAAAATGGTTTTTTTTTTAAGCAACAGAAACAAATAATCACAGGTCATCAAGTCAACTCCTTGTAATGACTCCTGAAGATATGTCGGCATGATTAGCATCACCTCGTTAAGTATCCATTATTTTTAAGGTTATGGATTCTCTGTTGTGTTTATACTGTTAGCTGCCTTGGGACACCAACAGGAGGAATGATGGAAGTATGAAGTTTCTTAATTTAAAAACCCAACCAGGGTTTTCCAAGTACTGTACTGTATTAGGAAAGGGATTTCAGGACAGCACAACCCTCTGCACGGTATATTATGGCATTTTACTCTCTGGATGATTCCTATCAGAGGGTGTTTCATTTAACAAAAACACACTTACAGAAATCCATAAATGAAGCTGAGATTCCCCCCCCCCCCCCCCCCGGAAAGGTAAATGGAGAACTCAAGACCGACATGGTGCAGTGCAGACAGAAGGAAACTATATCACTGCTGGGGTTTGTATAAGACAAAATAACAAGATATTGAGAGAAAATCCAAGTCCACGTGGATGGTGCCAGATACTGTAGTTTGTCTGCACAACCAACATGAAACCCGCCTTACCATTGGGCAGGATAAGTAGATTGTTTGAAGCAGCTCATTCTGAACACCACTAAAGGACAGAAAATTGTTAGTGTTGCATAAATTACCAGGATTAGTAGTTTGGATTCTCATTTACCTGCTGCTTTTCCTTCCCTGCTGCAGGCTGCCATTTCTCACTGCAGAAACACACAGGGCTCCTTAGTCCTTTCTCCATATAAAAAAGCTGACTGCAGGTTGCACAAACCAAGCTGTTTCCATGCTCGCTACAGTCTCCAGGATCTCCCCCGGTCTTACTACTGATGGCAGAAATTGGGAGTGAAACAAGAGGAAAACATAACATTTTGAAGTTAGGGCCTGTGACTTCCACACAAAACCATGCGATGAACACACGTTCCTTTTTTTCTGATCAGGTGAGCTGACGCTTTTCCGGAACTAAGAGAGGTGGCCTCAAAGAAGTTCTAGCCGCTTTGAAAGGACTTTGGCAAAGATTTGAACAAAAACTAGTTTGTGCTTTTCAGGCACAGTTAAAAGTAGGGCTCCTTAATACTGTCAATTCCGTACAGCCTCGGCCTGTTAAAAGCAATTTTATTATATCCAGATGCCTATAGATACCATACTCATAGGCTTAAAAGGGCAGGCTGGTAAAATATTTTTTTTTAAATATGAAAAACTGTAGCAACCACTGCTGTTTGTGCCCTATGATAGTGTTTTTTAAAACACTCTTTTTTGGGGATGGGATACTGTTTTTAGCCACCTTTCTTATTCAATTTTAACACACATGCTAGAAGATGCAAAATCCTATAAATGTAAAATTGTTTATATTCGACTCCACTCTACTAAGAGCCCTTTTACACGACCCCTAAAATCCGCTGCAAAACACTTGCAGATCCGGAGCATAAAATTGTTTTCCCACCAGCAGTGAACTTTAAAAAAAATAAAGTACGCCCACATCCATTTAAGCGCGCCCCAGCGCACTTTACAAGTACCTGGTCTCCAGAGGTAAAAATTTTCTGATGCGGATTTTAAAGCTGTGGATGCCGGGCTCTCCTCGCCTTCTGTTTGTTTTTGTTGTCCCCGCCGCCCCTTTAACAGACAGGAATCCCTACGGGGCGGCTCCGACAGCAGACGGAGGTGAGCCTGCATTTTTTTCTCCCTCTTTTTCTCCCTCCCCTCACCGCAGACAGAAGCAACAGAGTGCGGAAGGGTGGGAACACAGAAAGAGGAACAAAACCCACATGATATCTGGCTGGGGGGGGGGGATCCGAATTTTAGCTACCAGCAGATCTTAGAGGTCGTGTAAAAGGGCCCTAAATCTGCTACCTTCGCCACTGTTCCAAAGAACATGGACAAGTATAGAATGCAATGCTTTTTTTAATGCACCAGCCTCAGTCTGGTAAGCATGACACTTTGGCGCAGCTAAAAGAACTGAAAACAGAACTGGTGTGCACAGCTCTAAATTTTTGGATGCAAACAGGTGCCTAAAATAAAATCTTAATCTTGTAATGGAAGCGCCTGAAGGGAGCCTGTGGATCATCACCCGTCCAGCCCCTTGCAAAGAGGCCCACTGTGGGAACTGAACTCCCAACCTCTGGCTCTGCAGCTCCGGAGGCCAAAGCCACCGACCTATCGGACAAGCCAGGAATAAAAAAAAAAAATTTAAACTCTAAGGCACTGTCCAAAGAATACTGTGGGCTACTCACCATGCAGGAAGGAAAATGTCCTCCCTCGCTGAACTAGTGAAGCTGTAGATATTCCCACCCTGTAATTTAAAAGTTAAAGTTAAATAGGCTTAATTTTTTAAAAACTGAAATACATATATAGTTCTTGTTTTCCCCAACTACCTTGCAAATCACTAGTTGGAAATGGTACAGGACACAGGCCTTGCTCAGAGGGCTCCAACCACTGAAAAATCACTGCTCTTCTGCTCTGAGTCAAAAGACAACCCCCAGCTACCTTTCTATACTATCTGGGATATTCTAATTTTTAAAATGAACAGGATTCCTGTGTTGTTGTTTTTTTAAAAAAGGCTATTTAATAACTGTTCTCTCAGCTACATACTATAAATTCACTTATTTTTTTGGGCGGGGGGCTAAACTGTGACACACTTTTTGCCGTATGTCTGAAGAAGTGGACTTGATCCATGAAAGCTTGCATTAAAATAAAACGTACAACATAAAAAATGGTCGCAATTGGGGAGTACTCTGTTTTCAATGCATTCCTACGGGAAATTTTTATGAAGGAAAATTTGCTTAACAGAATTTCATTTGGAACGAATTAATTCCTTTATACAAGGTACCACTGTAGTTAAAAGCAAAGCAAAGTGTTCTGCTCATATAATGCCCCATAGCACTTCAAGTAGTCTCTGGGCGGTTTACAGTATTAATTAGAGTATGCAGCCTACACATTGCCCCCCCCCCAGCGCAAGTTGGGCACTCATTTTACAGACTTATGAAGGATGGAAGGCTGAGTGAACCTTGAGCCGGCTACCTGGGATTGAACCCCAGGTCTGAGCACGGTTTTAGCTGCAGGACAGGCATTTAACCACTGCACCACGAGGCATGTTTTTGTCACATATTTGTCTTTTGCTTTTGTTTCTTTGGTGTTTGCCTGGCATGCTTGCACAGACTAACACAGACTAGCTCTTCCAAACCTGCAAACTGACTCTTTGGAGAATTAGGAGGAAAAGCTTGTCCACAGCCTAAATGTCCCTTTTTCCAACCACAGCTGCATGGGGAGCCTACAAAGGTTAAACCCCACGGATTCGTCCGGTTTGCTCTTTTGGGAAGTACTATTTGGATTAAGAGAGGTGCCTTTCCCCTAAAACGCACGTTCCCCTCCCCCAACCTATTAAAAAGCGGTATGTTTGGACGTGCCTGGATCCTGTTGAAAATGGACAGCTTCGGCTTCGTTCTGGCCTCGCTATCGAAAGAGGCACGAGGCAAGGAAAAGGACGCCATGGCCACTTGGCTCGGAGAAGCCACCGAAGAGACGTCAAACTTTGGCTTCTCCTTCCGGCGGGCTCTGGCGCCGCGAGAAGGGCCTTTGCCCCCCGAATCTTTGGCAGTGGTCTTGTTTTTTGGTTTCTTTCTCGTTTCCGGAGAGGCACTCCCCGCCTGCTTCGCTTTCCCGTAAGTGTGGTTTCCTGGGACTTTTTCATATACGGAAGACTTTCCTGGACTGGAAAACTCTTGTAATTCCAAGCATCCTACGTTCAAGGTCCTGGAGGGCTTTGCGCGAGCGACGCTGCCGTCGGTGCTCATGGAGGGTGTCGTCGTCGTCAGAAGAGATGTCAAGGGCTGTGGAGGGCCGCCCGGCTGCCGTCCGTCCTGCTCGCTGCAAGATGAGAAGTCTGCGCGGAACTGGATGGAGGGCTGCTTCAGCCCCCCTTCGCTTTCGGTAGATTCGAGAACGGGACGTACCAAACCCGCCTGCTGCGGAATGGCGCCCTGAAACGGTTTCGTGAGGAGTTGATCGGCCTCCGCAGCAGCCAGCTGAGACAGGGGGGCCAACAGCTGGGTGTGGGACACAATGTGTTGGGATTTGGCGATTCTCTGGAAGAGGTGGCTGCGGACTTGCACCTGGTCCTGGTTCACGGAGGACTCCTGGGATTTCAGAAACAGCTGCCGGAAGAGCGGCCCGGCCTCACCTTTCTGCCGCGCTCCTTGCCCGGAATCGTCCGGGAGCCTTGGGGCCAGGCTGGTGACCTTGGCCTCTACGGAGGTTTCCCCCTGCGCCGTCACGAGCGCTGGAGCAAACGATAAAACCTCTGAGCGCTCCGAGTTGTGTGCCAAAGATTCGAAAGTAGGGGAGGATCCCAGCGAGCTTTGCGAGGCATCTTGAGTGGATGCACGGGACACCTGAGTGACACAGATGCCACCACTCCCTTTACTTTGGGTGCCGGCCGGGGCCACGTTTCTAACCCACTGGAAGTGGCCATCCGGCTGCTGAGAGGTGGCTGGGAGCCTCTGGCCGCCAAAGAAGGACAAGTGTGGGGCAGTGCTATTTGGCCAAAACTCCAAGGCTTTTTTTTCTAAAGGGAACTGGGGCAGTGGATGGGCCTGCCTCTCGGGCAAACCTGCTGCGTTTTCTCCCGGCCCAAAGAGAGATAAATTCCCGGAGTTTATGATGGTGTAAATGCCGGAAGAAGCTGTGCTTTTCTGGCAGGGATAAGATTCCTTCATCGCTCTGCTGCTCTTGGCTTCGGTGAGGGCCGCCGTACTTGGGGCAGCACAAGGCATCTGGCCATAAGCGGAGGGGCAAGTTTGCACGGATCCTCTGGAATCCAATTCGTTCTGACCCACGCAGGGTGGAGGAGCCGACGGAAGCTTCTGGCCAACTAAGGTACTCACGATACACCTCAGCAAGTCTCTGTTGGGTGGGAGGGTCGTGTTAGCAGCTCGAGAGTCTGGCTGCACAGCCAGCCTCTCTGTGGTTCTCCTTCCCCCGGGTCCCATCTGGGCACGTGGCTCCTGTGGAGATGGGGAGCCCTGGCACGCTGCCGCCTCCTCCTCCTTCAACAATCTCAAGCCGTGGTGCATTTCGTAATGCCGGCGCAGGGACCGATGGTCTGAGTAACTCTTGTTGCAACCTTGTTCAATGCAAATGAAGGGCTTTGTTTTTTGATGGGTTAGCATGTGGCCGCTCCTGTAGTTGAAACAAAGACGTATTTGGAAACATGAGACAGGATGGCAAGTGCTGAAGACAGGCAGCAAAAAAACCAAACAACAAACGAATTTCTTGCAACACCTGTTTTCTCTTTCAACAATGCCCAGAACACGGTGAATGGTAAAGACGGCTACATTGAGAAATATATTTCCCTCTCTTTCTCTGTCTTGTTTTTTTAAAAACATGAAAATACAGATGAGATGGCTAATCTTAAGTACAACTTCTTTAAACACCATATAAAGTGAGAGACAATTTCGAAGGGTACGGGAATTTTCATACATTAATGGCCATTAAAATCTCATTGCTATACAATGCACAGTTCTGTTACAACGCTGAAACTTCAGGCAGCGATTCCTTCCCTGTTTTCATTGTTATGGAGGGAGTAGACATTCAGAAGGACGAGTCGGGGCACCACTGGCTGATCGGCTCTGATTGCAGAAAGGGACAGAGATAGGTTGAATTCGGGGGAAAAAAATAAGAAGAAAAAATGGAAAAACAAAAGTGACCAAGAGCTGGAGAGGTGAGGAAAGCTGAGGCTTGTACTGGATTTGGGATGAGCTGAACAGGGGGAATTTCAGAGGTGTTAGGCCTGATGCTTACAAACCATGATGGAAATGTGTCCTCTCCAGGCTTAAAACCAGGGTACTTCAAGAGCCAGATGCAGGGGGTGGTAGCAGGAGACAGATATCTAGTCTCATGCGCTCCCAAACGCATCTGGTGGGGCCGCTGTGAGATCCAGGAAGCTGGACTAGATGGGCCTTTGGCGTGATCCAGCAGGGCTCTTCTTAGGTTCTTATGCCTCAGGGTTTGCTACCGAGAACCCACATTCTGGAAAACACCTAAGGCCATATCTACAGCTACAGGCATCTAATTTTTATGCAAGGTTTAAAGGCCATGCTTTCTTCCAAACAACAAGAGAGACGGGGTTACTAGAAAAGAAGAACATGGGCTGTGGATCAAGGGAGATGTTCTTTTGCTCTCCAACAAGACAAGTTGAGAAACATCTTACAAATCTCAAACTTGGGGGGGGGGGTTGAATGCTTTACCTATGCAGTCACCAAATCTGCATCCCATCAGGCAGCTCCTCATACCCCACCGCCCCCTCCCAACATCTCACTACATCACAAAACTTCAAGAAGATGACCTTCTGACCATGAAACACAGATCCATTGCTTGAATCCTTCATGGGGCACTATTGCGGTATTTTATCTGGTTATTCATTATTATCCCGCCTTTCTGGACACCCAAACTGATGCACAATAAATTTTTTTTAAAAAAAGCTAAGGTTTACTATATTACAGAATTAGGCATTCATACCAAAATCAGCACAACTGGCAGTCTTGTCCCCTTTTTTTCTGTTTAACTGTGAAGCAGATTAGGCCATACATGACTAAGTGGGTGTGGGTGTGTTTACTGCCAGGTATAGAGGCCACATTTCTACAGAAGAGGCAACTGTCTTGAGACATTTAGATCCGTTTTACCGGCAAACAGATACATACAAGTGGTCCTGTCGCTTGAATGCCTTGCTGCAGATCTTACAGACGTGTTTCCGTTCTTGGCTGTGAGTCACGTAATGTTTGCTGAGAGAGCTGGTGCTACTGAAAACCTTCCCGCAGAGGCTGCAATCCAGGAAAGGCACCTGAGGGCAGCTCTGCTGGTGCTTCCCTTTCTTTCCGCTGCCAGAACTGGACCGGCCTCCTTGCTCCGCATCTTTGGGTGCTGGAGGGGCAGGAAGGCTCAATTCTAAATAAAGGAGCAAAGAGAATCGGATTGATGTTGTGTCTTCCACCAGAGCATGCCTAGGCCCAGTGCTGGCGAACCTTCGGCCCTCCAGATGTTTTGGACCGCAACTCCCAGAATCCCAGGCTTGTATTGCCAATGACAAAAGACTGTGGGAGTTGTGGTCCAAAACATCTGGAGGGACCAAGGTTCCCCGCCACTAGGCTGTCTTTGGCCCATATTTCGCTTCGACCCAAGTCTAGAAAAATTACTTCTGGCAACTACGATTTCTACAAACCTCAGGGAACGTGCCTAACCACCATACAGTTGGACATGAAGAGATACATTTTTCCATTTATAAGACTACTGTATATTTTTAATCTAAAGTTGTTAGACCAAAAATTGTGTCATCTTATACATAGAATTAAACTGAGGAGATAAACTGTAATTCTGGGCTGGAAAAGGGGGGGTCACCTTATACCTGGGGGTGCCTTATAGATGGAAAAATACGGTTGTTTGTTATTAAAAAGCTCTGTACTAAGCATGAGCTTCTCGGCAGAATTAGGTAAACCTTGCTCAACTCTTCTACAATACGTGGACAATAACAGTGACTTATAATGCCAATGTATATATCACTAAGATAATGGCTATGTTTGCGCAACATTCTAGGCCCAAATTCTTCCAAGATCCTGGTACGCTGCTTGACCACTCCAACGAAGGTCCTCCTATATAACTGGTATGTGGCTACATAATTCAGTGGTTTAAGGTCTCTGGCTTGCACAGCCAGGGTTGTGAGTTCAATTCCCCACTGTGCCAGGACTACTCACCAGGCAAAAGGGGCTGCGAGCCTGTGTCGCAGTCATCCAGGAGTTTAGCAGAATCACAGTCCTTCACAGAATACAAGGACAAGTTGTCCAGGTTGTCTTCCAAAGAGTCGTTATTCATATTTGTGGTCGAAAGACTGGGATCCACATCCATGTTGCTCAGTCCAGAATAAAGGACGTCTCTCGTACTGGGACACAAATCGTGGCTAAAAGCATCGCTACAGTCTAAAGGCTGGTTCCCCGAGAACTCATGAAGCTGCATCTCAGAGTGGAGAGAGCATTCGTCACTCAAGTGGTACTGGTCCATCTTCAACCGCTTTCTGTATATTTCTAAAGCGAGTTTAAATTTCCTAAGCAAATGATCAAGAGGGAAAACAGGAGACAACAGAGAGTTCTAGAATGAGTCACATTTCACCTATAAATATAATACAGTAGGACCCCTGTATCCACTGATTAATTAACCACTGATTCAGTTATCCACAGTTGACAGAGGAAAATAAATAAATAAATAAATCAGCAACCACAAAGCAGGCTGACGGCAGCTGTAAAGCAAGTTACTGTCACAAAACACCAGGGGGTTGGGGTGGAGTTCTCTCTTATCCACCGTTTTCATTATCCACTGGAAGACCTGGAACTAATCCCCAGCGGATAGTGGGGTCTTATTGTAGCCATCCTAAGCCCAATATGATGGTGTGTTTGAACAGCCCGTACTTCAAGTGGAAACAGTTAACGGTCAGATAAGAAAACCACCAAAGCAGGCTATTAAATTATCACATCGGCCAAAGAGACCAACCAACTCAGATTTAGCATATACATATTTAGTGTAAGGCTTCATGTTCTCATTAGAACTAGATTTAACAACTGAAGATTTAGCTGAGTAATTGCTGGAAGCCAAACTGGCAAACAATAGAACTGCAGGAAGGGTAGATTTAAGACCACAGAGGGGGGATGCGCAGGGATTGTTATGTTATGTTATGACAACTGCCAAGGCTCATCTGGAAGCACCCTTTTGACTTTTTTCAGGGCTAAATCATAGTACCGGAAATTAGTTCACGACTAACTCTAAGAAACTTCAATTCAGGTTAAGCCCCGGTTACTAGAAGAATACAAAAAGCCCAACTGTGAATTCAAATATCTACAATCTGCAGATGTTCCCAAATTAATCCCCATGTAAAAATTTTAAATATCAAAAATCCTCATGCATTTGACAGTTATCTTTCTTATTTAAAATTAGACTATTTCAGTACATATTTTCTATGGCTTCAAAAAACTGGATGAACCTAAATCCATTCTAATTTCTCTGCTACCACATGTAATCTTATGAGTTCTTCCTAAAGTTATTAATGCTGGTTTTCTACTACTTTTATCTTTCTCCTGAACCTCTGTGCTGCACAACGTTAATCACCCAAAATGTTTGACAAAATGCTTTATAACCAAGAAATATATACAGTTCAGACATAAGAACTTGAGTTAAACAATGTTCCGTTTCAGGCAGATTTGAATTTTCTGTTTATAGAGATTGCAGACGGACTGCTATTGTTTAAAAGGCACCCAACATCTGCATGAGGAAACTGGAACTGCACTACTTTATATTCATCAGAGATATTTTATCTGTGAATGAAATGATAGCAAAGCAGATTAATGGAAAAAACTATCCAAATCTCAAATTCCCAATAATATTATCCGTTTTTCCTTGAGAAACTAAAAGCAATCATCACGCCTCCATAGCAATTTAAAATGCGGAAGCTTTATTAACAAATTGGAGCTCATCAACAAAGTTGTGGTCCACTATACAAATGTATACTGGCAACAGGATTCTGGACAAATATCCCCCCCCCCAAAAAAAACAGTGTACATTTATGGGCATTCTTCACGGCACCTATAGCTCCAATAAAACTGTAATTATGTTAAATTCTGCAAATTGAGGAAGCCACTATTTTTACACAAAAATAAATATGGAGAATCACAAGTCTTGAAAAGCAATGACTGTGAATAGCTCCTAATTTTACCCATCCTTCAGGCCACGTATCTGTTTATAGGTTTCCTTGCCAACAATAAAGCAAATAAAGCACTTATTATGTCCTCAGAGGGATAATGAGAAGGGGTTGGATTGTTGTTCTAAAACCTACAGTCCACTATCCTCTGGGATAAACACAAAGATTGAATTAGCACAAAAATAATTTTAGGCCACTTTCATGTAGAACAGCTAGTTACATTTACCATGCATGCTTTTGATCACCACAATTAATAATTTCAGTTGGTCATATAACAGGCCACTGAAGGCTACACATATCCTAATTAAACTTAAAACTGCTTTAAAAATCACTATTAAGAGGAAATGAGGGAGGGTATAACGGGCTGCACTGTTGCAGTATTTCGAGATCACATAGCATAATTAATTATCTGTATTCAAGCATTCTTAATAGAATGTCATTTAGTATGAAACTACTGTACAGTATTCCAGAACAGGGGGATCATAGCACACAAGGTGTTTTTATCTAGAGCACAAGTAAGCTTATTTGGGGAGGAAAGCAAGTGAGACATGTTAATTTTACACAATACAACAATTTATCAAACTTTTTCAAAAACCTTTAG
This sequence comes from Phrynocephalus versicolor, assembly GCA_023846285.1. Classification (NCBI taxonomy): domain Eukaryota; kingdom Metazoa; phylum Chordata; class Lepidosauria; order Squamata; family Agamidae; genus Phrynocephalus; species Phrynocephalus versicolor. The sequence goes on from JAHTLZ010000008.1 coordinate 3,151,881, forward strand.
GCGTACTATATACAGATATTTTGCCTTTATTGCTTTCAAGTAACAAATACAAATTTTAACAAAATATTAATTTCTCTTGCATGCAAATTGGGCCAGAGAATTTGCCATTCTGTCCAAGTGTTGGAGGCAAATAGGAACATGATTACAGAATTGAGGCCCAAGCCTCAATGTTTTTTGGAACTATAAAATAGTTCTATTTTCTCTTTGGGTTTAAAGGACGGAAATTATATAATGTAACTTTTAAAGAAAGCCTACTGAATTGCATCAGAAACTAAAGACGAGTACTCCATCGAAGACAGATCAATTATTTTGCATTTAAGTTATCTAAACAGTGCCTGTGCCTATAAGCAAATATAGAAATTATTTTAAATGATTCATTACTCGATTCATTATACGAGTAGTGGCTGATAAATTATAAGACTATCAGCTGCAAGACCAATGGTTTTTCAATATTCTGCAAATTTTATTTATTTCCAATATAATGCAATGCTATGTTGTTGCTTTAAAAAAACACTTTAGTAAAGAAACACTACAAATATAAAGAATTCAAAATAAAATCCTGATCAAAAAGAAAACAAAACTTTTAAGGAAAATAGTAATACTAGCAATGCCATGGCCATTAAAACAAGGAGACCAGGAAACAGGCTGTGCAGATTGAACAAAATGGAAAGCACAAGTCAGAACAGTCACAATCTTGAAGGTGTATTTCCCACCCCACCATCGTCTTTCAAAATATCTTTTTAAATTACAGGATCAAGTTCTTCAGATGCTGAGCTACTGGAGGTAAGCAGGTAGCCTAATCTGATCCTCTTGTGGGCTGACACTAGAATTTAAAGACTTGACTCTAATAATCTCCCAATTTTTAAAATTAAATTTTCAACTGTGCAGATTCCCTCCTCTCTGCTAAGGTTTGGAAACCTAAGACCAGCTGGGAAAACTAAAGATTTTTCAGTCCTATTAAGCACCCAACTTTCTTTCTTACCAATCATGATCCCTCTATATAGGATCTTCATCTGTCTTAATGCCATAACAAATGAAATGTATGTGTATTAAAACTTTGCAAGATCCCCAAATTGGGGGGGTGGGGTGGAGGGGCTTGTCTCGTCCAACAAAGCAATCACACCAATATCGGAGACGTAAAACCTCCAGAATTTTGGACCAAAACAGAAAAATTGTGCGTGGGGTGGGATGGGAACAGGTCCCCCCCCCCCCAATTTCTGGCAAGTTTACATCTCTGGATTGGGGAAGAGTAAAGAACTGCGATCTGCACCCAGCCTTGTTGGGAGCCGCATTATTTGAAATTAACAGTTTGAAAAGAACTGTTGCACACCTTGTTTGTTCGAAAAGTCTTCGAGGTGGGCGGCCACCGCCTGGCCGCTTCCCACCAACGGAGAGGGAGGCGTTGGTGGCTCCTATATAGGGTGGCGGTGATGGTGGTGGGATGATGAAAATGGATAAGGGTCCCCTTATTTCCCTACTGGGAAAGGGGGCGCAATTACTGCACCCCGGCTTGGCAATAGGAAGGGAGGGAGCAAACGCTCCAAAAATAAAGAGGGAATTGCACCCCCTCCAAGAGGAACTAAGAGAGATCGGTTGGAACGGTTGCACCTGCAAAAGGAGCAGAAGCTACCCTTTTCCTGAGGAGAGGGGAAAGGAAAGGCAACGAAGGCGGCGCGCGGCCGTGTATGCGTCGGGGCGACCAAAGACAACCACCTCCTCGACCACCCGACGCCTCGCGCGTCTGCTCTGGCCACGCCTGCCACCCGGCCTTTTATAAGATGCGGGCCACGCCCCTTTTCCCTCCCGGCGGGAACCGCCCACGCGCTCCGCCCCCTTCCGCCCTTTCCCGAAACGGCGCGAGGTGAAACAGGCGGCGGGTGGTTCGCTTCTGCGCCTGCGCCGGCCTTTTTTTTTAAAAAAACCTTCTCCTCCAGCTCGAGCGGTTTTGGCGGGAAGCGAAAAGGAAAGGGGAGGGCGCACCGCCATTTTGTGAGGCGGGCAGGCAGGCAGGAGGCGACGAGGCTGAGGGGTTTTAATAGAAAGAAACCAGGAAAGGAGCCGCTCTAAGGGACCTGGGTGGCGGATGAGGGGAGATAGGTAGGGGGAGAGGAATAGTTTTTTTTTCCCTCCTGATTTACGCCTCACAAACGAATATATGAGGTAACGTTGATAAAACAGGTCAAAAGTCCCCATTGCAATATATAATGCAACCTCTAATCTCTTCTGCAAGTTATTACTGTACTGTACAGAAGTGCTATTAGGAAGCTGCTATATAATCAAAACATTTATTTTAGAGTATTTTTATTAATTTACAAAAAAGAAAATTAGCTGCCCCACTACCACTTTTCTCTTTGAAAAATGACCCAAGGCAGCTTACAGTCATGAGGGACAATATACAGTCCAGTACAATTAAGACATGTTCAAGTATTGAAAAAGAAATTCAGGGATATCTTACAGCATTAAAGGCAACATTACATTAATGCTGCATTATTACTGGTAATATCTGCAGCCGCTCACAGACAAAGCAGGGAGAAGCTGCACCCCAAACTTTTGGGAGGTGTGCCCAACATTAGGTAGAAATGCACTTTTCTAAGTTATGTCTTCAGTCATCTTAGTTATGCAGCCTCGATATCATCTAAACAGGAAAATGGATGAGACTTGATCAAGTGCTTATTCTTTAATAGCAATAATGACAGCCTTTGGGTGTAAAATCTTGGCTGGAGGCCTGTAAGCAGACTTATAGGTGCTATAAGAATGCAAGATGATTAAAGCCAAACAGTCAAGAGACCGTTTTTAATAAGCCTTATAAACACATGGATATAAAGAATTAGGTGGCTGTGAGGGGGTGAGGGGCTGTGTCCATAGGGAACAAACAGGAAGAATTGTGAGGAAAATAATGTATCATTTCCCTTATCCTTTTATGACATCATAGCCTTGATATAACTGAAGTGAGAGTGTACATGTTCAATTGAAACTGTACCAATTGGGCTAATTAAACTGGACTGGAATGTGTTGTTTAAAATTAAGTCATGCAGTATTTTTGCATCCTTACCTAGAGAGTAAGACCTATTGAACAATCTCAACCAAATTAAACCCTGGAGATTTTCAACAGGATTTAACACAACTACTGTAGCTGGATTATCAGCAGTGCCATAAGTAAAACCCTGAATGCAAACAGCTTAATTTCTGCTTTCCATGAAATAATCAATGACAAAAGAGAAATTCCTGGAAAAGAGAATGTATGTGCTAGGTTTTGTTTGCTGAGAGGAAGCTTTAATTATTTCCTCTCATTATTGCTTTTCTTAAATAACAAAACAGCAGCATTCAAGTATTGAAAATGAGAAAAGGACCGATAATGAATAGGGCAAAATGAATAACTGAAGTCTCCACTTCTACCCAACCAAATTGAATTCTCAGTAATTAAGCCTGCAATGCTATAAATACATCTAGACTAAGTTCTATTGAGCTCGAATGGGCTTGTTTTTGAATAACCTAGTACAGTATAGAATTGTATTGCAAGTATGGATATCAACAAATAAAGTTAATTAAAATAATTAAGAGATAATTCCCACTAACATGCCCAGTTAGTCAACATGGAAAGGAAAAGAAATTGAAACAAGGCAGGAACTGCAACCAGATTGTATTTAATTAATTGTGAACATGACTTTTTCTGAAGACTACAATGTCGCAGGTGGAGTCACCTGCATAATGAAATCACCAGAGAAAAGGAGAACAGTGGGATCACCAACACAATCACGTAAGCAAAACAGATTTTAAATTTGACCAGCTGTCTTGTCCAATTGCAAGTACATCAGTGAAAGAATTTTGCAACACGTACAGTCTGTTATTTATTTATCACGTTATGCGATCCTAAATTTATTCCGAAGTATCCCATGCTGAGCCAAAGTGCAACAGCCTTATGTGTGTGTGGTGGGGTTGTTACCAATGTAAAGTTTTCAGAATATCTGTGAAGATTCTCAGTCATCCAGGTGAGTTTATGTGGAAGTTGAGTCATGGCAACTGGACTTTTCTTGAGAATGAAACGTTTCGCTGCTCATCCAAACAGCTTCCTCGTCAGTGAAACGTTTCAGTCTCTCAAGAAAAGAAGTCCAGTCGCCATGACTCAACTTCCAGGTAATGTTTTCAGAGTTTTTATTTAAGGGAGACCTTTTCCCCTCCCTCTGGTGTTATCTTCTGAAACTCTTTGTCCATTTACCATGGGAAGCTCTGGACATTTTAGATGACAGTTATGCAAGGAAAATGCAAGTGGCAACTGGGAAAACAAAATGAGCTGCGAGACCAGTCTGTGTAGGCAGCTCCACTTGATCAAAAACAACTTAAAAGCAACTTCCCAAGCTCCTTAGGGCCAGTGGGTCGCTGCCTGCCTCTTTTAAGTTGCCTGAACACGTATTGGAAGTGGCATTCCCACCCACCCCACTTCCAAAGCTTAGAAGCCAGAACCCACCAGGATCGTCTTAAAAAAGGCTACTCATCCCATGTGAGAGAGTATGCTTCAGCTCAGTCAGAGGTGAATGCTGGCTCATGCCTCCGCCACGGAGCAGTATCATGTATGGAACATTGGTAAAGAAAAACCCTTTATGTACACCCCATGGATGCTTCACTGGGGTGAAGGTCTATCCAGATGAACAGGAAGAAGCTGCGGGATGTGGGGAAAGTAATGGATTTTAATCACTTAAAAGCACTGGTCGATCTACCTTATAACTATAGTGGCTCTTCAGGGTCTTTCCCTGACCTGCTGGGCACGACCGACCGATACTGAACCTGGGACCTCCTACATTTAAACCATATGATCTACTACTGCCAAGTTTTCCAATGGTCTCTTTTTGTGTATTTAAGATATAGGGTATCTAACATTTTTGCTAAAACAGGGCTCCAAGTCGGCCAAATAATGATGAAACAGTTGGAAGGAATTAAAGCACAGTGTAAGAACAAAACAGTTAAAACAGAAGGCATGGATTGCACCCAGTCCATTAAAACTCCCTTCAGCAGAAAACCAGGATACAGGACATACCAAAGCCAGCCAGTAGAAAGACAGCAGATAAGACCTTCTTAGTCTGAAAGCAGCCACCCAATAGGGATTCTGGGAGCTTCAATTGCTCCTTCCCTTGTGGCTGAATTAAAAAGTGTTCTGCTTCTGCTTATATACCGCCCCATACCACTACAAGTAGTCTCTGGGCGGTTTACAATTTTAATTACAGAGTGCAGGCTACACATTGCCCCCCCAGCAAGCTGGGTACTCATTTTACCGACCTCCGAAGGCTGGAAGGGTGAGTGAACCTTGAGCCTGCTACCTGGGATTGAACCCCAGGTCCTGAGCACAGTTTTACCTGCAGGACAGGCGTTTAACCACTGCGCCACAACCCCCTAAACAAACAAACAAAATGTACAGTATTTTTAAATCTGCAGATGATTGTAAGGGGAAAATGTATGGATTTGTTTTGTTGCTTTTACACTCTCTAATCCCAAATTGTGTAATGGCTTTATACACCAGCAGCAATATAAACGGTGCCCTTAAAAAAAAAAGCCTCACCTATGCAAATACATCTCCCTTCTTTTATTTCGAGTCCCTTTGGTTCCCAAAATGTCTTCGGAGGCCGGACATCGTTCTCTTCAAGGGAAATGTCCGTGTCCGTCTTTAACAATGTTATACTATTAGCTAATTTCAGCAAAATGAACCCTTCTTCTACTTTCAGAACAGTCCCTGTAGGACTACCTCCATTCAGCTAAGATTTCACTAGCTGGCAGAAAATACAAACCCATTATAACAAAAGAGCCGTTGAAATAGAGATCTGACTCTATATTTTGTTTCATGGAACTCTGCAAAGCGCCATTGTAGCTAGCTAGGAAGCCTAAACTAAGACGTCTCTCCTCTTCCTCTCGACGCCTTCCTATGTTGATAATCACAACAGGATATGCTCTCGAAACGTGATTTCCTGCTTTGTTGGGAGATGATGGGGCGGAGAGAGCCCGGATCGCTTCCAGCCCTGCCTTTCCCCCCGATATTATCGCCGCATTCCCGCCTGCATCTCTGGCCGTATTCAGCTTTTGGCTTAACTCGTTGTAGCCCTGTCCTTTTATAGGGCAAGATACAGCTAGCCCCTCCACGGTCCCACCCAGATATAAACAGAGTTTAGAGATAATTCAAATCCAACCAATCGCAAAGTGTAAACATAGTATAAAGCCCTACCCCTCCTTATTAATTAACAGCGATAGTCAATCACATTTAACCTGTCTAATCAGGGTGTCGGGTGCTGCCTTTAGCCCGCCCTATTATTTTCTGAGCTGCTCCACTTTTGGCCAATCAGGAGAACGCTCTCTCCGGCAAAACCAGTTTTTAATTAGTACGCCAAGGACCCTTTTCTGAGCTGTGCTTTCAGCTGCCTGATCACTCGGCCCGTTTAAGTCGATGCCTGTCTGGCTGGTAGAGAACATCCCGTACATTACATTCCGAAATCCCTGGCTTTCAGCGTATGTCTTTTACAGGATGATACAACGTGTAACACAGTAATTAAGAGTTGTCCTGATTACTTTTTGGTTATGTTACTGACTGAGAAGTAGTACCGTGAAAGTAAAGAACTGTTATGAGCTCTTATTTTCCTTGAGCACTGATGAGTAAAAGCTCAAAAGGATTTGATAGTTCATCTCTTAAAACTTGGGCATGAAAGTACTCCCAGACCTCCCGGTGTTACTTAAGAATGGCACTGGGTAAAGCTTTGCAAATTGAAGAAATTATCATGAGATATAACTTGGTTAAAATCTACTGTGTACACTGGAAGCGGGATCAACCCCAGACCCTCTTGTTTTTTGTTGTTGCTCCAAAACTCCGGAAGTGTTTTCCAGAAAGGTGTAGTTGCTTATATGTCTTGGCTATGTGTTTATTATACAAATTTAGCACTCCGTTCTTTAGCTAGAAATTATTTATTTCTATTAACCAGACACACGTCTGTTTCAATGCCCAAATTATTGACTTTTGGAATAGATGCTTAATAAATAACACATAGTAGACAAAATTGTATATTAAATGTGAGTAGCCCTAGGTCTAGATGGGCAGTATAAAAGTCAAATAAATAAATAAAATAAAATAAATTGTCATTAATACTAAATTTAAATGATACATTTCCTTATTAGTAATGTTGTTTGTTTAATGGGACACGGTGTTATTAAATGTGTTAAGAATTCCTTAAATTTCTACATGTTTTGAGAATGAATGAATCAATAGATTGAGCATTGGTGTGGGGTTAACAGCCTCCTTTACAAGTAAACAAAGGACTGCATGTAACTAAACTACACTAAAATTGTTGGGACTCTGAAAATATTTACAGACATATTTACATAGTTTCTGGGTGTACTATTATTTCCATTGCTGTGTTTTATTAACACTTCTGTAAAATCAGTTCCTAATAGTGTGATTACTGTAGGAGCATGGATATTGAGGAGTTTTCCCAATTCTCTGGATGTATGTACAAGTGATAATACATTATAATTTATGGAGGCCTAACTATGCTGAGAGGCATGTAAACTGAAATCTGTTCTTTCTGCCTTTTTGGTTGGCTCATTGCACTTACATTATAGCTACTTGGGCCTAGCCTGCTTTGTGACAATTAAAAATCGTGCAAGGCACCATGTTTGGCTGATTTCAGCAAAAGGAAGGAACCCATCTTCTGAAGAGTGGGCTTGCGTGATGGCTGATTAGGCTTAGCTATGCCAATGGGGCCTACTTCAGGACAACAAAAAGATACAGTACTGTAAAATATCTATCTGCATGTTCTCTGTCGTCTCGTTCCTATTGCACCTGGTCCTTTTTCTGTGCCATAATACCCAAAAGTTGGATCTGGCATTTGATAGGCATTGTTGTAGCTCCCAATTGAAATCTTGCAGTAATTCCTGTGTCTTCATTTCATTAGTTGACAGAATTGAGCTAGTTAAAGAGTAGCAAATGAGTGAAAGAATGAATGGACAGCCGTAAGAATAGTTTGCTTCATGGCAGCACAGTCGGTGATGTGACATGACAGTGGTTTAGGAAAAGCTTGTTGAAGAAATGGGTTTGAAGAAGGTGTTTTTGGTTTTTTTTGAGGCAAGGGAGGTATCCAGTCAATTGTAAAGATAGTAAAATCACAATGGTTCATAGAGAACAAAAAAAATCTAATGATATACCAGATATTGCAACTGAAAATGTTGATCTTCGTTGTAGAGTGTTTTGCTCAGTTGTGTCAGGGCTTGTAGATTAAGTTACTTGAGAAAACTAAATCAAATAGTGTATTCTCTGTGCTGTAACCAAGGGATGTGAAAAGGACAGATAAAACCCAGCATTAGACTGCTGGTCCCCTTCCAATGGACCACCAGCTGATTGCTGGGATTTTTGCAAAAGATATTGGTCTGGTCCTTCAAGGTACACACTTTTAAGCTCAAGGACAATTTTACACAGAATAGCTGAATAAATATATGCCAAGCTGAGTCAGTCTGCGGGTCCATCTGTTCCCCTGTTAGCACCTCTTGATTGGCAGTGGCTCGCCATGGTTTTGTAGAGAGAATCCTTCTTTCTTACATGGAGATCCCTGCGGTGTTCCATCCAAGCATTGGCCAGGCCCGGCCCTACTTTTTAGCTTCCAAAATCAGAGGAGGTTAAATGTGTCCAGGTTGTTAAGGTGTTAGGCTGTGCAATTCATTCTAAGCGAGTAGTATTTCAAATAAGTAAAAAAAAAAATACATATGCACTGTGTTTTGTTTTGTTTCAGTTCAGATGAAAGCGTTCTTTCACGGCTGTTTTTTTAAAAAAAAAAACTCCCTTGGAACTGAGATTTAACCAGTCCTTTGCAAGGCCCAGTTTTGCTGCGTCTCCTTGCCTGCCTACCTCACCGATAAGAGCTTCCCTCTGAAAACTCAAAAAGCTTAGCTGGGATGGAAAGAGATGCCAATGATGAATGAAGGTCCCCCTCGTGCGCCTGCCCCTTTAATTCACCCCCTCGCTTGACAGCCCTCCGCCGAGGTCTTCCTTCCTTCGTGCGCGGCTCTCTTTTGAGCGTGCACGCCTGTGTGGCTATTTTGAAAGAGGGAGGAGAGGGGGTGGGGCGGGGCAACACAAATGCAAATTACATGGAAGAGGTGGAGGAAGAGGGTTTTTTTTAAAAAAAAAAAAAGCTCGCAAAATTAAACCTAAAATAGCTAGGGTGCAAATTCCCCCCTCCTCTTTCCCCCCCTTACGCTTGTTTATTCTCCCTTTTCCCTGTATTTTTTTTTTTTGGTCCACCCTGGTAACAGACAGGAAGCCCTGCTCGCTTACAATCAGGCACTCAGCTGACCCTCTATGAGTCTGTGCCTGCCGGGGTCCTGCCTCCGGAGCCCGTGCGGGGATGTCTCGGAGACCCCGCGCTGACTGCTGCTCAAACATCACGGTGAGTTTGTTACAATGTAGCAATTTCTCTTTAAATCTCTTAACTCTCTCTACCTGCAACTCAGGGCTGTGACAGGGCGAGAAAAAAAAACGGGGGGGAAAGGGAGACGTGTCCCCCCCCTCCTTGGGTAGCGGCACTGATCTCTTGCCATTGCTCCCCCAATCCAGTCCTCTTCCCCCCCCCCAACCACCACCAAACAGCTTCCTATTACTGCGTCTGCAGGGCACGTCTACGGAATACAATGTAGCTTTATAAAATGATACACAGCGTTGTAATCGTTGCGGCCAAAGAGGGGGCGCCGGGAGAGCCTCTCCCCACCCCCAATCGCTTCATTCGCATATCCCCCCCACAGGCTTCTAGAATAGGTTTCTCGCCCGTAGAAGGGGGTGGGGGCAGTGGGGAACGAGGTGGGGGGGTTGATGATCATTCGCAGCGTTGGATGCTTATGTGTCGGGGCTTGATTTCCCAGTCGTAAAGGCATCCTCTGTTTTGCTTTTCCCCACCCCCATTCCATCTCCGAAATCAGAGCAAAGGATGTCCCCACAGTAGATGGGTCTTTTCGCTTGGTTTAGGAACGTTTGGATGGCGAGGTGTAAGGCAAAAACATATTTTCGTTGGGGTCAGACTAAAAGAGGAAACGCAGTGTTTATGGCAGCTGCTTTTAAAGGTATTTTGAAACACCGGAGAAGGGTTTGTTTTGGTCATATAAAGATACATTTCCTGGGGTCAGAAAAACAAGAAGGACCTTTCAGATATGGGTTATCCTCTACTAACCTCCCGTCGACCTAAATCTCAGCTCGCGATTTATGAAATCTCAAACTTGAGCTCCTGGCCTTGTCTTGCAAACCGTTGCATGCCTGTTTTGTACTGATTTGGTTCATGGGAAAACAACAGTACAATATGGTGAAGATAAGTAGTCTAGCTCAAGATATCTCTCCAAGTGGTTTTTGTTGCCAAATACAGTAGTATCTTATGAGCCCTTATGCTCCTGAAATACGCTTTTATGTTTTGTGGGGTATATGTACTCTATGAAATAAAAACAGATGTGTTGTTCTTTTCATTTTGCCCACGAGTTGTAGCCACCTCTCTGCTCTTTGAAAACTGTTTTGTTTACTTTTAACTTCTTTCATCTATAGTTTTAAAAAAAATAACTTGAATGCATTTGCAATACAATAAACTTTTGTTCTTTACCTGGCCTGCTTTGTATGCCAGTCTAGTAGAGCAATTAAGTTAATCTCTTCTGGAGTTTATCCCACCTATTCTTGCCTTAAAATTCACAGTAATAAACTGACTAGGATATATGTGACTTTACGTGTGTTTTATAAGTCCAAAATAAACAAAACACAGATTTTCTAAGGCATCTCTTACTTACCAGGAGTGTGCCTCTTCTGGTAGTTTGGCAAGATACTGTACATGCTGTGTGGAATGCTATGATTACTATTAAAAATACTGATATTTATCCAAGCATTCTGTGGTCAAATTAAGTGTTCATGAAGGATGCTTTACAAACTGGAAACAAGATTGAAATGCGCTATGTCTGTCAGAGGGAACTTTGGCTTTTTTAAAAATATACTTATGCTACTGAATTTCTCCCAAAACATAACCTTCCTTACTTGGGATATCTGGTATTTTGGAATGCCATCTGAGGAGGCAGTTTTGTTTTTTCAGTATTTTTGGATTTTTAAAAATAATTAGACCAATCAAAATTGAAAAATCATACCAATATGCTTTAGGGTTTATTTTGCTTCTAATGAAGGTTTGTTTACTGCTGGATGCCTGACTATTTATTCAAATATTTGGGTAGCCAACTGTTTCACTGGCATTACTTGATTATAAAGGTGGCCAGTCCTCTACTATAATTCTGAATAAATTTATTTTGAAGCAGGTGCTATAGAATTCACCAGGAACATGTGGTTAAGATACTGGTTTTCCATATCAGAATCCTGAGATAGTCTTTGAATGCTGCATTGAGAAGGAGGTTATGGCCTCAGAGGCCTTGTTCCAACTCTGTGATTCTATTAATTTTTCTTGCATGCACACTCAATGAAGCAATTATCCAGTTACTGTTTATTACAAAAAGGAGCAACAACTGCTATTGGGAATGCCCCTGTATAACAATAGGGAGGATTAAGTTTTATAGGGCACTTCTTGGCTGCCACAGGACTTCTTAGGACTGTTACCCTGACCAATTTTTTTCTCTGTGATTGCCCTTTAGCAGTTGCCTTACAATGTCTCTTTTTGTAACTAGCAAATTATCAAGTGTCAATTGGTGCTGATTCATTGCATTAAGCCAAGTGGGAGCTAGAGGTTCATGATTTCTTGTTCTCTTTCTCCAAGTACTGTATTAAATGTGTTCTTCATACTTGTTTAGGGAGAGGTAAAGCTAATTGAAAACACGGGATTCTTGCTATTTTGGTTGGAATTGAGTTATCTAGTGTCCCTTATTTTAAGGCAAAATGCAGCTGTCTCCTTTAGGTATTAATATGTGAATTAAAGAGAAGGGGATTCCTTAACTACGTTAAAACATGGAATGCTGGTTATTGGGTTTGAATATGCTTTAGATCACGCATGTCCAAACTTTGGCTCTCTAGATGTTTTGGACAGCAACTCCCACAGTCCTTTGTCATTTGCAATCTAACCTTAGAATTCTGGGAGTTGTGGTCCAAAACATCAGGAGGGCCGAAGTTTGGACATGCCTGCTTTAGATGGTATAACTCACACCTCCTCTTTTTAAAGCTGTCTGATCCTTCCCTTAGAATTCATTTCCATTACTTTTTTAGTATGCATATTGTTATTGACAGAAAGAGACCAGACCTTTTCATCTACAGATAAGTTCCAGTATTTAATATTAGTAAATGCTAATGGCCAGGATCCAGTGATGTTCTGAAACTGGATTTTACCAGTTCCCCAGAAGCGACTGCTCCTTTCCTTTCCTGCAGCCTCTCTCTGCAACCTAAAAAGAGGGCTGAGAAGCTGATTGGATCAGGGTTTTGGAGTTGTGTTGGTTACAGCAGAAAGAAGAGTAGGAAGTCCTGATTCCATGGACATTTGATACTAACATACGCTGTAGGAGCATGGCCAATATCAGGAAACTGGAGCAGGCTGGGTGTGGACTAACAAACTCAAGCTTTATTCTGAAAAAACAAAACAAAACAGAGATGCTTCTGTTTATGTGTGAGGCCAGTCTGAAAATAAGTGTTCGGTATGATATGAGTAGGATAACACTCTTCCCTTGAAAAAAATCACTGCTTTTTAGTACTTCGATGTTTGGGTTTATTTTTGGAGGCTTTGGTAGTGACTGGGATCAGGAGTATTTTTGACCCCCTTCTGCCTACTAGTTGCAGGCAGCCTACTCCTGGGAAGGTCAGACCTTGCCATAGTGACATATTCCATACATTTCCTGTAGAATTGACTACTACAACACACTCTTCATGGGGCAGCCCTTGAAGAGTATTCAGAAACTGATGCTGATCTAGAATGCAACAAAAATGGTACCGAGAGGGTCCTCAGACTTGGAAGCACATGACACGGACATTACCCAGTTTGTTCTCACTTTTAGTTTGTTTCTGGCACAATTCAAGGTGTTGGTTATGACCTTTATAGCCTTTAGTGATTTGGGTTGATGATACCTGAAAGCATATTTTGTTCTATATAAGCTTGTGTGCTGCTTAAAATATTCAAGGCCTTCCCCCACCCCCTGTACATCTTCTGACAGTAGTGAAGCATGGTTGGTCAGGGTGCAAGACTGAGCTTTCTTTATGGATGTGTCCAGAACTGTGAAACTTCGTGCTTCAGGAAATTTGTTTGCTAATCTCTTAATGGCTATGAAGACATTTTGTTGTGAAATATGTTTTATCCTAGCACTCTAGCAGGTTTTCAAATGGTTGGGTTGCTGTTTATCAATGCAATTTTAGTAAACTAATTTGTGTAAATTTTTATCTGCAGTGTTTCTTTTTTATATGGTATATTGTTTTGATATTTCATTTATTCTGTTATCTTTGCCTAATTTGCAATTGCAATAGAAGGCGATAATATAAGTTGTCTAGATATATCAGATAAAACAAAACTCAAGAAAGCACAATTTTTTTCCTTAATGGTTAGAAAGATAGAATTTTGTACCAAATGTGCCTTTCACAGCTTGGCAATAATGACACCCTGCTTGTGGTGGCATATCTCAGTACTGTGTCCTGTCCTGTGTTACCAACTCCAGACATACCAAGGGACCTGGGAGTAGATGAACGAACATTTATAAATCAGCCTGTAGAATATTGGCAGTGGAAGTTGTGTGTGACTTCTATCTGGGACCCAAAGACAAAGATTATTTTAAGGACAGAAGATAAACTTTTATATATTCTAATTGTATTGCCATTGTTTTAAATGACATATGGATTTAACAACACCCCTCAACACTCTGTTTAGGACTCTCTGAAACCTTCAGAATTAAAATATGGTTCGTTTTTGATCCAAACATTATAAATAAACTTTTATAGTTACTGTGTGAAGCAGTATGATAAATTAAAATAAACAATAGTTTATTGACCCACCAGGGTAGTTATTCCCCTTCTATCCCCTAGAAAAACATTGTTTTGTCCCAGCATCCTGCAACTGCCACCTTGTTTCTGCCAGCTTCTAGGTTCTAGGCCAGTGATGGCGATTCTTCAGCACTCCAGACGTTTTTGACCACCACTCCCACAGTCTTTTGTCATTAGCAATACAGGCTTGGAATTCTGGGAGTTGTGAACCAAAGCATCTGGAGTACCGAAGGTTTGCCACCTAGGCCTACTAGCCATCTTGCCCAAGTCTTCTATATAGTGGCCCTTGTGAGGAAGTGCACATACTTAGTATTCTTACATGTGAATGCAGAGCAAAGCTTCTAAAGTCCATGCTTTTTTTTCCCAATTTGTATCTTAGAAAGTGTAGTTTTGTAGTGCAAAAGAAGCAAGTGGCTATTTAATTAAAGTTGTTGGATTGTGCTCCAGAGAAGGAAGTATAGTTATGTAGATGAAAAATAATATTTCTCTTATGAGCTCATTTTCAGAAGCATGAAATAAAAACAAGAATTCAAATTTAAATCACTTTATGTTAGAAAAACTCAAAAATAGAAATTCCCTTACCAGACAACTGGTAAAAATCAGAGTTAAAAGAATCAGCACTCTGACATAGTCTCTTGTTTTCATATTATCAGGAGGAGTTTTCTGGAGAAAACCTAGAGAAGCAGTTTAATCTGTGTACATTTCACCAAGACTTCCTGATGGCAGGTGCTTTGATTTTATTTATGTTGAGTACAGAGCTGTCAAAAATAATATAACACATGACAATACAATATTATATAATAATATGTGATTAGTCTGCCCTAAGCAATTCGTTGATTTTAGTAAAGTTGCATTTGCTGTAATACCAACAGGGATATTTTGAGATATTTAAGAGCATATCAGATAGTTTACCATTTAAAAGAAGCAAGCTGTCTATCACTGTGGGAAGTATGAAGTATCTATAGTACTTTCTTTCCAAAGCACTGAAGATAACTTTTAAGACAATGACAGCAATGACAAGCTGAAACTATATAAACTGACTAGTGGAAAAGTGATACCATGCAATGCAGAGCATCATCCCTAGCACTGTTTAGTTAGGGATAGCTGTCGTGTGTCATTATAGTCATTAGTCTCAACAGCAAATTTCCAAACTCCGTTTCTGTTTCCTGTCACAGTACATACCAGACTGATGAACAACCCTGGATTTCATTTGTAGCACCACCAGTAAAAATTGCCCCGGACTTGCAGCCCTAGTTTTCAGGACAGTGCTATATTGTTGAGGATGCACTACAAAAATAAAAGCAATAAACTACACATTGGGAAATGGGTGAAAGAGGACTACAAGATTTGGTGAACTGTCATTGAACTATGTATGTAGCTCTCTTAGGTAAGCTTCCTGATTGCAAACATATGTGTAAAAATATTCCGGTACACATATACACATTTCTTCTGTAACCTCAAGATTATCAAATTATTGTCATTTTACATCCCCATCTGATAAGAGGAAAACTTTTATTTTGATTGTTTATTCAGTTTTTCTTCCACCCGGTGAGTTCTTCTCAAATATTCTGAAGTCAGCAATCACGTGTAAACATACCCAATATTTTTAGATCCACATGTGTACCCCCTATTTTTACCCCTACCTTCTGCCTCTTCAGGGCTGTTACCCTGGTTCCCTCTGAGATGGGTGAGCACACACTGGTATCCCTGTCTCTGAAGGGCTCCTCCCACCTCCACACTGCCATAGGGTTTGGTTGGATTCTGGTCATGATGAAACCCACAGTGTGTGCGCGCGTGCACTTGCTGGGGTGAATTTCCACATGCCAGGGATCAACCCCTGCCAAGTGTGGCTGAAATTAAGAAGGAACATTGGTTGGTACTAAGTTTGACATAGCTCACGTTTTATAGTCTTTCCAGCATCTTTGTGATGTGAGCCTCCCCTCCCTGATCCCTTATACCACGGAGTGGCAGTGGTGCTAAAGCAGGCCACCCCAATTATCGAGTTCTCCATCAGTCCTGTACTATAAAATGAAGAGGTGCAGTGAGAGCACTACAATTACTGCTATTTGTCCCCAATTTTTCTGGGTGTTGCCCCATATATAAGCCTATCTGCCATGCCAGGCTGCGGATGTGTGAGAGAGAAAATGTGTGTAGGAAGAGGTTGGTGCAATGATTCTGATATGCCACACTAATTTTAGAGTGTTTGCTGAAAACGTGCTCCTCTTGAACAGGGTCCATGAGACTCTTATTTCAATAATTTACTCCTGAAAAAAGTTCAGTTTTTCATCTGTAAGTAATATCAGTGTCTGTAGGTAATTTGTATTTGAATAGTCCCTGGCTAACATATGTTACTTAGCATAGCAATGTGCAAATAGGGCAGGCCTGTTGGATCGGTGGGGTTTTGATAAGTCAACTTTGTAAATGATAGTGAACCTAGTCTAGTTGCTGCTTTCTATACTAAGCAATGGGTTTCAGCCACTGTGATGCTTAAATACTGTTGAAGTGTACACACTGCCTATGCCTCATGAAGCGAAGGGGAAACCAGTTATGAAGGACTTAACAATGTGAATGGTATTCTTTGAACTCAGTGACATAAAAATGCCCCATATTAGGTGACCCATCCATAAACACCTTGTAGACCACCTGCCGAGACACTACAGTTTAGGATGCTCTTCCTTAGATGGACTCAGAGTTGTTTACATTTAATAAGAGCACTTGACGTTTCAGGGGAGATTATTGGTATATACAGTATCTGAAAGGTATCTTAAAGTGTTCTGCTTATATACTGCCCCATACCACTACAAGTAGTCTCTGGGCGGTTTACAATTTTAATTGCACTGTGCAGGCTACACATTGCCCCCCCCCCAGCAAGCTGGGTACTCATTTTACCGACCTCGGAAGGATGGAAGGTTGAGTGAACCTTGAGCCTGCTACCTGGGACTGAACCCAGGTCTTTCTTCTTGAACTTAATGTGATCATGAATTAGCCTCTCTGACCTCCAGGGCTCCTTCGGCTGTTGCCAGATTAAAATGCAGCAAAACAACAAAAAGGTAGTGATGTTCCCTCTAAAACTGTTTGCCTATATCTGCTACCATCCCTGTTGACAAATTTTGAACCTCACTGCATTGTGTCTTCACCACCACAAATGAATAACTGAGATTAGTTATTTACTCACCAGCATTACAGTAATTGGGGGGTGTAAGTATATACTTCTAATGCAATTAAATGGGAAACTTAATAAACTTGTTACATTTGGGATTTCTCTCTCTCTGGATTTTCTTAACTACGTGTCAGTGAATTCTATTGGGACCACTTTGCAATCCATACACTGGAAGGCAAAACCCATAATAATTCCTAGTTTCTCAGTTGATATTCTAATTTTGGGGAGATTAGGTATAGAGGATCAGGTCAATTTTATTATTATTTATTGCTGTTGTTAGATATTCGATGATTAAATTACCAGTGGCCAGACTGCAGGTTTCTTATTCCAACCCCAAAATGTACTGCTCTTTTTTCTTCAAGCAACATTTTCTGTCAGCTGATTCATTACTTACCTATATGTAATGTAATTATCTTTTAAGATGGGCTGCTTTTTACTTTTACTGTATTCATTCTTTGTGCAATTAGATCCCATGAGCTAGTGCTCACTTTATATTTCTTTCAGAAGCTGGGACTGCACTCCCATTTAGCACCTTGTACGTTTTGATGGTTGAGCACAGCTGCCTTCTGTACATATCACAGCTTGCAGTATACATTCTTCACAGCCTTTCCCTCAAAGACCTTTGTACCGTGACCCTACCGTTTGTCACCGTTTCTCTGAAGGTATTATATGATAAAGAAAAGGCAACGCAGAACGGAACCACTGCCAATGCTGTCAAAGGGTGTTCGTGAATTTCCATCCCTGAATGACACTGGGTTGTTTTGTTTTTATCTTTAAAATACCCTATATGCCAGCTTTTCTTTGTGTCTGTGTTAAACATCAAGGTGTAAGCGAGGAATGCAAAACATGAGATAGCAAATATATTACATCACTCTATTCTCCTTATAGCTTTCCTTAAAGTGCAATACCATGACAATATGTATCCTGTTCTTCCTCCTGGGGTCTCAGGATTATGTTACAGTTACCTCATTATGTTCTCACATCTCTGTGTCTTCTAAAGGCTGGGAGACAAGGACTTGCCCCTAGTCCCTCTAATGTGCTTGGGCGTGCATGCCTTGTAAACTCAGCCCCTCCTCCCTATTCTAAACTGCCTGTTTTTCAAGGCAGCCCAGTGAACTTGTAATTGTTTAAAAATATTTATACCCTGCCTTTTAACGACACATAAACAAAGTTTGCAAAGTGGCTTGCAGCGTCAACATTTAAAACAACCCAACACAGAGCATGCTTTTAAAAAGGTAGCAGTTTAAAAAAAACAGGAGGATGAAAGGAAGAGTTACAAAGTTTGAAACTCTCTAGGGCAGTGATGGTGAACCTTTTAGAGACTGAGTGCCCAAACTGAAATTCAAAACCCACTATTTTTTTTTTTTGCAAAGTGCCAATACAGTAATTTAACCTGTATACAGGTGGCTATGAAGGGATGATGTCGGGTGCCCACAGAAAGGGCTCTGAGTGCCACCTTTGGCACCCATGCCATAGGTTCGCCATCACTGCTCTAGGGAGTTGGAAAACAAATAACAGTTCATCAGGGAAGCTATCTGTCAAATTAACAAGTTCTGGTTGCAACATTGAAGGGGGACGGGTGAAGTAGGCTGCTTAGCAGTTCAGCACAACCACCAGGGAGAACACTTTCCCTCTGCCCCAATGAACCAAGCATACTGAGGCCTTAAGGCTGGACTATTGCAGTGTATTGTATGTGGGGCTGCCCTTAAGTCTGGTCCGGGGGTTGGACTAGAATTCTAAGTGGGGTGACCCTACTGGCAGCAAATAACAGACACGAAAAAGAATTGCAGCGCCCTACCTGCTTCACAGCCACAATCTTGTCTCTTTATAAATGCCTTAAAAAGTTGAAACTTGCTTATCTGAGGAAGTGTTTTCTCCATTATGCACCCATTTGGTTATTGAAATCATAGAGGGGAGGCCCTTCTAGTATTGTCAGGAATTTCTGGGATTTGTTCTACAGTCTTTTGGAGTAAGGCATTTAACAAGGGGCACTGATTATGTGGAATATTGGTCCCTCAGAAATTCAGTATCCTCCCAGAATTTGTCATTCTAGATGCACTATAAACATATACAGGCCTTCTCTACATAGTGCAGCCTACTATCTATTTCACAAACATTGCAAATAATGTATTTTAAAATTGTGTTTTATTGCATTTTTTACAAAAGTGTAGAGCTCTTCGAAATTGCTAGGTGTAACATTTGCTGCTTGATAGCTCAGTTTCTTTGGAGTACCAAGTGTTAGATGCTGTACTCTCTACCATACCTCCTGGGAGAAAAGCCCATATGAGACAAGGTATAGTCCTAAAATGCCCCCCCAAAAGTAAACCCCATCTGAGTACCTTATTCCTAGGAAACCCTGGTGATTGTCTCCATAAGTTGGAATCAACTTGACAGCGCCACTCTGTTGTAGTGGATCAAGTGTTGGACTAAGATTTAGGGGGAAGGTTTTCACATCCCTCCTTAGCCCTAGAAGCTCACTAGGATGCAAAAGGTACAATTAAACACTCTATTAAAATTGCCATTAAGTCAGGAACATCTTGAGAGCATATTAAAACAGTAATGACTGAACTTGAACCTAACACATTTAGGACTTTAAAGGCAGCCATGAGAATTATACATTCTCTTGTAATATTGGTCATGACAATTTGCTTTTTAATTCTTCATCTCCAGCATTTGGGGGGGGGACTTCCTTTGAAAGCAATAAAGCCTATTAGAAATTTACATGCTGTGTTAATAACAACAATTAACCTAATATAAATGCCCAAACTTTTCTTTAAAAGAGATTGAAGAGATAGAACAGGTAGCATGTGAGCTGGATGTAGGTCCCAAAGCTGTCTTTTTGGACTCTAGCTGTATTTATGAATCAATAAAATAAAATAAAATAAAAACAGAATTGTAGCCACTGCCAGCAACTTATTGAGAGAACTCCATACCTTGTCTTTTTCAAATGTGTTTTTCCTCAGGGATAAAATGAAAGCTGGAAAAATATTTCATCCCCAACTCTATTCAGCAAAAAGCAATGTTAATAAGTTTGTGATCTTCTCTAACAGTCTGCCTTTTCGGAAAATTTAAATGTGAACAGTTTTGACCTGTATTTACTGATACCAAAAAACAATGCAACAATTGTGTACAATCCCAAAGAAAAACACCAAATACACTACAGCAAAGCAAAACATGTCATTATTATTTTCTGCTGTGGCCTTATACATTTTGGGACTAACAATCTTTTTATAAGTGTATCTTTTATATTATTTCCACTGTTTTCATTATTTAAATAATAGTTTATATGCTACTTTCCAGTGAGGACAAATAGAAAACTTTTCATGAATAAAGGTGAGAGATGAATGTTACAGTACAGTACTGGATTTCTGGAGGTGTGAGTTCTCAGTTGCTTTTTCTTCTAGCCAGTAACTATGGGTGCCATCCATTGGGAAGGCAAAAGGCAATCAGATGTAGAGCTGACAACTTAATTCCCTTGTGTTGTCTTGGCACACCTTAAAAGTTAACTGGTCAGATATTTTCCGGGTGGATTTTGGTGTGACAGTTGCCAAATAGTACATGTCCATCTGTTCAGATGGTCTGGTGTCATCAGAATGCCAGGTGAAGGCTAATTTACACAGTAAATGCTGGCAAAGTTTCTGAATATCTTATTCTTACATTCAGTTCAAAAGAAATGCTTATGGCTGCTCTCCAGCTACTACTGCCATTTCTCCTGTCTCGTCCTTAGGCAATCCATTATTTCTTAGCAGCGCGGTGCCTCTCTTTCTGAAAAGAGGATTCTTTTGCTGGTCCCTTTTTATTTCCTCTAGTCTCTGCTGTCCTCTTTCTCTCTCATTCTGCCTTGTCATAATTCCATTTTTTTCCTTTTCCCCCTCTCCCACAGGACAGTTTTCTCTTTCTTCATTAGGAGTTGCTGTTTTCACAGTTTAAAATTTTAAAATTATTCACACAGTTTCCCTGGTGTCTATTTACTTGCTTTGCATGCTTTATAAATACATAATCCTGCTATTCATGTAGCTTGAAGATACTTTTGAGGCATACAAGGACTTTGAATCCCATAACTCTTCTTTGGTTTCTTGTATGCATTTTTTTAAAGCAGCAAAGCCCATACAGTACAAGGCTTGCTGACCTCAAGTGCTGGTCTAGTGTGCCTTGCCATAACATGCAGTTTGTTCCCTAGATTGGGAACCAATTGACAGATATGATTGATGATGCAACTTTCTCTTTTCAAGATACAGTGGACCCTTCTATAACAAACGGTTTGTATAACATAAAATTTGTACAACATAAAAAATTCTGGAGATAGAGGAAATTTGCTTAACATAATCGCCTATGGGGCGAATCTGTACAACATAAAAATGGGATCACTCTGTCTTCAATGCATTCCTATGGGAAATTTGTATAAAGGAAAATCTACTTAACATAATTTCATTTGGAACGAATTAATTCCTTTATACAAGGTACCACTGTAGTTGTTTGTAAACTAGGCAGGTGTCCAGTTGCCGCTTCAAGCCACACTCATGAACTGCCATTTTCTAATGGACAAACAGTTTGGAGAGTGCTTAAGCCTCCCTGCACCAACTGCTTCTCTCCAAATCTCTTTCCTTGTACCTTTCATTGCTGGTGTTCCAGCCTGATGTTTGTCTTGTGAACAAACTTTGAAACCCCAAGGAAGTAAATGGGTCTTGAACGGACAATATTTCAAGAGAAATGAGACCAGACAAATAGCAAACTGCATGCTCTGTCTTGCAAACTGTCCATTCAAGGATGTTTTTAGATTTAAGTGAGCATCATGCCACCATTATATGTGTTTCCTTGTAATATATTGCTGTTTTTAAAGTGCCTTTGATAATTTCTACTCTAATCCCTCTGTAAATAAAACCTAAAGTACTGTACTCCCATATATTATCTAAACAAAAGTCCCACTCAGTTTGCTGGAGCTAATTCCTAAGAAAGGGGATATATGATTTTAGCTGTAGTCTTCTCACTTCACTGCCCCAAATAACTATGGATATAGATTTCCCAGCTTTACGAAAAGTTTTCAGTATTTGTTCTCGAGATGTTCTGAACAATCAGTCCCCTCTTTTTCTTCTTTTCTTTTCTTTTGAATTTCAGGTAGTAAAAATGTTTGCCTGCTTCAGACATTTATTGTCCTTACATAGGAGTTTAAACAATTGACGTTTCTTCTTAATCATAATTGCCTAAGGACTCTGAAATGTAATCATATACTTTGAAAAAAGGCTATTTTCTTAATTGATGGTACACCTAGATCAGTGGTGGCGAACCTTCAGCACTCCAGATGTTTTGGACCACAAATCCCACAGTCGTTTGTCATTGGCAATCCAGGCTTGGAATTCTGGGAGTTGTGGTCCAAATATCTGGAGTGCCAAGGGTTCGCCGCCACTGACCTAGATTATGAAGTGTACCTTCATGTAAACTAGTTACAGTAGATTCAGTGAATCCTAAATTAATATCAATCATTTCCTTCAGATTTTTATTGGTGTGAAGCATTTCTGGAGGTTGTTTGGAGGCTAGTTGGTTTCCAAACACAGCATGAAAATACTACATACCCAACATGCTCTGTTTCCTTCATCTCATTGGCCCACCTGACTCAATGGATTCTTATTTCCCCATTGGTCCTTTTAACCCCCCTTCATTCTTGTAGTCATAGTAGCCTGCTGGGTTGTCTCTCAGTTCTCATTCTGTCTTTGTCTGTCAGCAGTCCTTGCCTGTTAGTTTCCAGCAAGTTGTTGTCACCTATTTGGACCTTGTATCTGGCTCTGGGCCCACTGGGTGCTTTGCTTGTTCTCTTCTCACCACCACTAGTGTGCCTTGTTCCTCTCCTTTGGCTGACTTTAGCAGTGGGCCCTCTTCTGAATTCATCCTTCTTGTTCCTAAGCAACAAAAACATGTTGGAGAGGAAAGTTGCTTCTATCAGCTGCCCCAAGCCAGCTACACAACGTGATTCAATTCCGAGGCTGGCCTTAAGTTCAAAGTCATTCTGATTTTATATCTGGTGGGTCGCGGCAAATTAAGTAACATTGATCCATGTAACAAGTTGATTTTATTTATTTATTTATTTATTTATTTATGAAGGCATCATGATGTTCCATTGATGTTCCAAGGCATATTTTGCTTGTACGTTGTTCTTATGTTCTTAATTAGTGTACATTTTATGACCAAGCACCAAACTAGAAAAAGCAGTTTATTCCCAAACAAGCCCTTCTGGAGGAGCTGAGCTGCAAGCAGTGGTGTGAACCAAAGTTTGATATACCATTTTCTTTTCTCTGACAGTTGGATTGTTTCTAAACTTTAATAACATAATGAAAATTTAACATATATATATTTTTAATCCCCAGACAATATTAATTTTCATCAGGGTGTCAGCACATTCCAGAAATCTAGAGGCTGTGCATGCTCGCTCCTAGAGCTTAGAGGGCTGCCCCGGCTCCTCCAACCCCCAAAAAACATTTATTTTAAAACCCTTTATTTCAAATGCCCCTTCTATCTGCAAAGGTATTTTTAATTGTTTAAAAGGGAAGGTGGGGTTGACTTCAAAACATTTATTTTAATTAGAGTGGTACAGAATAAGTGTAATGTGAACCAAATTTGGCTCTCTAGGGGCGACATATAGTCCATGGGGAATCTTTTACCCACCACTGATGTAAATAGATTAGATTTTTCAGCTTAGTAAATAAAAATGAAACATACTGAGTGTTAACATTCTAGTCTATTGGAGAGACCAGACATTTATTTGGAGATTGAGGGTACAGGTAATATTAATCTGAGTTGGCATTTTAGAATTCATTCTAGAATAAAGGGACACTTTAGATATAAAGAGTTGGAACTAAAATAGGGACTGAGCCTCAGGTAAATACTGTAAATAAATTAGTCCAGACGCCAGATGTTTTAGACTGCAACTCCCACAGTCCTTTGCTATTGGCAATCTAAGCTTAGAATTCTAGGAGTTGTGGTCCAAAAGATCAGGACGGCTGAAGTTTGGACATGCCTGCTTTAGAGCCAAACGTTGGGAGTTCAGTTCCCCACTATGTCTCCTTGATAGGGACTTGATGACCCATAGCGTCCCTTCAAGCTCTGCAGTCCTAAGATTTATTTATTTATTTTCCAGAGGATCAGACCTCATTTTAGCTTCAACTCTTCATCTACAAAGCAGTTGCTACTTGTTCTTCCAGCTTTTCTCCCAAAATGTCACTTAAGATCTCCTAGAAGGAGCTTCCTGGGTCATGACAGCCTTTCATAGCAAGGGAGACCAGAGTCAGTCATTAGAGTGGGCAGTGGGAATAAAAAAGCATTCCAAGAAGAAGAAGAAAACAAAGGAGGAAAGCAGCGTTGTGTTGTAAAGCTCAGACTTTTGTGTGTTTATATATGGGCCAGTTGGAGAGCGCAATTTGCTGCTTGTGTACGCTGCCAAAGTTTGGGAAACTGGGTGAGAGGGACTGATTGAAAAGACCTCTTGCCATTCATGGGAATTGAAGCTTGTGGTTTTTCTGGAGGAGTCAATCTGGCAGCATTTTTACTAGCTTAGTATTCACATAAAATAATTTACTACTAAAACATTTTTAAGGCTTTGGCCAAGTCTGTTTTTTTTAAAAACAAGTACAGTATTTTAAGATAGCGAATCATAATAAAGGCAAGTGTGATGATGTGTCTGTCTGGTTCACAGAGAGTGAGGTAGTATTTCTCCGCATTACTGCACGAGGCAAGTAACGCAGAGCTCTCTACCTCTTCTTTTCCAGAGAACACTTTGCCCGCATTGTATTCCTTGCTCCTGCTGTGGTTGAGGGGGGAATGTGAATCTGGAAGTGATTTCAAGCAAAATTTTAGAAATAAATATGACATGTTTGGGGGAAGGGAAAGCAAACGATAAATGAGAGGCAAAAAGCATATGGGCATGGAGTTCTGTTGTGGGAAAGGTGGTCCCTTAACCTAGAAATTAGGCATTTCATATGCCACCTATGGTCACTGCAACATCAGCTTGACCAGAATGGTAAATCTTCCAAACATCATTGCTCAATCATTGTTTCCTTTTAAAGCACAGGTGGCAAACTGCCAGGTTATTGCATTCCTCCCCCCCCCCTCGCTTTTACAAGATCCAAGCCCCTTCAACATGGTTCAGAGCGATTTTTGTTCCTATATGACCACTTTTTCTCTCTCCCTTCCATTTGCTACCTCAACTTATTTTAATAAAGAAAAATGTCTTACATGGAGAAGTCCACTCCTCATCCTTTTTCTTTTTGTGAGTTCACTGTGAATGAAAGAAGAAGGCACATAATTAACTGAGATAATATTATGCCATAGGATCTAGTGTCTGGTGTGACAGCTTGTTTAGACAGCTTGAAGGGAGATTTAACAAATTCATGAAGAATTAGGACGACCAGTAATGGAGTCAAGTGGTCATGATGGCTGTATGAAAATTCTCGATTAAGATGCAACACATTGTTTAACATGGGCTATTGCAGAGCTAAAGTGGGAAAGATCTCTTGTCTTTAAGCCATGATTGTGGGCTTTGATTGTCTACTTTGGGAAACAAGATGTTGGTCTATAATCGGATTGGTAAATGTGAACCTACAGATGTGAACTGAAGTTCTCACATTGTTGATTTAGGGATGCTCTTTGGTCAAAGTTGCCCATTCTCTGGACCAGATGAACTTTTTGTCTAATCCTTCAGGCTTTTTCATTCATCTCTCTGAACACACCTATCTGTACTTTCACAGGTTGAAATCTCTCAAAAATACATCCTCCATTTCCATTATCCTAATTCCACACCTGGATACAGATTCTTCCTCATCTGATTTTTAGCACTATGCAGGATTTGCAGTAGTTTCTGTGTTTCACACATAAGTACTTTTAACTGCTCATACGTTTTTGCTTCATAGCATAGGTTCTTCTGTTTTGTCATAATTTAATGATGGAATCCTTATGCATGTAACTGTATTGCGCTTGATCTGTGGTAGCAGATCATGAAGGTGCGTGGACTACTGGATAGGCTCATGTATACTTCTTACAGCATGTATTCCATAACACTCTTAAATCAGCCCTTGACGCTTGAAATGAAGAAAGTTATGCTTTGTTACTCTCTCAGACTATTGAAAAATGCTCTGTCGAGTGGTCTAGCAATCAGTATCTGTTGTTTCTTATCTAGAGTAAAATATAGAGTCTCCACACTAAATCTATAGTGGACATTGATAAGCATGATGAGATACTGGAAAACTATAGGTGTGTTTCTTGCCTTTCAAGTTTCAAGTGTGTTTCTTGCCTTTCAATTCCCCTGTAGTTTAACAATAAACATGTCTGAAACCCGAACAAAAATTATATATTTTGTAGAATGGTCCAGAGAAATACAGCAAGATTATCCTGGGGTTCATTTATGGTCGTGGGATTCCTGTTGAGGTGTGTGTGTGTGGGGGGGGTATGAGGTATGCAATAAGGACTCTATAATATTAGGTGCAATTTGGGCCAGTGTTTTGAACTCTTGTCTTTTCAGGCTCGTATGCCACATCGCTTTTGCAAGACCTCGTAACAGAGGTAATTAGTTTCTGTTGGTAGTGTGACTGCAGGATGATAATCGCAATATTTGGTGGGAATTAATATCTGTCATGATATATGGTAAAGCCGACCAGGAACAAAAGTACAGTAAAGCAAAAGTTTGATAACAGCTGATTGATACTGAAGCTGGCTCAGAATTTTGGCTTGTTTTCTTCTGTACAGCTACATATATTGCATCAATTCACTGACTAACTGTTCAATCCTGACCCCAAATTACACTGATGATACTTACCTTTAAACTAAAAGCCCTCGAATATCTTGGGACCAAATATTGGAAAAAGGTCCCACATCCCATGCATTAAGACCATCAGAGGGAGTCCTCGTCTGCGTGTCTTCTATAAGAGAAGTGTACTAAAAGTCTGTAAGAATGAGGGCCTTCTATGTGATAAATCCCAGTTATAGAATGTACTTCCATGAGAGGTTTGCTTAAGATCAACTATATTTTTGGGACTAGTTCAATGTACAATATTTATGTTTATATTTTAAAATGTAGCTTTGCATTTTTAGTGGTTGATGCCTTGTTGTAGGACTCGGGAGAACAGGGTTCGACTCTGTGCTCAGATGTGGAAACAGGCTGGTGGATTGAAAGTGGAAAAGTCACTGTTAAATATCTCACTTACTTGAAAACCTGTTAAGGTCACTAATGTCATTTCCAACATGACAGCACTTAACAACTACAGGTATTACTACTACTTAACATAAGGGTGGAGCTGTAATTCCCCTCTTTGATCATTTGGCTTGGAGCCTCCAAATGGCAGCCAGGTTGAATGGACTGAATTAAGCACTGCAAATAAGAGAGAAAGAGAGCACATACAATATTTATTTGCTGGCTTTCATAGTCTGGAGGGTCCTCTAAATACAGCTTTGATTTATTTCAGGAAATATACGTGTGTAATGCAAATTAGCAGAGAAATACACATTTTAAATATAAAAATATTACAGTAATTGATTTTGATCCTGGCAGCAACCTTTACAAAATAGCTTGCCATTATTTTATTCTGTTGCAATGTTTTGCTAAATTTTCATTTAAAATGCATCAGTTTTAATGGTAGAATTACTTAGAATACTATTACTTGATGCAGAATTATTGCCCGAAATTCATAAACAAAGACAGAGAACAAGCAAAGTCTGGGTATAGAAGCTATAGCATCATTTCAGGTAGGTTTTTGTTTTGTTGTCTTGTCTTGTCTTCCTGGTCAGTGTAAATGAGGGATTGTTAAAGCATTTCCCACTGGTTATTTGGTTCTTGTTTGAAAAAAGGCTGCACAAAGATATATCTGCAGGAATTCCTCTTCATAATATGCTGTCCAATGTTTTCCTCCCCCATCTCCCAACACACAGCTGAAGGGAAGAAGTAGTATCCCTGCTGGCCGTGCTTTGAAATGGAGATTTTCTGGATTCCCCATAGAATTCTTACAGACTGCACAAATCCGTTCCTGTAGGGAGATTGCTGTTTTTCAGCTCTCTGTATAACAGTTGGCTTTGTTATCTTTTGTGTGGGTTCTATACACACACAGAGAGAGAAAGCCTCTTTCTTTTCCTTGGTAGAAAATATTGTATATTGTGACCTAGGAAGAAGACACTTAAGAAAGGGAGACCGCTTCCTTCCATTTGTGCATGTGTGTTTGATAACATTCATTGAGGTATTATGTACGTCTATGCCTTGTCAAAAGCAAAGGCACTCTTCCCTTTATATTGTTGCACTACTTCTCAAACTCCTAGGAACCATGTCCTCTGAAACTGCCTTAGCAAGAAATGGACAAAATATCTATAAGCAGAAACCAGTCGTGAAAGGGTTCTACTCTCTAGGAATCTTAAAGTACGTAGTTTAAAATGATTATCTCTATTTCCATACAACATAGGCATTACTCTGACCTTCGCTTCCTTCCCTGATATCATATTCCTCTGAGCTCTTTGGAAATTGGGCATTGGTAGAAGTTGCTGGTGCAGTCACTGCCAGTCATTAAAGATGTTTTCATTGAATCATAGAGTAGTGAGGTTGGAAGGGGCCTATAAAGCCGTCAGGTCCAATGCCGGCTCCACGCAGGGATACAAATCAATCTGCCAGGTGATAATTTGATCAACAAACCCCAAGAATAACTTTCAGCACTGTGATTTGGGTTATTTTTTCCAGATGATTTGGCGTGCTAACATCTGAAGAGGTTGCTGATAAAAGGTTGGCTGACATCAACAGCAAACATCCAACACTCTCTAGCAGTTACAACATTAGTTTGATTCAGAAACAAATGTAGGCATTATCAGGTACAGTTTCACAAACCTAAGATTTAGGAAGATAGCATCAATACTTATACAGTACTTAATTATTATAGTTAGTTATAATTAACTGTATCATCCTTAATGGCTTTATTCATGCAAGCATGTATTCATTCATTCATTGTTATGCTGAAATCAAAACAGTATCTATTTGCTGGTATAATGCTCATTGTTATTTTCAGTGAGTTGTGAAAGAAGACCTGGGGAGACACTGCAATTTGTGATAGCAGAGAGGCGTTATCTCTACTTCAGAATGGTAGCATTTTAATTTGTCCACATAAATGAACAGTAGTATTCATATGGATGAGAGTGAAGTAGGCTGTTGTGGACACTGGTAGTGAGGGCTAGTCCTGCATGCCCACTTGGATGTCCTCTGATGTAGATAGAATGTTTTCTGACTCCTTAAGAGCCTTATCAATGGAAGGCTGCTTAGTTTGTCCTATAGACCTCAGCAGGAACCAATGAGTATCAATTACAGTTTAACTAGTATAGCCTTGTCTCTCTTACCCAGCAGTGTCAGGAACATGTGGCCCAGATAATGTTGGACTTCAGTTCCCAAATAGCCAATTGCAGAACAACAAATTTTGGACAACAAAAATGAGGTTTAATAATAGAACTAAAACTATCAGTTACGGTATACAATGTCACCAAGATGTGCCCTACTACCTTTTATCTAAGCAGTTCTGCATCTCTCCAAATGTGTGTATTTGTGTGTGTGAACATAGGAAGAGCCCTGCTGGATCAGGCCAAAGGCCCATCTAGTCCAGCTTCCTGTATCTCACAGTGGTCCCGTCAAATGCATCTGGGAGACTAGATATCTATCTCCTGATACCACTCCCCTGCATCTGGCCCTTGAAAAGTACCCTAATTTTTAAGACTGGGGATTACACGTCTCCAAGTCCATCACGTAACCAGTGATGGACTTTTCCTCCTGGAATCTGTCCAATCCCCTTTTGAAGGCATCCAGGCCAGATGCCATCACCACATTCTGTAGCAGGGAGTTCCACAGACTAACAACATGCAGGGTAAAAATATTTCTTTTGTCTGTTCTCACTCTCCCAACTCTCAATTTGAGTGGATGTCCCCTAGTTCTGGTATTTTGTGAGAGGGAAAAGAACCTCCCTCTCTCCACACTGTGTGGGTGTTTGGGTGTGGGGGTGTGTACACATTCCAGCTTCAGTTAATACTTCCTGCATCTGACGAGAATTTTGTCATAGAAATTTGATGTCTCAATCATTAAGATATCACAACATTCTTTATTTTTGTCCCTCCCCCTTGTCCTCATTTTGTCATACAAAGACAAGATTAATAGAGTGCCAGTTCTAGAAAGTCTTGCTTTAAGGTGGTTTCGTGTTGTACAGTATATGATGTAATCCAACTTGAGAAAAGATGAAATATCAGTCCAGCATATTGCAGTGATTCTTGTTTTAAAAACAAGTTCAATTGCTGCATTGAAATCTATGGCAAACAGTACATGTTGCATGGATTTATGTTCTCGTTTAAGACAGGGGTATTCCGTTTCTCGTACTAGTTTTTAGTATAAGGGAGCCTTTTTCCTTTAAAATATTTCAAACCAGAGTCTAGTAGGGGTTAAGTGAATGCATTCCCTTGAACTAAGGTAGCCTAGAAAACATCTGTAGAGTAGCTTAAGCAATTAACTTGACAATCTCTGGTGTAGACATTGAGAAGGTTAGCACCTTTTTTATTTTTTTATTATTTTTTGAGCAGCATAATGAAACACCATGTTATGAACCCATACCATTTTGTAGTCCTCTTGTGGCACTTTTACAATTTTTACATATTGTAGAGTAATGCCCTAAGCACATCCGATCTCGCCTGATTTCGGAAGCTAAGCAGGGTCGGCCCTGGTTAGTACTTGGATGGGAGACTACCAGGGAATACCAGGTGTTGTAGGCGCCTGGAGTAGGAACTAGCAAACCACTCCAGTATTCCTGCCAAGAAAACTCCATGGACATGGAGTCACAGAGAGTCGGTCACGACTGTAACGACACAACACAACACAACACAACACACAGAGTAATTTGACAATCTTGACCAGGGTTCACTCATTGGCAGTATGGTGATGATAACCACTATCAGGGTCAGACCAAGACTGTGGATAAAATATATCGGAATCCATTTGTATGCTTCAGTCCCGGGTGCATGACATCAGTTTCTTGAGACGTTAAGAGGCCTAGGGCTTGAACGTGACTCTAATGGACACCATGCATGTCTACCAACCTTCATACTTCCCTCTATAAATGTGAGTCAGGCCTGGTCAATCCAAAAAGGCTTCCTACTGCTAGTTGCTTTAACATTGCACTATGCTGTTTGTTCTTCTGTACATAAAGAAGGGTTCTTGGAAGGAAGTAAACCTAGATAAAGATAGCTCAGATATGGATAATAACATTCCGGAGTCCAAGTACAGTTTCTCCACCATAAACATGGATTCTTCTCTATTCTAGTTGAAACCACAAAGCTTCCCAGATAGATTGTTTCAGCAGTAGTTGTGTGGAGATCATAGACCCAGATCTGTCTGAGAGGGCCTTCTCAGTTGCTATGCCCAAACTTTGGAAGCCTGGTTGGCCGTCTCCCTTCTGTCCTTCTGTCATCATGTAAAGGCCTTCCCTTTCAGGCAATAAACGGGGGTTCTAGATATTTTTAAATTAAATTAAATCTTGTTTTCAATCTTGATGTAATAAAAAAACTAAGGCAACAGCGTCATTTTCCCAGTGTAGCCTGTATACTGTAATTAATAACTGTAAACCGCCCAGAGACTACTTGAAGTGGTATGGGGTGGTATATAAGCAGAACACTTTGCTTTGCTTTGCTTTAGCCAAATGTTGCAATTGCCTTGATGTCCAGGGCAGCAGAGTGACATGTCACTACAAAGTTCTCATGCGACAGTCTTGCCAAATCAGTATGGAATCCATATACTTGGTCAAAAAACTTAAATAGTCTAGAAAAAGTTCTCTAATAATACTGACTCATCAGAGGCTTGGTTGTTTTTTTGTGTGTGGTTTTTAATGGGATTGGTTTCAAGCATGTTCCAGTAAAGCTGTTGTGCTTGATACAGAATCAGCCATTGCTGCATAAATTATCTGCCCATTCCAGAAATACAGTGAGCACAATTGTACTGCAATGTCTTCTGCAGAAAACCTGATTTGGCCCTGCACATTTCATTTCATAGAGAAAAATCTGTGTCAGGAGGGTGCAAGAGCAATTACATCAAAGATGTTCTTTCTGGTTTTGAAAATAATTGTACCATGTAGCAAATAGAAAATATGAAAGTTCTGTTTGTATAGAGTTTGGAAAGACTGTTGATACATAAGAAACCAGAGACTCTATGGGGAATGGAAAGGGTTTAGAGTAGAACCTGGGATTAGTTTCTTAAGAAACACTGAAGAAAAGTGGGTATATTAAAGCTGACTGCTTTGCTTCTTTCTATAGAATTGTTCCTTAAGTTTCAGAACCTATTGTTTTAGAGCAGTGGTTCTCAACCTGTGGGTCCTCAGATGTTCCTGGACTGCAGGTCCCAGGAGTCTTCATCACTAACTGAGCTGGCCAGGATTTCTGGGAGTTGCAGTCCAGGAACATCTAGGGACCCATAGGTTGAGAACCACTGTAAGGCTGAAGAAGACATGGCATAAAGTAATTTTGTTTAAACTATGAGAACTCGACATTTTTGGGGCTGGGGGAGAACTAATAAGTATGAAACACGATAGCACTGGGGAAGGCAATAGTTTGCTACTTTTGCATCATGCCGAGTCAAAATCCTTCCGGAACTGGCACAGCCTCCTAACTACATGCTGACCATTTTTTAATTTTACAAAATTGCATTATTGGGTTTTTAAAAGAAGTCTGATTTTGGATTACTATTCTTAGAATCCTCTGGTCAACTTTTGACCATCTGGCTTTGTAATAGATGCATACAGACAACAAGAAAATAATCACACTGCTTCAATTGTGCAACATAAAACACATCTTGAATGTGTGTGAATTGACAAATAAAAGATATATTATTTGATGAGGGTTTTGTATTGCTTTTTTTTTGAGAGAGAGAGAAAAGGGTACAGCTGTAAAAACTATGCAAGGAGAAAGTGGCTGGCAGGTTCTCATAACGTGTTGCATTTACAACATCTCATGTCAATTACTTTATCAATTTAAAATGAATTGTTCTGGAAAAGCCTCCCACATCCCTACAAATGAAGGGTTCGGTGGTATAGTTAAGTTTTTATTTGTCTTTAAAACCTCTACTCAAACACTCTGTCAACTAAGATTTAGCAATATTGGATTTTTTTCTCTCTTCTTAGCAGAGAGAAAAAGCAGCAGTTCCAAGCATAAAAGCTACAGTATTCTGGTTTCACACTTATATCATGAGGAAGATGGCATGTTTTATGTTCTTCAGAGGAAAAAAATCACTTTCATAAATCAGATGTCACTGTAGTTCTCAGATTACACAGTAATTTCATCTGGCAATTGAGAAATAACTTTGTTTTCATATTGTTGCTGCCATGCTGTGTGGAGTTAGTTACATAACCAGAGGCTTTCATTTGCAGCAAAGGTAGCTTGCTTTATTTCTGTTCTTTCCAATCTGTTCTGTCCCTACCCTACTAAGGCTGCTGCTACCTTCCCCCTACCCTCTCCTGGCCTTTAACCAAAAAAGAAAAAAAATTGAGGTAAACAATAGAACAAGCAACCTACTAAAAGCTTAGCATGAAGATCAACAGAAGATGTGAACTCTTTATTACAGGATTCTGGTGCTTTAATTACATAATTTGCTCACTACCCACTAATAATAAGAAAATGGTCCTTCAGCTACTGCCAAGCGAACATGTTAAGCCTATATGTTGTCATCATTCTGTGGAGAATCTCAAGCAGTTTAGTAAAACAGAAAAAGGACTACGAAAATGACGTTTGTTAACTCTGCAAGAACTGAGAATCACATATACTGAATGTGTACCTGGTGGAGGAGTCCTACCCACTTTTCCATATCTCCTGTTACTGCTGTCTGCTTTCAGATGCTTGAAAGGGAGAGGTGTTAAGGGTTCCTATTTAAAAAAAAGTGTGGACTTTCAATCTTACCTGATCTACAGTAACAGAATACTGGAGTTGAACGGGCTTCATGGGGCCGTCACGTCCATCCATCTGCTAAATGCAGGAATCTGACAAATTCTGGTCTAATTTTCTCTTGAATGTCTCCAGCGTCGGAGCACTCACCACCTCCCAAGGTGTAGCTTGAGCTCATTGTTATGCATCCTGCACTCTGGCACTTCTAAAATCCAGCTTACACCTTCAGGTACAGTCTGGTTTTGTTTCCTTTCAAGAACACAAGTTGGACGTAGCCACTTTCCCCTTGAGTTCCTCTTGGTGCCACTGCATTTTCTCTATTGGTTAGAATCAAACCAAGGATAACTGTTCCTCTAGCTTCTTTGTCCACTTTTTGACAAGCCAGGAATTTATTGGAAGGGCCATATTTGACAGAATTTGCCTCCCAGCAGGTAAAAAGCATAATTGAACTCTCCCACTACTACTACGTTCTTTACTGAGTGGTCAGTAGTAGACTCCAAGTATCATGTTCCTTTTGTATTTTACCTCAGTTATATTAATCCAGGTGGGACAGCCAAACTCGTCTTCCTCCATTTCTAAGCAGGAATATGTACGTTTTACAAACTGCAACTCCACCTCCTGTCTTTCTGTTCTTCAATTTATACCCTTCAATTGCTATATTTCAGTCATGGGATTCATCCCACCAAGTTTCAGTTATCCCTATCAAATCATGTTTACTGTCCAGAACTGAGATTTCCAGTTCTTCTTTGTTCCCCATCCTCCTTGTTCATAGATAGTTCCACAACCACATAGTTCTCTCATTGGTTTACTTCCGTGTATAAGAGACCCTCAATTTTTTTGTCCAATAACTTTAGACAAATATGTAGTCTACATGGAAAAAAATATTGTAATCTATATCAGTTGATTCTGAGTGTTCATCCTCCCTTAAGAAAACAAGAAGTATCTTACAGGAAAGTACTGCCTAATTCAGCATTTTTTGTACAAATCCTAATATATATAGATTGTTTCTCTGGATTGTTTCACAAAACTAGCAGGCTCCCATGGATATGATGAGCTATCTTTGAAACGTTGGGGGTGGGGGTATATATACATACCACCACCCCCAAAGTTTCAAAGATAGCTCACCATATCCATGGGAGCCTGCTAGTTTTATGAAACAATCCAGAGAACCCCAGAAACATATCTGGGAAATGAAACTGGATGCATCCCTTTTTGGGGCTACTGGCTTCCATTCATAAAGTCTTGCCAGGAAGAGGTTTGGTGGTCATAGCAGAGAAGGGGGAAAGGCTGGGAATGTGGTGATGAGTAATAATGGCCAACTTGCAGGTGTTTTCCAAGGAATTGATTTTTGGGCAGGAGGGAGCAGCAATGCCAGAAATAATGAAACCATAGCATGAGGCTAGAGTCACAAGGAGGATTCGCCTCACTAGTCCAAAACTTTCTGTCTTTCATGCATCTTGTGACTTGGATAAAGCAGTGCGTGTTTTTTTTTAACAGAAAATGAAATTCATATTAATGCTGCAGAAGGGTTAAACCCTGCATGGGACAATGCATTCTTGTAACATACACTGGCCTTGACCTGATTTGCTGCATTCTAGGAGGCATAAAAATAAGCCAGATTTTCCCCACTTGAAGTCAGTAGGGCTAAATCTGTTCTAGCATACCAGTCTGGCCACTATGCAGTGTGAGACAGAAAATTATTTTTCTCTCCTGGCTTCTAGAGGCAGATCACGGTTATAAGCTAATTTCATTTCTGCCTGTAGCTAATCATAGGTGATATTTACCTATGTACTCAGTTGTTAGCTTTCGGTAGATGATACTTAGTGGCTCTGCTTACTATTCAAATGAAAGGAACGGGACTGAGAAGCATGCTTATGTGCCGATGAATCTAATGCATTATTGTAGAGTTAAACTCTTGTATTTTATCAGCGTTCTCCAATTGTAACATCTAATTGTGTTAACATAGAGACTGAGGATTAACTTTCTCTACAGTTCAAAACAGAAGGGATAAAATAATTAAAAGTGCTTCCTAAGATTTGGAAACATTAACATTGATATTAAAGTTTCTAGGGTTACTTATTTATTTCATTTCTAATCATTAAAGACAGTTGAATAACCAAATGCTTTAGATTCCATCAGTGTATCATATACTTCTTTCCTACTGGAAAGGACCATATCTCAGTAGTACAGTAGGTCCACCTCATCTGCA
The DNA here is from genome assembly GCA_023846285.1 of Phrynocephalus versicolor. Lineage (NCBI taxonomy): Eukaryota > Metazoa > Chordata > Lepidosauria > Squamata > Agamidae > Phrynocephalus > Phrynocephalus versicolor. The sequence continues at coordinate 3,188,106 of JAHTLZ010000008.1, forward strand.
GGGGATTGGTTGCGGGATCCCCCGCGGATAGTGAAATACGTAAATAAGAGCAAACTTTCCACTCAAACTTCCAGTCTGCCACCAGAGACCTGAAGGGGAAATTCAAAGTCCCCACCTCACCCCTTCGGAGGGTGTCCTCTCTGGAGACGTAAAGTGGGGATTTTGATAACCGAATCCGCGGTTAGTGAATCAGCAGATAAGGGGGTTGTATTGTAAATTAGATGTATAACAGATGAAGACAATTCTTAATATTTCCTCTTAAAAGTATCAGATTCTGGGTGGTGGGAAAGACATTAGTTTGAGACACTGAAGATCAGATGTCAGACAGAAATGACATTAGGTAAATAGTAATTGGTTCCAATATAGCACCATCTCCTTTTTTCTTCTAATTTGGTGTGAGAACTTTTACCTGTTACGACGTGTATAGCAAGTGTTTTGTCTCTTCTGTAAATGCTGCCAGAGCTATAGGAGTACTGTTAACACCACATTTTGTTGATAACTTTGCTTTCCTTATAATCTGCACCTTCTCTGATTAGTTCAGAACCACTTTCATTGTACAGTAAGAGACAGCATATACATCTTGAAATTAAATTTTTTAAAAATGTTCCTGTGACATAGGTTAGACTAGAGCACAGCTGCACTGTGTATTTTCACAACATTATCTGGGTCCCTATTACCTGGTACTGGTTACTTGTGAAAGCATATTAAGTATTAGAGTTAATAATGTCCTCAGTGGCCAATTGCAAAAATCCCTGGTCTATAATACAGTAACCCCCCGCCTATCACTGGGCTTAGGGACCCGAACCGATCCGCAATAATTGAAAATCTGCGATATGCAGATGCAGGTTGGGTTGGGCCTGGGGGCCTAGCTGGGGGCTCTTGTACTTACCCCTAGCCTGGCGATGCTCCGTCCGGGCCTGTGAGGGCCTCCCTGCAAACCGGAAGTGATCTCCGGATCGCTGAAAATCATTTCTGAGGCCTCCAACATGTCCAGGAAGGCCCATCTGGGATAGTGCCAGTTCTGGGGTAAGTACGGGAGGCCTGAAACAGGCCTTTCCCCACTTACCCTGGGGGGGGGGCTTTTTTCATATACTGCAGTCCCATAATATAGCAGGTCCGCAGTATATGAACCGTGAAAGGGTGGGGGACCACTGTACGTAGCTTTTTTGTTTTTCTATGACTGTTTGATATTTGTTATACAATTTTACAAAACAGTGCTGTAGACGGAAGCTTCAGTATCTCCTCATTGTTGACTGTGTCACTGGGAGGCTTTTCCTTGCTTCATGTTGCCTTTTCCTGGTTTCACAAGTGCATGGTGTATGTGTGAGAGAGAGTTCTAAAAATAGACTAAACATCCCATGTTATCGCATAATAAATCGAGTTAGAACTACTGTTGGCAGTAAGCATCCCCCTGCTCTTAGCAAAACGAGAAACTGGAAAAGGAACTGTAGGTTGGCTTCTAATATTATTATAGGCGATTCAGCGTGCATTTGCACAGCTGTTAACGAAACATTTAAACATTTCTGCTGCCAAAAATATGTTCTCTTCTGTTCTGATTTTTTTTAAAGAAATGGAATAACATAAGAAAAGAAAAGTGAGGGCACAGGGACATTTTTCTTTCTTAGAATCTGGGCTACACAACAATAGGCATTTTTAAGCGTTCATCTGACTACTTCCAAATTTAGCAAACTGTCATTTGGAAAATAAGAGCCCCATTCCTGGCTCTGGGTTTCTTTCCCCTTTCAAGATCTTGGCTGCTTGCCTAAAGCCACTTACTCCCAAGTCGTTTTCAGGATTGTAATGCCTGATTCTGGTTACTGAGACTCCATAATTTAAAACAATATGTGGTTAACCTGAGCATTGGGGGGGGGGATATAAAGAACTAAACTCCCCACATTTCCTGCAGTCATATAACCCTTAACAGAAACAGGATTTTGATTATTTTGAAAGTTTTTTTTTCGGGCTACATTCCACGAATGTTTGTACACTTACGGAGATACTGTACATCTCACAGCTTTGCCAGATGCTTGCATTCAAGAATATTTACAAAGTGTGAGTAAGCACTGATGTACGTTTGGTCTGTATAAGTGATGCAACAAATCCTGCTGGGATGTTAATCAGAAATATTTGCTTGTGGCAACATCAGATATATAAAACCTCAAAGTGGGAACAAAGGAGGGATGTATCAAGAACGGCAGACAGATAAATCACATTTGTCTAGAAAACTTTGGGGAGTCTAGGAGGGAGGAGCCGAATGAAAGTCCTAACTAGAAAGTGGTAAGTTGTTTGTCATGCTTAAAGAAGTTGAGATACTGCATAAGTTGCTCTTTTAGTTTAATGGGCTTTGTTAATAAACAAATGCATCTTCTGAGGTATACCTGCATCCTCTCAGTATCTTGTAGGGCCTGATTTGAACATCGGCAGCCTACCCATCCCCACTGATCCCATCTTTAAACAAATGCAGTCTCCATAAGTTACTTCTGTCTCTCCTGACGCCCCCCCCCCAATTGCTGTGTTGCCTGAAAACCTGAAATTTGCATAATATGTTATATGTAGCTGGAGTAGTAACTGGCAAACCACTCCAGTATTCCTGCCAAGAAAACTCCATGGATGTGGAGTCATGAAGGGTCAGTCACGACTGTAACGACACAACACAACACAACACACACACACACACACACACACACACACACAGCTTTGTTTGAAATGTTCTAATAAATCATAAACTATTATGTTGGATTTTTTTAGCCAGTACATCTCCCTTTTTGTGTGTGTTCCCAAGCTGTAGTTCTCTTTCATCTGGCATGGTTCAGATTATGTAATTCTTTACTGTGGTCTCCATGACTCATGAGTATGGGTTCCATGCCTTTGCAGAGCTTTGTTCAGTACATTCTAAAATGGAGAGAAATATGGGTGGGAGCCCTTTGTCTTGTTCAAAACCCTAGAACACACGGGGGGGGGGGAGGACAGATGGTGCAATCACCTAGGGTAGCTCACGTTGAACATCTTGCTTCCCACCAGGTTCAGAGTTCAGCTGAGAACAGAACTTCTAGTCCTAAACCTCATACCTTGCCATCAAGTGGGAAACCTTCAAGATCAGTTCTGTGCACAGATGCTCATACTGCTTCTCCCCGGGAGCGATTGCATGGCACATTGTTGGTTGGGCACATCATACCACCCCAGGCACTATGAAGCCCAGGAGAAGATTGGGACAACCTGGTGCTGGAGCTGATCCTAGGGACAGCCAGTTTTGTCTCAAGCTCAGATGCTTTAGGTCCATGAGCATCAAAATTGTACTCAGTTGGTAGGTGATGACACCACCCCCATCTTAAAAGCTGCACGCTCACCAGTCATGGTGCTCACTTCTCTCATATGGTTCCCATGACCGCCACAGCAGAGAGAAACCAAACAGGGCAACATATGGTAGATCACAGTGGCAATATTGTAAAGAAAGTTGTTCCACAGTGATGTCATTTTAGTGAAATCTGAGCTTTCCCATATATTTTGGGTTTATTTGTTATATACCATTTGGCTTTTTATTCTTCTTTTTGCACTGGCAGCATCACTGGTATCAGCTTAAATACATGTTCCACAGGGGTTTTAGACATGAAAAAGTCTCAAATCAGAAGAATTAGAGACAGGTCAATCAAAGGGAAAGGAAAGTAAGGATAACCTGTATTACCCTTGCTATCATTTCCTTCTGCATCAGTTGTTTTGTGCCAGTCATCTCAGCTATTTTACTTGAGCCCCCAGCTCCACAAAATCCTTTGGGGAATTGGTTGTTTCCCCTACCATCACTCCGTCAGTCTTCAACATTCTAGTGAGGAAAACCATGCACATCTTATTGGATTGCTTCCTGCTAATGCCAAATAATATGCTTGCCTTAGAGACAGTGAAATTCAAGGTTAGTCACCTACCCCTCGTTGGACCTATGTTTAAGTCATTGTTGTAGCAGATCACATTGCTAAAGCTCCTTAGCTGGATTTTATGGGATGCATCACCATCTTCCTCTTACTAGAGGACGTGAACTGGAAACACCAGACACTGAGGCCTAGAGTCAGCTGAGTGCACTGACAGATTTTAAATTGCTGCCAGCATTGTTCTGCTGGATTGAGGAAGCACGTAATCACACAGTTGTGAAATGTAAAATCCTTTTTGCAAGGAAACATTGACTGTCTCCTTGGGCACCGAAATAAAAAGTGCAACTCCAGGTGCAACACAACAATCACAGAAATTGGTCAGCATATTTGGAGGCTTAACATGGTTGGGGACCCACCTTAGAGAGGCCACTTTAGACATCAGCAGCACTGTGTGTTTCTGCCTGGTTTCTGTGACAAGAGATCCCCTTCTTGCTGAGACCTAGCCTCTTCACTGTATGCCGCAATGGCGATTTATGGTGCAAGCCGTGAGGCTGGAATGCATACCCTATTCTTGCTATTATTGCCCCAGATGCTTCTTTCTTATTTTAACATGAGTACTAAATGCACTGCCTGGAAACCTATATGGTTCCTCGTCCACCTGACTGTGAACCTTCAGTTGCATGGCATGAGAAAGCCATTGTGGGTGCATTTTCTGTATCCATAATCAGAGCCATTTAAGCACCTTTTGTACCTCGGTCCCAACAGTTACCTGATACTGACAGTGTCCACAGGCCTGGCAGTGAACCTGACACCAAATACGATGGTTTTGATTTAACTATTCCTTACATCCCAATCTCCATCACCGTCTTTATCTGCATATTTTGACACAGGCCACCCTTGTACCCACACACAGACTGGCCTCTGCCTGTATTTGTATCAGTCTTCTCACAGCAGACTTCCCTGTGTAATGGCTATAACTGCTTTAGTTTCCTCAGTACACACAGAGACACACAGACACATACACACCACCCTCTCACACCTCTTTCTTCTTTGTCTTTCCCTTTCCTTTCCGTTTCCTCTTTGCCCGTCCACGTGGGGTCCCCTACCCCTTCTACCCTCCACTCCCATGCTTCAGTGAGTGACTTTGGTATGTTTTTCCTGAGTGGCAGAAATACCTCTGTTATGTGTCATTAGAATATGCAACTAGAACAGGATTGGCAATAATTCCTGTTTCAGACTTCACTATTAACACACTAGTCTCCTCAAAGCTCCTGTCGTTCCAGCTAACCCTGTGGTAGGGAAAGGAAGGGGGAGGAGGCTCTTACAGAAAGGTGAAAATAATTTCAGAAAAGGTTTTGAAGTCTTGTTTCATAGTGATCGATTTCCCCCTTTTCCATACTGTATTCCTGTTTAGACTCCCGAAACTTGTTCATGATTGTAGATATACTGTGTGACTAGACAGAGATGTGTGTGTTTTTTTGTGATTTGTTTATAAATTGAGTTTCTGTGCCTTAAAAGTTGTGTTAATAAGCTGCCTTTGGGAACTAGCTTTATGTTGAAAAATGAACTAGAAGTTCAAAAATGTAATGTGCGCGAATCAAGGCCAGCAGATGCAAGGTCTCAGGAGAGAGGCAAGACCTGGCTACAGGAAATTTCTTTACACTCAATGTAGTGTTGAAAGAACTTCATTGCAGATGCAGTGCTAGAAGCTATGGAGCAGAAGTTCACTGGCAGACTTTTGTTATCTGATTCTAGTGTATAAATTGAAAGGGGTAAAATTGGCCTGAGTAAAATGTTCCAGTATGAAAAAAACCCAAAGAGCATATTTTTGAATGACAGTGTTGTATATCAGAATCAGAAGATGTACATATACAAACCCATGGTTAAGTTGCTACAGTACATAAATATTTGTGGATGTCCAACATTCAATTCAGACTGAATTCAGTAATGATGGATGGCTCACAAAACCTGCTTCCACAAAAATTCTCAAGAGCCAAATTAAAGTGACCCCGAGTCCAGATTCTTATACAGTGTTACATGTTAAGTTAGGACACCATGGCTGATTGTTTACAACTTTCTGATCACTTTTTCTGTCCTTTTCTTCACGTGTCTCAAAAGACAGGTGCCGTCAGAGATCCCACTGTTGTCTCATTCACTGTGCTCAGTGTGACAAGTCAACATGCCTTGTTTGAATGTATGCTTTGTTATGGTATTGCTTTCTGTCTCTATCATTTTTGCTGCTTTTCCTTTGGACTTTTGTCTTATTACTGCTTCTTTATCATTTCAGTATTGTTTTATATTATTGATTCACAGAACCCGAACATTTTACATACAACTGTGTGTCACAGAAGCAGAATAAAAAGATGGGGACTGCTAATATAAATGAATACCTGAATTGGAAATCCACATATTTGCTTTACAAGCACAATGGGTGGTGGCTTTTGAAGTTCTAAACATTTTGTGCTAGGTCCTGTATCTGATAAGATTTATTTCTATATATACCTCATATCTGGCTTTTTTCTGTTAAGCCTGCTGAGGAGTTTTGCACAACTTGGAAAACCTAAATATCCCACCAAGATAGGAAATCTGTCAGAAATTTTTTTTAAAGCCACAGTTCTTCAGTTCTGTGCCTTCCATACATGATCTGAGGCATTCTGTCTAAATTTCAATACACTGAATATCCTCACATAAACAGCTGGCCACTCCCTTGATACTCTTCAATCTCAATGCATTTTTCCCTTTGAAAGATTCAATAGCCTGTTGTATCCCTCCCTTCTCTAGCCAGAGACCCCCCTCTGCAACAATCCTTTGTGGCTATAGTGCGTTTGAGTCCCTCCTTCACCCCCTGCTGCAGCTCAGCAGGCATTCTTGCTGCTTTAGAGGTTTGCCATGATTCAGACTTAGTGCTATTGGTCAGGACATGAATCCTAGCCAAGCTAAAGGGGAGGTGGGGGTGGAGAGGGAAGGGGAAGGAAGAGCGACACACACCATGTGTTGACACACAATACCAGATGCCGGGTTTTCATAATAGGGAAGCCTTTTTTGCCTAAGGCACCATTCATTGTTCAGCTGCCTCTGCAAAAGAGCTGTAAGAATCAAACCTCTGATAGGTGGTTGGAAGTGTAAACGGGGACATATTCTTGATAATGTTTAATGTACTGCACTATTGTAAGTGAGACGGCAATATTTTAAGAAAGCAACATCATGCCACAGCCAGTTCTCTTGTTTATTGTAGGATCGTTTGCACATTCCCCCCCCCCCAATTCCTTACTGTAATAAATGGATTGCCATCTGTGTAACTTTATTGCTTCATGTTTTACATTTGTGTTTAGGTTTCCATTGATTGTTCACGAAGGGGACATGGGAAAAGGATTTCTCATCACAACCTCTTTTCTCATAGCTTAAAAGAAACAGCAGGCATTATTTTCTTTAGTAGCATTTCCTCAGTGGTAAAGTGACTGTAGAGTATTGGAATATATGTTGTGTGGATTGGACTGTGCAGATGTGCACCTCCATTTAGACATCTTAACACACAGGCCTCAGGGCTGGCAAGTGTAATCCTGGCCGGTTTGTTGTTGCATGCCATCAAGTTGATTCCTCCTTATGTCGATCCAGTTTTCAAAGTACAGGCATGTAAGTTATTTAAGGAGTGGTTGTAATGTTGTCACTTGCTGGTAAGAGCTCGTGTGTGTCCAAACCAGGGTTGTGAACCCAAGGCTCCGGAGTCATCATCCGACATCAGCTCTCCCACACACAGGAAGTTCTGCCGTTGTTCTCATTTGCTCTGTATGAATTGTGAGTGCAACCTAGCTTCAGAACACCGTTCTGGGGAAGGCCAGAGCAATTATCCTGCCATTAGTGATCCATTTTGTCACGGAATCCGTGCTTACCCTCTAGCAGTTACAGAGCTCGCATTTAAACCTTGAGAACTACTGGCTTATCGCTTTTATGAGAAGTCTTTGTTTCCGAAAACAGAACAGTATAGAATTTTTTTGCAATTCAAATTCAGTTATGGATGATTGGGGAATGACAGCTATATGACTCTCAATTTTTCATACTTTTATATACCTAAAATGGCATATGATTCCGACTCGCTGTCAATTCCAGTATAGGAACCCAAACTAGGTGCCTATGTGTCTAGAAGCATAAATGCTGTTGTCAATAGAACGTGAAATGCTCTTCTAGCGTTGCTCAGATGTATGAATATTTCCTGGTCTGTAGTAGTAACTTGCAAGATGTCATGTCCTCATTAAGAAAACAAACAGAACCCTTCGCCATAGGTTCTAGAAGGAAGGATGGAAAATAGATTACAGCAGCATTGAAGCATCTGGTATGATCCAGGACCTTGTTATGAAATTCCTTTTCCGAGTGGTTCGGGAGGATGATTCCTGGTTCACACTTCTGAATATACTTTTCTTGTCAAGTTGTAAGGAATAATGGCCTAGGGCCTCTTCAGTTTTTGATGAGCCCCTCCCCCCCTCTAGATCTCAGGAGGAAGTGGATTGCATTTGATGTTAGTTTGTGATAAATGAAACTGATACAATTTTGATGAGGAAACATCAGTTACTAGGAGGAGGAAGAGAAGAGAAGGAGAGACAGAAGCATAATTTTCACTTGACGGATCAGGCTTTATTGTGTCTCACCTGAAAATAACCTAATTATTCGAACTCACTGAAATAAGGCGGAGGATGTGCTGGCAGTAAGCCCATAGGCTCCTTGCTCCCAGAGCTTCCTCTGGGAAAGTAGATTTGAAAAGCCCTATTTGGCTGAGAGCACCTGGGCCAGCAAGAGCCAACTTCCTCTGCTTGTCGTTACTAATGTCTTCCCCCTTCTTTTACGCTGTTGGGGGTGCAAGCTTTTGGCCTAGGCTGGCTTGGCTCTGACATAACGCAGGTACAGTTGGCTGACCCCAGGCTTGCCGAAGGTGTTGCAGTAGTAATACGCGGCCAGCACTGAAGAAATGCTGGCACATATTTTAGAAACTCTGTACTATGAAATACAAAATGATAGTTGAGTATGGAAGGCTAATGAGTGTAGTATCACTTAGCTTCACTGCTTCTTTTCTCTTTTGCATACCTCCCCCCCCCCCAATTTTAAATCGGGTTGTTGTCTTGTTATAACAGTTTCCCATGGTGACTACACTTCATATTCTGTTTCATGAGTGCAGTTCTTTTTTCTCCTAATTCTTCTGTGCCAAGATAACCACAAGGATAATTTTTTAGTTTCAAGGGAAGATAGGAGCTTATAACTGCTTTTTTAGTTTTTTGTTTTCTATAAGTGAGTTGTGTGCATTGGTGTTCTTATGTTACCTATTTGTTTTCATTTTGAAAAGGTAGTAATTTTAGACTGTTTGACAATATTTAACTGAAAATGTTTTAATACTGTTCAAATTCATAGACCTATATAAATTTTGTTAATTTTTACAGATTACAAACCAGTTTTTCAGATGTGTATCTGTTACCAGTCACTGAAATAAGTCATATTTCATTTTGTTTTCACTATACAATGTGTGCTTGATTTAGACCTTCTCGAGTGCGTCTTTCAGAATAGATTGGGATAAGAGTAGGTCGGTCTCTAGCTCACATGAAAGAGTGTTCTTAATAAAAGTAGCAGTTCATTCAGAGGGGCTATATAGTATACATTTGGCACTCAGTAGTTGATAAGTTACCTAACTTCAGATAAAGAGGTCAGTTCACACAGGCATGTTCATCTTTTGATAATAGTCACAATTAAGCCCGAATTAGTCTCATAGATCTAACATCACAAACAAGACTCTCTAATAGCCATTTCTTTTAACCAAGGTTTTCAGACCCAACACTTCCTCCCTGCTCTTACTCTTTTAAGAATTCATATTTGGTTATGTTGGCACACAGTGTCATATGAGTTGATGGCACAGTCTTAAAATACAGTAATAGCACTAGATATGGCTCTTAAAAATAACTAATACCCACTACACAAAAATATCAGTTTTCTTTGTCCTGCAACTTTTGGAGACCTTGGGTAAGCTGAAAGGCAGAACGAAAGTGTAATTCTATGAATCATAGGATCATAGAGTTGGAAGAAACCTCAAGGGCCATCCAGTCCAACCCTCTGCCATGCAGGAACCCCCATCACACTATTTCTGACAGATGACCATCCAGCCTCTGCTTTAAAAATCTCCAAAGAAGCAGACTCCACCACCCTCTGTGGCAGCATATTCCACTGCCGAACAGCTCCAACCACATAAGTTCTTCCTAACGTTCAAATTGAATCTCTTTTCCTGTAGTTTGAAACCATTGCCCCAAGTCCTAATCTCTGAAGCCAATTGTAAATGTGAAGAAGTTACAATATAACTGTAAATACTGTCAGTACCACCACCACCACAGCATGTTCTTGGTTGCCAAAGTAAATGAGAATCACACTTCACCCATGAAGTAAAGGGACTGCAGTGTGTGGTGTGCATCAATGCCATTTTTCAGCCCTTATCCTTCTGGTTTTGAGTGCCAAAGTGAGGTAGAATCTTAGAATGGCATTGCTGGGAGGTGACCCTATTGATTATCAAGTCCAGCCCATCAAGGAGACATAGTGCGGAATTTTGTGTATTAGGTTATCTCAACAGTTTTTGCCCTTAGATTCTGTTTGGAATGAAATGAAATGACTTTTCCAGCTTATGGTGAACTCATCCTGATTTCTTGGAAGAGATCAGCCTTCAAGGGTTAATTACCATTCTGTGTCATTGCTCAAGGGGCTCAGGTAGTCAGCAGGGAAAATGGAGATGGGGGTGGGGAGAGACATGAATTTATGTGCATTTTTACGTACAGTTTGTTCTATGTGCATGAACAGATCTGTCCTTAATGCAATGGAGTCAGCAAGTTTAATCAAATTCTAAAGTATTCATTTTGCTAATAAACTAGATACATTCGCACAGACACTTACACAATGGACTGAAGATCTTGTTTTTTATCGGCGATCATAACGCAAGGTGCTACAAGACATACCCGTTGTGTTCATATGGCTCATTCATGGTTTTATCTGCTGTTTTTTATATAAATACAGCAGACTGAGCTAGCTACACATCAGCAGTGTCTTCCATGGGGTTTAACACAGCTTGTCTTTGTTCTTGTGGACGCAAGACCTAACAGTGACCGTTATGTAGTGCCGTGGTTTTGTGCAGAAGAAAGAGGATGTGGCAGCTGATTTTGACTGCTGTTTGGAATTGCTCTCTCTGTACGATATGGGCCTGTGTGAACCAAGATGGTTTGCCTGCCAAAGTTTTGATTTGCTTGGAGTCAATCCATGAGAAATATGTTTAGGGGGAGGAGAGGCCGTGGTGGAGGGCCAGCCACTGTCTTGCAAAGGGCTGTCTTAACAAGAATAAGAAAAGCCAGAGCTTTGCTTTGGCAAATGGTTTCTGCGGGGGCGAGGGTGTCTTGCATTTCCAGTAATGGGTTATATGGCCTCGATCATCCTCCTTATCTTTCTGAACTCATATATTTCAATATGTGGTACATTTGGCGAGTAAGATGTACTCAACTTTTAATCCAGACCTCTTTAAAACGCTGTCTCACATTATGGAAAAATGCTATACAGTACTGTATTTGAGTTTTTGGAGGTTTTCCTTTTCCTCCTTGAGGAATTGCATAAAATAACTATAAAAAGGACTGTTGATTAAAAATAGTGTTTCAGTAATATCTGCTCACAGACAGGGAAGGTGTCGACCGTTTAAGCTGTAGGGGAAGTGTCAGAACTGTTAAGAAAACCCCTAATATTTTCTAAATAGGTTTCTGACATGTTTTTTAAAACTACTTTTTAAAAACATTTCTAAGCCAGATGTTAAAATTAATTATGCTGAGCAGAACTGTGCTAATCACATTAAATATTATTATTTCACATGCTCATTTTCACACACTGGATACAATCACAGGAGTTGAAAATTATACCTCTGAGGCAACCTGGCCTATTCCTGAACTCAGAAACAGAATGACCTGTGGCTAAATGGTCCCTGACTGATTGAAAACCTTTGGCATGAAGACCAACCTTTTCCAGCAAGTGTGGCACATTTTTTTTTAAAAAAAAAGCTGTCAGAGTATTTTCTTGTAGAACATATACAGATTTGTATCTGTTGGTAAGGTTTTGCCTCTTAAGTGTTTGGTTGGACATTTTTCTTCACCGTCCTACATGCAGAATCAAAGACCACATGGATTGACCGGAAGAGACTGAAGGATCATCCAAGTCTGACACACAAACATACACCGCAGCCCTAGTGAAGCAAGAAATCCACACAGCTAATACATGAATGGTTTGAACATTCCATAGCAAATGATCCCTATAGACAGGAATCCTCTCCTAATGAATCTTTAACAAAGGAAGACAACAATGCTAGATTAATGACTGTTGAATCTTAAAGTTTCTGATTGTGGCATAGCTAATATTTTGTTCTGATTTGTACAAGAAAAACAAAAAACCTTCCTGAATTCTGAACAGAATGGTTTATGAAAAACTGAACAATGAGCGCCAGCATTAATCTTATCTAGAGTGGAGGAGCTGAAATAAGTCTTCTTGTTTATTTCAGTTGGCTTACTCTTGATACAAATAATTTTGGAGCTAGCCCAACCAAAGCACCATCTCTGAATGTTTTGCTTTCTGCACTGCACTTTTTCTAATACTGTGTACAACCTACCTTGTTTAATGAATGAGCATCAAAGAGTTTGTTTGTTGATCTTGCTTTGGACAAAATCCACATTAAGGAGTTTGAGCCGTGTTGTAGCACTAATTTAAAATGTTTGGCTTTTTAAATCCAAAATTTCACAATTGATCAATCAGTGTCTGTGTGATCTCTCTCAAGAGCTAAGGTTTGTGAAGGCGATAAACCACCAAGTTCAGAGGTAGTAAGAATCCCATCAGTGTTACATATTGATAGCAACATGAGGATGCCCTGTCGCTTTCATGTTCTGGTTGTAAGTTTTGCAGAACCATTTGTCGGATCTCTTGGGGAAATAGGAGGCCAGATTAGGCAGGCCTCTGCTCTGATACAGCAGTGCTTATATTATAACATTACTTAATGTGGAAATCTGAAGGCAATGGATGTATTAGGGAATCATTGATACTGTCTTGTCTCTACTAGAAAGATCTTCAGTTGTCAAATTATTTCCCTTACAATTCATTTACTTGCAGAATGTGGAGGTCTTTTTAACTGACAGATTACATTTATATTTCACCTGTTCTCTGTGGCGCAGCGGATAGAGTAACAGACCAGGACGCTGCGGAACAGGGTTGAAATTCCCACTTCACCATGGAAACTCACTAGGGGAGCAGAACTGTTAAAAACTGCCCTTAAATATCTCCCTTAACCCTATTGGGATCACGATAAGTCAGTTCGGACTTGAGGAACACAACAACAAATTCCCTGGGGTAGCGTATATAGAATCATCTCATTTTTATCCTTTTGATACCTCTCTCAGGTTGGGTAAGTTCAAAGACTTTAGGCTTAGTATGTCCAAGGCAATCATATAAGCCAGACATGTCCAAACTTCAGCCCTCCAGATGTTTTGGACCACAACTCCCACAGTCCTTTGCCATTGGCAATCTAAGCTTAGAATTCTGGTCCAAAACATCAGGAGGGCCGCAGTTTGGATATGCCTGATATAAGCTTTAGAGTAGTGATGTGAAAGGCTCTTTGCAAGTCTACTTCACTGTGAAGCAGCTTTCTCTGTCTCCTTTTGTCACACCAGTTTAAGTAATAGTGTTTCATCTCTTGAAGGTGCATCTACAGAGGTACCTCTACTTAAGAGTGGCTGTACTTAAGAGCAATTTGACTTAAGAGCAGAAAACCATTGGTCTTTTAACTGCCAAACTTACAAATTTTAGATGCAGTCTACTCTACTTACAAATGTTTTTAATGTTTTTTTTAATTTTTTTATTTATTTATTTTTATTTTTTCAATATGGTACCTCTCCTTAAGAGTTGTTTGACTTAAGAGCGTGCATTCGGAATGGATTGAATTCGTAGGTAGAAGTACCACTGTATTATGTCATATGCTGATGGTCTTCCATGCACTTTAGGGCTTATAAGATCCTCTTGCCATCTCTCATTCGGTAAAACATGGATTCCTGTGCTTCGTAATAAGGCAAATATGGTCACAGTTAACCTGTCCTCTTCAACTTCAATCCTTTGTAGTGCCAATAAGAGCTCTGAAGCTCGGTGTTGGAGCAAGGATTATTATGTTCTGCATTTCAGAGCTTCAGACAGGCAAGGGAGGAATTACTGCCTTTTGCCATTATAAAGTCAGGGCAGACCGTGGAGTTGCCCCTTTTGTGACAAATTTGAAAGGTTCTCGGAGTGCCTCCAAAGTACAACACAAATGCAGGGCTTGTCCTCCAGCTCCTAGCCTGAGAGTAGAACAGATGCCTGTCATATTTACTGTATATTAGAGACACTTCAGTTGTCAAGGCAAGCAAATCAGTGGACTCCAAAGTAAAATTCTTTGAAGTTGCCTTATATTACATGCTGGGGGGGGCGGGGAGAGGAGGTGCGATCAGTTGATTTACTAAGTGGCCTTCTCTCTGCATGCCTTTTGATTTGATCAGCTAAGGAATAAATGCAACCAATCAAGCTGTCATTTTTATGGATTTTTGCAAATAAGTCTTTTCAGAAACAAGAAAATTAATATCCCTCTGGGGATGGCCTGGACTCTTTGACCTTGGCTAGCTATTGAAAATTCAAGCTTCAGAATTCAGACAGGTTTTCCCTCTCTACCTTCCACTTATTCAGAAGCTCTGGCCTTCTGATAATGTCCTTCTCTCCCTCCCGCCCCGGGGGCCGGGCCCCCGGCAATGGCACTCTTCTCCATCAAGAACATTCTGCCAGCGTGGTCTTTGAAGCAAAAGGTATCAAACAGTTGACAGGGAATGCTATAGGTATAAGAAACAGAATAATGGAGTGGCCAGTAAGGTCATTGTTTCCTACTCCCTGCTCAATCAAAAATGCAAATCAAAGTATATCTGAAATTGTTGGTGTGTGTGTGTGTGTGTGTGTGTGTGTGTGTGTGTGTGTGTTTTGTTTCATTAAAATGTTTTTATTTTGTTTGCTTTAATCAACAGTCAATGAAATGGTAGAATGCTGTTAATCACATTAACTGTTTCTTTGGCATGTTTTAATTTTGGAAAATAGATAAAAGATGCAAATCAAAAGCCATACTGATTATGTATGATAAGAAGCACAGAGCGGTAAATTGGTACTATTTGGACCAGTTAGTAATAACAAATATGGGTACAATGTTGTTCTCATAGCTGTAGTGTAATATTTTCATAATCCACTAACTTGAGCACAATATTTCCTTCTTGCATTGAATTATTAAATTGTCACCCTAATTTTCTATACTTAGAAATGCATTCTGTTCAGTTCTGTGGGACTTTTTCTCAACGTATGTAGAATTGCATCCTAAGTCATGCTACAACATAGCAGAGAAAGATATGCAAACAGTTTATGGTATTTTCTCAGTTGTTTTAATTTCTGTGGGGATTCTGTCTCAGTTTCAAACCAGAGAAATTTCATGGGAACCAATTATTTATTTCCATGACGGACACATGGGACCCCCAAAATATTGGACCAACCCTTTTTTGACTGGGAAGGAACCGTTTGTTGACTTGCAGAACTGAAGATTTGGAATCGATGAAGCATTTGTTAGCATTATATGTATACTGCATATTTATTTAATTTATTTAAACTGTATTTATATATTTAAAATATTTCTATTCCAAGGTAGCTATTACCTTCCTAGTTTTAATCTAATCTCCAACCCTTTCTTCCAGTTGACATGGATGATGAAGATGGCCGATGCTTGTTAGATGTAATTTGGTAAGCATTTGCCCTTCATCTTAATGGTGTGTTTTCACCCCCAGGCTGTAGTCTCAAAAAGGTTTTCAGAGATGCTTTGCTCCAAATCTTGGAACTTCTCTTTTTGACTTGATCCCTAGCTACTGTTGCTATATACCTGTTGATAACAGAACATAGCATAACAGCATAAACTGAGAGTCTTATTGCCCAAAAGAGAGTTAGTACATCTGAGAAATACTCTTTTTTCCAACAGCAGTCTATACTTTATGTATTATAATCTATAATTTAAAATGTGTTGTCAGGATGCGGGGACTGTTGTCTACAAAGACCAAGTATTATTATGAATGATATAATTCCTTTATTTGCTCTAGTATTGGGGTAATGCATTTCAGAATGAGCCAGTGGATCATAGGTCTGCTTCTCTGTTTAGATGATATCTCCTTCAAAAGGAGGAGGGGTAAATGCCATGTTACTCTGCATCACTTACAACAGTATGGAAATCATAAGATGTGATATCATGCTTATAGGCAACACCACCATAACTGTGTTGCTTGCTTGTACACCCAAGAGAGCATTGGTCTTTTTCTGGAACGTTTTTTGATCAAGTTCCTAATGATGCCATACGGCAAACCATTCTTGACAATTTTTCAAAGTTTTGGGGGGTATGACATGTGTCGTGTATGCTTTTTAGAATTCCACCAGATACACACATGGTTTTATGTTCTCCTGAAGAAACCACCTGGATCTCTTTCTTCGTGACAGTGTGTGTATCTACACATGTCAATATAGACAGAAATATAAATATTATCCAGTTACATCAAAATTCTGGAAACAAAGTCTACTGTAGCTGGTGAGTTACTTCTTAAAGATAATAATTCCCTAGTAATGACCAGTTACAATTTTATTTCTATTAATCGGAACATTTATCCAGTCTTGGTCATTAATGGGTAAGTTTTAAAACTCAAAAGGATAATTAAACACTTCAGCCCTTTATTCTTTTTAAAATTAATTCCTGTGTTAATTGTTTTATCTTTTTTCCCCCAGTGATCCTCAGGCCCTAAATGATTTTTTACATGGCTCTGAAAAGGTGAGGAATTGCTGATCTCTGTGTTTCTTTCTCTATATGCTTAATTTGATGCATGCCTAATTAACAAATCAAAATGCTTCTTGAATGACTTTTGGTTTGGATGTCTTCGAAGAAAGAGGTGACACAGAGAATAGAGGTGGTACCCATCCTAGAGACAGTGATCTGGGACTGTTTTGCCAACTGTTTTCTCAGAGAACTTTGAGAACTGGCAAACAAATGCAGCCACAAAACCACTTTTGAAAAAATTCATTCCCAGTTTACCAAAATTATATGTGAATATAAATATATAAATTTAAAAAATATATTCTACCAACACAACTGGAAATATATTTGCAGCTCCTGGAAAGAAACCCAGCCGCTGAGAGAACGTAACCTGGTGCCCTTGTCTGTGAATAAAGTGATGCAATTTGGTCTCCATTTCATGTTCGACTTATTCCTTGAACACTGTCAACCTTAAATTTGCATTCGAATACAGTAATTTAAATCTTTTTAATTACAGATTGACAGTGATGATCTCCTGGACAACACAGGAGATGCAGCCAGTGCCTTCTTTGAGGGTGCTGGGGTATGTATTTTTCACCTCATTTTTGAAATACAGTTTGTATTCCTCTTAGAAGCATCATGTCATTTCTTTGCAAAAGCATCAAAATTTTTTTTATAATGCTCAGTGCATGATGAAGGTTCACCGATGCAAGAGTACATTCCCATGATGACAAGCATGCTGAATAGCAAAATCCAAACAGAGTTTGGTTCAGCTTAACATATAGAGATGCATAGGAAGGCATATGGGGAGCCGTTAATAGAGCTCCCCTTGAAAGCTGTTATGCAATAAGCATGGTGCCATTCTTCTTGTGGTCACTTTAATGTAGTACAGAAGTCTCTGTTAGGTGAATGTTAAGCTCAGTTACACAGAGATGGGCAGAGCCAAGTCAACACCTGTAGGAGTGGAAACCTCTCATTTCTCTTATGTCATTAGAAAAATAATCTGGTTATTTCTGCACTTGATTCTGGTCCTCATAAATCAGTATGTGTGTTGCAACAAAGCAGACGAGATCATTTTAATTAAAGCATCCTTTTTTAAAAACCCCATTGACAGAAAGTACAGAGGCTTATGGTGCCAGAAGGTGGGGAGATCAGGGCAAGAATTTGCCACCTTCTGGCTCTTTAGAGGCTTCACTTCCTGCATGATAATCTCCGTTTGTACTCTCAGATTTGATTTCACCCGCACAGTCACTGATAATTGGGTGCAATGAAAGGTGGTGGGGCAGTGATTTGCATGTCCGGTCCCTTTTTGTTGCGTGGAGTTTTGGCTGTCTGTGCATTTGCTGTTTTCCTCCTCTTTCCCTCAATCCAGATGCTTTGTTCTTCTAACGAGTGGGGAGAGTCTGATCATGGCGATCAGCTTTATTTAGTAAAAGTTTTGGGCTTGCGAAAGCTCGGGAAAGATTTCTTTCAGAAGGAGGTCAAGAACTTCCATTTGGTGTGCCTTGGGAGCCGAGATACTGAAGCGCTTTTGTCTTATACCAGATGTTTTGTTGTGAAGCCTGATATAAGACAGAAAATGCTTACCATTCTACATCTCATACAAGTTCCTGCAGTAGTGTACGTGTACGCTGTAAGAATGTATAGTAAGGGATGGGATAGGTATAATATGAAAAATCAAATATCCTCACATCTTTTTCTTTGCCTAGCCCTAGCAGCATCAGCAACATGGTGTTGATTTGGATAAAAGCCATGTTAATTGAAGTGGTGGGCTCCCCCCCCCACCAACTCTCTTACTATGCATCATTTCCCCAGTTTAAACTGCCTCCCTCAATCTGATACTTGTATACATGTTTAACTTTGTTTTGTTTTGTTTTGTATCTACTTTTTCTGTGGTCAGTAGTACCCAGGCCAGTGATGGCGAACCTTTCAGAGACTGAATGCCCAAATTGTGATTCAAAATGCACTTCTTCTTTTTTTTGCAACGTGCCAATACAGCAGTTTAACCTGAATACAGGTAGCTGTGAAGGGGCGATGTCGGGTGCCCACAGAAAGGGCTCCGAGTACCACCTTTGGCACCCGTGCCATAGGTTCGCCATCACTGACCCAGGCTGTATGGAGGCCGTGTGTACTATTATGTGTCTCGTTCTGGATTAAGAAAATAAAACTATACAAAACACACAGTTGCCCAATGAAATATTTGGATATATACTAATGAGGGTAGAGCAAGAGAGTATGGGAAATTAAATATTCCTTTTTTGTTATTGTTGAAATGCTAACTTTTCTCCTTTTGTACCGAATCTTAAATCTTTCCTTAGCTGCACGTACAAGAAACCTCTGGCAATCATCTGAACACGGAGCAGAGCCAGCCCACCGCGAGTGTTGACCTGGACTTCTTAGAAGATGACATCTTGGGATCGCCTTCCGGGGGTGGGGGCAACCTGCAGAGCTCCGACCAGCCCTGCGACATCCTCCAGCAGAGCCTCCAGGAGGCGAACATCACCGAGCAGACTCTGGAGGCAGAGGCAGAACTGGATCTGGGGCCTTTCCAACTCCCGACGCTCCAGCCGGTGGTCCACGCGGCCTCGGATGGCACGCCGCAGATTTTCTCCAGCGGGGCTGACCTGATTGGGCTGCAGCAACCCGCCGTCCTCACCCACCAGGCGCTGGTGCAGCAGTCGGTCGGGGCTGACGTGGTGAACAAAGCCATCAGCGTGCAGCCTTTCCTCCAGCAGGTTGGCTTGGGGAACGTCACCATCCAGCCGATTTCCAACCTGCAAGGGTTGCCCAACGGTAGTCCCAGCGGAGCGCTGGGCATCGGGCAGATCCAAGTGGTGGGCCAGCAAGTGATGGCCATTAACCAGCCGACTCAGCAGATCATTGCAAAGCAAGTTCAGCCTTCTCAAGTGGCTACCATGCCGGTCGGTGGTTACATCACTCAGACCGCCCCTGAACAGCAGCACGTCACCCTGGCCTCCACCGGAGTCTCCCCGCAGAACGCAGGCCTCGTGATCCAGAAGAACCTCCCGGCCGTAGCCACCACCACCTTGAACGGAAGCTCCATGTTTGGAAGCGTCTCAGCCACGCAGGGCTCCCAGCCTCTCACCGTCACCTCCAACTTGAGCAGCCCGTTGGTGCAGGCCCAAAACGTGATCATTCACCGGACGCCCACCCCGATCCAGCCCAAACCGGCAGGCGTCGTCCAGCAGAAGCTCTACCAGATCACCCCCAAACCCTTTGCCCCCAACAACGCCACCTTGACCATTCAGAACGAGGGCGCCCTCCAACCGCCGAAAGCTCAGCAGAACTTAACCTTCATGGCCGGCAAAGCGGGCCAGAACGTGGTGCTCTCGGGTTTCCCGCCGGGGCTGCCTGCCAACATGTTCAAGCAGCCCCCGCCCCAGCAGCAAGCCCTGAGCAAACCCATGAGTGTCCACTTGCTCAACCAAGGCAGCAGCATTGTTATTCCAGCGCAACATGTTCCCCAGGCCATGCTGCAGGGGCAGAACCCGTTCCTTCTCCCGGGACAGCTCGCTGGCACGTCAGCGGTTCAGATCCCCCCGCAGCTGTCGGCGCTGCAGGCGAACATGGGTGGCCAGATCTTGGCCACGTCCCACCCGAGTGGTCAGACTCATATCATCACCAGTCAAGGGCCCGGTGGGCAGCTCATCACCAACCAAGCCCTGCCTGCTCAGATCCTCACCAATCAGAACCTGGCAAGCCAGCTCAACCTGGGGCAGGTGCTGACCTCCCAGAACGCCCACGGCACTGCCCACATCCTTTCTGCTCCTATCCAGCTGCAGCCCGGTCAGGTTGGCCAGCCAACTCTCTTTCAGATGCCTGTCTCTTTAGCTGGTAGCCTGACCACGCAAAGCCAGTCGACGGTGGCGGCCTCACTGGCCAGTGGCGCCATTGGTCAGGCCGGCCAGACTGTTATTCAAGGGGTCACTCTGCCTAACCAAGTGGCCATGTTAAACGCCACCGAGAGCCTCAACCAAACGGTGACGATCCAAGCGCCTCCGAGTGGCAGCAGCCAGAGCCCCGGCCTCATTCAGCCACAGCCAACCTCCAATACCAGCTTGCTGCCCAGCAGCGACCAGGCCAACCTATTAACCGTCCAGGCTCCTTCCCAGCCCTCGGCTCCCTCCCAGCTTCAGCTCAGTGTGCAGCAGCAAACTCCACCACCTCAGCAGCAGCCAGCACCGCTTCCTGCCACTTCCCAGCCCAGTCCTAACCTGGCGGCATCAAGTCCTGAAAAGATGGTCTTGGGGCAGGCAGCTGCTGGAACGGTCATCTCCCAGGATTCCATGCAGATGTTCCTCCAACAGGCAAGTGGAAAATGCCTCCCCCCCCCCCGGGTTGGCTCAGTCTGTTAGTTTGGTTAGTGTGCACTTTCTCTACAGCAGGCCTGCCCAATAGGTAGACCACGGGCTACTGGTAGCCCACAAAGGGTTCTAAAGTAGCCCACCAGCCATCAATTGAAAAAGTGAGGGGATAAGTTCTCCACCCTTCCCTCCCCCATCCCAAGGACCACCACTGCCCCAGCAAAGTTCTGGGTCTGCCAACCCACTGTCTCAGCCGAGAGGGGCAGTTCAAGGGCCATGGTGCATTGAAATCTGTAATTGGTTTTCAATACATTCCTATGGGAAACCAGTACTCAACTTACAAAGGTTTTCACTTATGAGCATGTGCTCGGAACGGATAAAATTCATAAGTAGAGGTTTTAGTGTAGTAGCCCTCAGGCACTTTGGGCCGGAAAAAGTAGGCCTTGGCCTGTCCAAAGTTGAACATCCCTGCTCTACAGGATAAGGAGTCAAGGATCCTGTGCTGGTTATGGGTCCACAGAACAATCAAAACATCCACCATTCGTTTTCTTTCTTTCTTTATTTTTTATTTTGTTTTGAAAAAGGCTTCTAGACTCAGTGATAGATGAGAGAGGTTTTAAGATGTTTGCCGGAAGTGGGGAGGAAAGTTGTGAAAGTCTGAGCAGCCTTCCATATGCAGCAAGGGTATCATCCTTGCTGCATATGGGCCTGGTAGTGGAATCAATTAATTAAATTAATTCTATAACTAGAAATTAATTCAAAAAGAACTTGAGTCATATTTTCAAGTGAGATTTAGTTTACATGGACTGCCGTTGACTGTGGACCTCCTAGATCAGAAAGGAATTTGGGTCTCTCCCCCCTTTTTCGGGCTAAAAGAAGATTTTATAAAATTCAGCATCAGGTGTGACCTACATATCTTAGCTTTTTATGTCCTTCACATGACCCAATTGGCGAGAGAGGGACAATTGTCAGAAGAAGGCTCTAATTTCATAATTCTGGATGTAACTATTTGACCATGTCTGTAGTAGATGTCTGCAGTCTTGCTCTGGGCAGCTGAAGAAAACATGGGTGGTGAAAGCAGTTCTTTGACACAGATGTGGTCCATGCTAAATCTCTTGGAAATTTCAGAAGGATCGGAGCCAGCAGCAGCAGCAGCAGCAGCAGTTTTACTCGCCAACTCTGAAAATGCAGCAAGAGAGCAGTATGAACAACTCCACAATATCTCCCCACTTGTCCATGCCACTGCCCATCTACAGCCTAGCCACCACTGCTCTCAGCACCACAAGCAGTGTCCCGGCCTCAGTGATAGTCAGCAGCAGCGTAGGCTCAGCTCTGCAGCCGCCTGCCAGCCGAGAGCTGAGCCAGAATCCCAACGTGCCACCGGTGGAGTCCAAAGTACCTCAGTTCTCGGCCGGCCATCCCCAGCAGGCACTGGCTTGCCAGGTAGCCCTTACCTGTTTGCAAATCCACCAGATTTTTTTTCCCCCCTTGCCTTGCTCTGGCCTATTCTCCTCTCCTTCCTGTCTAACATGTCCTAGTCTTCCCTTCAGCTTTTTGCTTTCTCCTGCACACTCTCCTGTGCAGAGCAGAGAAATGAGAAATAAGAAATACTAGCATCTCACATAGGTTTGCTCTTGCATTCTCTCACACTTCAAAACAAAGGCTGAGGTTGGGTGTTGGTAGGGTCATCATGTTTCCTTAATAATGGAATGGACGTCTCCCCCTTGTGGATCAATTCGAGCAATGCATGGCGAAAGGTAGCCTGGCCAAGCTTGACAGGTGAGCAGCTGGGAGCAAGAGTGACCTTCTTGCTCCTTTAAAGGAAAATGTAACTAGGTCTTCTTTTGGGAAGAATAACAAGTCATTGCACGCAGCAGGGAGGACTAGTTGAGTCCACACAGAGATTTACCAGCCCTTTACCCTCCGGTGGTGAAGATAGAAATGAGTGGTGCCCGTTTATATGCCACTACTGTGTTACTAGGATTTTCATAGCCCATAAAAATACTGTAGGCTTTCATCCGAAGGCATCAGTAGTTCAACAATCGACATCTTATACTTGGCCCTGCTTAAAGCAAAGCAAGAGCAAAAGTGTTCTGCTTATACACCGTCCCACACCACTTCAAGTCGTCTCTGGGTGGTTTACACTTTTAATTACAGTATGCAGGCTACACATTGCGTGCCCCCCCCAGCAAGCTGGGTCCTCATTTTACCGACCTCGGAAGGATGGAAGGCTGAGTGAACCTTGAGCCTGCTACCTGGGATTGAACCCCAGGTCGTGGTGAGCACAGTTTAACCTGGCTCAAAGTGGATAGGAGAACATGACTGTAATAA
Source organism: Phrynocephalus versicolor (assembly GCA_023846285.1). Taxonomy (NCBI): domain Eukaryota; kingdom Metazoa; phylum Chordata; class Lepidosauria; order Squamata; family Agamidae; genus Phrynocephalus; species Phrynocephalus versicolor. Next base: position 3,211,505 of record JAHTLZ010000008.1, read on the forward strand.
TTGTCAGCACACAGCCCTTGGGGAAGTGTCACAGTAACCATGCCGCAGTATGGGGAGTTGGGGCCACACATGCACACCAAACACAAATACGGCCCCCAATTGTGCAAAGATCCCTCATTCTCCTCTTCAAGCAGCCCAAGCCCTTTTGTCACTTTCCCCGCCGGTCCTGGATCCTGTTGCCAGTCTGTGGCTCCCGCCTCGTTGTCTCTCCCTGTCGCTGCTCTTGCTTGCTTCCCTTTCAGTCCAAACTAACCACGGGAGTTAATGGCGGTGGTGGTGCTCCTGCTGCCTTGTGTTGCTTCCTTCCCCGTCTTCTCTGTCCCTTCAGAGCTGTGCACCGCACGCGTGATATGTTGCCGTCTCCTATCAGAGTGCACTCTTTGTGTATCCTCCCTGTATATCGTGTAACAGAAAGGTATTACCTGAAAGCTTGACGTTCTTACCATCACGTGCATGTTTCTGTGTTGAAAATGTTGTACTACTTCCAGGTCTAGGAAGCAGCAGAGGCCTTACTACTGCAGTTGCTACTATTACTACAGGAATTAGCAGAGGATGTTTGGTATCCAAACTTTGGCCCTGCAGTTGTTTTGGAGCACAACTCCCATAGTCCTCTGGCATTAGCAATAAAGTCTTGGAATTCTGGGAGTTGTGGTCCAAAACATCTGGGGGGCCAAAGTTTGGACACCCCTGTACTACTGTATAGGAAAAGGGAGGGTGATGTGTACAGGATGCTGATGTCGTGAAGGTAGTCTGCATAGGTTCCAGGCTCAAGCTCCAAGCTTGCAGTTTGGGTCAAAGGACATAATAAACAGAGGAATTTTTGAACATCACCCCCTGTGCTGTTCATTACTGTCTTCCCACAGAACCCCGTGTGAAGGCACAGGGATAAAAGAATTACTCCCAACAGCAACAGTAGTGCATTCCATTTTAGCATGATTCAGCAGGGTTAGAAAATTTCGGAAAAGGTGGCATGCACTACCAAGGGAATCAGAAAATCCTCAACCATTTCCTGTATTCCTCAGGATAGTGAACGAAGCCAGCGCTTCCTGCCTTTCTGGTGTGGTGGCCCAATGCACGAATAAACCTGCACTGGTGCCAACCTCCAGTATAAGATTTTGGAGATACGCTTTTCGTTAAGCCATGTGGCTGAGGAATGAGAGGGAGCATTTTGAGCCACACTTCTTTAGATGCTGGGTACCTTTTCTTTTCCATAATTCACAAGACATGCCTTTTAGAGTAATATCTGCAAGCTTTGCGAAACAAGCTGAGGCAGTAAAAGTAAATGTGGCAGGTGTTCACAAGTAGTCTCAGTGGAACAGCATGAAACTTTGATATTCCGCTGCTGAGATAGTCCCGTCCTGGCTCAGGGTCTCTTGCAGTGCGAACCAAAGTAAGGGAGGTAACAATCAACCACCACCTGTCAGTTGTGAGCTTGGGACTGAAACATTCTTGGTTGCTTCTGCTTGATTGCACAACTGGATTCTCATGTCCAGTTATGTCAGAGTATTTTTATTACAGATGTCTAACCTGATTTACCTACTCTCTTCATTCCCCACCACCACCACCCTTTCTCTCTCCCCACCCCAATCTCCTTTCAGTTGCCTTCGGGGCAGCAGAAACTTCCTGGCGCCTCCCCATCCCATTCACTACCTCATCCTTCCATGGGGGAGAGCCCCCAGCTCCAGTCCACGCACATGTCACAAATGCAGTCTCCCCATCCGTCTCGCCCTCCGTCACAGCCTCAGCCGCTTTCCCGGCCGCCTTCGCGGCCTCACTCGAGACCCCCTTCCCAGCCTCAGACTTTATCCAGGCCTCCTTCGGAGCCCCTGTCCCGATCCTGTACCCCACAGATGCAGATGCAGAACTTGTATGTGATCCAGAATCAAATCGCTTCTTCCCCTCACGGCCCCAGCCAGCACCCCTTGCGCCCTCCCTCACAGCCTCAGGTACCATTCCAAGCACCACAAGCCCAGCCGGAAGGGCAGCCTCCCCTGGCCGCCCCTCCACACCTGCAGCTGCAGGTCCAGCTTGCCCCTCAAATTCAGCCTCAGGCCGAGAACCAAGTGCAGGCCCGGTTGCAGCCCCCGATCCAGGCCCCGTCCGAGGTGCAGCATACCCACTCCCCACATTTCCAACTTCAGTTCTCTGCCCAGGGCCCCATCAAGCCTCCCACGCCGACCCAGACGCTTCATCTCACTTCAGAACAACAGAGGAATTTTCAGATGGTCCCGAATCAGTTTCAGGCTCTCTCTGCAATTCCAGCGCCCGTGCCTCAACAAAAGCAGCTCCTGGACCGCTTTCAGCAGGTAAAACAAACAGGACCATAAAGTTTACAGAGAATCTTTTTGCTAGGATGGTGCAGCCCTGAAGTCTTTTTCATTGCCTTACTTTTCCTTGCTCTGTACCTGTTTCCCCTGGGGATGTTCCTTAATAGCTGAACGAGAGCTGGTACACAGTCGAGTTCATGCCACATGTGCCGGATGAACAACTAATGTTTCTAAATACCACAACCAGGTGTCAGAACCAAAGTTCATTCTTGCCGCTTAGAGATACTGATTTTTGCCGCTAGGCGGCCTGGAAAGTCCCCGCCTAGCTAGGCCTAGCTCTCTCTCTCTCTCTCTCTCTCTCTCTCTTGGCCTGGGGAGAGATGTTTCTGTCAAGCATTTAAAACAGTAAAGGCTGAAGGGAAGGTATTAAAAGAAAAATGGTAGCTTTCCCCCCGTGTAAGTATAATACTTGATAAAATAGAATGGTTAGGTTAAAGCAATGAGCTTATTTCCCTTTCTAAGCTCCAGAGTAGTATTTTGCATGGTTTAGTACGTATTCTCTGACCTACAGCCTCTTACCCAGATTACTGGGTAATGTCTAAAGCAGGCATGTCCAAACTTTGGCCCTCCAGATGTTTGGACCACAGCTCCCAAAGTCCTTTGCCAATGGAAATACAGGCTTGGGATTCTGGGAGTTGTGGTCCAAAACATCAGGAAGGCCAAAGTTTGGACATGCCTGGTCTAGAGGATTGCGGCAGTTATCCGGTGGTTAAGAAGAGGCATTCAATCCATGGTCAAAAACCATGTTATTGCACACTTGCAGCAGCATACCTAGTGAGTTCCAAGGCTTTATCCTGGTGAACTCCATTTCATGTTACCAGTTTGAAGGAAATTGTGCTTACGTTGCCATTCATTCATTCCTTGTTTGTTTGTTTTTCTCTCTC
>JAHTLZ010000008.1:3250063-3261032 GCA_023846285.1 Phrynocephalus versicolor
GGAAGGAAGGAAGATTGGGAGGGAGAGAGGGAAGGAAGGAAGGAAGGAAAACCCTGGGGGTTTTGCTCTCCCTGCGACGCAGCATAAAAAAAAATCAAACAACCAAATAAGTAAACAATAATTGTAAGTATACCAGACCGCATCAATTTTTTTAAAAAACAGCAGTTAAAACCCAGGTTTTCGGCTCTTAAGTTGAATTGCTCATAAGTAGAGGTACCACTGTATAGAACCCCACCCCACCCCCGTTTTGTCCAACACCGGTTTAAGGGACCCCAGTGGGACCCCATACTGTTGTCATGAGGGTGTCACTGTGAGTCACCAGCTTCGTGACTGCCTGAATTTGGAGACATGGTCGCTCTGGGTACAAGTTGTCTTACAGACAGATGAAGAGAGGAACAGAGTCATAAATTTCCAGAAATGTTGAAGCTTTGAAGGAGGTAAAACTTGGGAGAAAAATTGAAAAAAAATGGGCAAAAACCCGGTTCCCCCCATCCCTCCCTCCCCAAAAAGTTCTTGGATGTTTTATATCTTTAGTTAGTAAGGTGTTAGATGTGGCACCAGATTGTTGGTTCATCTAGTTTAGTTTTGTCACCTCCAGCTGGCATCAATGGCTGTCCAGGTATTCAAGCAGGAAGGACCCTTTACCTGGTAGCCTCCTTGTGCAGTCTTGCAACCAAGTACCGACTCTGCCTTCCTCTCCTGTGCTTCTGAAATCAGATGAGGTTGAGTGTGTTCACAGTCATAAGGAGAGTAGTTTTGTGGTCGAGAAGTGAAGATCTGGGAGTAGAGCATGTTGTAGGTGACCTTAATTACAGGGGAAATGGTCCTGTTGAAAAGAAATGAAGGTGGTAACGCAGATCTTCGGAGACTGCAGGCAGGGACATGGTTGTGTTGGTAATGCGGGAAGTTGTGTGGTGGTTTCAAGTCTGGAGAACAGCTCAGGGGTCATTCGGGATTAATGGGCTGCCTTTACTTTCTTCTCCAGGGAACCCGTGTCGGAGAAGTCGAATGAAAGCCTGTTCTTTGTAGACGCTGGCAGTAAAGAGAAAGGTAAGGTGCTCTTGATTGGACCTGAATTTCCAGAGAAATGGGAGCGTTGAAGTGGACGTTGGGAGGTAGGATCGGTCACTTCCCATGGTGGGTGATTTAGATTGTTGACTGTGCTGAATTCTGCCATTTCGATGATCTCTTGGATTATATATATTTCTTTATTTCCCAGGCCCAAAGCAGAAACGAGCCAAAGACAGGCCTTTGAGGATCGACTTAATCCTACAGCCAGATTCTAAAGTGCCTCCCCCCAAAAAGTGAGTGTTGATTTTCCTTGGGGTGGGTTGGGGGTAAAACCCTTACCCTGGGTATCAAAGTAGCAAGGTGTTCTGCTTATATAATGCCCCATAACACTTCAAGTAGTCTCTGGGCGGTTTACAGTTTAATTACAATACGCAGGCAACACATTTCCCCCGCCGCCGCCGCGCCCCCCCCCCCCCCCAAGCATACGGGGGGCTCATTTTACCAACCTCGGGAGGATGGAAGCCTGAGTGGACCTTGAGCCTGCTACCTGGGATTAAACCCCAGGCCGTGAGCACAGTTTTAGCTGCGGGACAGGCATTTAACGCTGCCCCACGAGGTTCACATTACTTGGGATATTTGCTTTTCCCAATGGAGGGGGGAGGGAAGGTGCTCCCCGAGCCTGCTTTGACCCAGCCCTTCTGATTCTCCTCTTCAGTATCCTTGCCCATCAGATCCCCAATGGCAAGAAGCTGAAGAGGAAACAGCAGTTATGGCAGAAGCTGGCCGAAAAAGGGCAGCTGCCCCGCCAGGAGCGCCTCCTTCAAGAGCGATTGAAGAGAACGCCCGTGGTGAACGCCAGCTCCGTAGAAGCGGATCGTGGCATCCAGCCTTCGAGGGGTTTTTATGACATTTGGTCCGACTCAAGTAAGTCAAGAAGAGAGAGAAGCTGATGCCTAGAATGGTGGGCGTTTTTCTTACGGCCCTAGGAAGAGAAGGCAGTCTCGTGGATTGTACTTCAGTAGGAGCAGGTCCGGGAAGGTTCTCAGTCATTCAGGTGAGGCGATCTGGAAGTTGAGCTGTGGCAACTGGACTTCTTTTTCTCAAGAGATCGAAACGTTTCGCTGCTCATCCAGGCGGCTTCGTCAGTCTGCTTGGATGAGGAGCGAAACATTTCAGTCTCTCAAGAAAAGAAGTCAAGTTGCCATGACTCAACTTCCAGATAGTTCAGCAGGAGGTATTTGCATTGTCCTTATCCCAGACAGGGTTCAGCAAGGTGATTATTTATAACTGGTGAGGGTGATTTATTTGGCAGGTCTCGGTGGGTTGGGTGGCTTCGTTATCTCGTTGCTAAACACGAGGGTGCGGGCACAGGAGTGGAAGGAGCCTTGCAAGAATGCAGTGTTGTTTGGAACGTAAATAACAACAGCCTTTGAACTGCAGAGCTGGAAAGGAATACTATGGGTCATTGGGTCCAACCCGTCAAAGAGGCCCGGGGGCGGCAGCAGGGGGGAATCGAACTCCCGACCTCTGGCTCTGCAGCCGGAGACCTAAGCTACTGAGGTAGCCCAACAGTTCCTATGCGAAGGAAGTGCTTCACTCCACTTCCTGGATAGGACTAGGCTTGAGGCAATACCTTTGCAGGCCACTAATAGGTCAATAATAGGTCCATTTTTCAGGGGCCCAGGTTAGAGAAAGCTGGTGTGAGGCAGATGCTTTCCGAAAAGGTCAGCACTCATTTAGGGTTGCATTGGAACCAGTAGCTGGGACACACACAGACACACAGAGAGAGAGAGAGAGAGAGAGAGAGAGAGCACATAACCTTGCCGCCCCTGTAGATATTTGAGTGTCGTATGTCTGTGCTTCTTGTGAGGCTCTCCAAAGGTACAAGAAGACTGTCTGGGAGCCTTGTGTCCTGGCTTCCCCTGCCCTCTTCTAATAGGGAACTGGCCATGAGGGGGAAAGGGGGCGTTGGATGCTAGCGGACAGATCCCCGGGGCTTTGTGTGAGCCTGGGGGGGAGGGGGCAGGGACAGAGCAGACAAGAGAAAGCCTCTTGTCTCCATCAGTAGAGGCCCATCTGCTCCTGCGGGATTCCCTCTGCCCTGTCCGGAATCCCTCCCACGTAGGCATCTGCTGCTTTCCGGGGCAGCCCTGGCTCTGGAGGAGGAGGAGGAGGAGGAGGAGGAATGCCGTGGGAGGAGCTTATGTCCTGCCTGGCTACCTCTCATTCCCCGGGCGGGGGGGGGGGAAGCACTTGGAGACTGTCCGGTGCCGCTCATTTCCTCCCTGCCCTGGTTCCGTTCATCATCCCTTTCCGCCACCTCGCTTTGACCCCCTCCAGCGCCCAATCCCTTCGGGGCCAAGAGTTCAAGGCTAATCTCGGTGTCTTAGATCCCAAACCGACCTTCCTCCAGGACACGCTCTGGTTCAGGTGGGCCCCGGGAACGTGACTGCCTGCCCACGCTTTCTGGTTCCCGCCAGCGTTGCGGACGGTCGTGAGGGCTGCACTTGGCGCCACCGCCACCGGCAGCCTTGCCGAAACAAAGCAAAGTCAGCCAAGCGGCCCTTGCTTGGGCTGATGGGAGAAACTCACATGGTGCGGCCCTTGAAAGGAGCTGGAGCCTCTTTCCCCACCTTGCTGTACCGGGAGGCATTTGGTGACCTTTAATTTAGTCTATCTTTTTTTTTGTGCCTCTTGCCGATAACTTTCTTCATTTTTGTATTGTCTTCCTTTTGGTCTTTTCTGTTTGTTTTAACTTACTGTAAACCGCCCGGAGTTCCTTCGGAAGACGGGCGGTATAAAAATACAACCAACCAATCAATCAGTCAATCAATCAATATTGGTGCCTGCTTTGTCCTGCGTTTCCTGAGCCACCTTTAATCCCCCATTTTAGGGAAGCCTCTTTCCCTCCCCCAACCCGAACATTACTGTCACTTAGGAAGGATTAGTGATTTAGTGACAGAACTTAACACTCTCTCGTGTGCGTGTGCTTCCGCCAAGGTGATTAGTGCCCTAAGAAGATGGACTTCTCCCCCAGCCTCCCTTCGGGGATGAGCCAAAGCCTCTCGCCCTCTGCTGATTGTGACAACCTGGGAAAGGATGTAGTGGCCTTTGTACTTCAAATTTCAGATGCACCATTGAGCCCCACCCCAGTTCTTACTGCTAGAGTGTGTATTGCAGTATTGGGTGGTATGGAAGTTAAATAAATACTACAGGAAAGGAAGGAGTTAAATAAGATGATTAGTACAGGAAAGAAAAAAAGACATTTCCTATTCCTTGATGTTTAAGACTTCTGCAAGGCCATTGTTATAAGAGGCTGTGAAGAATCTCACTTCCTTGACTGCCGCCAGGCCACAGTCAGCTGCCTTATTCTAAGAGCTCAAGAGAGATAACAGTATGTTCAGAAACAATCCTGCTTTTTCTTTTTGTCCGGCCATTCCCAATGACACATTTGTGTGCCTTACTCACGAGAAGCAGAGGCTTGGACTTGAGCAGCCTTGTGATCCCTTGTTTTCCCCACTCCTCCTCTCTTGTTTTCTTAGATCCGCTGGATCAAGCCTTAGCAGGGAAGGACACCTGGTTCCTGGAGCAGACCAAAAAACAGCCTGTAAAGGTGAGCTCGGCGTCTGTGTGTGAACAGGAAGGAAGCTGGAGGAGACCTGCGTCCTGTTTGTTGGTGTAAAGCGGCGGAGTCTTTACTTTCTTTTCTGCCTGCTTGCAGCGTCCTGAAAGGCTGACGAAAGCTCCGTCCCAGCTGCCAGCCGTGGAAGTCATCTCACCTGGAGGGTCTTACAACCCCAGTTTCCAGTCCCACCAGGTATTTGTGACGTTCGTTACCGTAGGCAGGGCATTGCTTTTCCTCCTGGGTGAATATCATTGTGCCTTTTTCCTGGTCATACTGTCAGTTTTTAACGACAGGAACCGACAGAGCTTCCGACAAATACATAGAAAGGGTACCTCACCTTGAAATTTGTTTACAATCTCTAGGTCAGGAGGCTTTGCTAATAGAAGGAGTCACTCTTGGCCAAACCTGGCTTTTTAGGCAGCCCCGAAAAAGTTGTTGTGAGTTTTTCGGGCCGTTTTGCCATGTTCTGGAAGTTTTTCTTCCCGACGTTTCACCACTCCTCACAATCTTTCCTCCTTTTCATCCCAATCTCTGTGTTTGCCAGGCGCTGCTTCTCCAGGCCCACGAAATTGAGCTGAAGCGACAGAAAGTGGAGGAGAAATTGGAGCGCCAGCTCAAATTTCCCACCGTGGATGAAGCCCCCACTCAGGTGAGCTCTTTCAGCAGCTGGGTGGTTTTATTTATTTTAGAGTATTTTTACCCTGCCTCTCCCCTTGGAAAAGGACCCAAGGTGGCTTGTTCGGTAATTGTTTGGTGAGAATTCAAAAGGGGGGGGTAACATCACGGTCTTGCCCCTCTTTTCCTATTCACCAATCAGCTGGGGCTGAAACGCTTCTCTCCCAGGGGCTTTTGGCCAGTGGAGGTGGTATATTTAGCCTCCTAAGAGGCCTGAGCGTTTCGAGGCCATATCGGTTTAAGGGGATGGGCTGGCCGGTGCAAAGCGACCAGTAATCCTCCCCAGAGGTGCCAAAGCCTGGCATTTGGTAGCAGCAGCTTCCTGCGCATGCAGGGGAAGTCCAGCATTGGGCCTGGAATCTCCGCCCGGCGCCGAGCCCTTCGCAGTGCTGCAGTTGGTTCCCCTTGTGTAGGAATAATTCCACATAGGCACATTATTGGGCGGTTTACAAACATATATACAAAATATAAAAACAGATTAAACAACTTCAAATAGTAAATAAAAACTAATCAATCAAACCAAATAATCATATCACAATAATAAAAAGAACAAAAAAACAAAAACAAATAAGCACAAATACAATAAATCAAAATGGTTTGACAATTCAAAAATAAGAACAAATGGGGGAAAAATAACTACTTCCGAATTGCCCCTTAGGAGAAACTTGGCCTGCTCTCTGGAGGCACTGAGAACCATGAAAATTCCTTGTCTGCCAGCGCTCTCGGTGGCTTTAAGACGGCTTTCCCTCTCAGAGAGGCATGCCAAATTGTTTGGACAGTAGCCGCCATCATCGCCAGCCTGCGTGGCCACCGAATTCCCAGCTCCGAAGCGACACGTGCTCTTGTTTTCCCATTTTCCTACCTTCTCCGTCTCTGCCTGTTTGCAGGAGACCGTGTTCCTGGAGCAGTGTGAGGGACTCTTGGAAGAGGAGGAGGAGGAGGAGGCTGCTGACGGCGAGGAAGGGCAGCAGGAGGCCCCATCGACACCCCAGGCGAAGGAAGAACGGGCGGCGGCTGCCTCTTCCCCTCGTGGCCCTCAGGCGGCAGCACCAGGAGAAAAGAAGACAGAACGGCAGCGGAAGAAAGAGAAAGAGGCCAAACGTCTAGTGAGTATTCCTACCACCACCACCCCCAGAGATTCTCTTGACGGGACCTTCCTCCAGGGTCTCACGGACCTAACAGGGCTGGACGTGTTTCCCTGTTTCATCCAACTTGGCGTCTCCGTGAAAGCCCCTCTTCTCCTGAACTTTGTAATCCAACCTCCCATCTTTCAGGGGCTTCTGGTCTTAGCTAGGGCTTTGCGGTGCAGTGATCTTGAGGGGAATCTTCTGATCCAGACAAAATTCTCCCCTGGAGGTGTTTTCATGCGATCCTATTTTCCTTGACAGGGACTGGGCTGTGTTTGGGTTTTGAAGAAAAGAAAAACAAAAAAAAAAAAGCAAAGTGTGCTGGTTATAATGCCACTCCATAGCACTTAACACACTCTCTGGGTGATTTATTATGAAATTATGCAGGACGCACATTGCACGCACACACACACGCACACCCCCTCCCCCCAGTGAGCTGGGTTACTCATTTTACTGACCTCGGAAGGCCGAGCGAACCTTGAGCCGGCTACCTGGGATTGAACTCCAGGTCGTGAGTGGAGTTTTGGCTGCAGAGTTTTAACCATGGCTCCACAAGGATGTCACCTTCTTTTCATCAGTGTGGAATAACCCTGGCATGTCTCGTTGAACCGAAGTTGAGGGAGGCCCTAGCCTCAGGATAGAATGTATTTGTCTTTGCATCTGGGAAACATAACAGTGCATGTCGAGTGCTGCTGGCTGTTCAGAGACCCAAGAAAAAGAAATAACCTGGAGGACGACCCTCACAAAGGCTGGGGTAACTTACCCGTATTGCAGGTGTAGGAGGCAGAGGCTTCAACAGCCGAGGTCTGAGCTAGGTGCAGGTGCAAGGTTTCAGCTATGGGGTTGCCTGGCTTCCAGGTGTCCCTGGCTTGTGTAACTCAGAATCTGGAGGCTCTTCCCTGTGTGATGATGGAATGAACCTCTGCCACATTCTCTCGGTCAGGAAATTGCGGTAACTGCATAGCAGCCCCTAAAGAGATTTGTGGCAGAAAGAGTTGCAAATGATTTCCCCACAGCTGCCTATAAAGATGGATTTGTGCCTGCCCTGGGGCCTATGGGAGCATGAAGAAGCCTAGGTACAGAAGTGCAAACACTCCAGCTTCTAGTCCATATCGGTGAAGTTAAGAAATATTTGAAGGCATTGTTCAAGGGTGAGGCCTCTCTTAGTCAACTCCCAATAGTTTTTGGAAAATACCAGTGGCCGTGGTGGTGCTTGGAACTGGAACACCTTGTGAGGGATGCTGAAAAGCACTGTTATTTCTGGAGGTAATTGCAGGAGCCTGGGTGGAGTGGTCGGTTAAGCAGCTTTTCTTCTGCCTAAAGGTAGGGATTCCTCGTTTCTCAGAGCAGCTGCTTCTATCCCTTAGCTTGCAGGGAAAAAAAATTGAAATGAAAGAGGCCAAAAAGAGGTGCAGTCAGTTGTGCTGAATTTACAAAACTGAGCGCTTCCATGACGTAAAATTTGGATTACTTTGGCACAGAGCTGCAGTGGTGTCGGCATGCAGCGTCCCTCCTGCAAACTGTAAACCGTGTCCCATGGCCTTGCTTTTCTATGTGCGTGCGTGCGTGCGTGCGTGTGTACCCGCAAGCCTCTGTGGTGCTCCCCTGTCGACACCTTAGCCCCATACCCCGGCCCTGCTCTCCCTGAGCTGCCCTTGAGAAGACCCTGGGATTGGGGCAGATTTCTGGGCCACCTGCCAAGGCAAGTTTGATTATCCTCCACCGATGCGGCTGCAACTCGCGAAACGCACGCGGGCCATCTGGCTGAGCCTCTCGACTGCCATCTGCTCCTCCCTGCATGGGCGATGCGGACACAAGGAGAGCGCCAGCCAGCAGGCTCCCTTCTCTGGAGAGGAAGAGAAAATAAAAAACCCAGTTATTTCCTCCTGGCAAGAGGGCAGAGGGGGGGTTGCCCACCATGGAGGAGGATGCTGTGATTCAAACCGGGGGCGATGGGGGGAAGGGAAGAAGGAGACCTCCTTTCCCACCCCGTCTCCCTCTTTGCACACAGAGAGCCCGGGAGCTGAAAGAGAAAGCCGCACGGCTCCGGCGGCAGGAGCTGTTCCAGTTGCGCTCCATCCGGCTGCAAGTGAAGGAGCGGGAGGCGGAACTGCAGCGCCGGAAGCGGGCCCGGGAGGCCAAGCGGGAGGCCGAAGCCGACAAGCCCAAGCGACTCGGACGACTGAAGTAAGAGCCTTGCCCTCGCTCCGTGGTGGCCAGCCTTCGGCACTCCAGACGTCTTAGACCACAACTCCCAGAATTCCGAGCCTAGATGGCCAGCGACAAAGGACTGTGGGAGTTGTGGTCCCAAACATCGGGTGCCAAAGGTTTGCCACCGCTAACTTAGGTGTGTGTGTGTGGGGGGGGTCAACGGGAGGAGCCTCTCTGGGGGCACGTCTGCAGAGCTACAGCCCAGAGTGCCGAACACTTGGGGACAGGCCGAGGCCCGGCTGGGTGTCCCTGACTAGGTTGCCTTTCTCCTTCCTTTGCATGCCACAGGTACGAGGACCCTGACCTGGATGTGCAGCTGAGCTCTGAGCTGGCCGAGTCCTTGAGGACGCTGAAGGTGCGTCAGGAAGGGCCGCCCTCGCGGGCTGCGCAACAAGCAGAAGGGGCCGTGCAGACGAGGACCCTCTCCCCGTTGCTTTTGTCCGTCCTCTCCATCCACCCACCCCCGCCCCCCGCGCAGGCCACCTTCCTTCCTTCCTCTTTCTCCGTTGCCGCTTGGGCATCAGTCGCTGTGCGGCCTTCGCCGGTCCCTTCTCTGCTCCTGGGCCAGCCTTCCTGAAATGCAGGCTGGGACCTGTTTTTCCTGCCCGGTCAAGCACCCTAGCCTAGTTGACGCTTGAAGTAGGAAGATGCATGGGGCCTCCAGGGGTGTGTGTGTGTGTGTGAGAGAGAGAGAGAGAGAGATTGAGAGAGAGAGCGACTGCCGCTTCAGGTGGGAAGATGCATGGGGTCTCCAGGTTGTGTGTGTGTGCGTGTCCTCACCTGCCCATAATCGCAGGAAAGAGGACCATCCCCTTGGCCCAGGGCGAGAAGAGGCTGTTTTCCTCTTAGCCTTCCTGACTCTGGTGTCCGATGATGAGACCCATCCTTGCGCTCGGAGGATTTGCAGCAATCTTTGCTGGGAATGTGAAGGTCACCAGGGGCTCCCTGGGCCGGCCGAGCAGGCGAGGACCGGGGAGCTGAGGCACCGAGCGCAGATGTCTTTCGACTCCCCCTTTCCACCTGGAATTCCCTCCCCCCCCCCATCCAGGTACAGAAGCGCAAAACAGCCTTGGGCAGCATCCAGCACCAGCTTGGGGGGGGGGTCCATGGCCACCTCCTAAACCACCTTGTTCTCTGTGTTTGGGCCTGGCGATCTTGTAACCCCCCCCGCCCCCACTGCCACCAGTTTGGGTCAGGTAGAGACCCATAAATAGTCTGCTTCTGGAAAGCTGACCGAAGCAAGCCTCACTCTCGCTCTCTTTTACAACCACCTTGGCTTTCCTCTTTCGGCTCATCTCAAGTCGAATCTTCTCTTCCACCAGCTGTCTTCATTTTAAGGAATGTGCGTTTTGCTGGGATAGGCCGTTTCCTTTGGGATTCACACCACTGGGATGTGTCCCAAGCAGAAATGACGGCCTTATTGAGTTCCAAAACCTGCTGCTCAGTGCCTTTTGTGCGTGCTTTATGGCTGGCTGACTTATTTATTTCTGATTTCTGCGGGTCAGTCGTTGGAGGTAGAGACCTTGACTCACTTGCCTCTTCAAAAGCTAACCAACCGAGTCACCATCTTTTGCTGGGTCCTGGGGCAGGGAAGACGCCAAGCCATTATGTGAAGACGCTGCTTCCTTTCATCCCTCTTTCCTTTCTTCTGATTTCGTTCCTATGGGAAACACGTGTGCGGAAGTGCCTGGCCAAAGAGCCTTGTGGCACCCGAAAAATGAACAGGTTATAATTTGGCAGAAGGTAAAGCTTAGGCCAGATAAAACTTGTTAGGCCAGAGAACTCCATTTGGAAGGAGGTTCGTGTCTCTTGCACCCACTGCCGAGGCAGTCCGGTTCTTTCCCCACCCTAGAGCTCGGCTGAAGGAGCAGGTCACTAGCTGTGCCGTTCGGTGCCGTGGTGTCTTTTCAACAACCCCACAACCAGCTGCTTAATTCAAAGGGGTGCATTTTCCCTGCACCATCCTACGAGCTCTCCTGGACCTGGTCCAGACCCTGAAGACAGGCCTTTCCCCACGGCAAGCCAAGTCCTATAACCGATTCCCCACCCCAGCCTTGCTGACGCCTTGCCTCCGCAGCTCACGAAGATCACTCCCCCTCCCGGAAGAGGAAGAAGGGAGGGCACTTCACGGGTGTATTTGAGGAGGTGATGTTGTGTGAAAAATGGCACTCCCTGCGCCTGCCGGAGTTGGTGCTGGAGGTGTTGGTACAGAGGAGGGAAGGAGGGAGGCTCTGCTGTTCCCCACCACCATCACATCCTTCTGCTGCATAAGAGCCGTGGGGAGGGTTGACATTCAAGAAGAGAAGGCATGTCTCCTCTC
>JAHTLZ010000008.1:3261042-3281042 GCA_023846285.1 Phrynocephalus versicolor
GCCGTGGGGAGGGTTGACATTCAAGAAGAGAAGGCATGTCTCCTCTCGTTGGCTTGAGCGTCGCGTCTTGCGAGACTCCAAACCCTATCGGTAGTTGAATTCCCCCCCCTTTCCATGTTCGGAGCAGAATCTCGAAAGAGTTCAGGGTCCTGGCAAAAGGAGTCTGGCAGGAATGCTTCCCGGCTAGGAGTGGCACCCGTGGCACCAGCAAGGGCCACCGGCGCTCATTGGGGGTGGCCTCCGGCTGCACCAAAACGGGCGCTTGTGTGGGAAGGTTTTGCAGGAACGAAACCGCGTTGCGCCACACACCCTCACAACTCCCCCCCCCTTGTGCTTGTTGTTCCTTCCCCAGCCCGAAGGCAGCATCTTGAGAGACCGATTCAAGAGCTTACAGAAACGCAACCTGATCGAGCCCAGAGAACGCGCAAAGTGAGTAAGATGGCAGTGCCAACGATCGAACCTAAAGCAGCGTGTTGTTAGTCTGTGGAACTCCCTGCCACAGGAGGTGGTGATGGCATCTGCCCTGGATGCCTTCAAAAGGGGATTGGACAGATTCCTGGAGGAAAAGTCCATCCCAGGTTACAAACCATGATGGAGATGTGTCATCTCCAGGCTTAAAACCGGGGTCCTTCAAGGGCCAGATGCAGGGGAGTGGGATCAGGAGACAGAGATCTAGTCTTGTGCGCTCCCAGACACATTTGGTGGGGGCCACTGGGAGATCCAGGAAGCTGGACTAGATGGGCCTTTGGCCTGATCCAGCAGGGCTCTTCTTATGTTCTTATAACTCTTGGCACAGCCACTGGGGTGCTACCTTTCCTCTTCTATCAATGGCAGGAGTTTTTTTTTAATGGACTTGACCAGCAGACTAGTAGCTCTTGTGTGGCACCGGCTGACCCTGATTCAGTTGATGCCACAGGGAAATGGCTAGCTCCTTACGTCAGTGGCTGGGTCTCCAAGGATGTCTGCACATAAGAGCTTCATAGTGGTAAGAGCCTCATGGCGCAGTGGTTAAATGCCTACTCTGCAGCCCAAACTCTGCTCATGATGACCCAGGGTTCAATCCCAGGAAGCAAGCTCAAAGTTCACTCAGCCTTCCATCCTTCCGGGGTCAGTAAATTGAGTGATCAGTTTGCGGGGGGGGGGGGGGGAGAATTGTGTAACCTTGCGTAATGAACTTGTAAATTTAGCCAACAGAGTGCTTTAAGCGCTTATGCAGTGGTATATGAGCCACACACTTTGTTTTCGAAATAAGTCCGCCCATTTCTGATCTGTTTGTGCACAACACAAATGAGGCAGACAGGGAGTGGAGTCAGGTCTCATTAGGTGGAATGGATTTGATGGTCCTGGTAAAGTCCAAATCAACTCTTCTGTTAGTGACAGAAAGATGGGCATCTCTGGATAAAGCAGAGATGGTCTCTGACTTTGGGAGTTGCGTTCCCTCCCTGGCCGTCGTGGGCGGTCTGCCCTTTTTGGTGTCTAAACGCCTTTGTGTTTATTTTCCTCCTTTCACGGATTGCAAACCAGATGTAGGGAGTCTTCTAAGATTCTGGGTTCTTCTTTTCAGATTCAAGAGGAAATACCGCCTGAAATACGTAGAAAAACGGGCCTTCCGGGAGATCACGTAAGTCGCCCTGCAGAAAAGGGAGTTGCGGAGCACGGCGGCAGTGACAATGAGGGGTGGTTCGGAGCCTTGTCGTCCGACAGGAAAGGGGAATTGTTTTGCTGTTGATGGAATGAAGCTTGCAAAATTCCTACGGCCGATCAGTAAAAGGCCTCCCAGGTGGTTGGGGTAGACCACAGTTCTTTAGCCAAGGAACCTGGAAGTCTTCATGTACCTGCTTCTCATACTGTCCACAAACACTGGGAAAGCATCTGCAGTGCTGTCATGGGAAAGGGCCATCGGGGAGGTAGGGGGAAACCTATTGAGAGCTCAGTGTGGCCCCAAAGAAGGAAAGATGGTTTTGTCCCTAGGGCCCGAGGCTCTCCGAGTCTTTGTGGTAGTATAGCTGTTCCTCTCTGTTAGGAACGGCTGGGGCCCAAGTAGTCCTCTCTTGTCCACCTGCCAAATGTTACCCAACGATTTGTGGTCTTGTCTGGATGGTTTAGTGCTGCATTGAATGATCCCCCACCCACCCGCCTGACCAATGGCGGCCCCCATTTGAGGGGAAGAAGAATCACAGCTAGAGATGGGCACGACTCAGCGAAATTTTTGTTTCCGTTTTCGTTTTTTCGTTTTCGTTAGGTAACGAAACGAAAACGAAAATTTTTCAAAAAACAAAACAAAACGGAAATGTGTTTTTCGTTTTCGTTGCGGCAAACACATTCAACTGAAAAGAATGCTAACGAAACAGAAACTTTTCGTTTTCCGTTTTCGTTAGGTAACGAAACGAAAACGAAAAATTTGCGGGAAAACCCAACGAAAACGAAAACGAGCCGAAACAGACCCCTCAACGAAAAACAAAAAACCATTTTTTTTGAGTCGTGCCCATCTCTAATCACAGCTGAATCTAGCCATTTAAACCTCTGTCCGGTTTCCGACTCCCTGCCTGAGTTCATTGTTGTTTTCTCTCTTCACCTCTTTCTCGTCCCCCTCCTCTTTCTGTTTCTGCAGGTTATAGAGCACCCCAGCAACTCATCCTGCCCCCCCTCCCTCCGTTTCATTAAAGCA
Source organism: Phrynocephalus versicolor (assembly GCA_023846285.1). NCBI lineage: Eukaryota > Metazoa > Chordata > Lepidosauria > Squamata > Agamidae > Phrynocephalus > Phrynocephalus versicolor. Next base: position 3,263,711 of record JAHTLZ010000008.1, read on the forward strand.
CCATCAACAGCCCTCAATTCTGCACCTCTCTGGGTTTTTTTCCCCCTCCACCAGTTGATCTTGAGAATCTGCACATGAGAAAGGATGCTACCCCAACTCCTAATTCATAGAGGAAGCTGTTCTGTAGTTCAGCCCACAGCGGACCCGTCCCTCCTGAGTGTTCACTTGCCTCTGTGCCCCGCAATTCCAGTATCCTACGTTGGTGTCATGCCTTTGAGGCCACCTGGAAGGCCGCCCAGAAAGGTGAGGGCTTTTGAGCTTTCCAGATCGGTTCGTCAGACGGGATGGTGCACAAAACACAGGGGAAGCCCGGAAGTGGACTTGAGGTGGAAAGCATTGTTTCTGTCACGTTCAGCAGCATCTTCAGGTGGAATGAGATGGAAGGGAGAAAACCACTGCAGACAGACCAGGTGATGTGACTTCAGGTAGCAGCCCCAGGACTGCTGGCCACATCAGATTGGGGGAGGAGGGGGAAACAAATTTGGTGTTCAAATAGCCTTCTGCCCTGCTGATTAATTTACACAAGCCAACTCTCTGGTTCAGACCCAGCAGGAAATGAACAAGAACTTTTAGGCTTTCATATTTGGGAAGGTGTGCATGCAGATCCATTGTTTCTCCAGTGATTCAGGGAGGGAGCAAAGTGGCATTGAGGTGGGATGAATTATCTTCGAGACATTTTTTTTTTTTTTTGCAACCCCAGGCTCTGTTGCCCCAGGAAAAATAAGAGGCGGATTCCTATACTTGAGGTGACAATTGATCCTTTGAGAAGGTTGTGGTTCCCTGCTCTGTGTAACACCACCCCCATCTTTTAAAAAAGAACAGTGAGAAAACATACCCAGTTTTGACCATCTCTCTGTGTAAAATGATCAATGACTCCCTGAAACTAAAGCAAAAATATCAAAGTGTTCTGCTTATAAACTGCCCCATACCACTTCAAGTAGTCTCTGGGTGGTTTCCAGTTTTAATTACAGTAATGCAGGCTACACATTGCCCCGCCCCCAGCAAGCTGGGTACTCATTTTACCGACCTCGGAAGGATGGAAGGCTGAGTGAACCTTGAGCCTGTTACCTGGGATTGAACCCCAGGTCGTGAGCACAGTTTTACCTGCAGGACAGGCATTTATCCACTGTGCCACGGGGCAACATTGCTATCCATCCACCTGTTAAAACTACAAGGTAGGGAGATGCATACAAACAGCCATAGCTGTTACGCAAAGTCGTGCAGATTCAGAACCGCAGGTGCCCCTGGATGCTGAGAAGGCGTGAACCTCTTCCATCCCTTCGTCTCTTAAATCCTGGAGCTTTAAACGACCAGCCTTTGGCTCTTCCAAGACGGCTGCCCCCAAGGTGTTAACAATCTCACCTGAGCACTCATAGGTGGGCCAGGCTGGAGGAGAAGCCTCCCTTTCTTCGCCATGGTATGTCATGCACACGTGTTTCGGGAGCCCGCTCACAGCGTGGAGGCCTTGTTGTGCTGGACCCCACAGCCTTCAGTTCCCACTGCGGGAAGGGGAAAGCTGGATTAGGACAGGCCCACCATCTAATCCAGCTCAGACCACTTTGGGGCTTCTGAGGTGGAGGGCGGGTGGATTTGTCATTGCAAAGGAGGCAGAAGCCACCGTACTTGTACCCAAACCATCACCCCAACGCCTTCCCCACCTCATTCTCATCCCGGAATTAGCGTGAGAGTTGGCAGCTTTTTATCTTGACAGTAAACCCTAAATCCCACCCCTGCTGGGTTTTGTCCTACTGTGAGTTCCTTCTTCCTCTTCTTTCCAACAGCATCTTTTCAAGTATTAAAATTTCAGCTGGGAACATCCCTCCTGCCTAGAGGGGAAAGGAGCTTAAAACACCCCCCCACCACCATCACTTCCTCTGCCTTACCAGCTCCTGGATTTGTCTTCCGGGCCCTTCCGCCTCCCGGTAGGCTCTTGTCCCCTCCGGCCTGTGCTCAAGCTGTCAACACCCATTATAAAAATCTCACCTCAGGTGTCTCAGCTCCCGGCTTCGCGGCAGGACGGCAGGAGCGCTCGACAGCTCAGTCGCGGGGGGCGGATCCTCCCGCAACATCGCAGGCTGCTCTGCGTTTCCCTCGAGCCTCTTTGTGGCTCTTACCTCCATTTTGTGGGAGAAAATAGGGGTCACCGATGTGTGTGTGTTTGGGGGCTGGGGCGTTGAAGGAGAGCGGAAGGCAGCTGGTCCCTCAGGTCATTGCTGGCTGTCAGCAAAGGTGGCTTTAGGCAGTCTTTGCTTCTTACAACCTGCTTCCACCTTGGGTGGGGGTGCACGCCTTTGCTTGCAATGAGCAAAAAAGCACCCCTGGAATGCCACCTGCTTGGCCCAACAACAACAGTCTCCTTACACTCTGCAAAAAAAAAAACAAAAAAAAACACCTCTTGTTTTGTCGGCCTTGCGGTTCCCTCGCTCATCACAGCCTCTAACCTCCTCCCAAGGAGAAGCAGATGTGTTTGCCAAGGGTGCAGGCCAGTTGGCATCTCTTCTCGCTTCTCCCGGCTCACCTGTGACCTATTTTGATGCTAAAGAAATGGGCCACCTAAGCATCGCCTATGACCTACTGCCCTGGAGTCGTCGTCCCCAGCTGCTGCCTACCTGTCCTTCCCCAGGGCCACCAGGTGTCTTGTTTTGATCAGCCGGTGCCCTCACCAGTCTAATGCCGCGGCGCATGCCCACAGCAACACAAGCCATCCCGGCAGCTCTACCTAGACTCCTCTTCCTGCCGTGTGACGCACATTTCTCGTGAATTGAAAGGAAGGTCCCTCTTTGCTCCGTGTCGTGTGATAGGATTCTGTCACTCAGAGGCGTGGGAGGATCTCCGGCCCTCAGGCTGAGGAGAAAGGGGACTTGACTAGAACCAGGCATATTCAAGTGATTCAAGTTGCAGCATCTGGTTGCGCTGGTAGCATCTTGCCTCAGCCGCCTTTCGTTCCTTCTCCATACTTTCCTTCCTTTTACATTCCTTCCACAATCTCGTAGGGAGTCGGGTGGATGAGGGGCCGCTCACTCACCAGGGACAGAAGTGTCTTTGCAGAAGACAAATGGCAAAGAGAGACTAAAGTTGTTCGGTTCTTCTTCGTACTCTTTCCATTCTCCATAAAAGCAGGAGGCGCCTGTCCCTTGGAGGACTGGGATCAAGCGTGAGCAGGTTGATCCCGCAACAACGGGGAAGGAGTTCACTTGACCCATTCACTCAAAACACTGAACCGGGAGCGGAGGGCCTCTCCTTGAACTTATTCCCTCAAAATTCCAGCTGGGATCACTAGGGGTTCGAAACAGCTCGTTGGCCTCTCTAAGTGCAGTAAAACAAACAGAACTGGAACATCCAATGAAGTTAGAGCCTTTTCACACGACCCCTAAGATCCGCTGGCCACTTAAATTCGGACCAGAGATCTTAGGGGTTTGTCGCTGTTCCTGCGTTCCCACCCCCTCCGCACTCCGGGCTTCTGGCTGCGTGAGGGGAGGGAGAAAAAAAAGGAAGAAAAGAATGCCGCTCACCTCCGTTCTGCCGTCCCGGCACTGCATTCAGATCTCTTAAAGGGGCAGGGGCAAAAAAAGAACAAACAGAAGCAAGGAGAGCCCGGCAGTCACTACGTTATATCCGCATCAGGAATTTTCACCTCCGGAGAGCAGGTACTTGAAAAGTGCGCTGGGACGTGCTTAGGTGGGCGTGGTCGCACTTAATTATCTGTAAACTCCAGAGCTGGTGGGGAAACAATTTTAAGCTCCGGAGCTGGGAGCCATTTGCGGCAGAGTTTAGGGGTCGTGTACAAATACCCTTGGTAAGTCAGAAGAGTCTGAGTCTTAGGATGCTGTTGTAGAGAGATTTTTAAATGTGAAAAGATGCCCAACGTGTTTTGGCTGAAAAAGCCTTCAGGCAATGTATTTCACAGGTGTGGTGTGAAGGCGGACAGGAAGTGCCACCCTGGGCAACAGGTCCCTCCTCTGCCCTGAAATTTGAAGGATGGGGAGGGGGGCCCTTCCCATTAACCTTATATGGGACAGACTCTCAAAAGGTCCATAGGTATGGGTGGATGGGGCTCGGATCGGGGCCTTGCAAGCAGACCTCCTGCTTTGGGGCTAAATCTATCCCTTCCCTCCACCACCCCCGGTGCATCTGCCTCCTCCAACCTTACCTTCCTCCCTCCGTACTGAGCGCCTTGGCTTTCGGTCCGAATTCCTTTGCTCAGCTGGTCGGGTGGCCAAAGGCGCTTAGAGGGGGCTCTTCGTGCACCACAGGGGGTCGGGAAAGGGGGGGAGGAGGAGGAGGGTGGCAGCGGTGGTCTGCAGTGGGGGGGGGGGCTGTGCCAGAGCTGCTTAGGGTTTGGGGAGACAGCCGGAGAGGGATTAACATGATTGTCAAGAGGAGCAAGCAGGTGCTGTGGCCGTGGTGGGTTGGGTGGGTGGTGCTGGCGCTTATCCTCTGTCCCTCTTGTTTTGGAAAAGGAGGCTTTGAAGGAGAGGGGAGGAAGGGTCTTCTCATCCCACCCCAAGCCCGGAAAGGCTCTCCCAGGTGGCTTCCCGGTCCTTTCATGGCAACCCCTGAGAGATCTTGGCTCCTTTGGCCTCTCGCGGGCAGGCGGAAGCCAGATGGTGCCCAGTTAACCCCCTTTCTGTGCGGCAGACCTATTAGGAGGCAGATTAAGGGGATGAAAGGCCGCTGCAGCTGAACGTGAGAGGAGGGGGAATACAGAGCCACACGGGTGGAAGGGAGAGGAGGGCAAGGAGGCCGGGCATCACCTTGGCTTGTCTCTTGGGCCTAGAGAACAAGGGGGCCCAGCCCTGCTCCACTGCTGGGCAGAGCTGGGCAGGAAACCCCAAACGGAGAAAGAGGGAGATCAGCCCCCCTCCCCCCAAAAAGGGTGCAAATCACGTAGCCAGGTTGATGGATTGCTCCATGGTACCAGGTTTGCTTGGGCTGGTTTTTTTTTAACAGGATCTACTCCAGTGATTTTGACAGCCGACGTTTAAACCAGTGGGATGTGATCTGTCAGTGAGACCAGGGTTGGTTCAGCAGGAGAAGGAGGAGGAGGAGGAGGAGGAGGAGGAGGAGGAGGAGGAGGAGGAGAAGAAGAAGAAGAAGAAGAAGAAAAGCAAACAAATGAAGGAGGAGGAGGAGGAGGAGAAGGAGAAGAAGAAGAAGGCGGTGGAGGAGGAGAAGAAGAAGAAGAAGAAGAAAAGCAAACTAAAATGAAGAAGAGAGCAGGAGAAAAGCAAACTAAAATGAAGGAGGAGGAGGTCAAAAGCAGAGGGGCAGGAAGGAATTTGGGAAGGTGGCAGTCCCATAAGCCATGCTCAGAGCAGACAACCACACTGGTCTTCAAATTCATTGGAATACCTTCCATGACTCTGTTCCCCTTCTCTAGCCTGCACCTGGAACCCAGATTTCGACAGAGAAACGACCCAAGAAATGAAGAAAACATTTCTTATTTTTTTAATTGCACGCCTTTGTTAGTCCGTATTTTGTTTGGTTTGGTTTCAAACCACATTTGCTCCTCCATTGATTCCATCGCTGTTGCCGAGAGAGCGTCGGCCATGCCAAACGGAGCAGGGGCACCTCCTTCCCTCTTGCCCGGCTCTGACGGGATGCCCGTTTTTTAAAAATGATAAACAAACAAACTGCCACATGCACAAGCTCCTTCCCCCACCCTCCCCGACTCAAAGCCACGCTGCCGCGCCGTTCAGCTTCATGCATTGGCATCACCTGGTCCATAAGAAAGAGATATGTAGGCACAAGTTTTCATGGGACCCCCCCCCCAAAAAAAAACCAAAAAATTGTCTTGCCGGCACCATAGGAAGTAGGAGTGGTAATTATAGCCATGGAGTATGAAATCTGAGCTTGGATGCCAGACGGCAGGGGACGCATCGCTGATCTCCTACTGCCCCCTGGTTCAGGAGGGACTGGAGTTCTTTATTCAGCCCTTGAAGTGAAGGTGATGCCTCTCCGCCTCGAAACAGCGAGAGGCCGTGAAAAGCACCCACCGAAAATTGCATCGTTGATCTGGGAGGTATCATGGTCATTTATGGAAACCATTGTTACAATACACCGTGATCGTCTCTTGTCTCTCTCTCTTGTTTTGCGTTGGCCATGGGAGAGGCGCCAAGGCCCCCTCATCCTGGAGGGGACCGGGGGGGGGGGTCAGACGTAGGCAGACTCGCTGGACTGCGTCCGTCCGAGTGTAGGCACTTGGGCCAGCGAGGAAACATCCTTCTTGCGCACCTCGCAGAGGGATTTGCGCCTGGCCTGCACCCCCCGGATGGCCGTCTTGATCTTGCGCCATCCCAGGTGGTTGAGCTCGGCCAGGTTGAGGACAACGCAGATCCCGCTCACGGCAAACATGAAGACCAGGAAGACGGTCTTCTCAGTGGGCCGTGAGACGTAACACTCCACCTCTTTGACACATGGGTACCGGTCGCATTCAAAGATGGCTGGCACGTTGAACCCATACAGGAAGTACTGCCCTGCCAGGAAGCCAATCTCCAAGGCATTACGGAAGACAACCTGCAGGAAGTGAGGAAGAGAAGAGCTTTTAGAGGGTGTTTGTGAGAAGTTTTGACCTCCCACCAAGGTCAGAACTAGGGGAAGTTACTTTTGGGGAACAGAGAGACCGAACTCCAGTATGGCAGGGGATAATGCGAGCTGCTGTCCAAGAAAAGTAACTTTTCCAAAGTTTGTATTAGAGGAATAACGTTTAGATGAATAATTTTGAGAAACTGCTTTCTCTTGAACTTTTAGGGCCGCCCCCATAGAGGGGAACTTTTGGAATCACTTGACCGGATGTTTTTCCAATGCAAAGAGCCTCAGAAACCTGTTTATTGGATTTGCCGCACAGAAAATGCAAGGGAAATTAGGAAATTAACCCAGGAAAATTAAGTATGGAGAAAGCAAAGCAAAGTGTTCAGCTTATATACTTCCCCATACCACTTCAAGTAGTCTCTAGGTGGTTTACAGATTTTTAATTACAGTATGCAGGCTACACATTGCCCCCCCAAGCAATCTGGGTACTTTTTTTATAAACAATAGTATGCTTTCGTTAAATCATTGTTAGTGTTCACGTGTATTGACCAGCATCTGTCCAGCCCATGGGGCTGATCTGCTGTGCTACCCCTCTCTTGCGGAGAAATTCTTACTGAGCCAGCTGAGTAGAGAGATTGTACATCTTTAATAAAACGTGAGACAAGAAGAAGGAAGTGCCAATGTTAGAAAGTGAACCTCACACTGTAAAGATGGAAGCCACACAGTGGTGGCGAGCCTTTGGCCCTCCAGATGTTTTGGACCACAACTCCCACAGTCCTTTGTCACTGGAAATACAGGCTTGGAATTCAGGGAGTTGTGGTCCAGAATATCTGGAGTGACAAAGGTTGGCCATCAAGTTCAACTTCCTGAAGACCTGGCAAGAGACCTAAGCCTGAATGCTGGAAGCACCTGGGAGCTGTCCGTGGTCCTGATGGTGATGCTTCTCCATCCCTGGTCATAGAATTGACAAGGGCCTACAAGGCTGTGATGTTCAACCCCCTGTAGCAAGGCAGGGAATCCAAATCAAAGGATATCTACCAGGTGGTTGTCCAGATTTCTTTGGAACGCCTTCAGTGTCAGAGCATTCACTACCTCTGGTTCCATTGTTGTACTTCTCTAACAGTTAAGCCGTTCACACACACACTCCTAATCTTCAACGAAAATTTGGCTTCTTGTAACTGAGCTGAGGCTCCAGTACTTTGGCCACCTCATGAGGAGAGAGGAGTCCTTGGAAAAGTCCCTGATGTTGGGAAAGATCGAAGGCAAAAGGAAAAGAGGATGACAGAGAATGAGATGGCTGGACGGTGTCATCGATGCAACCAACATGGATTTGACGGAACTCCGGGAGACAGTGGAAGATAGGAAGGCCTGGTGAGCTCTGGTCCATGGGGTCACGAAGAGTCGACTGAACGACTGAACAACAACAAACCTGAGCCCATTTATTCAGTGTTCCAAATTCTGGAGTGACTGATAACAGATCCTGTCCCTCTTTTGTATGACAGCCTTTCAAATATTTGAAAAGTGCCACCATATCATCCCTCAGTCTACTTTTTCTCAACACTACATGCGCTCTGTCCTTTCAGTCTTTCCTCAATGAGCTTGGTTTCCAGACCCCTGACCATCCTTGTCGCCCTCCTCTGAAAACCCTTCTCAGCATCTTTCTTGAAGGGCAGGAGTTTTATATGTCTTATGTGTTTTATGTGTTTTGTATGCTTAGAGTGTGTAGTGGAACAGCACTCTAATTTCATTGTGCATATCTTGCATATGCATAATGACAATAAAACTCTATTCTATTCTATTCTATTCTATCCAGAACTGGACACAAGACTCCAGGCGAGGCCTGACCTGTGCTGAATAGAGGGGGATGAGCACCTCACAGAATTTGGAAATTCTGCTTGTGTTAATGCAATCTAAAAGAGTATTTGCCTTTTTTTTTTGGTGGCTACTAGAGATGGGCACGAATCAAAAAAAGGCATTTTGTTTGTCGTTTGGAGGGTCCGTTTCGGTTCATTTCCGTTTTCGTGACTTTTTGCAAAAAAAAAATTGTTTTCATTTTCGTTCGTTTCATTACCATTTCATTACCATTTATTTCAAATTTTTGTGATTTTTTTTAGGATTTTAAGCAATTCACTCATATTGCAGTAACAGAAACGAAACACACGACAAAATTTCCGGTGTTTCTGTTCGTTTCGTTTCATTTTAGAGACAAAATTCGTTTGTCGTTTCGTTACGTAACGAAACGAAAAAACGAAAACAGAAACGAAAAATTGTTCGTTTCGTGCCCATCTCTGGTGGCTACATCACACTGTTGGCTCATGTTCAGCTATGGTCGTGAAGACGGTGACTTCTTCAGTCCTCCACCCATGCTACACTCCACCAGCACAAGGCAGGAAAGGACCTTGTTTGAAACAAGGCATCCCCATCAAAAGAGGTGACTGGGGCCATGAGGTTTAGTTACCTTATAGGGATATGGTGGTGGTGGTGGGGAGTGCAAGCACCACTTATGCCTCCTGCCCCTACCTCTGTCGTTGTTTTTGCTACTGCTGCTGTTATCCCTCACCCTGGAAGTTTATCAATAAACAGGTGGCCACAGAGATGCCACAAGGCCCTGCTGCACTTGTTCTAGCAATGGCTGCTGGGAAGAGAACAAGAGATGAAGGCTGCACACGAAGAGGGCTATGTGTCATCTGCGGGCTTGGCTGGCTTTCACATCTGAGCGCTGTGGGCCTTCCCGATGGCCGGGCATCCTGCTCGACTCCGTCTCCAAATGTTGAACCCCTTTTGAACCAGTTTTGAACCCGTCGCCTCCAAGCACAGAAAGGCCAAGATGGAATGAATGGCTGGTTATAGATCCAGGGAGGTCCACAATAAGCAGGATTGGGCCTGACTGCTATAGCCCTAGTTGAAGCCTGAATGAATGAATGACGGGCGATATGACTGAGATGTGCAAAATAATGCAGGGCATGAGTCAAGTGGATAGAGGGACACTCTTCTCCCTCTCACAAAATAGCAGAACAAGGGGACATCCACTCAAACTGAGGGTTGGGAGAGTGAAAACAGACAAAAGAATTTTTTCTTTTTACCCAGCATGTTGTTAGTCTGTGGAACTCCCTGCCACAGGAGGTGGGGATGGCATCTGGTCTGGATGCCTTCAAAGGGGGATTGGACAGATTCCTGGAGGAAAAGTCCATCCCAGGTTACAAACCATGATGGAGATATGTGTCATCTCCAGGCTTTAAACCGGGTTACTTCAAGGGCCAGATGCAGGGGAGTGGGATCAGGAGTCAGAGATTGAGTCTCGTGCACTCACAAACGCATCTGGTGGGGCCACTGTGAGATACAGGAAGCTGGACTCGATGGGCCTTTGGCCTGATCCAGCAGGGCTCTTCTTATGTCTTTATGTTCCTAGGTTCTTATGAATGAATGAATGAATGAATGATTTTTTTTTAAATCAAAATGTTTCTTAAGCCTCGATGAAGTTGCAAATGAAGGGCCAGTGGAGAGTCCCAAACGTTACGGATTCATTGGGTTCCAATGAATCCAGGTAATGTAGGAGCTAGAAGCCTGTTTGTTTTGCATCTAAAGACAGCAGGGTTTTTCAGGTGATACTGAGATTCTGACTCTATACTCGGGTTATGGGCCCCCGGCCCTCTCTATGGTCCACAGGACCCACCCTCCTTCAAATTCCCAGGGTGACAGTTGGCCCCACAACCAGCATTTATAGTAAAAAGGTAAAGGTTCCCCCCCCCGCACGCAAGCATGCTAGTCGTGTCTGACTCTAGGGGGTAGTGCTCATCTCCGTATTCAAGCCAAAGAGCCAGTGTTGTGCAAGTCTGGCCATGTGGCTGGCATGCCTGCAAGGAAACACTGTTGTACCTTCCTGCTTTTTACGGCAGTACCTATTTATTGACTTGCATGGACATGCTTTCGAACTGCTAGGTTGGCAGGAACTGGGGTTAACAGCGGGAGCTCGCTCCGCTACATGCCAACCGGGATTTGAACCGCTGAGCTGCCGACTTTGTGGACAACAGTTTTCAGATCCTTAGTCCTGGATGAAGAAAAAGGCTTGGTTCCCCTTCTCCCTGTGGCTCTACTTCTAGGAGGCTGTAGTCAAGTACATGGAGGAGGAAGCATCTGATTGTGGTGGGGAGGGTGACCCCCCCACACACAAACACACCTGATTGGGGGATGCAGCAGCAGAACAAAGAGCAGGCTGAGGAGTTGGGGGGCCGGGGGAGGCAGCGATTGCAGGTGATTTATCGGCTCATGAAGCAAAGGATTTGATAGAGAAACAGGCATGTTCGCTCTTGCTAGGCATTTTATCAAGAGAGGAAATCAATCAGGTGGTTTGACTGTCTGTTACCTGCCCCAAGTGCTCACCATAGTAGGAAAGCAAGGGCCAAATGTCTGTTACAGGAGATGCGATCGTGGGAGAGTTACACTCTGGGCATGCAACACTCCCCGAATTTGGGGCATAAATTTCCCTGGATCGTCTTGTAGCTTTGCTGCCTGGAGAGATTTTTGGAAGTTAAAGACAAAAAAAAGTGACACCCCCACCCTCCGCTGCCAAACTCTGTTTCATGGTGGTAGCCAGCTTGCGAAGTCAAAGACTGCCCTTGACCTCGGGCCTTTGCAGGGACAACCAGGACAGAAGCTGCAAGGGCAAGTTAAATTTTGCACCTGTTTTCACATCTTTTTCCTGACTCTTGGCTACTGGACAACTTGTGGAGTGGGTAACAGGGAGATTTGACTCAAGGAGCACAACCCACTGGGATATTCTATGCAAACTACACTAAAAGGAGCAGTAAACAGCACTTAGTTGGCAATTACTCCTGTAATGTAATGAGCAAAGCAGATCTTTCTGCTTGGATTGTGTTCAGCAGCTGTTACACTTGGGAACCCTTCTTAAGCTGATGCCCTCCAGATAGCTCCTGTCCCAGTGATGGCGAACCCTTTAGAGGCCGAGTGTCCAAACTGCGATTCAAAACCCACTAATTTTTCAGAAACTGCCAATACAGCAATTTAACCTGAATACAGGTGGCTGTGAAGGGGTGATGTTGGGTGCCCACAGAAAGGGCTCCGAGTGCCACCTTTGGCACCCATTTCATAGGTTTGCCAACTCTGTTCTATTCTACTGAATCAGCATGCCCAGCAGTTGGGGACAATGGGAACTGTGATCTGGAGAACCTCTGTGTGGGGTGAATGCAGCTGTGTAATCCTAACAAGTTGTTGATCTCCATTTCCTCTACAGTACTTTTGTTGACAGCTCAGCTAGCCAATGTGGTAGGTAGGTGATGTTGGCGGCAGGGGCTCTGGATAAGAGAGTTGGTGAGCCACCATCGCAAAGCTTGGAAAGTTAATTTTTAAAAAGTTCTGTAATTCTTTGCACTTAGAGTTCCAAGGCTTCCAAAAGTAATTCTGTTTGGTACTTCAATTCCCCAAATTTCTCATTGTGGGTCATGGTTGAGGGAGTCGAAGTCCATAAGCTCTGGCGAACCAGGAGTTGGGAACCACTGCTATGAATGTCAGATTAGACACTACAGAGAGCATGTCATTAGAAGATGAAATCACCTTGGCCTTTTAGGATCCTACAGGCATCTTTGTGATTCTTCTGTGAGCCCTAAGAAGGCGCATGAAGCTCTTACTTACCTCCTGCTGCTCCATCACAAAACAAACCGAGTGGCTTTGCAAAGCACAGGAGAGCAGATTGCGGTGACAATCAGACAGCTTTTAATGCGCAAGCGACTGCTGACTCTAACGGCGTGATAACTGTAGCGTCTCCTCTGGCCCTCCTCCCGCATTGCAAACGGCCTCCCCCCCCGAATCTCACGGGCACTGACCTGGATGATGTAGAAGCGCGAGATGCCCTCTTGGCGCTTGACTTTGGCGCTCTTCGGGGGCCGTAATGGGGTGCTGGGGATTTCTTTCACCTCCAGGCAATCGGGCTCCTCCTTAGACAAGCCGTCGGGGTTCTGCACCAAGATGCCATTGACGTTCTTCATTTTCTTGCCGTCGCGGACGCAGTCCTTCTCGAGCAGCGGGTAGAGGAAAGAGTAGCGCCGGTCGCGCTGCTTGGCCGACTGGTGCACGGAGTAGGTGATGAAACACAGGCTAGGGGTACACACCAGGATGATCTGGAAGACCCAGTAGCGGATGTGGGAGATGGGGAAGGCCTTGTCGTAGCAGGCCTGGTTGCAGCCCGGCTGCAGTGTGTTACACATGAACATGGTCTGCTCATCCTCGTAAACGGTCTCCCCCACAATAGCCACGATCAGGATGCGGAAGATCACCACCACCGTCAGCAGGATCCTAAGGACGAAACCGTAGGAGAAGACAGCAAGGTGAAGGACTTGCTAGTAGAGATAGGCACGAATTTTAAAAAATGGCATTTCGTTTGTCGTTTGGAGGGTCCGTTTCGGTTCGTTTCCATTTTTCGTGAATTTTTGCAAAAAAATCATTTTCGTTTTTTTTTGTTTCATTACCGTTTCATTTTTTTGTGATTTTTTTTTAGGATTTTAAGCAATTCACTCATATTGCAGTAATGGAAACAAAACGCACGACAAAATTTCTGGTGTTTCTGTTCATTTCGTTTCATTTTAGAGACAAAATTCGTTTGTCGTTTCGTTATGTAACGAAATGAAAAAACGGAAACGGAAACGGAAAATTGTTCGTTTTGTGCCCATCTCTACTTGCTAGTTTAAGACCCTGTCCGCTGCTCTTTCAAGATTTTCCTCCTTCAACCCCCTTTTGATGTGCAAGTTTTCACGTTTATGTGTGCAAAGGAAGCTGGCGTTTAACTCCCGAGAACTATTCCATATCATTCGCTTGCACATCGAGACCATTTTTGCCGCTACGGGGAGCACTGTTTTTAGGGACGGGATCCTCCTCGGTGCCTTCTCCTCTCTGAATGGTGCTCAGCTGGGTTGTGGACAGCGTCCCCAGAAAGAACATTGACCCAAAGAGAGATCAGCCTGAGCCATCCATAGAAGGAGGGATAGAAGGAGAAGCCCCAGGGTTTTCAGAGATTGTCAATAGCATCTGTGGTCCAAAAAGTCCTATTTTAAATCCTTGTGGTTTTCTATTCCACTCTTTCCTCCCTGCATTGGGGAAGAGCACTTGGAATAGCAAGAAACCAAAATGAAAAAGACCCGAAGGGTAGAAGAAATGGTGCAGCTCTCTGTGTCTACAGAGTCCTGGAAAGAGTTGCCATAAGTAAAAATGTACTTGACGGCATGCCATTATTATTATTATTCTCATTTAAGGTACAATCATATTTAGGATGTTGTGGGGTTCTCCCTCCCCCCCTTGTTAGAAGAGCTCTCTCCTTTTCCTTCCATTCTCCTTTCTCTGCCTGACTGTTCCTTTAGCTTGTAAGTCTCAGGACCTCTGAATTTATATACCTTTTAATTGAGATGAGCCCCTCTGAGGAACACTATCTGAAAAGCAGAATAAAAAGGCACCAGGCAAGCAAGCAAAGAAAGAGATCCCAGGTGCTATGTACTGCTGAGAAGGGCAGACCAAGAAAGAGAGAGAGAGAGAGAGAGAGAGAGAGAGAGAGAGAAGGATGGAAGGCAATACGGAATAATTATTTAACTTCAACCTGGAGAGGCACATATCAGACTTTGGACCTAAATAGGTAGCTAGGAAGGAGAAGGGGGCTGCCTATAAAAGGCCAATTGCTTCCTCTGCAACCTCTCAGAATGGCCGTTATTGCTGGATAAAGGATGCAGCAATGGATGGACCACTTCTCCTAACCAGCCTCAGAGCCCCAAAGCAGGCCCTCCAGGATCTGGTGACCCTCCATATGCTTTGGACCATGATCTCCCCTCATCTTCTAAGATGGCAGTTCCCAAGCTTGGGTTCCCAGATGTTTCTTGGTCTGCAGCTCCCAGAAACCCAAGCCCGCTTTCCTCCTGGTGAAGGCTTCTGGGGATGTTAGTCCAAGAACTTCTGGAGACCCCAAGGCTGGGAACCATTGCTCTAGGGCAGGCATGTCCAATCTTCAGCCCTGCTGATGTTTTGGACCACAACTCCCAGAATTCGAAGCTTAGATTGCCAACGGCAAAGGACTGTAGGAGTTGTGGTCCAAAACATCTGGAGGGCCAAAGTTTGAATATGCCTGCTCTAGGGACATTGTCAGGGATCAGGCATGACAAGAAAGAGAGAGAGAGAGAGAGAGAGAGAGAGAGAGAGAGAGAGTCCAAAGGACAAGGACAGCTGCAGTCCAAATCATGAAGGCAGAGAATAAAAGTCCCTACCCTCTTTGCCTCTCATCTCCTTAAATCCATCCCAGTATCAGGCTATCAGGAAACGTCCACAATCTTCTTGTCCCCATTAAAAAAGCAAAAAAGCAAAATGTTCTGCTGATATACCGCCCCATACCACTTCAAGTAGTCTCTGGGCAGTTTACAGTTTTGATTTCAGTGGCACCGTTCCTTCCCTATTCTGTATACCTCTATTCTGTCTCTATTCTACTGTAGAAATTCTTCTGTTCTGTCTCTTCCTTCCTTATGTATAATTCTGTATTACCTATAAATTCTATATTATTGCTCAAGAGGCTGAAGTTAGTTTACCAATGTCTCATTTATTCTTCTATGTGAAATTATAAAACGGACCTTAACCAGCAAGCTGAATTACCTTTCCTTCGCATCACACCATAAGTTCAGGACCACTTCATTCATATTTTCTTTCGTGATGCAGGAAGAGCAGCCCTCTTTGAAATGAAACAACCGCTCTCTTAAATCAAAACACTTTTCTTCTGTTCCTTCTTTCTTTCTTTTTTTGGTGCAAAGTACACATTAAGTTGCAAGGAGTTTAAATGAAAATTGCAACTGAGAAATTTGGCCTGTCATCCATGGGTGCATTAAATTTTATTCAGCCTAACTTTTTTCTTTTCTTTCTTTTTTTTTGGTGGAGTGCAGGGCACTGTTGAAGGTGGCACCCCCTGTGCCAGTAAAAAAACAAAACATGGCAAAGAGAGCCTCCTGAAACCTGGCGGTAGCTTCCAGAATGGCAATCTCTCCTGCTGTTGAAGCATCTCTGGCAGTGCTGTTAATTTGGACCCTCTGCAGAGTAGGAACAGTGCAATTGGTAGGTATCTTTTGGCTACCATGTTCCAACTTCCCTGGACAGGTGAGCCAAAGGGGGGTACGGGTAGGGGAAGAGGCAGGTTGCACGCCCTTGCTGTAGAACATAGCAACAGTAAAGAAATCCTTCTTCCAGGCTTTGCCCACGTCCATTGGGCTGAGTCTAAGAATGGCCTGGCTTTTCTCTCCCTTTGCCCAGAAGGGATGTATGGAGAAGAGCACAGACCAAGGGTCTCTCAGCGCCTTCGCTCACCCCCCCCCCCAATCCCTGCGCCAGAGAGCATCAGGCTGGCAACGCCAACCTCCCGATCGGAAAAGCCGGGAAGCGGGGCATCCCAAATGCCTTCTTGGCAAGGTTCTCCCCAGCTCTGCAAGTGTCTGGTGGGAGCGAGCAAACCCAAAGCCATCCAGCTGCAAAGAACCAGCAACAAACCAACAAAAAAAAGTTCTGCAGCACTTCAGAACGCCTTCCATCCTTATCGCTATACCTGCAGATAAACCCAGGTGTGTGTGTGTGTGCGCATGGGGAATAAATACAGTAAGATCCTGGTTCTGGATAGGGCTGCCCATTATAAGGGGTCATGTTTAAGGAAAGGGCAAACAGCCACCCTTTAAGTCGGTGCTTCTTGTTCAGGGTAATCATAAGGAGGATGGAGAATCAATGTTCTCCCCCAGGGAAACTGGGCAATAAGGAGGGGGGGCGAGGCAACGCTTGAACCCCCCCCCCAAACCTCCACCCACTAGACTTGACTGTCTTTCCAGAAGGCAGATCTTGGGTTTTCCATCCTGGCTTGTCTTTCTGCTCCTCAGCCTTGCCTTCCTCTATGCAGGGGTTGTCGCCTGACCTCTGGGAGGTGTCCCTCTTGAGTTAAAAACCCTGCCACCCAGACCCCTCTGACCTAGGCGTCTTAGAGGGGGTGTCTAGCTCTTTAATCTGTCCGGCGGGGGAGACGGAGGGACAAAAAGTCTGGCATAGGACCAAGACCTCTTGCCCATTGCCAACTCCAACACTTCCCACCTGGCCAAGCCAAGCGGCTAGTCCCTGTTGAGGATGTGGAGAGCGGCGGCGGCGCTGGCTGCGTTCCTTTTTAACCCTTTCCTCCCCTCGTTGCCCTCCTCCCTCCCTCCCTCCCTCCTTTCACCCACCTCCCTATCATCGTCGAATGCTGTTGCACCGCAGCCTCCAGCAGCCTTTCCAAAATGGTCCACTCTCCCATCGCTCCGGGCGGGACGGCTCTCCCCGCATCCGAGGGAGGGCTCCTCCGGCAAGGGACGGCGGCAGCGGCGGTGCGGCGGCGGCGACCACGGCTCCTTTCGGGGCCCCCAGCCGCGTCTGCGCCCCCCTGGCCGCGCTCAAAGCTGGCCCCGGCGGCGCACCATCAGCTCCGGGATGCAGCGATGGGGGCGGCAGGGAGGGCGCGCTTCTGGCTAGCGGGGGCATCCGGAGAGACCCCCTGCCTCATGCCCGCACCTGGCCGGCCGTGCCAGGCGGCGGGGGGGCGCGGTGAGTCCCGGGGAGGGGCGCCGTGATCTCTCTCTCTCTCTCTCTCTCTCTGTGTGTGTCTCTCGGTCTCTCTTGGTTCGCTCTCTTCTTTCCACCTGGGTGGCTTTCAAGGACACCAAAGCCGGAGAGGCGCGCGCGGGGATGGGGAACAGGGGAGGGGGGGTTGTCGGATTAAGCGCAAGGCGAGCGGCGCCAGGGCGCGCGCGCGCGT
>JAHTLZ010000008.1:3287738-3339968 GCA_023846285.1 Phrynocephalus versicolor
ACACACACACACACACACACACACACACACACACACACACACACACAGTTCCAGAACTGAGTCCTGGCTTAAATTCAGTGCTTCTCAGGCTTCAGGTGGGTGACTTCTGCCCCCCCCCCCATCATCCTCATCCTAATCCTCATCCTCATAGAATGGCAGAGCTGTAAGGGACCTTGTGCACCATCAAATCCAGCCTTTGTCAAAGAAGCAAAGTTGGGGGGGGGGAATTGAACTCCTGAACTCCCCACTGCTGGCTCCAAAGCCGGATATATCTAAACCACTGAGCCACCCGGAAGTCAGATGACAACTCCCGTCAGCTCTAGAGAGTTTGCATAATTGTTAGGGCGATGGGAACTGTAGTCCGACGTGATCTGAAGGGTTCCTGGTGGCCCAGCCCTGTGCAAAAGGATATTCCACTTGGATTTTCTGGCACCTGTGTTGCAACCCCGGGCTTCCGAGCAGAGAACGGCCCATCCTTCCATCAACCACTTTGGCGGCCGATCTAAGGCCGGGTGATTCAGAGATGCTGGAGGGGTACTAACGTCCCTGTTTCCTGCCTGAGTACATATTTGCTCGAAGGTCGAGAGCAGCTCAGGTAAATAATGGCGTTGTCTTATACGTTGGTCCCGACAGGTATTCAGAGATGCTTGATGCCCTCAGAGTATGCCAAGCTATGCGCCAGGCGCCAACTAAATATTGACAGTGAAGGTTTGACCGACACAACTGTGCCCACTGACGTCATGCAAACCGTCACTTGTCGTTTTTTTTTTTTAAAGTGTGCCTAAACCAGTGGTTTCCAACTTATTTTGAGCCTCAACCCCCTTTTATAATAGCTAATTAAGTAGCAACCCCCACAGCCGCATGTGCATAACGGAGCATTTTGAACGAGGCCAAGTCACTCTTTCTCAGAGAGTGGAGGGGTTTTTCTCCCTCAAATTAAATGTACAAAGCCAGGCCTCAGATGTACCATTTCTGGTTCAAGTATCCTTAGTTGGAAGATTAAACGGAAGGCGTTTTATGGCCGGGGTCCAGTCGTGTCTAGCGGAGTTGTACGAATAAATTTGAAATCGCTCAAAAATAAAATTTGCAACCCTGGATGAAATAAGTCAAGCACAGCAGAACGACATTAACAGCAGAATAAAAACTCTAATGCAGTGTTACTTAAAAGTGTGTGTGCGGGGTAGGGGTGGGGGTGGGGTGGGGGGACAGGATATATCTACTTCGATCCATCGCTACTGATTTTATTTTCATCTAACGTTAGTGAAAATTGGTCTTAAATTCTACCTTATCTTCTTCCATATCCTTTTAAAATGTATACAGTGGACCCTTGTATAACAAACAGCTTGTATAACATAAAATTTGTACAACATAAAAATTCCGGAGATAGGGGAAATCTGCTTAACATAATCGCCTATGCAGAAAATCCATACAACATAAAAATGGGATTACTCCATTTTCAATGCATTCCTATGGGAATTTGTATAAAGGAAAATTTGCTTAACATAATTTCATTTGGAATGAATTAATTCCTTTATACAAGGTACCACTGTAATTGGTATAGTGTGATTATCTGGGAGCAGAATCATGGCAACTGGACTCAAGTCCCAGTTAACCTCACCTGGATGAGTGAGAATCTCTACAGACTTATCGTGTGATTATTTTTATTTTTTTTATTTATGTATTTATTTGTTTCATTTTTAGGCTGCCTTTATCCCCACTAGGGGGCACAAGGCAGCTCACAAATTATTAAAAAGAATAGAATAGAAAACACACTAAAGCTCAGCATTTTTTAAAAAACCTGGTAAGCAAAACATTTAAAATAAATTGAATAACGGAATGCAAGTAAACTAAAAAAAAAAGCAATAACTATCTTAGCTTTAAAAAGGCATTCAGGGACACAGTAATGATGATGACGGTGGTATGATATTTATTTGGTCACAAATGGGGGTTTAGGATTATGTGCCTTCTAGTGCCGTTGACAAACACCACACGATCATCTCAAAACAATGTGCAAAACAAAATTTATTTCTCAGTGTCTTCTCCAGTGCTTTAAGCGAGTTTGTCCTTAATGCTGCATTATGCATGTATTTTGGGTGCAACTTTTTCTTATAAAACGATTCTGTCGGACGGTGGTGGTGAACCTTCGGCACTCCTGATGTTTTGGACTGCAACTCCCAGAATTCTGAGCCTAGATTGCCAATGGCAAAGGACTGTGGGAGTTGCGGTCCAAAACATCTGGAGTGCCGAAGGACTGATCGAAGGCTTCACAAGTTGTCCACCCCTTTGCTTCAGTCACAGAGCAGTTATTTGAACATAGGGTGCCTTGGACTCTGTGATATCCACTCCCACCTAAGTGAGCATGGCTTTGGAGATTAAAAACCCCGGTCCCACTGAAATTTGGCAGAAAAGTACGTTTTGAGTTCCCCTGATGGTGCAGCTTTCTTGTTCGTCTCTCTGGAATAATGTACTTTCAGGCAGGACTTTGGAGTGGTGAGCTGAAAAGTTAATTTCCTGTTTCAGCATCTAGAGCGTCTGAAGTTTATTGTTCTTACAAATTATCTGAAGACTGTTTCTATCCTGCATTAGCTTGTGCTGATCTGCTGTTTAGAAAGCAATAAAAAAAGAACAAGACACAGTGAAGTCAGCAAAAGGAAGAATATATGTTCCCTCACCCACCCACTCACCCTGGTTGCCAACAAAAGATAATTAATTCTGTGTTTCTTCCAGGGAACCAAATCAATCAATTGAAAGTTCTGGATGCCTTTTAAACTTTGCTGTGTACGTGAAAACAACACGGCCATTCCCGGTGGCGAATGAAGAGTGAAATGGTTCTTCCAGATGCTTCTTATCCATTTTTTTTTTTGAGTTCTCTTCTCATCATGTTTTATGAGTGCTGTTATTCATCCAACTTGAGATGAAAGGAGCTGGAAATCTGCCATCAAAACTCTCTCTATCCTCTTGGCTCACTTTGCCTGCCCGCCTAACTTGATAAAATTGGATCCCAGTAAATAACCCGCAAGGGGGACTGAAATCCTCTGGTGATGCTCCATATTGAGTACGGCTTCGGCAAGAGTAGTTGCTGGTAAAATATGCTTTGCAACAGCGGATGGGCAGCAGTGAGACTTTTTAAAATAAGAAAATGCTAGCTAAAAATGACACCCATTGCAATTTGCCAGATTTGTAATATGTTTTTCTCCGTAGTTCAGGCAACAATCTTATGCTGCTGGCAGGCTTTCTTTCCATTCTTATACATCCCCTTCAAAATGTACACGTTGGCCCTCCCACCTTCAGAGCAGCTCTGATAACAACTGTATAAATGAATCACGGACAACTGTGCAGAAAAAAATATAACTTTAAATGTTAAAATGCAATGATTGTTGCCGAAAGTCACAAGTACATAAGCCTGTTAGCGGCAACTAAAAACTTGCCAGGCACCGGCTGTGTGATTACGCCTGTTCCAAATCAACAATTTGCACAGTCATTTCCTGAGGCTGTGGGGAGGGGGGAGGATAACATGGGAGGGGGTGTACAATTTCTTTCTCTCCCCTTCTCTTTTGGGAGGGAAAGGCCAGGTCCTTAAAGCCAGCTCATTTTCTTTCTCTGAAATGAAGTGGATTGACCGTGACTCTTCATTCCTTTGGCCAGTCATTTGCTTTTATGAGAGCTACAGTCAGTGAATTAAGTTATCGCCTGTAACCTATATTTGCAATTGTGTTTTGTGATGGCCACACAGCTCAACTCCTTTTTGCCTTGAAGAAATAAAGTTTCAATCCCGAAACCCACCAAGGGAGTGGAATTGTCAAAATCGCTCTTAAATGTCTCGCTTACCTTGAAACCCCCTTTAGGGACGCTTTGACTCAGTCCTGACTTGATGTCACAGAACACACACACACACACACACACACACACACACACACACACACACACACACACACACAGTTTGGATTAGAGCAACTATCACACAGATAGCAATTTGGGTTTGTCATTAATAAGTCACTCCTGCCCAAAGCTTTAAAAAGTTCCTTTTTAGAAGGAACACTTGTCTGCATTCGACTTATGAAACATGGCTTGAACGGCATCTGTTGGATTGTTTCATGCTCTTTTATGCTCCTTACGTTCCTGGCTGCCTGGCTGATATTTCTAGCCAAACGTTGCCATTGACGGAGGTGCTTAGGGGCATCTCCATCCCTCCATCTATATGTGTTATAAATTATTGCAGCGACCGATGCCTTTTTAGACCACTATCCCTGTTCTTGGGACTCTAGTTCAGACAATCTTTGCATTCTTTGCAAATTAGATATTTATTTAACATGGTTTTGCTGGCTTATTCTCTGGGTACCTAGCAAGAGAGGAGTAATCAAGGTGTCGGTCATCATCTACAGAAACTGAATGGCAAAATTTGGGCCATGATCTACCATAACATCTCCGCTGTCTGTAAGAACCCACCCTTATCCATTTCACAAGATGAACCACCAAACAAATAAGAGATGGACCTGGCTGTAAGGATTAACGAAAGAGGCTGGTTTTAGGCATTCTTCCTTCAAAGCCTTTGAGGATTGAAGACAGTTTTGGGAGTGCCAGGCTAGGCCGGGCATAAAGCAAATGGCAGGGCAATGTTTTTACTTGATTCGCCTTTGAAGATATGAAGGACAGTCCCTCGATGCTGGCTGCAAGCCAGTTTTTTTCTTTTTGTTTTTTGCAAAACGATGAAATTTTAACACACCAAAATCCCATGCTTGGGATGTGACCAGCAGCAGAGAATTATCCAACTGCAATGGCTCTCTCTGGGATTATTTCAATAGGTCCTTTGAAACATCTTGCGCTGGTCGAGGCTGGTGACGGGATGCTGGTCTGAATGGACCGCTGGGAAGCAAAGTGGAAATCCAACGGACAGCGGAGGGACTATCTTTTGTCCAAGGAGGGAATAAAGCCCCCGAAAGGCTCAGAACTTACCCTAGGAATATGGTGACTGTTTCAGATGTCCGCCTCTGTGCAGGGCACATTCTCGAAGCCGTCTCCCACCAGGTAAGACAGGTAAAAAGATAAGCGGTGTTCTTCCTTTGGAAGCTAATTGGGGGAAGATCACCCCGGGGCCAGCCCTACATTAGATGGCGTCCATTCCACTCAGCCGGTGGTTGCAACAAAGGGACCATGTTTGTTCCTCTGGGGTGACCCTACTGGGTCTACCACGACTTGTCAAATGCCAGGCTGCCGTCCACAGTCCTTACAGCGGGCTGAGGGTCAGCCCTCGGCCGGGGACTGGAAGTGAAGCTCCCAGCCAGTAACTTCTCCTCCATCGGCGTTCGGGCCAGGCCGTAACTGCTGCTGACTTGACACGAGGCGAGACTGCTGTCACAGGCCTGGGAGGCTCCTTCCCCGAGGCGCTGGCTGGCTTTCCCTTCCAGCTGCCTGGCTTGCTTTTTCATCTTGTAGCGGTGATTCTGGAACCAGATCTTCACCTGGTTCGGGGTGAGGTGGGTGGCGGCGGCCAGGTGCTCGCGCTCCGGAGCGGTCAGGTACTTCTGCAGTTCAAACCTCTTCTCCAGTTCGTGGACCTGAGCCCGGGTGAACAGGATGCGCCGCTTCCGTTTGGAGGGGCTCCCCGGGAAATAAGGGGGGCCCTTGATCATCTCGCTGATGTAGCCCAGGCAGTCCGGCGTCCCAGGCATGCTGTACCCGGAGGTCCCCACGTACCTGGAGACTGGGGGAGATATATATATATATAAAAGAGCAAGTTGCCGTGGGAAATGTATTGTCCGAAGAGGATGCTGGGATTCGCCATCAGCAGTGCATTGCAGCACAAGGGTGACGGGTGCGGAGGGGGGGGGGAAATGCAGAAATAAGTCGGGAGCTGGATTTTCGCAACCAAACCGCGATCAAGAATTGGCTCTCCTAATACACTATCAGGGACTGTTGACAAGTTAGAAACAGTCTAGTAGTGATTCAACAAACTCAACTTAGTTCCCCCAATTCAATGACCTAGACCAGTCTTGGCAAACCTATGGCACAGGTGCCAAAGGTGGCCCTCGGAGCCCTTTCTGTGGGCACCCGACATCGCCCCTTCACAGCCACCTGGATTCAGGTTGAATTGCTGTATTGGCACTTTGTGAAAAAATTGTGGGTTTTGAATCGCAGTTTAGGCACTCAGTCTCTAAAAAGTTCGCCATCACTGAGACCTAGACTGTCACTCAGAACCTTCCTACCCCTCCCTTATTTCTAGAAGGGAAAAGTGTAAA
The DNA here is from genome assembly GCA_023846285.1 of Phrynocephalus versicolor. Lineage (NCBI taxonomy): Eukaryota > Metazoa > Chordata > Lepidosauria > Squamata > Agamidae > Phrynocephalus > Phrynocephalus versicolor. Next base: position 3,293,975 of record JAHTLZ010000008.1, read on the forward strand.
ACTATAGAAGGATGAAGTTGGAATGGGCTTACAAGACTATCAAGTCCAAACCCCTGCTCAAGGCAAAAAGGTAAATCATAGGATATCTGCCAGCGGGTTGCCTGATTTTAATATAAGAACATAAGAATAGCCATGCTGGATCAGGCCAAAGGCCCATCTAGTCCAGCTTCCTGTATCTCACAGTGGCCCCACCAGATGTGTTGGGGGGGGGCACGAGACTAGATCTCTGTCTCCTGATACCACTCCCCTGCATCTGGTCCTTGAAGTACCCTGGTTTTAGCCTGGAGATGACATACCTCCATCGTGGTTTGTAACCTGGGATGGACTTTTCCTCCAGGAATCTGCCCAATCCCCTTTTGAAGGCATCCAGGCCAGATGCCATCACCACCTCCTGTGGCAGGGAGTTCCATAGACTAACAACGCGCTGGGTGAAAAAAAATATTTTCTTTTGTCTGTTCTTACTCTCCCAGCCCTCAATTTGAATGTCTCTAGTGCTGGGGCACTCACCACTTTCCCCTGAAATCACTGGTTCTGTCGCCATTCTGCTCCTAACAGATAGGAACTTTGTTATAGGGACTTGGATTTGGGACTTGGGGTTTTATTTATTTATTTATTTATTTATCAGACTTGGCACCAAAAACCTGCCCACTTTCCTGGTCCTTAACAACAAAACCAAGCACAGATGATCTGTGTCTATGACCTGGTTTGACATCCTAGTATTTCACACTTCAACGGTACAGTGGACCCTCGCATAACAAGTGGTTTGTTGATCAGAAAATCCGCTGAAAGGATATATTTCTGAAGATGGGGGAAATCGCTTAACAGAATCGCCTACGGGGCAATTCCTTACCCCAGAAAAACGGTTGCTATTAAGGATTAATAAGTTTTCAGTGCATTCCTATGGGAAATCTGCACAAAGGAAAATTTGCTTAACAGAATTTCATTTGGAACAAATTAATGCCTTTATACAAGGTACCACTGTACAGTGAAAGTTATGGTGAACGGTGTTATTACCATTTCCAACTATGGAGAAAATGATCTGTTTGCTCTCTACAAGAGTAACCTCGCTGCCAGATGGGTGGTATAAAAATCCAACAAACAAACAGCTTGACAAATATTCCATACATGGCTACACAGACTTTGTGTTTATAACCACTTATAACTTTGTGTTTATATCTCTCCTTGTGTGATTGCATTGACACTATGTTATCAATTGTTAGTTTTAATGTTGCCTTCTAATGCTGTAAGAGACCCCTCAATTCCCGCTTTCTCAAACTGAATATGTCTTAAGTGTAATGGACTGTATAATATATCTCCTTACTGTAAGCTGCTTTGGGTTCTTTTCCAAGGAGAAAGGTGGGGTTAAAAAATACTGATAAATAAATAACTAATTAAAATAAATAACTAAATTGTCCTCTTGGAGGAACGCAAAATTATTTGATGGAGCAATTGGTGGGAGGCAAGACACAGATGGTTGGAAGTTGGTGGATTTTGCTCCTGATTATGGATGGCAAAATACAAATGAACCTCTCCAGTGTGTCCGAAAATTCTGAATGTGTATTGAAGCGCTTTGCACAAACATAGTGGCTGTAGACCAGGACAACGCTGGGTCTGGTCCGTGTCCATAAAAGCAAGGCGCTGTTTTCAGATATTCCTTTTTGCCAACTACAGCTTCTAAAATCCCTGAGCTGGTGGGACCGCTTGCTTCTTATAAATATTCTGCTGATGTGGCCAGAGAGTCTCTGCCTCTATCACGTCCTGGCAGCGACACCCAGAATCAAAGCCAAAAAGCAATTTCGATACTCTATATCTCTCCGTGTGTGACCATGGACGCAAATCTCTCCTCTAGCTTTCTCCAACACAGCTGCCTCCAGAGGCATGTCAGACCACAAACCCCGTTGTCGTCACAGACTGCTAATGCTTATGGGGAGTGTTGGGGGCTGTGGCCCCACACATCACAGGGTTTGCAGTCGAAGTGGGTTCGGATAATCCATCCCCTTAGTACAGGGGTGCCCAAACTTTTTATAAGGAGGGCCAGATTTGGTAACTGAGAATGTGTCAGGGGCCAGTTGCTCCCCGACCCTGCCACCCCACTGCAAGCCCCAGGAGGGGGAGGGATGGGCGGGCCAGCCAGCCGTGGGCCACTCAGAATGGCCTGACGGGCCGGATTTGGCCCCCGGGCCGGACTTTGGGCAGGCCTGCCCTAGGGTCTCCCCACACACACCTTGCTGGGTGGGCGAGACACGGTTGGGGGGAGGAGAGGGTGCAAAAACGGACTTTTTGTCCCCCGGCGCTCCAAACACTAGCTACGCCACTGCTATCTAGCAGTCCCGTAACCCAATAAGCAACTTTTCAGAGGTCAAGATTTAAAGGAGCATCAGCATCTGGCTGCCCATCCAAGCTCCGATTCTATGGAAGATTTCCGAAGCCAGGGTTAACCAGAGCTTTCGTAGAGGCTGAAGCAACAGGAAATCCACCACCTTCCCATCTGTGAGCTTCTGGCTTTGTCTTTTAGACCCTGCTGTACCAGAGGACGGAAAAATGGTTCTATTCAGGCATCCTGACGGAAACCTGCCTCACTGCCAAAGCTGGTAAAGTTACTGGGGGCTCCCATGCATCTTCCTCTCGTGGGTTTCCTCTTCCACTGATTGTTCCAGTGTCAAAGGGAAGGAGGTAACCCAGAATGAGATGAACGTCGCCACTAGCTGCAGTGGATTCAGCTCTCAGGGCCAAAGAATGTGTTCCGGCAGCCTGCCCCAAAAACTGGAATCACACAGGTGTCCTAGAGACGTGGTTTAGGAATACCTTCATGCCCGAGTGACCGGTTTTTAGGGACAAAGCTCCTTTTGGAGTTTCCAAAGACCAAGCAGAAAACAAAACAAACCATTTGCAAACAATGGTATTTTTTTAAAAAGCAAATGAACAAACGAAACAAACAAACAGCATTTACTATGATAAGCAACCCTCTTGTTTAATGAGAGGCTAATATACAGTATATAACTGCAGGTGCCATACCTTCTGGCCCACTGATTTCCCTTGTTATAGCCCCTAATGCATGAATGTCCAAATTTCATCCCTCCAGATGTTTTGGACCACAACTCCCACAGTCCTTTGCCATTGGCAATCTAAGCTTAGAATTCTTGGAGTTGTGGTCCAAATCATCAGGAAGGCCAAAGTTTGGACATGCCTGCCCTAATGGCTCACCTCCATCTAAGCAAGTGGTGCCCATCTGCTACCCTGCACTGGTCAGCAAGACTTATGCCCAGGCTCTAACCTGGACGACCCAGCGACCATGGGTAAGAAGGTCACCAAGCATGGGGAGTCCTGCAACCTTTCGCACAGATCGCTCAGAGGTCCGTGGCATCCCACCGAGAGAGGGAAGAGTCAAGTTACACTTACTGGAAGAGTAGGTTCCTTCTGGAGCACCGGGAGCATACCACTCGCCGGGGGCCATCCCGTTCCTGAAGTTCTCCTGCGGGTAAGCGGGCAGTTCCGCTGGACCGGAGTAAGTTCCTGCGTAGCAGCCCAGCATGGGGTTCTGAGAGAGGCAGTGAGCGATAGAGAACCTGGAGGCTCCTGAGGTTGGCTGGTGGTGGCTGCCGGGCATGAAGTGGGCAAAATCCTCCAGCGTATCCATGGCAAATCCCTTGAGCTCTTCCATGGTGCCGACGCGGAGGTTGCAGCCTACGTAACTATCGCTGAGAGTTGCCCGGCTCCTGGCCTGCCTTTCCCACTGCGCTCCAGGCCACCTCTGTAATTAATTGGGAGCTAATAGGGCATGCTCTCACTTTTTATTTACCAGCTTGCCCCTTATCAGGGACGAAGGGCCCCACCTTCAGCAGGAGGTGAAGTGGAAGGTGGAGAGTGGGGGGAGGAGACACCTTGATCGCCTAACCAAACAGCAATGGCAAGGAAGGAGCCCGAGTCAATAGCAGCAGCAAAGGGGTTTGAAAGCCATGTCGGAAACATGGGAAGGTTGAGCTCCTGCATCTTTTTGCCTCCTTCGGTTGAGATACATGCCCAGGTGACGCTGGCAACTTTCTGTACCCAACCTATATTTTCCCAGGTAAGCATATATGATCCACCAATTTATTTATTTATTTATTTATTTATTTATTTAGACAATTTATATGCCGCTCACTACCCAAAGGTCTCTGGGTGGCTTACAATAGAAGTGAACGATTAAAACAAGCATTAAAATGTCAATTAAAACCATAAAAGCATTTAAATATAAAACACTAAAATTGACATCAGGACCCATAATCTATATTATGTCAGTTAAAAAAATTCTGAAACAGAAAGGTTTTCACCTGGCGCCGAAACATCATCAGCATTGGCGCCAGGCGGATCTCAGACGGGAGGGTGTTCCATAGCTTGGGGGCAGCTGCCAAAAAGGCCCTATTCCTACAAGCCATCCCTCTCACCTCCTTGAGGGATGGCTCTTTCAGGTGGGCTCCCTGACTAAATCTTAATTGCCGGGTAGGTTCATATGGAAGGAGGCGGTCCATCAGGTATCTAGGTCCCAAGCCATTTAGGGCTTTACATGACAAAACAAGCACTTTGAATTGGGTTTGGGCAGCAGCTGGTGGTAACCAATGTAGGGCATATAGAATCGGCGTGATATGGTCCCTGGTGGCCCCTCCACTAACCAGCCACACTGCACAATTCTGAACCATTTGCAATTGCCAGATCTTGCCCCACGTAAAGCGCATTACAGTAATCAATTGCACTGCATTGGCCATGCGCTCTTAATCTTTCAGAATCAAGTTCCTAGCCCTATTGGCTGCGATTAGCCTCATGGTAAGCCTGAAAAGAGGAAGACTTCCAACGTACAGGGGAAACGTGTGGCAGAGAGCACATAATAAAAAAGGTACCTGCTGGGTCTCCTAGGTCAAAAACATACGAACTACACGAGAAATCGTCTGTAGAGAAAATATAGACTTAAAGTTGGCTGCCAGCATCAGGGAGCTTAGGGAATCCTTCTGAGCTTACAGAAATATGTTTTAATTTAAATGCCCCAGCCACTAATTCCAGTATGAATTCTGTGATGTGTCAGGTTTTTATTTTGTAAAATCTGAGTCCCCCCCCCCCCAAAGTCTGTATTAAATAAATAACCAATTTATGTTGCATTCTGCCTTGAGTGTCATTCTCTGGAGTCATATGCGTTTGAGAGTGTTAGGGCCCGTAAACAACACCGTGCAGAAATAATTCCAGGCACAACCCAAAGAAAGAGAAGAAAAAAAGACCAAAGCATGTGGCAACATCAAGATTAATGATTGTATTTTTTTAATGTAAGCATCCGTGCAATGTTTATGATTGTAAAGCTTCCATTTAAAAATATATAATGGTTAGTCTTTAAGGTGCCGCATGCTTTGGTCTTGTTTTTTCTCTTCGGATTTGGCCTGGAATTCTCATACAGGCTGGGCACAGCTACTTTTCAAGACTACGACGGCAAGAAAAACGGCTAGTTTATTTTCTGGATTTCATGACAGTTGTTAGAGCTGTTCGGCAGTGGAATAGGCTGCCACAAAGGAGGGTGGTGGAGTCTCCTTCTTGGGAGGTTTTTAAGCAGAGGCTGGATGGCCGTATGTCGGGAGTCCTGTGATGGGGGTTCCTGCATGGCAGGGGGTTGGACTGGATAGCCCTTGAGGTCTCTTCCAACTTTTTGATTCTATGAAACAGAACGGCACGTCCCCGTTGCGATTTATCAGTGGGTTCTTGACGGTCCAGCCCGCCTCAACCCTGCAAATCAAGGCCACCGGGCGGAAAGAAGGCTGCCGACTTTGGCGTTTCTGGAGCTCTCTCTCGCCAATTTCGACACCCTTTGCAATAAAGGCAAGCCTCCCGCAATTCTGTTAATGATTTGGGGGGAATGAATGAACGAGCGAGCTCCATTCTGCACCTATTCCCCCCTCCACTAAATTTCCTGTGCAGCCAGGGAGGAGAGAGCTATATAAATATAAAGATCAGCTGCCGCCATTGAGGGTTTCATTTCTGAAGACCGTAGAAGCGCAGGGTGCAGTGAGGAGCCAGCTTTTTCTCCGCTCCATCCGGCGCCTTTCCCTCTGCTATGATCCCACTCGTTCCTGACACACGATTCGGTGTGGTATGGCACATCGAGTGTGAGGAAGTGTACCTCGGGGTGTGAAAACTGTTTCACACTCAGAGTCTTTGCAAGGAGAAGGCAGGCAGGGAGTGAGCCTTGCTTGGGGGGTGGGGGACCCATTCTGCATACAAATCAATAATTACCAGGGGCTGTCAAGTCAATTCTGACTTCTGGCGATCCTTGCCAGGATGCAAGTAGTTTAAAAATACTCTTTATTTTTTTTAAAATGATACAAAAATCATCTCTCTAGCATGCTGCATATATGCCGAAGGTAGATCTTTCTGATTTCCTAAGGGCTGGAAATGTTATTTTCTGTGGGCCCACTAGGAGGAGATAGAAACTAATCCCGTGTAATGTATTTTCCATTCTAGTTACTGCTAGCTTGAGTTTCCCCGGGTCTGTTACTGAATAATGCACAATGCTCATAAAGTTCAATCAGATAAAGTCAGACACATGCCTAGAACATAGACAGCTGTGTCTGTTTCCCCCTCCACCCCCCAATCCCATGATATTGACTCTGATTAGAAAAAATACACACCCCAAAATCTGGTCTCTTCTTGACTGCTCAATTGCAGGATTGTTCCACCCTGAAAACAGGCCTCGGGCTAAATAAAACACTCCTTTTGCTGTGATCTTTTAATGTCAATTTGCTGCTACAACAAATCAGCTGAGCAACTGAGTGACGGCAGTGAAACCGAGCGATAAAGAGGCATCAAAGATGACTTTGTAAAATAAGGGTTCTTTTGGATAATCATCGGCCTGCTGTCAAGTCAATCAGGGCGGCTCCTTTCAGGATGTTCTAGCTAAACTAGAGTACCCCATTCCCTTTTTATTGAGGTGCCCTAGCTCTTCTCCCGGGAGGGCCAGTGGGGAACTGAACTCCCAACCAGACGTTGAACTCCCGGAGCTATCCAGCCCGCTTTACTTGATTGCAGCTGGGAACAGCACCCTCGCTGTACACCCTGGAGCAGCGGTGTCCAAACTTTGGTCCTCCAGATGTTTTGGGCCACAACTCCCAGAATCCCAAGCCTAGATTGCCAATGACAAAGGACTATGGGAGTTGTGGTCTAAAACATCTGGAGGACCAAAGTTTGGACACCACTGTGGCCTGGAGGCACGCAACAGGGCAGTGGGTGGACCAAGCCTTTTTCTGTATCCATCAAGCCAAAATTAAGTTTTTCTCCCACCAGGCAAAAGATCAGCTATCATAGAACCGCAGAAGATATGAGTTGGAAGGGGCTTATGGCAGGGACCTATCAGTCCAATGCCTGCCCCAAAAGAGCTGACAGCTAAAGCACACACACCCTCTGCGGTATGGGGCGGTATAGAAGCACAACAGTTTGCTTCCCCCCCCCTGAAAACTCTATAGACAATAAATTTGGTTCCGACTTGATAGTACATAACAGTGTGTATGCCCCCCCGCGAGTCCCTCTTGCCCCGTTATTCACAGATATGATGGTAAAATATGCAGAATACAAACCCAATGTGATTGAGCGGTGGCATTATTTCAGTGAAGTTTTAGGTAAGTATTCCTGGAGGCTGCTACAGGGACCTCTACCATTTTTGTTGATATGTTTTATTTATTTATTTATTTATTTATTTATTTATTTATTTATTTATTTAAGTCACCCTGTCTTTCACCATAAAAAAGGACCCAAAGTGGCAACATTTAAAGCTGAAAACTATACAACAGTGGCTTAGAAGATCCTTACAAGTCAATACAGTGGACCCTCGTATAACAAACGTTTTGTATAACATAAAATTTGTACAACATAAAAAAATTCCGGAGACAGGGAAAATTTGCTAAATGGGATCACTCTGTTTTCAATGCATTCCTGCGGTAAATTTGTATCAAGGAAAAATTTGCTTAACTTATTTCATTTGAAACGAATTAATTCCTTTACACACGGGATCGCTGTATTTAAAACCAAGGACAATGAATGTAAAAGATCATTTGACATCATTAAAAGAAAATATTGAAGCTGAAACAATACCACCCCCTTTGTTTGCAACTACTACGCTTGCATAAGTGTTCCACGCACACAGAGCTAATTGCTCTGATCATGTGGCTTGAACACCCTAACTGGCCGTGCAACCGCCTTCCTTCCCCTCCTTTTACGAGCGGAAGATGCCTTTTCCCACCTGCGGGGGACCGAGCATGGGCCATGTAATTCGTACAGCAACTGGACCATTCCATAACAAGAGGAAAAAGGGGGGAGCCCGTTTTCTCCTCGGGGGGGGGACACGGGACGCTTCGTTTTCATGAGCCTGGCGGAGCGGACGAGGCAGGATTTGGAGGTGCACTTATTTAATAAATAAATTCTTTTTTTTAAAAAAATGCAGCCACGGAGAATAGGCTTTCCTCCGCTAAGGCCGCCCAACCACCACCACCCCGTCCTGGAGAAAGTGGTGCTGCCCGAACGTTGCTGTTAAAAGCCGCCCGTGTCGCAACGTTCCAAATCAGAACGTTCGCGGCCTTGGCGTTCGAAGTGCCTTTTTTGGGGGGCGTCGCGGGACCACCGGCGTCGCTGGGAGAGCGAGCCTGGGCAGCCGGTGGGCACCATGGCTGTCAAAGTCAAAGTGGTTTATTGGTAAGGGGGTGGGGGTGGGGGAAGGAGAGCGCACGGGGGGGGACGACTTTCGATCCGGATCGCGCACCTGCTTCCTTTGTACTTGCCTTTGTTTGCTTCGGATCTCGTGGGTGGGGGGCGGGGGGTGTCTCCCGAAACGACCAAGAATCCGGTGGTACCCGAAAGGTTCAAAAGAATGCGCATCGACCGCAGCGTTGCTGGCAAAATGCTTATTTTATATGTCACATTTTAGTCATTTTATGAGTTTTATATAGCAACCACAAAATTTCGTTGTTCCTGCAAGGGGGGAAAGACAATAAAGATTCCTATTTCTATTCCTATCTCACGGTTTTCGCCGGGGGGGGGGGTCTGAATTTCGGCCCAATTAATGGCGTCGTGCTTTGAGATGGGCGCGCTTCGTTTGGCAGGCGCTTCCCCAGGGGGCATCCCGCCGGTTTAAAGGGCAAACTGGGCTCTGTGTCTCTCCTTACCCCCCACTTCCAGAGCCGCCAGTATACACCGACGCAGGTGATCCCCGACCCCCCAAAATATCTGGCCGGGTTGTCTTTTTTTGGGGGGGGAAATCCCTTTTTCTGCAGCAGGGCATGCCCCCCATCTTTTTCCTGCATGCAAGGGTGAGCAAGACTCGGAAGATGGCCTAAAATTGCAGTGGTTCTCCACCTGTGGGTCCCCCAGATGTTCCTGGACGGCAACTCCCAGATATCCTGGCCAGCTCAGCGAGTCATGAGGACCTCTGGGAGTTGCCGTCCAGGAACATCTGGGGGACCCACAGGTGGAGAACCACTGGCCTAAAGGCAAACAGGTGCCTGGTGGCATAAGTCTTCCCCAGGCTAGAAGCCACTTCCCTCGGGAACAGGGCGTGTTATACCCACTGGGATGAGAGACCATGGCCGTAGACTGCATGATCGGCTGTACTGTTTCTAAACTTAAAAATTAGGGCCTCGTGTTTTCATACCACTTGATTGTTTAAAAGCCAGTGTGAGCTTGTGGCATAAGCCAGATGCCCCAGGTTAATTCCCAGGCCGTATTTAAAATGCTGCATAGAATGTCTTTTAAAGTCTTGTAACGGAGATGTATCTCAAGATCTTCATGAAACAAGGCAGGGCGTGGCTGCGGGGTAGGATTGTCTTTGCCGTGGCCCCCTCGTCCTGGAGTGGCACCTTCCAAGACAGGTTTTTTTTTGTTTTTAATTCACAGTACTCAAGGTTGGGGGATTTTTCCGAATGGCTGATGCAAACTGGAATTCGAGAAGTTCCTTCTACAACGTGGGTCCAACAGAAACCATTCTGGTTTCTGCTGAGCCACTCCGTAGTGGAGAGCCGGTTTGTGTGGGTGCCTGTAGGGAAAACTGTATCACACCCCTTGCTCTGCACTCAATAGTGTCTGGGCAATTGCCATTTTTAATCCTAAAGCAGCGTTGGTGAATCTATGGCACGGGTGCCAAAGGTGGCACCTGGATCCCTTTCTCCGGGCACCTGACATCGCTCCCTTCCCAGCCACCTGTGTTCAGATTAAATTGCTGCTTTGGCACTTTGGGAAAAATGAGTGGCTTTGGAATTGCAGTTTGGGCACTCGGTCTCTAAAAGGTTCGCCGTCGCTGTCCTAAAGCCATCCAGTTCCTCTTTAGCACCTGGAGAGACTGCAAGTTGTTTTCTCTGCTTCTAGAGGCCTCCCAGCTGAGGGTAAACCAAATAGCAGTGGCTTAGCTCACCAGCTGGGGAATAGCTCAGTACGTTTCATATCTGGTTGAAAAAGGGAATGGTTCCCGCTTCTACTTTCTTTCTTAGAACAGGATCACCCTCAGTCAGAATGGACTTGACGACACACAATTAATGTTAATTTGTTTATTTATTTCTATTTCTATTTCTGTACCGCAACCGGTTTTCCCAATGGGAACTCTGGGTGGTTTACATAAACAAATTAATCTAATTGCATGCCAAGTTGTTGAAAGCCACATGATTTTCATGGTGGCTTTCCAGATGTCACTGCTGACTTTTCCTTTGTTTCATGACGGGTTTATAACTAGTCTTCCTTGCGCATTTAAAAGCTAGAGAGTTGGCTGGGAGAGTCTGGAAATGTGTCGTCTGAAAATGTAACTTTTTAAAGTTCCAGTTTGGAAGCCAGTTTATCGGTTTGTTTGGTTTTTGTGGATGCTTTTTGTTCTGTCCGGTTCTGACGCCAGAGGGAACCAAAGACCATGCTATGGACAGCTTGTGCCAAAGGTGTTTGCTGTTATCTGTGTTTTTCAGTATCCACGGGTGGCGGTGGCTTTGAACTGGTCCTCCGTGGATACGGAGGTCCTACCGCATTTGTAGGGGGTCTTAACATCTGAAGAAAGAAATGCACCGGGTCTTTACCTGTTGCCCCCGTACCTGGCTTTAAAGGAGCTTTCCGGCAGATTGAATTCATCAGCGATACAAACTTATTCTGTGTTCGGTTGCAAATGATATTCTGTAGGCGTGGGGTTCTTAACGAGTCTGCAGAATCCTTGATTGCTGGAAATCATGCAGTGCAGTGACTGACTTAGTGTTTGTTTGTTCTTACAGTGGCGCCTGAGGGTACAGCCCCAAGGTAAGTTTTTCCTTTACCTTGCTTCCAGCAGAAATAATGCAGTATCCCAGTTTGCATCCCGCTTGGAAAACCCCAAATAATCTGCCAGGTCTGACAGTTTAGCCAATAGTCTTGCAGGAGGCGACAAACCTTGATTGCAGAGGCATTGTTTTTTGTTTTTTTTCAGATGAGGGGGAATCGAAGGCAAAAAGTGAACGGAAGATTCTGAAAACTTCTCTGAGACCTTTTAGTTGGGCAGGGATCTTTCTGAATGTTGACATAACAGATTCTTTTTTTGCGTCTTGTTCATTTATAGTATCAGCAGCTCAAGAAGGAACTTGAAAAGAAGTTTCCGGGCAAGCTGGATATTGTAAGTTTACATCTGTTTGATACTGATTTGGCCCTCTGACTCCTTTGGGGTCTCACGAGACTCATGAACCAGCAACGGTGGCACTCATGTGGTCTGGAGGAAGGAATTTGACATTTAACTTACCCCTGATGTTAAATATAGACACAGACACACACAGAGACACACATACTTTTCCCTTTCCTTTTTGAAATACATATACCAACAATTTGTCCCAGATTAAATGAAAACCACCCCCCATTCCTTCCTAATTTTAATTTCACAATTTAGTTAATCATTGATAGCCAAATAGAGTTCGTTTGAAGATAAGCGGGATATAAATGCAAAAATAAATAAATAAATAAAATAAATTAAATATTCCATAAATCCCTATATACCATTCCTCCAATGTTATTTGATTGTTGGATTTCCAGTTTTTTGCAAAAAAAAAAATTCTTGCTGCTGTTACCAATACTATCATTAACTCCACTTCCTCGTTCTTCAGTTGCTTATTCACAATCATATTCAACAATGCTGCCTCGGGGAACTTTTGAACCCCCTTTCCCTATAATTTGTTGAATTTCCTTAAACATCATTGTCCATTCCCACTTTCTTACTCTGCACAGCCACCACATATGCAAGTATGTTCCTTTTTTTTTTTTTTTTGCACCTCCAGCGTACTGGAGATATTTATTATAATTACCTTTGTTTTAAACCATCTCCAATATACCTTATAACAGTTCTTCTTTACTGAATGTCGTTTCCACTCCAAAGACCAGTTTGACTTTTCATTCTGAACCTTTGTAGACATTGGGGCGTCATTATTGCTAGATCTTCATCAGTCCTTCATCTCTGAACTCTAGAGGCACTCAAGCTAAGTGCACTAATAGGTGGGCAACCTTGTCTAAGAGGTGCAGAGATGGAAATTGGAGGATGGGTGGATTGGCCCTAAGACCCCTGAAAAAGAGCAATTCTTGGTGTCTAGCATGGCTGGAGTCCTCTATGGTAGACAGAGAGAGGGACTGGGGGGGGGGGCAAAGTGTGCTGCTTATATACCACTTTATAGTCCTTAAAGCACTCTGGGTGGCTTACAGTTTAATTATGGAGGCTACTCATTGCTCCTTCCCTAGCAAGCTGGGTACTCAATTTACCAATCTTTGAAGGATGGAAGGCAGCCTGAACCTCAAGCAGGGTACCTGTACCCATCAGGATTGAACTTGGGTTGTGTGCAGTCTCAACTGCAGCACTGCGAGGGAAAGGGGTGGTTTGTGCATAAAAAGTATATTAAATGATTGGCGCACCAGGAATGAAAGATGTCAGGGAGAGGAGGCGGTAACGCTCGTAGGCAGTCCATCTCTAATTTTAAGTAGTATTACCCATAAATACTTGAAGAGGGGATTATGGCGCCCTCAAGTCTGACAAACGGTGCAAACTCTCTGACGTCCATGCTTTCTCCTGTCACCCTATTCCCTCTTCTCTCCAGAGTGGCGAAGGGACTCCTCAGGTCACAGGATGGTTTGAAGTCACCGTGGCAGGGAAGCTGGTGCACTCCAAAAAGGTGAGCAGCTCTCCTGACTAGGAATGAAAAAGGCCCTCAAGCAGGCATGTCCAAACTTCGGCCCTCCAGATGTTTTGGACCACAACTCCCAGTCCTTTGCCATTGGAAATACAGGCTCGGAATTCTGGGAGTTGTGGTCCAAAACATCAGGAGGGCTGAAGTTTGGTCATGCCTGACCTAAAAGATATGAGTTCTTAGCAGTACAGTTGACTAGAGTTGCTCGAGAACTCCTAGGTAGCCCAGTGGTTTAAGCATCTGGCTGCCGAGCCAGAGGTTGGGCGTTTGATTCCCTACTGAGCCTCCTTGAGAAGAGCTGGAACCAATGCAACCTGGCAGTTCCAAAAATCATTATTATTGCTTGCAGACATGCATGGTAGGCTGAAATGGGGTGTGCCTCTTACTTGCCCCGTGTGAGTTTCGATTGCCAAAGTGGCCGATTGCAGGTGAACATCCCCTGCGTGAAACTCATGCCAGTTTTGTGCGGCCGTGATCCACTTGTCCCAAGGGGTAACGTGTACACCTCCCTGCTTTTGATGAAGGGATGGTTTTGCCCCCAACGTGGGTGGATCAGGTCCCCCTGAGGCACAAATGTGTGTGTGTTGTGTTGCTACAGTCGTGACCGACTCTTCGTGACTCCACATGTCCATGGAGTTTTCTTGGCAGGAATACTGGAGTGGCTTGCCAGTTCCTACTCCAGGTGCCTACAGCCCCTGGTATTCCCTGGTGGTCTCCCATCCAAGTATTAACCAGGGCCGACCCTGCTTAGCTTCCAAAATCAGGCGAGATTGGATGTGCTTAGGGCATCTAGGCAGCTATCCCCCACAAATGATTTCTGGGGGGCCAGACCCTTACTCCTCCAGCTTATGAAAAGGAATAAAATGTCTAAAAACCATTTGGCTCAGGCTTTCTTCAGTCTGCTAAGGGGAACCGAGAGCAACCTTTGCGGGTTCCCAAGCTGTTGCTGTCTGCGTTCCTTATTACAGTGGTCCCTCGTATAACACATGGCTTGTATAACATAAAATCTGTACCACATAAAAAATGCCAGAGATAGGGGAAATTTGCTTAACAGAATCGCCTATGGGGTGAATCCGTACAGTATAAAAATGATCGTGATTAGGGATTACTCTGTTTTCAGTGCATTCCTATGGGGAATTTGTCTAAAGGAAAATTTGCGTAACATAATTTCATGTGGAACAAATCCTTTATACAAGGTACCACTGTATTTTCCTTTCTTAACAGATATTTGAGTCATTAAATGGTGTCAGGGTTTAAAAGGGCCTTTTCCAAACTGTTGTTCTTCACCTACATCTCGGTTTATCTTGGACAGATAACCTAGCCGGTGTTGTGTTGAGTTTTCGTTGTTAGGTGAGCACTTCTGACCCTGCTGTTTTTCCACCAGAATGGAGATGGCTTTGTTGACAACGACACCAAACTGCGCAAGATAGTGATGGCTGTCACGGCAGCATTGGCGTAAGGATGGCTTTAAGGAGGCACCAACAGTTCAATGGGTAGAAGAGGTAAATAAATAAAATACACCAGGGCCCTTCTGCATACGGTTTCAGTTATATGTGGTTTACTACACCCCCATGCACAATATATAAGGCCCAAGGATACTCCCTTTTGTGTTGTATATAGGATTCCTTACTATCTGCAATTTCAGGTATTCACTGTAAATCATGGAATGAATCCCTTGTGAATATGGGGGTTTTACTGTACAAGAGAGAAGGACATTTTCTTTTATATTGTACATTGGGTTGTCTATCTGCAGTTTCAGGCATTCACGGTAGATTGTAGAACTGATATGCTCTTATGTCTAGATTCAAAATGATTCCAAAAGGAGAGCTTAGCACTTTTATTTTCATAGCATTTCTATAATTGTACATGTGCCGTTCAAAGAAAAAAAGCCTCAGTAAATGACATTGTATTTATTTCAGATGAATCTGGAAGCTAAATGGCCTAGAAAAGAAGTTTGTTTGAGGAAGGGTCCCCTTGTCTTGTCTTTCACCAGTAACATGGTCTCGGTGCCATGTGCAGAAAATGGTCCCAGGCATTTCTTGTCCAGCGGTTGTGCTTTTACTATCCTGGAGTGCTTTGTCCTGGTAGTATTTTGACCTTCTCTCTTTCTTTCTCTCTCTCTCTTTGGTAGCTTCAAGAAGCATCTGTTTTGTTCACCTTGACTGAGCGCTTGATGACGGGAGCTGCTGAAAGGTCGTTTGACGGGTGGCAGTTCCCCGAAAACCTTCCGCGTGAGATGTCAGCTTGAGCAAAGCTGGATACAGAAATGGAGCTCCGGAATTTTGACACGCCTGTATGCAGAGTTGGGGCTTAGCACAACCACTCCAACTCCTCTAAAACACATGCATGCATGCTTGGTTTTCTTTGTAGTTCTGGTTTTAATTGCTGATGTTTATGGGAATCGTGGAGCCCCTTTCATTGGTGGTCTGGGCTCTTGGGCTATGGGAATGTCTTCTGCCTTCAGTAAAAAAACAAAATAAAAGGAAAAACAACAACAGGGAAGTGATTGCAATACCCATTGGAATCTGGTTTAAAAACATGCCTTGTTAACACATTCTAGAATCTTGAAGAGATCAATTTTCTTAACCTTTTTGTGGCAAGATTTCTCTGTCCCGATCTCGCCTCTCCTCTGCTGAATTGTTCTCTGGAATGTGGCAAACATCTAATAAAACATTTCTTTCAACATCCTGGATCCCGTGTTGGAATGTCTATAGTGTACTGGTCTGTGCCCTAGCTGTGTATGGCAAAACACATTTATTATTTCAGTATTTTAGCTTTTCTTAGAATTGCAGTGCCATAGCATTTTCCTTCTGTGTGAAGAGGCACTTAGGTTACTCACTGTTCATCCTTAGTATGTCAGTGCTATGGATAAAATAATCAGAATAATCATGTGCCTCAAAGTCAATTCTGACGTATGGCGACTCTTTCCAGGGTGTTCTTCTTGTTCAAGTTCCCAAGGTGGCTGCTCCTTTCAGGTACACCAAAGGACTGCTCAAAGATTATCAGCCTACCTTCTGGGAAATAATTGTGAAGAAATATCTTACACGGGCGTGGGCATGTGTTTGTTCTCCCTTCCCATCTTTTTCAGGATATAATGCTGTGAGACCTTCAATCTGCATTAGTGTGTGAAAGTGACATAGCCCATTAAACTGGTTGAATTGTGTTTCCCAGTGGGATTAAGGGATGTGCTTAGCCATCCTTGAAAGGTACATGAAGTTGACTTCTCCATCTGGCCCTTCCCTCGTTTAGCTCTGCTCCGTATCACCAGCTCTGTCTTGGAGCAGCTTTCCAAGGTTGTATTTTCAGCTTTCTTCAAGCCCTACGGGAACCTTTGGTCCTCCAGATGTTTTGGACAGCTACTCCCAGAATTTTGAGCCTATACTGTATCTGCATTGCCAGTGATGATAAAGGACTGTGACCGTTGTAGTCCAAAACATCTGGAGGGCCAAAGTTTCCCCACCCCTGCACTACCTGAAGACATCTGGTGCTTCTTCGAGGTTTCCCACATATTCACCAGCCCTGTTTGACTTTTAAAATCAGATATTTGCAAGCATTCAGGGCAGAGGGCCCATAAAAGAAGTACGAAACATCCTGTGTAGATGCATTAAAAACGGTCTGACCTGAATTTCCAGTGTGATTTATTGGAGCATAACCTGGGCTGCCTGCATCTTGTGTGGACCACCTGATGATTGATCCCGTCCTGTCCGTGCACCAAGTATCCAAAACACCTTTTTAAAGAAACTAATTGGCGCACTAGGAGTTAGGGCTCAAAATTTTTACCATTGTAATTTTGAGCTTCCGGCTTGTCCATGGAACACTTAGCGATAAATCTTTTAAGTCTTAAATAATAAGTTGATGCCCTGCTGTGAAGCTGATCAAAGCTCTGGTCTGTAGTTGCCATGACAACAGGATGCTAGCATTTAAGGGGGAAGTTGTTTATAGAGCAGGGCTGTTTCAGAGCAATCCAGAGTGGCTCTTGTATCACTTGGCAGATATATCTATAGATAGATAGATGTAGATATATAGATATAGATAGATACTGTACTGTATATATACACAGTACATAACATACAGTGGACCCTCGAACGGTTTGTGTAACAAAAAATCCGTACAAAAAGAATTCCAGAGATAGGGGAAATTTGCTTAACAGAATCGTCTATGTATGGGGCAAATCCGTACAACATATATAAATTTAATAAAAAATAAAAATGGTCGTGATTAGGGATCACTCTGTTTTCAATGCATTCCTATGGGAAATTTGTATAAAGGAAAATTTGCTTAACAGAATTTCATTGGGAATGAATTAATTCATTTATACTAAGGTACCACTGTATTACAGCATATAACTTTATATGGATTACCATACATGGATTGCATTGGTTGATTTTATAAGAACACCAGTGCTTTCCATGTAGCTGTTAGCTTCTAATGTTCTAAGATGCCTCCTCTAATTCCCTGTTTTTAACGAATATATCAGATATGTTCTGGGCTGTATATTGTCCCTCATTACTGTAAGGTACCTTGGGCCCTTTTCTAAGGAGAAAGGTGGGGTAAAAACATTCAAAATCAATAAATCTTCCTCTTCTTTGGAGCATTACTCTCTTTTCTCCTATTGTACTTATTTGGAAGATCAGATCTCCCTATTCTTTGGAGGAACGCCTAATTTTCCTGTTGATCGGAGCCGTCCCCTATTATTCCAAAGATCAGATCTTCCTATAATTTGGAGGACTACTCCAGGTCTCCTTGTGATTTTCTCTATTATTTGTAGTATTGTGTGTTTGTGATCTGCTTTTACTTACTGTTGTTGTCAACCGCCCGGAGTTCCTTTGGGAAGACAAATAAATAAAACAAACAAACAAACATGGCAAGGGATGGAATTTGTCAGTTTTTTATTTATTTATTGGATTTTTATACCGCCCATCTGGCAGCGAGGTCACTCTGGGCGGTTTGCCACAATGAACGAATTCAAACAATTCATACAATAAAACCATAAAATAAAATAAATATTTTTAATATTAAAATTCTCTTGGAAAGATGCCGGTTCACAACTCTTCCCCTCAAAAGGCTCCATGCCTCAGGTGGCAGCGGCGGCGGGTGTTGCTCAAAAGCCCTCACAAGATGGCGCCTCAGGCGCTCGCCTCACCTCAGTTGACCGGCGGCCGCTTCTTTTTTTCCCGCCCAATCCTCCCTCCCTCCCTCCCTTCGCCTCCTCCCCCCGCTCTCCTTCAGCCCCGTTGCATGATGGTTAAATAGCCCTGGCCCTGGGACCCGCCATTTTCTGTCGGGGCTGGCGGGAAAAAGCGGGAAAGGAGCCGAGAGCAGCGCCAAGGCAGGGGACCAACGGCTCCAACGGTCGACGCCGACGCGCGCGCCAGGCTCGAGACACGCTGAGGTAACCGGGTTGGCGGGCGGGAGGGAAAGCGCGCGCGCTGACGGGACCGAGGTGGGGTGGGGGTTGTGTGAGGAAACCACCGCCGCCGCCTCCCCTCCTCATATCCCGTTCGCGTTGCCCCACCCGCCCCTCACTCCGCGCGGTTTCTGGGGTCCGATAGCGTTATTTGGAGGGGAAGGGGAGTCCATTAAAGCGAGGTCGTCTGAGGAGATGCGCTGCCGCCCCCCCCAGCCCCCCCACACAACCGCTTTTACACACACACATATTACACACACAAACACCAAGTCCCGCCTTCCGTCTGCATCCCGCCGCCTATTGGCGGGAACGCGGCGGCTGACGGCGCCTGCCCGGATAGGCCCCCCCGGCTCCCGAAGCAGCTCGGGAAGCGATTGGGGAGTTTCGGTTGTCAATCACCGCGGGGAACGAGTTGGCGCTTGGCTCTTTTTTCCCTCCCCCCCACCTCACACGCCGGGGCTCTCCACCAATGGGACGGCAGCGCGCTGGCGAGTCGGGAGGTTGAAGTCGCGGAGGGAGGAGGAGGAGGAGGAAACGGAGGTATCGGGTGCGCTCGCGCCGACGGTTGGCACCACGTGCCTTCGGGGTGGCCAATGGCAGGGAGCGCTTGCCGCGAGGGGTCCTGGGGCTTGTAGGCGTGTGATTTCTGGCGGGCAGGGAGTCCCTCCAGGTGTTCTATTATTAGTCAGCCGGCTAATTGCTATTTTCAAGGGTCATTTTTAGCTTCCAGGCCGCAAGCCTGCCAACCAACCAACCAACCAATCTGTTGTTTCTCTCTCCTTTTGCCCGTCCCCTTCCCATTGGATGCTGAAGTTGGTACCTCAGGAGAGGGATGGAGGGGGTTGTGTTGCCATGGCAACTGCCTCTTCTGCTTTCCTATATAAGATGGGGGGGAGGTCCCCTTCTGAGGAGTACAAATATGTTAGACTATATATTCGTCTCGTATAAGCCTTATAAATAGGCAGTATCTTATCTTATTTCTCTCCATTCATCAAAGGTTTATACTTCTATTTATTTATTTATTTTCCAATTTTTGTGATCCCTGGATTATAATGACAGACTCCTTTGCAGCCCATTTCTGAGTGTGTTCAACTGGAAGTTGGTCCTCCTGTGCAAAAAGATATTTCTGTTTTTAAGGTTGCATTTGATATCTAATTATATTTAATCAGTCAGACACACAGAGAATGGGAGGAAGGAATGGTTGCCTTTGCTTTATGTCCAGTTCCAGCTCCTCACAGATATTTCAGGATCAGGAAAAGTCATGATTTTAGCATTGGTCTTTCAGTGGAATAATTGCTACAGGACTAGGGGAGGTTGGTGTGAAAATGACCAGATATCTAATAATTGTTTTTGAGCCTGCTGCTTATTATGCAGATGACCCCAACTGAGGGCCCTGTTGCTAGTTGCTAATTGAGAAGGCGCTTGAGTAGCAGCTAATGAAGACGGCAGCAGTACTGTATCAGAGAAACAAGTCATGAAGAAGGCATAACAAGGAGGAAACATGAGTGGGACATTTTGGCAGGCTGTAGAAGCAGTTTTCTGCCCCTAAAGAACTGCACAGACCACTCAAGAAGCCACAAAAACCCATGTGAAATCAAAAGTGTTTCAAATGGTTACTTTTTGGTGCCCAAGAGGGGCCCTGCAACCTAGTGAATGGCCACCTGGAAGCTTCAAGAAATAGTCATTTATTTATTTATTGGTCTTCTTTCTAAAATGGAGTTTTATCAGAGTGTTTCATTGGAAGGCTACATTTGTTGCATTGGAAGGGTACATTTGGCCAATTTCTAGTTGACAAGGAAACAAACTTGCTAGAACCTCTTAAATGTTTGCATCCAGCAACGTTTCAGTTTCAGTTTCTTCCAGTGTTTCACCCTGTTTGCCAACAGAGTTACACGACTGATACTTTCTGAAATAAGACAGGCTTGTTTCTTTTCATGGATTTATTCTGTATCCAAATACCCCGTTGTGCACCAAACAAGGAGGTGTGGTTGGATTTATAAACGCAACCCACAGGGTTAGTTAGAGTTACTCTGTAGCATTCAGAATGGGGAGCGGAAACCTGACATAGACCTGCCAGTTACGTTGTATTTTCCTGTGCACCAGTCTGGATCCTACTTTCTTCTGGGTGGTTTTTTTTTCCTGTATATCAGGTTTCTTGCATTTTAACGACTTCTGAGGATGGCCCGTACCAAGCAGACGGCCCGTAAATCTACTGGCGGGAAAGCGCCCCGGAAGCAGCTGGCCACTAAAGCTGCTCGGAAAAGTGCGCCATCCACTGGCGGAGTAAAAAAACCTCATCGCTACAGGTACCTAAATTTGACCTTGCTGGCAGCTAGGGTTGGGGTGAGGGTGGTGTGCAGTTGCCCCGTAGCCTAGTTGCTCATTAGCCATTTCTGGTTATGCCAACATTTGGAGTCTGTTGCAGGTGTTGTTGGTTTTTTTTTTAAATCTCCTGAGCTATGGATTGAGAAAGACAACTATGTCCATCTCCTTCCCATCCAGGCCTGGGACTGTGGCATTGCGAGAGATCCGGCGGTATCAGAAATCCACAGAATTGCTGATCCGCAAGTTGCCATTTCAGCGCTTGGTCCGTGAAATCGCTCAGGACTTCAAGACGGACCTGCGGTTCCAGAGTGCTGCCATTGGCGCTCTGCAGGTTTGTACAGCTTCCTGCTCTCTCTCTCGCTCTCTCAATCCTTCCCTCCCTCCCTCCCCGTCTCTCCCCCCCCCTTTGATTAATGCCCATTGAGCCTGCTCTTCCCTTTCCGGCAGCTTGGGGGCCAGAATCCGGCCTCTCTCCTACAAAAAGGACTGTGTCGTGTGCCTTCCCACAAGGAAACATTTCCTAACATAATCCCTCTGCTGCTTTTGCCACCTCTGACTCTTGGTTCATCAGTTCCTCCTCCCTAATTGTGTCAGATTGATGTCAGTGACACTGAATATGTGTTGAATATGAAATGGAGATTCCCTCTGTGTTTTCCTTTTAATCAGACTAGAATTTGGGAAGAGACATAGATTCTGCGCCTTAGCCTTGTGCTTCCAGCAGGCTGCATGGAGCCCTCTGAGCTCCTTCAGAACCTGCAGATGCCCCATATCTTTCCAGTCTTGTTTGTTTTCACAGCTGGCCACCTCAGGAGGTGCAATTTTTGTCAGAGTCCTTCCGAGAACTGTAGTATGGGAATATTTCTAAGCTTTGGTCTCTTGATTGCCCTGGCACCGAACATCTTGTCCAGTAGTAAAGAGTGGTTGCTGGTGCTCCTCCTTGTGGATGCAGAGAGCATTACAGAGCTGGTCATTGCATATCTCTCAGCTGTTTTCTTTTCCATCTGCTAAGTTCAGGAAAGCTGGCTGGATAGTTCTGTGGTGACTGCAGAAACACAGGTTGGGAGTTTGGTCCCTGTACCTCCAAGTGGGGGCGGCGGGGGGGGGGGGGGAGACACACACTTTGTAGCCTTGGGCAGACTGCAGAGTCGCAGGCTACTCCCAGAAGAAAGGAATGATAAACCACTTGTGCGTGCTCTCTACCTGGAAAACCCTGGAATTTTACATCTTTCCTCCCTAGTACAGTGACGTATGTATGCCTTATTACAACAGGCATGT
This sequence comes from Phrynocephalus versicolor, assembly GCA_023846285.1. Lineage (NCBI taxonomy): Eukaryota > Metazoa > Chordata > Lepidosauria > Squamata > Agamidae > Phrynocephalus > Phrynocephalus versicolor. The sequence goes on from JAHTLZ010000008.1 coordinate 3,316,148, forward strand.
CCAAAGTCCGGCCCGGGGGGCCAAATGCAGCCCAATTTAAAATTTGGAGTGGCCCTGCTGCCTCAGCCTGTCACTCATCCCCGCCGGCCAGCCCTTCCCGGTGCTGCCTAGAGACGTCGCCTTACAGTTTTACGGTTTGCCTGCCCTCCCTGCCTCCGTCCATCCTCTCTGCCACCCGCCCTGCCTACCCACTCCTGGCTCCGTTGCTGCAGCGTCTTCCCCACCTCCTTGCGAGGGAGGGCAGCATATGCGAGCAGCGGTGCGTCTTGGGTGCGTGTGAGCCGATTCCCGGGCGGTGCAACAGCTGCCAGGCCCTTGGGTGCCTTGAAACCGGAACATTTGTGGATGTTGCAGATGCGCACGCACCACGCCCTTTCTCCCCCCCCCTTTCAGCTGAATGGTCGCCCCCCACACATTTTCACAAATCCGGCCCTCCTTGCAAAAAGTTCGTTTACCCCTGCCCTACAACCTTCAAAATGCTAGCTTGGCTGAATACTCCTCCTCCTGGGAGAGTTTATGCCAGGCATGTCCAAACTTCGGCCCTCCAGATGTTTTAGACCACAACTCCCACCGTCCTTTGCCACTGGCAATCTAAGCTTAGAATTCTGGGAGTTGTGGTCCAAAACATCAGGAGGGCCAAAGTTTGGACATGCCTGGTTTATGCTGCCATCTGCTGCTTTCTCCCCAGCCGGCCCACATGCAACGGTGTATTGCCGGCTCCCTACAAACCAGCCGTCTTCTAACAGCATTTTTATATTTCTTTGCTTTGACAGGAAGCCAGCGAGGCGTACCTCGTGGGCCTGTTTGAAGACACTAACCTGTGTGCTATCCACGCCAAGCGGGTCACCATCATGCCAAAAGACATACAGCTGGCTCGCCGCATCCGTGGTGAACGGGCTTAAGTCCCCGTCCCGTCCCCCACCAAACACTTACACCCCTCCTCCCTGGGCAGCCCCCGCCCCCTGCTTGTGCAGTGTACTTAGTATACACTCCAGGTTTTATTTTTAATTTTTTTTCTCCTAACTCCTGTTTGTAGTGGCTAGGACATGTGAGGAAATGTTAGATTATCTAGCGTAGTACCTCTCCAAAATCAGGAGACTCAGTTCAAGTTCATCATGTGCAAGCAAAAAAGAAAGGAAAAAAAAACCCTCTGAAATCTGCAAGACTTCTGGATGTTGTCGTTTTTTTTGTAAAACCTTTTTTTTTTCAGAATTGCAAAAAAATAAAATAAAAAACAAGAACAAACCCTACAAGGGGACACTTTTGAAATATCTGGTTTTGTATACACACAATTTAAGTAGATGTAGGCATTTAGAACTAAGAGCTTTCGGTCTTCAGTTTGTAAAATATCCGGAATGAACACTACACACTTTTGCTCTTTTTGTTAGTTGAGTCTTTTTCTTTTTTCTTCTTTTTGTCCTTTGTATTTAGCAAGGAATGCTTTCTGAATCATTTTTCTTTCTTTCTTTCCTGTTTTCCATTTGTCTTGTGTCTGTGACTTTGACCTTTGTACCAATAGGGACTCACCTTGAAGCAGTAAAGGAAAAAAATAAATGTTGAATGACAACAATTTTTCTGCCTTATCTTTTCCTTAATGCTGGCTTGTGGGGATCTTACCAGGCTTTTGCACACCTGTTGAGATGACAAAAACTTAAAGGGTGGGCAGTACAGTTTGCATTATGTAGTACTGTATTTGTTTTTTTGTAGTATGCAGAGCGCTTTGATTAGTTTGCCTTGATAATTGTTACAGGAATCCAATAGGTTGGATCATTGATTTAGTCATCTTACAGAGCTGAAGTATGAAGAGTAGCTTCCCTGGAAATAACAGGGCAGAGGAAGATTTTCACATGGGGACATTTGGCTCAAACCTAATCTCTTCCTTGCAGTGCACTCTAATATGCGCATATGTGTACCTATTTTGTGCACATCCTTTTCGGAGTAACAGCTTTAAACCAGTTTGCCACATCCAACAGGCCCTGGTTTTTGTGTTTTCAGCCAATTGCACAGAAAAAGAAGAGGTGCAGCTTACCTTGCGTGGAAATCTGTGGTAGGAAAGGATGCCACAGCCTGGGTGGTTTGTGCGTTTGGCCATCAGGTGCCTTTCAAAGAAAGGTGATCTTGCCCTGTGTTGATTCTGATCTCATGTGGAAGTAAACCGGGATATAAGGTAAGGCCTAAGTGAAGTTGCAAGTAGGGTTGGAAGCGCATTTGGTAAATTGATTAACTGAAAGGCAAGTTCTTGGTTATTTAAGTTTTAAAATTTCGTTGTGAAATCAAACATTTGTCGTTTTAATCGAAGTACGCAGTTGGTGTCGCCTTGTAAGAGCTATTTCTCTGCCTCACATAGGAGAGAAGGTCTTTTTCCAAAATGGTGCTTGATATGCAACTCATGTTCATCTTTCAGAAACCCATAAATTTCCGGAGCCAAAGTAATCATATTAATCTCTTGCGGCAAAACCATCTTATGAAGTGGGCTGTCGTCCTTGAAAGTGTATAACAAATGAAATTCATTGCTCTGTGTGATTTGCTTGGAGACTCAGTGGTTTTTAGAAACCCCGACAGGGCTTTCTGTCGTGTGTGGAACCATGGCTTTAGTTACATGTATGTACAGTATAACGATTTGATCTGTGAATTAAAACACGTACCGTTGGTTTCTTTGAGTGCTGATTCTAACAGAGAGAATAGTCTTGACATTAAGATGGGCTCATGGCGTTCTCCTGCCCCTCGTTAAGGATGCTTACCTGCAGTTTCTGAGGTTTTGTTAATTGATTACTAAACTTGATTCTGAAATAATCGGAGCAGTATTAATTATCAGCAGCCTTCCAGAAAAAATGTGGAAGGATGTTCCACATTTGCAGGGTCACTCCCATCTGCATAAATTGCCCATAATCTTGTTCCCACCTGGTGTGTTCTTCTGGAAATGGGTAGGTAGGGGAGTCCAGGCTACATTTGCTCTGTGTTGACCACAGAGTTAACCATGGGATCATGCCAAAACAAAGAAAAATGGTTTCAGGTAGGTACAACTGAACCATCTCAGGCTTTTAAAGCTAAAACCAGCCCTCAGAACTGTGCCTAGAAAGATCACATCTGGAGAATTGTGCTGAAGCTCATGAAAACTTATGGTGAGTAATACCTGTTTTGTTTTTTAAGATCTTCTGGGGCAAACCAGCACTCCAGATGTTTTGGACCACAACTCCCACAGTCCTAGACTGTCATTGGCAATCTAGGCTCAGAATTATGGGAGTGTTGGCCCAAAACATCTGGAGTGCCGAAAGTTTGCCACCCCTGTTCCAGGGACTCACTCTGAGGCGATGATAGTCATAAAAACAGCCTTGCCGGAACAGGCCACTGCAGCCCATCCAGTCCAGCATTCTGTGTCATACAGCGGCTCACTATTTGCTTCAGGGTATTCCCAAGCAGATGTCTTCATCTGCTTACGATTCCCTGCAAATGTCATTCTCCTAGGAGCTGGAGGATTTTTCATTTTAGAAATGATGTATTTTCTAGCCATACTCATGGGAGCAGAATTGACCTGTTTTGTGACCAAGAGCAACGATGAATATTTCTTTTATTTAAATTGCCTGAGGGACTACTGTAGGAAGCTGGTTTGCCCTCCATGGAGGTTTCCATGTTTCTCCAGGGGAGAGTATCCACCCGTGAAGGTAGATAGCATCTCCATTGTTCTTTGATGTTTTCCAAGATTTGTCTTCTAACCAGCCCACTTTCCACCCAAAAGGTAGACGGTCTTCTGTGCAGCTCTGAAGGAAATTTCAAGACTGTATTTTCATAGAAGGAAGCCGTCCTCAGAATGTCCATCTGCACATCAATAGCCACTTCCCCCCAAGATGGTAGTTTTCTGATCCTTATTACAGGCATGTCCAAACAACCTTCCAGATGTTTTGGACCACAACTCCCACAGTCCTTTGCCATTGGCAATCTAAGTTTAGAATTCTGGGAGTTGTGGTCCAAAACATCAGGAGGGCCAAAGTCTGGACACGCCTGCCTTATTAAGAAAGCTAAACATGGGCTGGGCATTAGGTGTCCACCTCACTAAATTTAATACAACCTTGTCAGAAGCGATCAAGTTAAATCTTCACACACTGCCTGATGCCTAGATCCCGGGCAATGAATGCAGAGTAGATTGATCGGTTCGGGGCGCAGTGTTTTGCCAAAGCGCTATAAGGTCTTGTTTGTGCGGCTGCTACGTTTGCAGGCCTTTAAGAACCCAAATCCACATGTTTACTAACCTTAGCTAAGAAAAAGGGTTTCATCCGTTACTCTGTAGGCATCGATCCTCTTTCCACACAAAGGAATTCAGTCATTTAAAAAAAAAACCCCAAAAAAAGAGCCAGTGCTGGTTGGAAAACCGCCAAATACCAAACACAGTCTTAGGAGCACATTTTGAAGTGATAGGTCACATTTAGAATCAGTGGCCAGATTTGAATAGGTCCTAACTCCAATTCTGAGGTTTGAATTAAGATTCCCTGTGAAATCCCATCTGGTCAGCAGAGGGCAGCAGTGTTTCACTGATGAAATAAACCCTGAACCCTTCGGTTTTTTTTGCCCAAGGGGCTTTAGGAATGAGCGAGCATGGTTCTTGAAATTCCCTAGGAAACAGCCTTGGGAGTGCAATGTCTCTTAGGGCCGTTCCTTGGTCAGGTGGTGTGGCTTGTAAATGTGCAAGCTTTAGCGATTTCGGTATGCCTTCCCCAGGAAGGATGCTCCAAATAGCAGGAGGAAAGAGGGCAAAAAGAGAGAGAGACTGATTGGGCGTCGTTGAAGGCGTGAGATCTGCCAGGTCACTCATAAGATTAAATGTGAGGTGGTTGCCTATGTGAGGGAAAAGAAATCCAGCCGAGATCTGGGAAGTCGAAGCAAAGAGAGGGCAGTGAAATATAGCAGGCGGGAGCCGATAACAATCACACACAATAATAAAGGAGGCCTCCCCCGGCCAAGGAGGCTCCGTAGAGAATCAAACCCCCAACCTCTGGACCTACAACCTGTCATTGTTTTTAATTTTGATGGACTGAGCCTGGTATTTATTTATTTACTGTACTAATATCTGGGAGTTAAATAATGGCCACTGGACTTATTTTCTTGAGAGATTGAAATGTTTTGCTACTAATACTAATTCTAATAATTGCTAATAATAGTACATCTTATGTCAGACCCTAAGAAACCCTGCAAGCCAGCCCCCCCCCCCCCCAGTTTCTCTCCATTTGCTCCCCTCCCTGGCCTGGGTGCCCACCCGGCAACTCTGCCTTCCTCCTCCTTGCTGTGCCTCCCCGTCCTCCTCCTCTTCCTCATCCCACCCCCTGTCAGACAGACGTTTGGAGCTGCAGCCTGTCCTCCTGACTTCACCTTTCCAAGGTCTCCTCTTCCTCCTCCTCCTTCTCCTCTACATGGCGGGCCTCTCCTCCGCCCATCTGTCTCTGGGGATCAAGGCAGATTAACGTCCAATCTGCCTGTCTACTTTGCTGCTTTAAAACCTGCTGACAGGTTTGAAGATTAAATTTTTTTCTGACCCCCCCATCCCCGTCCCCAGGCCACGTCCTGCACTCCCCCCCTTCCTTCCCCTGCCCCCAACATAACGCCCATCCTTCTTGCTTCCAACAAGCCGTCCTGCCAGCAACAAGCTGGACCCTCCTTCCTCGCACGGAGCCTCTGTATTTCTCTTTCCTCCCTCTCGCCTCCCTCTGAGCATGTGCAGAGAGTCCTTGCGGTTCCGCTTGGCATCCTCCAATGCAAGGCGGAGCCCGGGTTGCTGGACGTTTAACAATGACTTTTCAGCATTTATTTATATTCAAACTCCCATCACAGCCTACATCTTTCTTCTCGACATCTGGGAGGGCAAAACAACGGCTTGATGTCTATGCCTTGTCTCCGTACATCATTTTTTTGGGACTGCCAGGCCATGCAATAGGCCCTCTCTTGGGATTCCAGGTTAAAAGCCCAAAACTCTTAAGGAAAGACTAACTCTGAATTCCAACAGAGACAGCTCTAGGTGATGTGCGGTGACGTGAGACCCAAGGGCTTCAGAGCATGTGCCGATGGTGAATGGATGAGGAGGACAAGTCCTCCCATTGAGTGCGGCCAGGTGGACATCATCCTGGTCTCAAAGGAGCAACAGTAGCAAGCATCATCTCCCAACTGCTGAACTGCAAGGGACCCTCTGGGTCATCTAGTCTGCCCCCTGATGAGGAGGCATCCGTGGGGAATCGAACTCCCGACCTCTGGCTCTCGATCATTGAGCCCAAAGCCTGACATGAGTTTTGGAGGCAAGGCCTGAGGCCTGGCAGCAGTAACCGTGACTCAAATAAGGAGGCAAAACAATCCACAAGTGGTCGGGGGAAGTGGTTTGGTGGAAAATACAGAAAAGAACTCAAGAATGGCCACACTTTGGAGTATGTTGGAATGTCAGAGAGGTCCACACAAGAAAGAATTGAAATTAATTTCTTTCGACTCAATTTTCTGGTCTCCAGCAACATGTTCCTCAGGAATAAAGGCTACGTCCTGTGACAAGACCTCTTAGCCAGCTTGAACCCAGAACCGCTTCGTTCGGGAAGTTTTTTAAAAAAAATACAGGATGACTTTTAAAACCCATCTTTTTTAAAAAAAAATGCCCTGTTTATTTCAATTAATGGATATGAATTGGTTTGGGAGCAGGGTTGTTCCTTTTCCTTGAACCATGGACTCTGTCCTGGAACTACATTTTAAATCCTTTATTTAGGGTCATAATCTCCACCGTGAGGCAAGGGTTCATGTGACTGCCTCCCTTTGGTTCTTCCTGGAAATATTAACCAGGGGAGGGGAAGGTGGCCATTTCCAGAATACTTAATCCAGCCTTCAACCAGCTGCCCTCCAGGGCTCTTGGATTACAACACCCGTCTTCTGTGGCCAGGATGGCTACCAGGAGAAAATGCAAAGACACAGACTGTATTTTTAATTGCACTTTTCCTCCTCTTCCTAAACTGAATCTTAAAGTGCATCTGCCCATATACTGGGCATTTTGAATAAATGAGCTATTTATTTTATTTTTTATTTTTTAATACTGCTTATCTGGCTGCCTAGATGCCCTAAGCACATCCGATCTAGACTGATTTTGGAAGCTAAGCAGGGTCGTCTCTGGTTAGTACTTGGATGGGAGACCACCAGGGAATACCAGGTGCTGTAGGCTCCTGGAGTAGGAACTGGCAAGCCACTCCAGTATTCCTGCAAATAAAACTCCATGGACATGGGGTCACGAAGAGTCGGTCACGACTGTAACGACACAACACACACACATCTGGCAACAGGGCTACTCTGGGCAGTTTACAACAATAGCAGCAAGGCCAAACATTATAGTATGTGGACAGTTCCGAGTGAGGTTATGGAGGCTGTCCTTTTCATCTCTGCCTGGTTATCCGAGGTTACAAACATTCAGAAATAGCTTTATCTGCTAGATGTCTGCAGGTGATACCATGCTTAAACGACCAAGGAGGGAGGCAAGAAAGGTAGCAACCTTTTATCCCCAGAGCTTTGGACGGTTGCTCTTTTTGGATCCACGCACCTAGAATCACCAGCTGATATGGATTCAAGGAAGTGTAGTCCATTTTTTTTTAAATCTATGCTCTAAAAAGATGCTGATAAAAGCTGCTGAGTCCAGTTTCACAGGGGCAATGAATCCGCCCCAGGTTTTACCCCAAAGTTTCCCAGGAGCTATCCAAGGTGAAGAACTTTTGGAAAATATTTATTGATTGGATTTCTAAACTGCCCATCTACTAACAAGGCTGGGTGGTTTCGTATGGTAGATAATAGGTTTAGCGTGATTGATAGATAGATAGTCCTCTAAAAAGTCAGACTACAACCTAGAGAGGGTTTGCCCCTCCACACAAAATGAGGACTTCCCTCCCAGGACTGGTTCAGACATCTGAACGAAAATCCATCATTTGTTGAGCTCAGCGTGTGTTAACAGTTTTGAGGAGTTATTGCATCCCCAGAGCATAGAGAGGTAGCTCCTAGTTCCCTGAGTTGTCCTTCTCCTCTGAAGATGCCAGCCACAGAGTCTGGCGAAACGGCAGGAAGAAAAACTTCCAGAATATGGCCAAACATCCAGAAAAAAACTCACAACAGCTATCAGTTCTTGCATCACTGGTTTCATTCTATTCATTGTTTATATCCTTTTGGTGAGCTTTTAGAAGGTTTGAGGCGCCCAGGTGAAAAATAGGTAGACGCAGGAAGCAGTCAGAAGGCATCGGACGCGTGTTCGGCCCACTAAGATTTTATCCAAAGGCTTTTGCAAAGAAAAGTTCTGTTTGTGTCTGAAGGATGGTTGTACCACAACCCCTTTCACAAATTCATGGTGTTGACACCATGCACCCAAACCTGTTTTTATGGCAACTTGTCTATTGCAATTGAAACTCTTTAAGCTGAATTTATTTATAGAGAAACAGGTAATAATCCAGGAGACCACCTTTGTTTTTCCTCCCCTAGATGCCTGAAGTCCGCTTGTTTCTGGAAGTGATAGTATTTTTTTTTAAAAGTCCATTTTTTAAGCTGCGACTAACCTACAGTATCTTCCCCCAGCCTGTGTTATACTAACGCACACTGGGCTTTGGTGAACTGTCATAATAAGTCATATAGATATCAATCTAAGCAGGCTTAACGTAAGGGAAACAAGTGACAAGATCAGTGCTGACATTAAGAGTTTCCTCTGGCTTTATTAATTTATCTGATGTTTTACAAGTTCCCTCTGTTCTGGTGTGTAGCTATTATTTCTGTTAATTTTGTACAGAACAGTTCTTTGGTTAACAAAATTAATTTTTAAAAAATTATTTCCTTGTAACTCTTTTTTTATTGTTCTTGTACCTCTTTTCCAGCTTTCTTGTTGTTTTGTTTTCTTTTGTAACCTTTCGGGCAAGTCCCCCTGCCCCACTTTGCTTTTTAAGCATTTATAAAAATGGCCCATAGGCACCATTAATTTGAAAACTTTCAAGTTCGGTCTTCTTCTCTGTGCTTGGGTCAGGTTACTAGATGCTTTTGCGGTCCTGCTTGACTTATGCTCTCCATACTTTGGGCACACGAGATGAGACTCGGTGGAAAAGGCAACAGGGCTGGGGAAAAACTGAAGGCAGCGGAGGAAGAGGAAGACGAAATGTGAGATGGACTGACTGCATCAAGGAAGCCACGACCTTTGAGTGTGCAAGAGCTGAGCTGGGTTATCAATGATCGGACAGGGTGGAGGCCACCATGACGTAGAGCCCCCAGAGGCGGGGAGCAACTTGACGGCTCGTGTCAGATGTTCTTGGTTGGAGGGGTTTCTCGTTGCCACCTTCGCCGGTTGTTCCCCTGGCTGAGCCGAGATTTGAACTCGGGCCTCCTGCATTGCAGGCGGGTGCTCTGTGTCCAGCGTGCCCCTTTGGGCTTGCGTGGGCCTAGTCCTTCTCTTTAAGTAAAGGAGGTGACCCAGGGGGACTCGGCTGGCAGCGCCACCCTGGGCAGCTGTCACCGGGCATTGAGCAACCAATTTGTCATCTTCAGTGGGTTCTCTAATCCCTTCTAATTCAGTTACCAATCTGTGCGTTGGGGGGGGGGGGGAGAGCAGCATCCTTAAGAGGATTGGGGGCATTTACTAAATTAGATAAGTAAAAATAACAAATGGTGAGTGCGCCCAGGAGGTTGGCCGTGGTGGGGGGTCAGTGGCCCAATCTGGAGGACAGGAAGTCTCTCTTCGGAGGCAGGAAAGGACATCAGAGGCAGAGAAAAATCAGAACACACACACACACACACACACACACACACACACACACACACAGAGAGAGAGAGAGAGGAATTGTTTCCATTCTATGCCAAGGGAACAGACAGGCGGAGTCCTGGGTTCAAATTCTGACATTTCCTGATTGATTTAGCGAGACCTTTGCATAAAAATCCTGCAACCAAATATCGGCTCAAGGGACCATTGATCTCAAGCAGTGCTAACTCCTCATCCCCCAGGTAGGTTTTGCTCTGCACCGAAAGCTACACACTCAAAACTACCTGCGTGCAGAAAGCAAACAGCATGTTTCAGTGCAGTGGTGCATCATGTTTCCCAGGGCTTTGCTTATGTTTGTTTTTTGGATGCAATCAGATGTTTTGGCTTCTTGTTGAGGTTTTCCCGTTAAATGGACAGAAAAACACAAGGGGTAAAAAGAGGAAGTAAAAGTTAGGGTCAACCTCAGTTTTCTGGTAGGCCCCAGCCATAAGAATAAGAATAAAAGTTTGCAGCTCTTTCTCATAAATACATAAAACGAAATCTAAATACACAGCCTCATACATCGTAGTTTGGTGCCTGTTTGGCACTGCCCTAAAACCACACAAGCCAAAACACTGCATGCAAATATTGGGCATGAAACGGATCTTTCCGTCAACATTTCATTCTGCTGTTATATGTCCGAAGAAGTGGACTTGAGCCATGAAAGCTTGCAATGAAATTTAATCGTCAGTCTTGAAGGTGTCTTAAGTTTTGGCCTTTTGTTTTGCTGCTTTGGATCCTGACTTTCTGAATAATGACTGGGAAGCAGAGAAGGCCCTTGGTTGCTTGTGAAGGCTACACAGTACATCTACTGCAATACCAAGAGGCTATACCTTGGCTGAATGGCTGGAAGGGGCCTCCCTGAGGGCAACATGATAGCTTTGGGCTCGCATGCCCGCCCACCCCGTCAGTAGGATGCTGGACCTGAGAGGCATTTGGTCTGAAATAGCAGAGGTCCTTGGGTGGGGTCTATCTTGCAGATTCCTACACTGTGATCCAACTGTGATTCTACTGATGGAAACCATTGTCCTGGTGGGGAAACGAAGGTTGTTTTCCTTGGTGTCCCAGCAGGGTGAAGGCAGGAGGAGAACTACCAGGGCCGTCAACTGAAAATAGACCAGGGCAGCTGCAAAGAGCTGGCATCATTATCCCAACCAGCATAGCTAATGGATGTCAGCATAGCTAAAGACGGTCATCTTTTTATTTCATGCTCTTATTATGCCTTTAGCAGCTGCAGGCATTCGCTGGTCTGGATGCATCTTGCCATACCTGCTGCAAATCAAGCTGGAATTAATATACTAGGAAAGCGGTCTGGTTAATTTCTCCCCCATTAGTACACTGGTCACCACCAGACTTTCTTTCCCCTTGTCATCTCATTCACTCCTGGTCTGGGGGGCGGGGGGAGAGATGAGATTTGCAAATTAATTTACCAATCCCAGCCTCCCTGAACAATCCCCACCGCAGTCTCAATGCCACTGTTCTGTCAGGTAATTATCCTAATTGCAGGCTGCCCCTACTTTGGGCACATCGGGAGAAGGCGAAAGCTCCTGCCACTGAAAATCACGCTGGGGAAAGTTAAAGGCAGGAGGCAAAGAGGAATATCCAATGTGAGATGGATGAGCTCCCTAAAAGAAACCACAAAACCTAAGCGTTGCTGCTGAGGACAGGATATATTGGGAGGTCACTCATTCTTAGGGTCACCGTGAAGCCAGAAAACAGGAACTGTTCTAATTAGCAGCTGAAAATCATCAACGTCAAGAACCACACAAAGCCGTTGTTCCTTGTTACCTAGTTTGTTTTGTTTTTAAAGATTTTAATGTTTTTCTGTTTTTTTTTAAACCACCAACAATTTTTTTTTTGGTAACTGTACAGGAAATTGCTTGCCACGGCCTAAAACATTAATAAATAGTGAGAACCGTCCGGAGACAAACAAACCTTCTGTGCTTCTCACCTACAGCGAAAAGACAGTGTTGTTTCTTTCCATTTTTTTTAACAACTAAGAAACTAGACTAAAAAAATATCTAATACAATTTACAAAATATCTCTCTTTTGAAAACTTTAAAAGCCCCGTTTGTTAATGCATTGGGGGAGATGAGATTGTGTCCTTTACAAATATTTATAAACCACTGCTTTCATTCATTTTTGATAACATCCCAACCTCCATAGAAACCATACCTAGATGTAAATATTTTCGGTCCAAAGAAAGAAACTTTTTCTACGTTCTGCTGTCCCCCCCCCCCACTCTTCTCTGTAAAATTCACCCTGTTGTGCCCGTTCCATTTGGTTCAGAAAATAACATTCACAGAGCTTGGACATTCACACTGTTTTTTTTTTTTGGACTATCAGTCCCATATTCCCTCTCTGCCAGTCCCAGGGGATTCTAGGGGCTGTCATCCACCAAAGTACCGTAACATCTCTAGATTCTAGAACCCAAAAAGCATTCATTTGGGAACCAGGTGCTTCTCTAATTTTTATTTTTATTTTTTTAATGTTTGTTTATCACTAGCCCTGCAGCTTTTTCCACCACCACCACCGTTATGGTCTCAGGTTTTTAGGTATAAAGAGGAACCTGCTAGCCATTGGGGTGGGGAAGCTGAGCCATGGAGCCAAAACCAACCAGAACCCTTGAATGGCTGGCTAACTGGCGGCGTTTCTCCTTTTCAACTCCTTTCCATCTGCTGGCTTCCAACTCAAAGTTTAGAAGCCACTATTAATTCCAGATGACCTCCCCCCCCCAAGAACTACGGTATCGCTAATGCCAAAGAACCGAAAGAGAACCAGCTCGGTCTACAAACCCCAAAATCCACAGCCAGACTGAGAAGTCAGCTGAAAATTCGAACCAGGAGCAGGCGGGAGGAACAATAAACGCCAGCGTTTCGCTTGCAAAAAGCTGGAGAAGAGCAGCTCTCAATAGGACAGTGGCGTCCAAACTTCGGCCCTCCAGATGTTTTTTTGGACCACAAATCCCACAGTCCTTTGTCATTGGCAATACAGGCTTGGGATTCTGGGAGTTGTGGTCCAAAACATCTGGAGGGCCGAAGTTTGGACACCCCTACTATAGGACATTTGGAAGTCTCTTCGTTTATAGGATCACCCTCATCATTGTTATTGTTTTGCTACATACAATCTAACACTTTACGGCAACTGATTCCTTTGTAGTCTTCATGCCAGATGAAATTGGGGAAGCCACATTTTTCAATTTTTTTGTTTTGAATCTTCACAAAAACATTGCTCAGATGTGCAAGAAGGTATCGCCAGGTTCCATTAGGATTATAATTTAATAGGGGACAATCCCACCCTTTCTGTCATGTTAACTTTTTAGTTACTTGTATGGCTCTAAAAGGGCAGCCTTGCTAAAGGATAGAGGAGGACTATCACCAGGTTCAAGTGCTAGTTCATGATTTCCCCTTCCCCTATTTTTTTTTTACAAAAGTAATTGAAAGCAGCAATTCAGTTGCTGTTGAGAAATGGAAAAGTAACAGTTACTTTTTAGAAACTGAAATGTAACAGTAATTAACTACTTCTGGGGTAGCCATGCCACAATAAATGTAACTAATGGCTTTTTTAAAAAAGAAGTAACTTTCCAAGCTCTCTTGCTGTTCAGCCGAGTCTAAAAAAAGAAAGAAAGAAAAGAAAATGCAGTAACTCCTGCCTCCACCCCATGACATTGGTGGCATCAATGGGGACTTTGAGAGCTACCCATCAGTGTGTCCAAAAGGACAGGGAAGGGGAACGAGCAAAGGGCAGCAGCTCTTTTGGGCTTGCTCTCAGTGGCTTGAAGAAAAAAAAAGAAACAGTCGAAATGGGAAATCTTTGGGATTTTTTTCAGGGTTGGGGGGGAGAACTACAGTTCCCAGAATCCTCCTGTTATGTATGAGCTGTGAGACCCTGGGAGTTGTAGGCTTAAAAAACAAACAAAACAAACATTGCACATCTCATCATGCTACCCATGGTGTCCAAGAGCTGTGGAAGCAGCAGCACTGACGGAGCGAAAATGGAGAGGTGAGGATTCGGGCTGCCTCCCCCCAAGCCCGCTTCCCCTACATTGGGAGCGTGTGTGTAAGGAGAGGGGGGGGTCTGAAGAGCATGGGCCCCACAAAATCAGAGCCGACCCCCTAGGTACGAGATGCTCCACCAGTAAGTCTGGATAGAAAAAACACAATGGGATTTTGTTCTGAACAACACACGAGGGAAGCCCTGCTGTGTGGATCGTAGTCTCTCAAGCCCGGGCACAGGCTGATCGAAATGGTAACAGACGAGAGGAGAAATTTGATGGACACCCCGAGATCCAGATCAGGGATAAAGGAGTCCAGCATCACTGGGAGGTTTCCAGTTCGTGCCCTGCCATCTTCCGAGACCCCCACTTTGGTGGCCAGCGCGGAAAACCTCCGGCCAAGATGGACCTCAGCGGACAGGTGCAGGAAAAAAGCGGCCTTTGATGTACCCTCTTTGCAGACTAGAGAAAAGGGGAACCTCAAACGAATTATCCATCCATTTTATGGCGCGACCGCTCCTGCTCCAGCCAACAGCCCGCCGAGGCTCTGATGCTTTTAAAATCAATACATCAACTCATTCATTAGTTCAGTTCCAGCTTCTGCTGTCCACAGGTGGAGGATGAGCGGGGGCTGAGGAAAACCAGCTATTTGGTGGCTAAAACCTTTTGCTGCGTCCATTTCGGCTAACGTGAGGGTGTTTTTTTTTAAAGAAAATAATTCTTCTTGTTTTTGTTAAATCTAATAGCGAAGAGTCCCGGCTTCATGGAGAAACCAGTTGGAAAAACCTCAATCTCCTCTTTGCTTCGGGTGAAGAATGAGCCGGCTTTAATGGATCCTTGCCAGCTTCCATCCGGGGAGAGCGTGGCAGTAATTGTCACCTCTTGTCTGTCTGTGACTTGAAACCCTGTCTTGGTGGACAGAAGGATGGGCATCCCGAGCCATCAAAATGCTGAGTCCGGGGGCAACAATCTTAGTCCACTGTTATGTCCAAGGTCTGAGCACATACAGAGCGAAGGCTGTTTGCAAGTTCCTACAGATCTGCAGATCTGAGCCGGATTAGGACTGCTAAGAAATAAAAAATAAAAAATAAAAATAAAACCAGCACAAAGGGGGGAAGTAATTGTGTGTGTGTGTGTGTGTGTGTGTGTGTGTGTGTGTGTGTGTGTGTTGTGTCATTATAGTCATGACCGACTCTTCATGACTCCATGTCCATGGAGTTTTCTTGGCAGGAATACTGGAGTGGTTTGCCAGTTCTTACTCCAAGCGCCTACAAGCACCTGGTGTTCCCTGGTGGTCTCCCGTCCAAGGACTAACCAGGGCCGACCCTGCTTCGCTTCCAAAATCAGGCAAGATCGGATGTGCTCTGCAGATCTGAGCTGGATTAGGACTTACCAAGAAATAAAAAAATAAAAAATAAAAATAAAACCAGCACAAATTGGGGTTGGTGGGAATTAAGCAATGCCAAAATCAGAGTATGCAGATCAAGAAAAAAAAAGGGGGGGATGATTTTTCCTCTTGAGGGAAGAAGAAAAAAGAACTCTGCAAAACCGTGAGGTCAAAAGAGAAGCAGTGAGCCGTCCGGCGAGAGCAGAACGAAGAGCTTGTCAACCGAGGGAGAGGAGGCGTGTTGGGACCGACGCCGCCCGGGTCGCCTTTCACAAGACCTGAAACTTCCAAGAGCTCTGATCTTTATAATCCAAGCAGTCGGTGGTGTTGAAGTTGAGCTTCCAAGAGGCTGCCTGGTCCTTGTAGTCGAGGCAATCCACGGAGCTGAAGCCGAGGCTGGCCGCCCCGTAGCCCTGGCTGGAGAGAGAAGCTGGGGACTGGCTCAGGTGGCCGCCCATGGTCGGGGTGGCAATGGGGCTGAGGGCGGCGCCAGGGGCCGACAGCTGCGGGTGCATGGGGGACAGGTAGGAGCTGCAGTCCAGGCCGCTGAAGTAGGAGGTTGAGCCCGCGTAAGCCTGGGTGTAGCCGGGAGCCTGGGTGTAAGTCATGGGGTACGTCGTGGAGCGCTGCATGCAAGGGGTCGTGGAGGAAGAGAGAGGGTCGGGAATCGGAGAGATGGAAGCCGGGCTCCAGATGGAGACGGTGGCGCTGGCGCTGGAGCTGGGCGTCACCGCTGTGCCGGCCGGCGGAGGGCTGTACTGCCCGTTGGTGCTGGTCTCAGAACTGGTCTCTCGGGCGGGAGAAGTTTTCTTTTTAGCCGGACGAGCCTTGGCTTGACCAGTGCTTTGCTGCTGCTGCTGACGGCACTTGGCCCGACGGTTCTTAAACCATACCTGCAAGAAGGAAGGAAGGAAGAAAAAAAGTTGCAGGTGAGAAAAAACAGGGTGGGGGTAGGACAGGACACACCGCATAGAAGGCTCAGGCATTTAGGGAGAAAACTTCATTCATTCATTCATATCTTCATTCATATCTTCATTCATTCATTCATTCATTCATTCTCCGGGTAGTACTACTGGTGCTTTCCATTCTTAGTCAATCACCTCTCATAGTGGCATTCCCTCCCTCAAATTGTTTGCTTATTGTCCTTAGCTTTACTATTGCCGTGGTTTTTTTTAAAAAGGATGTCAGATGCCTCTTCAAGCTGCATAGATTCCTTAAACACATCCAATCTTGCCTGATTTCGGAAGCTAAGCAGGGTCGGCCCTGGTTAGTACTTGGATGGGCGACCACCAGGGAATACCAGGGGCTGTAGGTGCCTGGAGGAGGAACTGGCAAGCCACTCCAGTATTCCTGCCAAGAAATCTCCATGGACATGGAGTCACAAAGAGGTGGTCATGACTGTAATCACACACACACACACACACACACACAAGATGCCTTTTCAACACTCATTGTTCTTAACTTTGAATACTATCTTTAATACTTCTTGCATGTATAATGTCCTCCTTTCCAAGGAGAGAGGCCGGGTAAAAATAAAATAACATAAACAAATCAATAGGCAAATGAACTGTGCTGGGCAGTTTACAGAAAGACAACACAAACAATGTCAAGTTAAAAGGAAACACACCACCAGTAACCAACACGTCATCAGTGGCATTGGTGATGTGTTTTATTTTAACTTTTTGGGGGAAAACATTTAAGTCTTCTTGGGACAAGCCCTCTGAGGCTGGCAAAGACATCGTAAAACCTGTTTCTTCTATCTGCCATCGCACTACTTCAGTTGACTCCATCAGTTTCTCCCGGAAAACTTTTGGCATTTTAATTGCCACCTTCCAAATTTTAGATATGGTCTGCTTCACTTACAAATAGTTTTTCCATTTTTTAAACTTATTTTTTCAATTTTTTAGATAGGTACCCCGACTTAAGAGTAGTCGGACTGAAGAAAATGCATTCAGAACGGATTAAATTCGTAAGTCAAGGCACCACTGTAATCTGTTTCACAAAACTGCTGCTTCTCAATTCTCTCTCTTGGTCACTGAATTATCTTTAGGCCAGGCATGTCCAAACTTCAGCCCTCCTGATGTTTTGGACCACAACTTTCAGAATTCAAAGCCTGTACTTCCAATGGCAAAGAACTGTGGGAGTTGCAGTCCAAAACATATGGAGGGCTGAAGTTTGGACGTGCCTGCTTTAGGTTTTCTGGGTCATCTGTACATATTTTTTTTAAAATTCCTGACTGCACACACCATGGGTATCTTTCTAAATACTGTGCACAAAACTAGGAGCCTTCTAATAACATTTCTCAAGCATTATAACAGAAGACATGGAGAGTCCAGGAAAATGTCTGAGGGGAAACCCACCAAATTTAAGGCCTTCGACTCTGATGACTAAGAAACAACAGCTAAGTTCAGGGGGTGATTCACTCTACGCTTTGCATTCTGGAAGGTTCCGACAAAGCAACAAATGTACATTTGTTCATTTATACAGGAAAGGTGCAACCAGCTTACATCAACTGGGATAGGTCTTTTAAGGTGAGATATTTCAGGCATAGCTGGTCCAGTTCCACGCCCTCAGTGGGTTTCCAATTGGGTGTTTTGAACCCCGTTCTCCAAAACCCAAGGTTACCCTTCTATCCACCATATCATCATTGATATAAACCAAATATAAATCAGTTAATCTTTAGGCCAAAAGACTCATTCTGGTTTTATTTTATTCATTCATTTATTTTGAGTATTTTTACCCTGCCTTTCTCCTTGAAAAAGGAGAACAGGGAATTGAGGGGTATCTTACCAGGCAACATTAAAGCTAAAAGAGAACACGAGTGGTTAAGAAAAGAGTATAAATTCCATGTAATCCTGTACGGGAGACCAACTAATAGTTATGAGGGATGGGAATTAACAATGGATAACAGTGTCAAAAACACAATAGACTTCTCGAAGGCTTTCACGGCCGGGATCCGATAGTTGTTGTGAGTTTTCTTGGGCTGTTTGGCCGTGTTTGGGAAGTTTTTCTTCCTGACGTTTTGCCAGACTCTGTGGCTGGCATCTTCAGAGGGCAAGGAGGTCAGGGAACTAAGAGTTATTTCTGTGCTCTGTGCTATAAACCAACTCTTTATAACCCAGAGCACAGAGAGAACTCCTAGTTCCCTGAGCTCCTTGCCCTCTGAAGATGCCAGCGTCAGGAAGAAAAACTTCCAGAATATAGCCAAACAACCCGAAAAACTCACAACACCACATTAGACTATAGCAGACCAAGGCAGCTATTGTCAGCTAAGTAAGAGCAGACCAGCCTGGTCCCATGTGTTGTCCTTGCGTACGATCTTACCTGCACTCTGGATTCAGGGAGGTTGATCTTCAGCGCCACCTCTTCTCTCATGAAAATGTCCGGATAACGAGTCTTGGCAAACAGGGCCTCCAGGATGTCTAGTTGGGCTCGTGTGAAGGTCGTGCGCTCGCGCCTTTGCTTCCGTGGGGTGGCTGCCGAAGGAAAAAAAGGGGGGGATTAACCAGGGAGGGCAAGGAATATAGGTCACCCTTCTCCTCTTCACCCACGCAAGCTCACCGAGGGTGGCACTCCGCCATTGGCTTTGAGCAAACAGCACAAACAATATTAAACCTGGACATGGTTTACACTTTATTGAATAATATCACCCGAAGACTTGATTCCCCCAGAGTGGGAAAGATAAAAATCAAGATGGGAAGAAAGAAAAGGACAAAACTTGATAATAAAGGAATGGCAGTACATAAAGCGAGTTGCGTTCGTTTCATCCCCGTTTTGCCGTGTTTGGGAAAGAGGGCCAATTTCTAAGCACTAAATTGGGCATGGCATTAATGAACAAGATCTGGCAAGACTCCTCTCTGAGATTTTTTTTTTTTTTGCTCTGTTTAGGTTAGTGGAACATCATCCTACCTGGGTAACAAAAAGAACAAAGGTGGGGAGGAGGGGGAAGAAGAAAAGGAAAGTAACAGGGCCCCTTTGTTTCAGTCAGACTATCTGAAACTCAACATTTAAAACTGCCCCCACGGTAAATCTGATCGTCCATAAGGGCCACAGTGATGTTGATTTAACTTTCCTTTCCTTTCTGGCCTACACAACGGATGGGGTGGGGGGTGGGGGAGGTTATTTCTTGAAAGTGGAGATAATTCCACCTCATGTCAGCCTGCATACTGTAATTAAAAAACTGTAAACCGCCCAGAGACTACTTGAAGTGGTATGGGGCGGTATATAAGCAAAACACTTTTGCTTTTCACCAGCGTCTTTCTCCTCCATTTTCGTGGGGCAGCGGAGGGTCGGATTAATCCAAAATACCTCCTTCTTCCCTGTGCCCCCTGTGAAAACTTCAGAAATGGAGGCACCCCCAGAGCACAGCAGGTATGAAACCTCCAAGAGGAGAGAGAGAGAGAGAAAAAAAATGGAAAGATAGGGCTGATGATATCGAGAACCAAGTGAACAGCTGCATCAAGGTGAGTGGGTGGGTGTAGATGACCTCTACCCACCCATCTAGGACTGGAAAACAGGAGATCAGCTGCAGTTGTGAAGCCCTGCCTGAACTAACTCAGTGAGATGGAAGCACAAGCCAGTTTTGGGGCATTAAATTTGGCAACGACTCCCCCATACAGGAGAGAGGCGAGGCCAAATTTGAGGACTCTGCCTCAATTACCACTTGCTTGCCTGATTGTGAGAATTAGCATGGTTATCTTGCGATCTGCACACAATTATACAAAAGAGGCCTCTTTCCTTCAAACTCAGAAAAAAACTCCCCCAGTTTGGGGAGATCACACAAAAGCTTTCATTTCCTGGTGTTTATCTGGCGTCTCTAGTTGCTTGCCACCCATTTTACCACTTGATTTGAGAGTAATCCCTTTCTTTGTTGCCCTCCCCTTTCATCTGCTTCGAAAATGAGTCACCAATGTAAAACTAATCATAAAACAATAATAAATCTGGAGTCCCAAAGATCACTCCTTCTGGTTTGGGGTGGTGGTGGGGGAGAGAGCGTGAATCCATAACTTCATCTCTCAGACTCCCAATAAATCTATACAGCAGATGTGGCAAATAAAGTGTTTAAAATCTATGGGAATTAGCAAAAGTCCTGCCTTGCAAGGTTGTGTCAACCTGTGGGATTATGCCGGAAAAGTACCCCAGATATAAAAACTCCCTTTAAAAATCTTGCCTTGACTGGGGTGGCAATAGGAGAAAATAATAAAAAGAAATAGCGGAAGACTCCTTTAGAATCCAGCCTCCTCCAAAAGTTTTCCGTCTTTTCTCTTTTGATACAGCCTTTCCTTTCAACAAAATCCTACCCTCCCACGATACGAGGTTTTTGTTTTCATTGATTCAATAGGATAGGAATCATTAAATGTGAATCTCTCATTAGTGATACATCTTAAAATACTGGGAGTGGAAGGTTTCATTCTTAAATCTGAATACGCGCCAACACAGACATACAGCGATCTCCCCAAAATTAAACTACATATAATGAATTTTTATTCAAACACACAGAAAGACAGAGCACAACTATCTTCCCCAAATTTACACAATGTAGATGCATTTTTCATTCGCAGACACAAGAGTGCCAACGCTGCACTGGGTCTACAAACTCTTATTCATGCATGCATACACACACAGAGCCAAAGAAAGTATATACACTGTGTGTGTAGATTAGTATGCCAGCGCAAACGGTCAAACCATCTCCGCTACATTCCACTGTGTGAATTATTATTGGCAAGGAGTCAACTCAGCACCCCTGTACAATGGGCAGAGAGCACGAAGGAGAGTAGACCCATTGGATCAATGTTATTTCGTTTCGCTGCATGCCCTTTAAAGTGCTGCAGGCTTTTTTTGGGGGGGGGGAGCATTCTCTTAAGGGTTTGTAGTTTCACTCCACCCCCCAACCAACCTTGAAATGGGACTAACAAGCGTTGGGGGGGGTGTCAGCCCTTGAGGGGGGGGTCAGCCCTTTCCACTGGCTTCTCCAGCGGACTGCTTAAAAAGGGGTTGATTCTTCCCTCTTTGCCACAGGGGGGGGGGGAACTGTTGGCCACCCCCTTTTACCATTTGGGAGCTGGTCTCCATTGGCATAACAATGCAGCTCCTGGTGCTGGTCATCAAGGGGCCTAAGTGGTTGGGTGGGCTCTTTGTCTTTTCTAATGGACTTTATCCTTTTGTCTAGAAATAAAAAAGGTGCCACTCTCCTTCATTAAAGGGTTCTGCTTATATATCGAGTGCTTAAGCGCTCGCTGGGCGGTTCACAATTTAATGATGCAGTTTGTTGACCAACTTCATGGAACAGTTAAGCCAAGCCCGGCATGAGAGGGAAAAACATAATCACTTATAACTTTCTGTTGATACCTCGCTTTGTATGATAACATTATTATTCTGATCTTTTTTTTTAATTGTTCCTGTGTATGACTGGTGTAAACCGCCCGAGTTCCACTGGAAGACGGGCGGTATGAACATACACAAATAAAATAAATAGAAATAAATAAATTACATTGACAGTCTGTTTTCAATGTTTAGTGTCCATCCCTCCTAATTTTTAGATGGTCTACCTTACATGATTCCATCGACTGACTTCTTAAGTGCACCTATGCTTTAAATTCCATGCCTCGAAATCCAATCCAATCCAAGTCTTTATTCCGGTCATTGACCAGCAGAACCCTCACATAATGGAATTTTTATTCGTTTCTTTTAAGTCTGCGCGTTCTCTTTTAGCTTTAATGTTGCCACTTAATGCTGTTAAGACGTCCCGCCATTCCCTGTTCTTCCGTCTAGATTGAATATATCTTAAAATGTAGCAGGCGGTATATCGACCCCGCACTGCGGTAAGCCGCCTTGGGTCCTTCTCCATGGAGAAAGGCGGAGTAAAAAATAATCAAAAAATTAAATAAACATAAACATTTTCAGAGAGAAGGGGGGAGAGGGAGAGAAGGAGAGATGGGGGGGGGAAATCCACTTACTAGGGTATCCCACCGCAGAATGAAGGAGGTCCATTCCCGGCCCTGCCAAGGTGAGTCCATTGACGGCGTAATGTGGTTGCTTGATATAGGACATCATGCTCAGGAGAATGCGATGCCCCACCTCGGTTTGCTGGCTTTCGGCGTTGGCTTGCCCTCCTCTTCTTCCTAGGTTATCCGGGTCCACTCAGCCTCCGAAGGCGGCTGGAACTGCAGCGGACAAGGACCAAAAAAAGAGAGAGAGGAAGGAGGAGAGTTTAGGGGACACCTCTCCAACAGGTAGCAGCAATGGAAGGCCGACGCGCCCGAAGGGAAGAGATGCCCTCTTTCGAGCAATTCTTCCACCACTTGACTCAAGAACAGCCAAACCTGCCCAATGGCCCTCGTCGCCTGCAGTCCCGCAGGTCGTCCGCCCGGAAAACCCCACCCCCGGCCCCATACAAAAGAAAAGTGGGTGGGTTGTGTGGTGGGGAGGATTTTAACAAGTCAAAAGCAGAGGTTAATAGGGGCCATTAGGCTAATCAGCCCCACCTGGGGGAAGCTTTGTCTCTCTCCCCCCGCCTCCCGATCAGTCCGCCAAGTCATCGTTGAGAAGAGGCAACGCTCAAGCTTGGACAGCCCTATTGGAGTAGGGGGTGGGTGGGTGGGTTGCAGGGCAGGGCGCAAGATCCTCCAACACTGGGGCCCCCAACCAACCAACCAACCATAGAAAAATGTCTGTGAAGATTCTCAGTCATCCAGGTGAGTTTAATCTGGAAGTTGAGTCATGGCTACTGGGCCTCTTTTTTTGAGAGATAGAAACGTTTTGCTGCTCATCCAAAGAGCTTCAAAAAAAGAAGTCCAGTAGCCATGGCTCAGCTTCCAGAGAGAACCATAGAAATGGTGCAACTTTTAAAAGACGGAATTGCAAAATGGATCTGCCAGGTGGGAGCCCACCCATTGCCTCCTTCCACTCTGGCGGGCCCCCCTGAAATCCACCAGACACAACTGGGAGGAAATTTCCAGTCCAATATACAGAGCAAAAAAAGGGGTTGAGACATCATTGACCATGTCTGAACTTCTGGGACCTGTTTTGAAGAAGGGTGATTTTGAAAGCTTGCAATGTTTCTTTTTTATTTTTAATAGTGACCTATAAAGGTATCTCCTGTAACCTATTTTTGCAATATACAGAGTGGTTTAAGAAAGCACTGAATGTGTGTTTGTGTGTGTGTGTAATGTATAAGCATTTGCAAAATACTGTGCCCTGTGGTGGCCTAATAATTCATGGCTGCACCTTTATGCCCTCCTGGATTCCCTTGTCACTTTTGCTCAACTAGACCTGGAACATCTTGATAATTTGGGATCATCTACAGTTTAACACTGTTGAAAGTAGATTCAGGACTAGATGAGCAGAGAGGCACAGACATACTACTGAGTGCTTTACCAAATCACTCATCTTGAGACTTTAGTGGAAATTTATACATTTGTCCTAACCTGCTGTACTCACTACATTCAACTGTGTTCCACAATTAAGACAAGCATGTGCAGAGGGCTTAATCATTGCTCTCCCAATTAATCTTAGCCAACCTCTAACCCTACGGTTGGTCTTACCTGCTGTTAAACCACCCCTAACTTATGGCAACTTTTTGGATGAATTGTCTCCTGTCTTCAGCAAGCTTGATTTGATCTTGGACACACACACACACACACACACACACACACACACACACACACACACA
>JAHTLZ010000008.1:3342790-3358048 GCA_023846285.1 Phrynocephalus versicolor
CAACAAAAGGAAAATTAAATGAGCACATCTCAAGAGGCTAACGATGGTAAAACTGGGGGGGGGGAATCCCACTCTCTTATGTTTTAAATTTTACTTTTAAAAAAGCAATACAGGGGAACCACACTCATTTCATAACCTTCTTTTTCTTCTCCTTACCTTCCTTTCACTGACCCTGTTTTTCGTTTCAGAGAATTTTTCAGGCGTTGCACAGTCCGCTTTTTTGGACTGTGGGAACTGCCTGCATACACCATTAACCGTGGTTAATGTCTGCTGGTGGGATTGGGGGGTGGGGACAAGATTTCAATGGAAAAGGACCCAAATCTGCAAAATTATCCCCCCCCCCATAGGACTAGAATTTCCAGACTGTCCAGAATTCTTTCTATCACACAAAACCAGAAGACAGAAACGTAACAAAGCCGTTGCTTTGATCATAAACGATCCGGGTCTCCTTTCCCTGTAGACGTGCTCCTACATCAACTTCCATCTGGTCAATTCCTAGACCAATATAAGATGGATGTCTAGATGGCTATTATCTCTCTATATAATCTCCCTCCCTTTCTCAAGCTGGCCGCCATCGGCTTGATGTCTAGAATGATGATGCCGTGATTAAACCGGTAGATTTGCAAAGCTGGTGGTACCCTAAGGGGAAAAAAAAGCAGCAGAAATCTTACCATGCCTTTTTAAGGTGAACAAGTGTTCATTTTTCATCCACTTTTGGATGACCAAACCCACTTCGGCTGAAGCATTGGCATGGACAACCCAAAAGCTGATGAAAAACACATCAAGAACTTCTTCTCAATGGCATGGCGAGACTTCTAGTTTCTGGAATAGGCCGATTTAGGAGTCCCCTGCAGGCACCCATATTTTTTTCCCCTTTTGGAGTGGGGTGAGGAGGGGAGAAAGAAAGAAAGAAAGAAAGAAATGAAGGACCCTTCTTACCTTCTTTCGGCAGCAGATCCGCCGCCCAGGTGTCCAATCCGAAAGCCGCCGGCCGCCTCTGTAAGGAAGCATAACAGATATTTGGTCTGGGGTTGGATCAAGGCGAAACATGGATGGACAGCTCCTTCCCCACCCCGGGAAACCGCAAAAAATAACCCCAGCGAGAAAGAGCAAAATGTGTTAAAAGGATAACCCAGAAGTGATACAGTGGGAGATCCCTATAATCTGTAATAAAAAGAGAAGCTTAACC
Organism: Phrynocephalus versicolor; assembly: GCA_023846285.1. Taxonomy (NCBI): domain Eukaryota; kingdom Metazoa; phylum Chordata; class Lepidosauria; order Squamata; family Agamidae; genus Phrynocephalus; species Phrynocephalus versicolor. The sequence continues at coordinate 3,343,980 of JAHTLZ010000008.1, forward strand.
TGAATTGAAAAGAGATTTAGCCCCGGGTAAGAGATTCTGCAGCCCAGGACTTCTCTGGGCATTTAGATCTGAAGGTTTGGGATTTTCCTCTCTTAAGCCGTGCGAGGGGGGGGGAGGGCAGGAGAGCGAGCGCTGGTGGCGGTGGTGTGTGGTAGTGGTGATGGCGGTGATGGTGACAGTGGCAGGAGCATTGAGAGAGGGAGGGAGGGGTTCGTCAGAAACAATTTGGCGCGCTCGGTGCAGGTCCCACTCTTTGATCTGCTCCGAGGTCCTCTCACATGACTGGCATTATAGCAAGGCCCTTGTAGATTAATAAACTGGAGAAGGGTGGCTTTGTCCGAGTCTCCCCGCACCCCCTTTACAGGCCGTTGCATATTCTCCTGGCTTGCTTCGGAGGTTGTGCGCCTCCGGATCTGTCCAGTGGATGTCGAAGGAACAGGCTACGTCCTTGGCTTGTTGTCCGTTGGCCAAATGGGAATACACACAAAGCAGACAGGATCTAACCCTTGCCTCCTTCTTCTCTTCCCATTCTGGTGCACTACTCTCCCACCCAAGACCTGACTTCCGATACCAAACATTGATACTCTGAGGCTCCGACCCAAAGGTTGAACAGAGCCAACACTCGAGCTATAGAGGGGTCCTTCTTGGCCAACCTGTGAAGGTTGACTTCTGAACCGGCCCAGTGGTGTGGAAGAGGAGGCATCACCAAGCAAGCGCCCATTCCGGCAAGCTTCTCCCTTTACCTCCCACAAAGCAAAAGAAGGCACAGGGCCACACACCAGGGACTCTACGATCTGCCACACACCAGGAGATATTTTTTTTTGCTCCATCTTCTTTCCAGCCAAATCTATGACTACCCACTGGCCTTTTGATGCAGATTCTTATGCGAAGACATAGGGCTAGAACGCAAGATGGAGTGAATCAGCTGATGTTTTCGATTGCACCTCATTCTCTTTCTTAAAAAAAAAAAAAACAAGCCTTCTTGGCTTAAAGCAAGCCAGCTTTGTGTGTGTGTGTGTGCTGGTGTGTGTGTGTGTTGTTGATAATATTCCTTCTCTCTTCCCATTCATAAGATTTGGGCTTCTAAAATAGGACAACTTTTAATATGCTGGAGTTACTAAGTTAAATTCCAGCTCTCTTGCAATGGATGTGTTTTACTAAACCAGTGTTCTCTTGGGGTGGGCCTGTTGGCTTAAGTTTTTTGTAGGATTCTTTATTGAGTCATTTATTTATTTTTTAGGTAGAAACAAAGATAAGACAGAGACACAGCGAGTGACACAGATATAGAAAACAGAGAAACAGAGGGCAATTAGGAATATTTTTAGCTCATGAATATGAAAATATACTAAGAGGGAATTCCTATTTTAGTCCCAGCTAAACAACATCCTTTGAAATAAGTAGAACTTCTAGTAGAAGGCTTACTCATTTCAGTTAGTCTACTCTAGTCGGGACTATAATTGAATTGAGCTTGAGAAATGGAACAGGGTGATCAAGTAACAATCACACATCTTTTTCATCTGGTGGATTTCAAGAAGAAAAGGACTAAACTCATCCTTTACATGTTCGTTGAAGTAGCTGCCAATCTACTTAACAGTGGCTGGATCAATGTATTCTCAAAGGCTTTCACGGCTGGGATCTGATCGCTGTTGTGAGTTTTCTGGGCTGTCTGGCCGTGTTCTGGAAGTTTGTCTTCCTGACATTTCACCAGACTTTGTGGCTGGCATCTTCAGCAGGCAAGGAGCTCAGGGAACTAGGAGTTCTCTCTGTGCTCTGGGGTATAGAGTGAGTCTATATACCCCAGAGCACAAAGAGAACTCCTAGTGACTGGATCTTCTGCCTCAGTTTATTTACTTAAAAATATGTATCTAAACCTCTTTTCCTGCACATCATATCAAGGTAAAGCACAGGAATGACTTAAAATGCTTGATGGATATCTGATCTCATCTGCAGACAACTGAAGCACGGACAACATCCTGTGGAGGAAATTCTACCTAAAAGGACATACTTTTATGTAAACAGGATTATGATGAGGAATGCAGCATGGTAACCCGCGTTCTATTTTTCTTTATGTGTCCTCCACGAAGAGGCATAGAGACGGCATAGCCCTTCCCCTGATGATTAAAACGCCAACCATTATGGAACCCGAAAAGAAGCATTTGTTTAGAGGCAGAATAAACAACTGCACAAAAGGCCCCCTCCCACCAGCTTTCTGCACCGAAATAAGAGTTTTTGCTTTACTGATGAATGGCCACCCTTGTCTCCACCATTTGAAAAAATAACAACCAAGGAGCATCTGTAGCAGCAAAATGAGAGGAGATTAAGGACATTTGCAACATGCCATTAATGAGTACTGAGAGGGCCCAAAATTTCTCCAGCCAGTCCTTTGATAGCTCTCCTGAAATTACTCTCGTAAGAAGCTTATAGGAACGGAAAGAACTTCAAGAAAACGTCGGGTTCATTTCCCAACATCTCCCCAGGCAGAAACAGGTTTACGGCCTCCCTCCTTCCCCCTCCCCCATGGCCCTTCGCCCCTTTAAATTCACTCTGCCGAAGGATTTGATTTGATTTCTTGTCGCTGCTGTTGTTTTTCCTTTCGTAATTTTGCAACCAAGATTGGCCGCAGCTAAGAAAGGAAAGCTGGGAGGGCAGCCCTCCGAGTCCGTCCAGTTGGCGGCAGGGACAAATGGATGCATAAATAAATAAATCCAGAGGATTTGCAGCAATGGGGCGAAAACAAAGTCTCAGTCCTCATCCGTGGCACCAACGTACATGCATGTGCGTTATCCGTGAAAGGACTTGTTCCCCTCTAGACCTCCCTTTTCCTCTTCTTTTATGTCTCTTCTTTTCCTGGGTTCCCACCAGCGGCTGGACCTAGAAACATCTCTTATGGCTGGTTCCCCCCACCCCACCCCAAGAGGCTTGATGGAACCAAGAGCTGAGACTCTTCCATGAAAATGTGTCCCTGGCCTCAAGGAACCTACAGTTTAAGGTTAATCGCAGCCCTAACAGATGGCCTGGCAGGGGGAGAAACAGACAGGGCAGTTCAATGATTGCTGCATTATTCAGAGTACATACAGCAGACCAGCTGCCCACATTAATTTTAACTCAGCCTTCATTTTCCTTTGCTTAAAGGAGAAGAGAAGAGAATAGTCTTGCGCGTTAAGCTTCTTTTGTTTTTCTGTTTTTAAAAGCAACCTTAGAAATGCAGCACAGGTTTGGCCGTTCTCTACTTGGTATCTTAAATACTTCAGAGCAGGTAATGGTTATGCCTTGCTTATGGGGATCTCTCTCCACTGTCAAATGTTGCAAAGATTTTGTTAGTCATAAGATTTGATGATGCTGCCTAGATGCCCTAAGCACATCCGATCTCACCTGATCTCGGAAGCTAAGCAGGGTCGGTCCTGGTTAGTGCTTGGATGGGAGACCACCAGGGACTACCAGATGCTGTAGGCGCCTGAAGTAGGAACTGGCAAACCACTCCAGTATTCCTGCCAAGAAAACTCCATGGGCATGGGGTCACGAAGAGTCGGTCATGACTGTAACAACGCAACACAACGCAGCAAGGTTTGATGAGAGCTGGGGTGGTGGGATCAGATGACCAGAAAGGTTCATACCAGAAACAGAAGTGTTATTGGCTGTGATCTCCCTTTGTAGGACTCCACAGTCCATGCAGGAATGGCCCCAGGGGCATGGATCATTTTGGGTTTATTTGGGATGGTCCCATATGTTGCGTGAATGCAGGGAAGCACCTTGCACCGGCCCCTGCCACTAGCTTTTGAAAGCGGGCATGATTTCTGCATCTGATTGTGTCTTAGATGTTGTTGTCTTAAGTTAGTGCTAGACCAACAGTATGTTTCCCTTCCAACAGCAGATAACCCCAATGCTAACATGGGGGAAAAGAAAACCCCACACTCCAGGACAAGTAACGGACGAAGGTATATCACCACTTCAGGACCTAGTATTCAGCCATCTTAAGATTGCCCATGAATATCAGCAAGGCAGGTTGCGGCATCAGCCAACAGCTCCTCTTACACAAAACATAATAATTGGGCACCTTGATGAGATCTTAGATGGGTCATTAGCACGGAAGGACTGCACCGTGAATTAGTGGTCCAATGCCCTCTCCCTGTGGTTTTGTTGGGTTAGTGATTAAGGTTGCAGCCTTAAATACATTGCAGCCTTAAATACATTTCAGCCCCACTCCTATGAAGTACTTTTGTTATGGCCAGGTTAAGGAACTCCAGGCATTATAGTTTTATTGTGGGGGTGTTGAGGTTTGGGGACACAATCGCTTGGTAAGTTGCAGTACCTGGCTGTGGACCCAGAGGTCAGGAGCTGAATTTTCATATCATGACAACCTGGAGAAGCACTAGCCTAGGTAGTCATGTTTCACAATTCTATAGCCACCCCCCACCCCCACACACACACTCCATAGAAGAAAGGAAGGACAAAGTTCTTTTTGCTTAGAAAAACCTGGAAAGACTCACCACATGTTGGAATCAACTTGAAGTCACGTAATTATTATTACTGATTAGCAGTAAGAGAACCTCTACAGGGAGCCTCGAGTGTTGTCATACGATGCTGGCATTTGGAAAGATTGGTACATTGAACTATAAGAGATGTACAACTCCCAAATTGCCAGTCTAAGTGTGTCACAGAAATACATCTTCAGAGGAGGAAATGTTGCTGAGCAGTGGGCAAAGTTTAATTCGCACGGGTTGGATTTGCCTCAGATAGATAGATAGATAGATAGATAGATAGATAGATAGATAGATAGATAGATAGATAGATAGATAGATAGATAGATAGATAGATAGATAGATAGATAGATAGATAGATAGATAATAGGTGCTTTTTTTTAAAAAAAAGAAGAGCAATATAAAAATAAAAGTAGTGAGGCTTGTTTAAGACTTGATCTGTTTTGGTTTCCAAAGAAGTAGCCATGTTGGTCTGTGGAAGCATGTTGGCAAAATAAACGAGAGGGGGGGAATTAAAAGAGCAAAATCTCATAGCACTTTCAGCAGGAGACGGTGTGGATTTCCAGACTACTTCCTTAGATGGCTGGCTGGTGTGGGAATTTAATGAAACAGTTACCTTTCTGAAAATCACGTGCTAGTTTAAGCAAAAGTGTGTTCCACGGTGGTCAGCCTGACAGCATTGTGTGCCTTGCCTATTTAAAATTGCTGCCTTAATTGTGGGTTAAATCATTTACAGCGCCCCCCCCCCCACTTTCCCAGCGTAATGGAGCTGCAACTCAGTCTGTGGTCTATTGAAACACATGTATGCACGCACGCACGCACGCACGCACACACATGCACACACACAAGGACACACAAACTTTTCTTGAAAAATCGGTCTCAGCAGAGAAACAGGTGTATATAACATGAGTAAATTTGTTTTTAAAATGCATTTAAAAAAGAATCCACTGTGGTCAGCACAGAACTGAAAATCCACTCCACTGTGGTCAGCACAGAACTGAAAATTTGGTTTTTAAAAAATTAAGAAATCAATGAATATGCATGCAGTCTGGGCATAGTAGTCATTTGAGTGTTTCTTCAAAGTGGATAATGCCCAAACCGTCAAAATTGATAAATCCAACCTATTTCACTCCAGATAATTTCCCCCATTATGTATATGCAAAAAGTCACTTTTATGGCAGGGGGGGACTACAGATCCCATCATGTCCAAACATTGATCCTGGGCTATGTTTCTTACAACAGCTCCCTTCTGTTCTGAGCATTCATGGTGGCCTACGTTGGGTAGTATCTCCATGCGGCAAAACACGAAGTTGAGTGTCGACCACCTGGTTGTGTCAGGCCATCTCTGTTGTGACATGGGTTCCAGTTAGGCCAGGGCTGCAAAATGTTTCCAACCCACACATTGCCACCTGGCTAAAAAGGCAGGGGCAGCCATGTGTACACACACTCATGTGTTCGAGCACAGAGCCGAAATCCCCTTTTCTTCCTGGAAGAAAGAAAAGTTGTCTCTACCTCCTTGCTCAATGTGGAACGAGCCATGTGTAAAAGAGGGTGGTGGTTTACACATCACCAACAAGGAGAATTTGCTCTCTCTCTCTCTCTCTCTCTCAAAAAGAGGACAGTGGGATGCCACTAGTCTGTATAAACTGCTGGTTTCGAGGTCCTGTTGTCAACTGGAAACATATTTTTATAATTTAAGCAGCATTACGGTACCTTTCACTAGAATGGGGAAGGTGAGCAGTGCGCCTTTGGAATCTGTTGATGGGCACGAATCAAAAAAATGGCTTTTCGTTTGTCGTTTGTCGTTTGTCGTTTGTCGGGTCCGTTTCGTTTCGTTTCCGTTTTTTGTGAATTTTTGCAAAAAAATCGTTTTTGTTTTCGTTCGTTTCGTTACCATTTATTTCATTTTTTGTGATTTTTTTTAGGATTTTAAGCAATTCATCATATTGCAGTAACGGAAACGAAACGCACAACAAAATTTCCGGTGTTTCTGTTCGTTTCGTTTCATTTTAGAGACAAATTTCGTTTGTCGTTTCGTTACATAACGAAATGAAAAAACGGAAACGGAAACGAAAAATTGTTCGTTTCGTGCCCATCTCTACGTTGATTGGGTGACCCTAACTCTGGGTAAGAAAAGAGAAAAAGTCTTCATAGTCCAAATACCCAGATGGACACTTGACTGAACAAGTGCCTCCAAGGTCTTGCAAGCCCTGGTACTATACAGAACTCCTCAGCAAAAACTCTCATAGTGCAGCTTGGCAGCCAAACCTAATAGAATCAGAATGTGGTTTTTTTTCCCTGTCCCTCTTCTACTGTAGAGCACCAAAAATCTGTTCTTTGCCAGCCTTACTTTTGGGTTGCCTGTGGTGACTGCTGGAGAGACACATTCTAGCCAAAGTAATGAGACCCAGAGTATAGACAGCAATTGATCGGCTCCTCCTTGCTCAGAAAATAAAGTTATTGTAACATCACCGGGAACCAATATTTGCAGCTGTTTCAGATCGGAGTCTTATATCAACGCTGCGCATCAAGGTTACTTTTGGAAAGAGTTGAGATGATGATTGCAACCCCGAGATGCAGGAAACGAGGGAGCATAACGACAACCATAAGAAAGAAGTCCTGAGTCAGAATCCAAATTCCCACACCCCCCAGAGAAAAAAAGCTGCCAGACTTGCTTCAAATAAATATAAGGAGAGCCTCATTCAACGACCCTGATAGCAAAATCAAATTTTAGAGCTACCAGCAATTTGCTAGGCATTGTTGATGGCGAAAGCAGGAATGAGAGACAAAATTCTCATAGCAAATACATAGGCATGTACATATATTTATGCACAACTTTCCCCCCTTATAGAATAGCACAGAATATATCAACAGGCGGTTAGCTCTCCAAATTCCATTCGTGCTCCCAGTAATTGCTCAGAACCACATATTTCTTTCCCATCCAAGTATGCTATCCGTTTGTTCCTCGCATGACTTTCTAAATTTTTAATCCATCCTCTGGTTCCTCTTACAGTTGACCGTCCTAACTGTTGGTTTCTGTTTATTTCCCGCCATCCTGTTGGTAGATTCACTTGTTGCTGTCCCCAAGAGATAAAAAGAATCAGGTTTCCCTCCCTCCTGCCTCACCTCCAGTATAGATCCCTCTTTCCCACCAGGGAAGAGAGAATTTTTTTAAAAAATGGCCCTTCCAACCCCACCCCCAGCAGTACTTTTAATTAAGCGCGATAAAGCCGCCCCAAGCTGTATTACAAGAGTAAAGACTTTAAATCATTAGATATAATTTTATCAAGGGAGCTAAACCCCTCTAAAGCTGGATCAGTTGCAAATAATCATATCTCTCCTGTTCAGGGGTAAAATGAAGGTAGGGAAAGCAGCTACGTAGACCTGAGCGGCTCACCTTGGTGTTGCGTGGCGCAGGCTCCCGGGGAGGGGTGGGTGGGTGGCACGGCGAGAGAGAGGCAAGAGGTAATAAAGGGGGGTAAGGTTGGAAGAAAAAAGGGGGAAAGAGAGAGACGAGGTAGGTGCCACCCAAATGTGGAAGATTTAAGGGAGGAAGGGCCGTGATGTCAGCTGTCACGGTCTATATTTCAGGGACTAATCCGGGTGTGTGGTAGGGAGGAAAGACAGGAGAAGGGGGGGCGGTTTGGGAGAGAGGAGAGGAGGAGGGGGCAATATGACTGAGGTGACATTAGGCAAGATGTCTTCCCCTACGAGCACCATGCCGGTAATCCACTCCTCCCAACGTCGCCCATAATTAGTTTTGATCGCCTCCCTGCTAGAAGGGAGATTCGGGCTCTCGGGTCCCGGGTGGGCCACGTGAGGAGGTCTGGAGAATCAGGCCAGTCACGGCGTGGGAGAGATGTTCTACGGGTCAGGGAGGTCCCATCCGTGGGGCTCCTCAGAACCTCACCTGCCCCCATCCCTCTTTGCCGGGCACCCACTTTTGAATAGGCCTCGTCCTCAGGGAACGGTGCCCACGGAACAGCTGATTACTCAATGGGCATCTCTCTTGTTACTGATATTAATTTGCCCAATGGGCGCCGTTTGACAGGAAGGGTGCTTGTTTCCTAATTATCAGCTGCTGAAACCCATGACCTTGTTGGCTGGTTGGTTTCCTTTCTGTGGAGAAGTCCGTTCGCCAACCTCTGTGGCACTTAGCTGGCTACCAAAAAGAAGTGCCAGTCCATATAAGGACATTCGCCGGAATCAAAGTGCTACAAGACAATGTCTTTAGGGTCTCCCAGCCCACCCCACAGATGTAGAATCTCAGAGCTGCGGGTTTCCATGGCCATTGAGAGATTTGAACCCAGATCTTCTGACTGGGCACTCTACCCTGCAGGGGCTCAACAGACAGGTGTGGGATCAACTCTGGTTGTGCGACAGACTTGTGTTTGGGTCATTTTCTGTCCCCGGGCATTATGCCTTCACAGCAACCTCTGGGACTTTTGTGTGAAGTTTAAGGGCAAATTTGCCCCACTCATAGACTGGCATTTAATGCAGCTTTCTACAGGTGCTGAGCTCCAGCCTGTTCAAGTTATTTTCCCCTGCAGTAGTCAGAAGAGAGTTATCATTTCATTCACCAATGATTATTATCACCCTTTCCACCCTTTACATTTTCAAACTGCAACTCTCAAAAGCCCGATAAACCCTTTCCCACCTTTTAAAATGATCAGTCAGCAGAACGATGCAGCCCTGCCTTTGAATTTTGGCCTACTTCCGTCCGTTTCACTGACTCAGCTGTTCTCCATTCATTTTCCGGACCTGCCCCAAGAGAGTCAAAGGAAATGAATTTCCCAACTGGTTATCCTGAGTGCCACCCTCAAACCTTTTGATCCGGACTGCTGGCTGGCAGAAATCCCACCTGTGAAAGGAACGCAACGAGGCATCCTTTGCAACTTTGAGCGTGGGGGTGTAGGATCCGCAGGTACGATGGCACATCCAAGCTTACAAAGAGAAAAAACCTTTCTGCAGGGTGACGCGCCACAGCACCAAACACGGACTGGTTGGATTCAGAGAAGCAGAAGGACTGAGTCCATATCAGAGAAATAGAAGGATTAACTCCAAAACAGAAGAGAAATGCACCTTATCCCTTTGGGTAATGATGAGATACCTGGCTCGGTGTCTAGAAGACTCTACACCAAGGGGTGTCCACACTTTTTGCAAGGAGGGCCAGATGTGGTGAGGTGCAAATGTGTGCGGGCCAACCATTCAGTCTGAAGGGGGAAGAAAGGGCGTGGTCAGTGCGTATCTGCCACAGCTGCAAATGCTCCGGTTTCAAGGTGCCCAAGGGCCCAGCGGCTGTTGCAAGGCCCGGGAATCATCCCATGCACACCCAAGATGCACCGCTGCTCGCATATGCTGCCCTCCCTTGCAAGGAGGTGGGGAAGATGCTGCAGCAACAGAGCCAGGAGTGGGTAGGCAGGGCAGGTGGCGGAGGGGATGGACGGAGGCAGGGAGGGCAGGCAAACCATAAAACTGCAAGCTAACGTCTCTAGCCAGCACAGGCTCCCACTTGGCTTTCAGGTTCAGATTAAACCTGTGGTTAAATCCTGATGATGAGTCCACTTCAGGTGAAAAGGCAGTGCAAGCAACAGGATCTGCTGCAACGTGGAATTTTCTCTCATTGTTGAAAAAGGGAGTTTCTGTTTCAGAAGTTGAAAGATTTGGGCCCATTGACTCTGGATCTCCTGCGACGGATCAGGAGATTGCTAAACGCCTTGACTTGGCCAGCCTGATCAAGGCTTGGTAGGATCTAGCGAGAAAGAATGACTATTCAGTAGAGATGGGCACGAATAAAAAAAATGGCAATTCATTTGTCGTTTGTCGTTTGGAGGGTCCGTTTCGGTTGTTTCCATTTTTCACACTTTTTTGCAAAAAATTGTTTTCATTTTCATTCGTTTCGTTACCATTTCATTACTATTTATTTCAATTTTTGTGATTTTTTTAGGATTTTAAGAAATTCACTCATATTGCAGTAACAGAAACGAAACGCACGACAAAATTTCCGGTGTTTCTGTTTGTTTCGTTTCATTTTAGAGACAAATTTCGTTTGTCGTTTCGTTACGTAACGAAATGAAAAAAACGGAAACGGAAACGAAAAATTGTTTGTTTCGTGCCCATCTCTACTATTCAGAGCCACATAGTACAGTATGACTAAAATAGGTATTGAATGTCTTTATTTGCATTGCTACCTTAGGTGTAAATTAATGCCCAAAATGTGGGGCGATCCGGAGAATCACGGTCAGGGTCTTCTCTTGATTTTCAGGAGCTTGGCAGTGTTACCATCAGCTTCCAGATCTGAGTCTAACATTTCCAGTCTTAGTTTGACACTCTGAACCTTGTAGAGACCGGTTTTAGGGGTGGAAATGTTCCTCAAAGTTGTGAGAGCTCATTCCTAAGTAAGAGGCAGGCGAGAGTGGTCTGAAGAATCAGATGGGAAATCGTCTGTTGAATTCTACCACCTCCGATTGAACATGAAGCATTGGAGCTGGCATGATATTCATCGGCCCATTTGCTTTTTTTTAAAAAAAATCCATGCATATTGAAACATAGCGTGTCAGGGAGATGTACAGAACAAATCCTGTTCCCAGACAGGCTAGATCCTTGTGATAAGGGTTTTGTATTATTCAGCTGCCATGTATCATAATGCTAACCTGCTCTACAAAGCCATTGTAAGGATTGACTTAAAACTCTGGCCAGAAAAGTGGCTGGTTTTCCATCCTGTTCTCTTATTTTCTAGGTCCCCCCCCCCCATATGAGTTGGTCTGAGTTGAAGAGGTTACAGGGAGCTGGATCCAGTTGACCTGAGAGGCCACGGATTGGTAGCAAAACCCATTCTATATAGATCCGAGGCTCCGGGGACAAACATTCACATCCTTATCTGCCTGTCCAGCAAACCTTTTTTTTTTTTTGCTGCCTCCTTCAGTCTGAGATGTTTTTAAAAAAGCAAAAGCAAAGCATTCTGCTTATATACCGCCCCATACCACTCCAAGTAGTCTCTGGGTGGTTTCCAGTTTTAATTACAGTAATGCAGGCTACACATTGCCCCGCCCCCAGCAAGCTGGGTACTCATTTTATTGACCTCGGAAGGATGGAAGGCTGAGTCAACCTTGAGCCTGATACCTGGGATTGAACCCCAGGTTGTGAGCACAGTTTTACCTGCAGGACAGGCATTTAACCACTGTGCCCCGAGGCTCGACTCCCATCATCCCCTGCCAGCATGGCCCCATGGGTCACGAGCTGCAGCCCCACATGTCTGAAAAACATTAGATTACGGAACGCTAATTTGGACAATGTAACTACGACGAACCAGCCACCTCAAGCACACGGCATGACAAAGCCAGGCCAAGTTCAGGAATGAAAATACATCACCCTTCTCTCTTGGTCACGTTAATGCTCAGAGACTGGCAGATGGGTGTGTGAAAGGCTTCCTTTGAAACGCACCATGCTTGAGGAAAGGTGGAGGTCTCTCCAGGGCTCTGGTGTATGACACCAGGGCAGTGCTTCCACACCTCGGGTCCCCAAGGAAGATTTCCAATGAATGTTTGTCCACCCAAAACTGGTCCCTGCAAGGTTTTGGACGAAGTCCCTATTTGTACACAACCCCTAAACTCCACCGCAAATGGCTGCCAGCTCCAGAGCTTACAATTGTTTCCCCACCAGCGGCGGAGTTTGCAGGAAATTAAGTGCGACCACGCCCACCTAAGCGCATCCCAGCGCACTTTTCATGTACTTGCTCTCAGAGGGTGAAAATCCCCAGATCCGGATGTAATCTGGTGAGTGCCGGGCTCTCCTCGCTTCTGTTTGGGGTTTTTTGCCTCCTGCCCCTTTAAGAGAAGGAATCAGGATGACCACGGGGCGGCTTCAGAGGTGAGCCTGCATTTTTCCTCTCTTTTTTTCTCCCTCCCCTCATGCAGGCAGGAGCAAGGAAGTGCGGAGGGGTGGGGATGCAGGAAGAGCAACGAACCCCCAAGATCTCTGGTCCGAATTTAAGTGGCCAGCGGATCTTAGGGGTCGTGTGGAAAAGCCCTCACCATCAGCTGTGCCAGCCAAGATTTCTGGGTATTGTAGTCCAAGAACATCTGGGGAATCAAGCTTGGGAACCACTGTTCTAAGACCTATTTTCATGCCTAATGAGCCTCGTGGCGCAGTGGTTAAATGCCTGTACTGCAGGTAAAACTGTGCTCACGACCTGGGTTCAATCCCCGGTAGCAGGCTCAAGGTTCACTCAGCCTTCCATCCTTCCGAGATCGGTAAAATGAGTACCCAGCTTGCTGGGGGGGGGGTAATGTGTAGCCTGCACTCTGTAATTAAAATTGTAAACCGCCCAGAGACTACTTGTAGTAGTAAAGGGCAGTATATAAGCAGAACACTTTGCTTTTGCTTTTTGCTTTGCCTCCAGGTAGTTCCTTGGAAGTTCGTGTGTGACTCAGTCCCCGATCCTGCATGGAGCTCCTCTGAGCCCCTTTTCCTAATTGGGCACTTGCGCCTGTACTCCCCCTTAAGCTAATACACTTAAAATGAGGCCAGGGAAAGGAATATTCCAAAGGCAGTAATCCAGGAAGCGTGGAAAACAATGCACTTTTAATTAACATTAATTCCCCACCAGGGCAAAATAGAGTGGGCAAGATCCATCGCTGGGAGGGAGGGCCGGGTGACCGGCTGGTAAGGGCAGAGGTAGACGCTTTAAACAGACAGCCATGAAAGGAACTTCTTAATCACCTCAGGCTGGAAGAGGTGGTGTTTGTGTGTGTGTGTGTGTGTGTGTGTGTGTGTGTGTGTGTGTGTGTGCATGGGGGTGGTGGAAATTAATGAGTCAAAAGGAAATAAATAAAAGGCTCTTGTAATCCTCAGCCTAATGATGCCACGTGCTAGTTAATTACAAGGCAGCAGTCTGGAAATAACCAACATCTTTTCCTCGGCCTGCCCGCCTGCGCGGACAAACACACACACACACACTCCCTCGGCCCTTATAATTATAATACACAGGCGGATTAGGGTCACACTGTCAGTACAATTAATTTGCCACCAGCCACCCCTCATTAGGGAAATGGCAACGGGAGGAGGGGGGAAGGGGGGACACGGTAAGTATCCTTAATTGAAAATCCCAGCCCGGGAATAGAACAGGGGACGGATTAAGGAGGGACCGTATGGTGGAGGGAAAGGAGGACCTTGAAGGATGTGAACAGGCTTCCACTCGGGGACAGTTTTCCACGGTGACATACGACGGATTTGAATTTGCTGTAGGATGCCGAACTGGGTGCGTCTCAGGTCCCCGCGACCTTTATTTGTTGTGATATAGAAGGGGGAAACTGGCAGGAGTCTCTTTTTGATAGGCCCTGTATGGACAAGCAGAAGGCCCTCTGTAAGTTTTCTGGTGGCCAGTTTCCAGTGGGCTAGCATGTTTCTGCCGGGCACAATAATGACGCTTGCGAACAATGGCGGATGAGGTAGCTGACTAGCTGTCCATCCGAAGCAGCGAGGTAGCAGGGATGTGAACAAGATCTGAGTCCCAGGTCTGAGTCCAAGCCTTTGCTACCAAGTCCCAAGTCCAAGTCCAAGTCTTTGGTTCTAAGATTTTGGTCCAAAGTC
>JAHTLZ010000008.1:3358058-3391837 GCA_023846285.1 Phrynocephalus versicolor
CTTTGGTTCTAAGATTTTGGTCCAAAGTCTGAGTCCAAGTCTTTGGTTCTAAGATTTTAGTCCCAAGTCCCAAGTCTGAGTCCAAGTCTTTGGTCCTAAGTCCCAAGTCCAAGTCCAAGTCTTTGGTTCTAAGATTTTGGTCCAAAGTCTGAGTCCAAGTCTTTGGTTCTAAGATTTTAGTCCCAAGTCCCAAGTCCAAGTCCAAGTCTTTGGTTCTAAGATTTTGGTCCAAAGTCTGAGTCCAAGTCTTTGGTCCTAAGTCCCAAGTCCAAGTCCAAGTCTAAGTCCAAGTCTTTGGTTCTAAGATTTTGGTCCAAAGTCTGAGTCCAAGTCTTTGGTCCTAAGTCCCAAGTCCAAGTTTTTGGTCCCAAGCTTTAAGTCTGAGTCCTTATTAAAAACAAGCTCTTTCCCCCCCCCCCCAGAAAAAAAGAGAGGGGTGGGTGAGTTCTGAGTCATGAATTGAATTTTATGGGTGTTTTTTTTTGGGGGGGGAGTGTGTGCCTAGCCCACATGTGGCAGTGAAACATCATCATAGCTATGGCATAAACTGAGTGGTCTCGAGTTGCAACCCTGCCTCCACTGTCAAACTGTACCTGATCCACTGATTCCTAGATTTAACTCCATCTCTCTCACACACTTTCAAATTTGGGTGTAGGGCCAAATGTGTGCTTGAACCACGCAGAGACGGCGGTCACAAAATCGGAAGACTCGTGACTGTGAGACTTAGAAGGGTCACCCCTATATCACAGCACAAATGGCTGTAAACGCTGGGCCATGAAGAAAGCTGATGGTGGCTTTGCAGATCCCCTGGGCAGCCAGAAAAAATGGACAAGCCGGTCCAAGATGAAAGGAAGCGCTAGCTCTCTCTGGAGGCAAAGGTGTTGAAACTGAGGGTGGCCCATTTGGTTCATGCCACGAGAAGGCAGGAATCTCTGGGGAACACTGTAACGCTGGGGAGAGTGGAAAGCAGTAGGAGAAGAGGAATAATAAATATGAGATGGACTGACACCTTAAAGGAAACCACGAGTTTCCATTTGCAAGAGCTGTGCAGGGCTGGCGAGGAACCGGGGCATGTTGGAGATCGCTCATCCATACGGTCACCATGAAGTCGGAAGCAACTTGACGGCTCCCAACAAAACCAATTACTCGGAAACACTTCGTTAGCCAGGCAGCTGATATTGATAAGTCTCTTGTCATTCATGGGTGATGATGGGAAAGAGCGAGCCCCCGCCGCCCCTCCGCGCTTTCACTGTGACCATGATCACACACCGGCACAAACACACACAAGCCCAGAGGGGAGCTAGTAATCCAGGAATTACGGTAGCCCTGATCCCAAACACACATTTCAATTACTGCCGAAAGCAAGCCAGCCAGCAAGCAGGCGGCAGTGAGGAGCTGGCAGCCAGAGCCCTAAGAGCCTAAGCCAGCAGGCCCAATGGTATTAAAAACCTCAGATGAAAATGGATTTCCAGAGCGGCTTAATCCGACTCCCAATCTTCACGGCCACCGCACAACCTCCAGAGAGGACGGCTACAATTATACACTTAGAATTTAATTTGTCCAACAGGCTTAGAGAGAAATTGGGGGTGGAGGGGGGGAACCCAACAACAACAGCGACCCAACAACATTAAAATATAAACAAAGAAAACAAAGGCAAGGGGATGGGAACGGCTTGGAATGGACAAAAAACAAGAACTGGAAAACAATCTTTTTTAAGGCCCGGTAAGGGCCGGAGCTGCCCAAGCCTTCTGTGTGACAATAAAGAGGAAGGAAGAGGGGTGAGGGCTGGGGAGTTAATTGATCATTTAATAGTCACCAAAGTCTGGGGCACTCTCTTATTCCTCCCTGTATTTAAAGCAGGCTCAATAAGCTTGCTCTTGGATTCTGTGTCAGTAAACCTTACCTCCAAAAATAGGTTCAGCACCCCGGAGAGCTCTTTGAATGTTCAATAGAGATGGGCACGAAACGAACAATTTTTGTTTCCGTTTTCGTTTTTTCGTTTCGTTACGTAACGAAACGACAAACGAATTTTGTCTCTAAAATGAAACGAAACGAACAGAAACACCGGAAATTTTGTCGTGCGTTTTGTTTCCGTTACTGCAATATGAGCGAATTGCTTAAAATCCTAAAAAAAATCACAAATGAAATAAATGGTAACGAAATGGTAACGAAACGAACGAAAACAAAAACGATTTTTTTGCAAAAATTCACGAAAAATGGAAACAAACCAAAACGGACCCTCCAAAAGACAAATGACAAACAAAATGCCATTTTTTTATTCGTGCCCATCTCTAATGTTCAAGCCAAGAGCTGGATGGAATTCATGGTGGTTATTGTTTCTCTGCCCACCCCCTTCCTCTTAATGAAACTGGGGTCTACGCTCATGCTGTATCCAAAGAAAAGAGGGTGGCATGGGTTTAAGTGAGGATGTCGTACTAAAAAATAATAATAATGTAGGAAAAGGGTCATCTGGAAACTGCCTGAACAATGGCCCTGGATTCCAACAGGTGCTGACCCAACACAGCTGCGAGCAGTACTCTGCAACACTGAGGACTAGAAACATAACTTGTTTAAAGGAACTGAAAGTGCAGAGAGGAAGCAAACATCGCTACTGTATTTGCCTAATGGGAATTGCTTCAAGGATTCCTTCAGATATGAGTGCTTTGATCTAACCTGTTTCTTTAAAAAAGGTAAATGTTCCCCCTGCACATGTGTGCTAGTCGTGTCCGACTCTAGGGACGGTGCTCATCTCCATATTCAAGCCAGTGTTGTGTAAATCAATGGCCACGTGGCCGGCATGGCTGCAAGGAAACACTGCTGTACCTTCCCGCTTTTTACAGCGGTACCTATTTATCTACTTGCCTTGACATGCTTTCGAATTGCTAGGTTGGCAGGAGCTGGGGTCATCAGTGGGAGCTCGCTCCGCTGCGTGGCACCCGGGATTCGAACTGCCGAGCTGCTGACTTTGCAGCTGACAGTTTTTGGAAGTCTTAGTCCACGGAGCTGCCAGGACCCTGCTCTTTTAGCGGTTTATAAACTAGAATCCACAGTTTGAATGGTGTCCGGAAACAGATCAGCACTTAGGCTGATAAGCACTCATTCCTTGCAAACATTTACAGGCTTTTTACCTGACATTTGCTCCATGCAAATTTCCCAGAGAGAGACAAAAAACAGAAATTGAAATTAATCCATTCAAAAGAGAAAGCACACCACAGAATAATCGTTGTTGTTTTTAAAATCACCCTAAGATTGAACAGACCTTCTCAGAGGCGAGCAAGACTTATAAGTGGAACAAGGTTTATTAGTTCCTCTTTAGGGTGTCATGCAAAGACCTATGGGGATGCTTTTTCGCTGTAATACGGCAACTCTTTCTGCATTTTGGCAAGAGGGAGGGGGAAATCAAGAACAATAGACATCCCACTCAGGGTTTACATCCCATTGTGAGTTTCCTCCTTGGCCATTAATTAGAATCAACAGAATCCTAAGGAAACTGCGGCGAGCCAATTTGGTGAATAAACAGTCACTCTCCTGGCACCTACCCCCACCACAGGGTCCCAATTAACACCTTCTCATTCCCTACAAAAGCAGATAAAACAAGGAAAACATGACTTAAGACAAGTACCAATTTTAAAGTGACATGTTGGTATTTTGCAAGGGTCTCTGTGTGTTTGGCTCAAGCACGGGAACACACATGGAGGCCACTTGAGAATTGCCACTTAGGAAGAGGGAGAAATTGTGTGTGAGTGTGTTTAAGATGCCTATGGTAAAAAGGGGGGCCTTGCCGCCATCTTTCCTGCATAGAAATGCCCTCTTCCTGGACTGGGGACCTCTCACAGAGAAAGGAAGGGGAAGAACAACAGTGAAAATAGCTGAAGATGGGTCCCTGTTTGCTTCCGCTTGGGCCAGTATTGCCTGTGTATTTTTTGTGCCATCAAGTTAGGACTGACTTAGAGCATCCCTCATGGGGCGTTCAAGGTAAGATGAGGTGTTTAAGGAGTGGTCCTAGGGCCAAGGGGAGATTCAAACCCTGTTCTGTGGAATCCCATTCCTTCACTCGGTCCACTACCCCACACTGGGAAATCCCCATGACAATATTAAGGCAGCGGCAATGTACGGTGTTCCTCTGGTTTTAGCTGTAAAGTCACTTGTAAAGCGAAGACATCAAATTTTCAAAAAATAAATAAATCCTCTTTTTCCAGTTGTTGGTGGGACATCAAAAACATTACTAAACCCGAATCCCTGGAGGGAAATGGTTTCAAACTACAGGAAAAGAGATTCCATTTGAACATTCGGAAGAACTTCATGACAGTTAGAGCTGTTCGGCAGTGGAATATGCTGCCACGGAGGGTGGTAGAGTCTCCTTCTTTGACAGTATTTAAGCAGAGGCTGGATGGCCATCTGTCGGAAATATTGTGAAGGGGTTCCTGCTTGGCAGGGGGTTGGACTCGATGGCCCATGAGGTCTCTTCCAACTCTATAATTCTATGATTCTATGATTCTATGAAAGGAAATAGAACAGTTGGAGTCTTCTTTGCAACCTCGCATGCTGCTTGTGGTTTGAGTGATTGGGCTGGGGTGGCGGGCCAATTTATCCAGCACTAAACAATGGTCCCTCCCCGACTCTTAATTCAAAGGAGTGGTGCTCAGGTTGAGGGGAGTGGGATCAGGAGACGGAGATCTAGTCTCGTGCGCTCCCAGAGGCATCTGGTGGGGCCATTGTGAGATACAGGAAACTGGACTAGATGGGCCTTTGGCCTGATCCTGCAGGGCTCTTCTTATGTTCTTATGTTCTTATGCGCTGCCCTTTTTAATTTGTTGAGGCTTCTGTTCTTTCTTTGCTCTTGGTTTGTTCACAACTGTAACCAAAGCATTTTTTTTATTCTTCCTCTTACAAATGTCTCAGAGATGTTTGGCTACAATCAGCAGTTCCCAACTTCGGGTCCCCAGATGTTCTTGGATTAAAACACCCAGAAGCCTTCACCATCAGCTGTGCTGGCAAGGATTTCTGGGGGCTGCTCTCCGCGAACATCTGGGGACCCCAGGTTGAGAATCCATGGACTGAACAATGCAATTTACTGAGAAACTGTCCCATGGACAGCCAGCAAGCTTTTAAGAAGGGCACAGGTCATGATGTTAGAAGGCCATTGTGAGCCTGTTGTGTCCAACACAACCCCTGTTCAAGGTCGGAATCCTAGACAGTGTAGATCTGATGGAGAGCTGTGTCAACCTGTGTCTTCCTAGTGGGAGACTGGGACTGTACGCTGGTCTAGTCTAGCACTGCCCCTGCCTTGTCTTTTCCCTTTTCCCTTCCTCCATTTTCCTTGCATCCAGCCCTCGTGAACACGAACCCACAGAGCTGTGTAAACAAGGCCCCCAAGCATGTGTGACGCTTATGCCTGCCTCTTAAACCCCTTGTCATCCTGGGCATTCGCTTACCCCCCAGTTTTATGTAAGGCCAACCAGGTTTGGGAAAGTCCCCCACCCCCACCCCCTTGGCGAAGGGTCTCGAATACCTTCCTTTGTTCCCTGCCTGCCCTCATGACGGATCACATGTCCCGTGGAGTGCCGGAGCTTTACGTGGATTATGGGGGGAGCGCATTCCTGTTGACGTCCATCTCCCCGCGTTTTCAAGGCCCTTCCCTGGTGACCGTTGCGACCTGTGTCTTGTGTCCTAAACTGGGAGCACTCCCCAGACATGGAGAGCCTACTTCAGCTGCTGCAGACCTTTCGTTCCACCACGGAATTCAAAGCCCGGCCTCTTACGCGATATTGCTTCTCCCCTTCAGGTCCCGCTCTAAAAATTTAGATGAATAAAAAGAGAGAGGAAATACAAGGTAGCTGTTTCAAAAACCTGTTCCTCAGAGATTTTACAAGCCCTCCTCAAAGCATCGCAAGAATAGAATCATAGAATCAGAGTTGGAAGAGACCTCAAGGGCCATCCGGTCCAACCCCTTGCCATAAAAGGACCCCCATCACAGGACTCCTGACAGGTGGCCATCTAGCCTCTGCTTAAAAACCTCCCAAGAAGGAGACTCCACCACCCACTGCTGGAACAGCGCTCACTGTCAGGAAGTTCTTCCCAATGTTCAGATGGAATCTCTTTTCCTATACCATAGTTTGAAACTGTTGCTCCGAGTCCTAGTCTCTGAAGTCATGGAAAAGAGTAATGAATGAATGAATGAATGAATGAATGAATGAATAAAACAATAAATGAAACACGGGTTATCTGTCAGTCTATAGGGGGGCCATATGGGTCTAAAAAGTTGGGGGAGAGGGGGGCCCATGCATTCCGAGAGACAGCAGAAAAGGGGGGGAATCTTCCCTCCTCCAAGGCCTAACAAGTGAGTGACATTAATCCCGAAAAGGGACAGCTGGGTGGCTTGGACATCCCGGGTGGAACGTGTGTAGCAAAGCTCCCTGCTGGCCTGCTCGAAGCTTCAGCTTTTAGGATCACGGCACCCTACGGGGACTCTGTGAAATAAATAATGTAGAGGTCACCTTTAAAAGGGTCTCTCGGAGACCAATCTGGAGAGGGAGCGGATTTAATACCTCCGAGGACACTCCTCAGGCGGGCAACTGGCATACAGCAGATCTTGGTCCCTACCTCTGCAAGGAATACAAGCCGGGGAGTTTTATGCTCCTATACATCACACCAGGATTATTCTGTTTCAGCCCACAAATAACTTAAAAGGGGGGCAAGTGGAAGCTTGCCTGTCTGGTGAATTTACCCCGATCGATGGGCCTGCGGCTTTTGGGTCTGTTGTGCTCCCACAGATCTTCTCTACTGCTTTCCATCTTTGGCACAGAGCTTTGCCTCGTCACCCTGATAAAGAAAACACACCATGCGCGGCAGGCTTCAAAACGTTGGCCAACAATGAGTGTGTTTCAATGTCTCCTGGGGCTCTTCATCATTTCATTTATTTGTTCTGCAGCAAAGCAAAACAAAGCAAACAAAAAAAAACCCACCACAAAATCTGACTCTCAAAGTGGATGGAACCCCACGAAGTTTACAATGAAATGGATTTAAGTTTTAAAGGGGTAACAACACGTCTATTGATATTTTCTCCCTCTCTGGACAGGCTGTTTTGTTGCATCCAATCCCTCTTGTAACTCAAAGCATTTTGGGAAAGGTTGGCCTTGAGCAGGCAATAAAGAGACATAAAGTTTCCAAAAGACCTGCTCCTCCTTTGCAGATGTGGAAGGAGACAGCTGCCTACATATTTAGGACTCTCCTTTGCGGGGGTATATGGGGTGGTGGTTATGAGGACTCTCATGATGAGCACTTGTAAGTCTACACTTATCACTGTGGATTTTTAACCAAAATATGAGCTGTTTCGTCTTGGGGGATTGTTCCCTCCCTCTGCCGTGCCACCTGCCCCCACTGTAAATGTAAGACATCATGAGGTCTGCCCTTCCCAAACCCCAAATAAACACAAATGTTTGGGCTTTTAAAAAAAACTATCAAACAACACTATTTCCAAAGCTGTGGCTCTTTCGTGGTCCTCAAGGACCTTCTGGAGGTTTGGCCTCCACCATTTCCTAAGCAGCCCCAAATACAGAGCTGGGAGCCCAGCGCGAGCAGCGCAAGGGTGGCTCGTGGCCCGTGGAAGGGGGCTTGAAAGGCTGGCCCAGAAGACAAAGGCATCCTTGTGAACAAATCCACCCAGGAATTCCAAGCTCTCATTAATGCCTTCGGAAATGCGCGATGGGTAGACCCGGAGACTGCCACCGAGCGCCCGGGAGAGGAGGAAGGGGGAAAGGTGGAGGGAGGGGGAGCTGGGAAACGTGCCCCCTTCCAGCTTTGCAACTTATGGGGGTTGGGGGCTAACCTCCCTTACCAAGACGGGTCTTATTCAGCAGGCTAGCCTGGATGGTTCGACAGAAAGATAGTCTACAAACCCCATGGGGTACTGGGTCCCCTTTAACGAGCACAAGTCAGGCCCCCTCTAGAGAACACTGTCCCGTTCTGAGTGCTGTACAATTTGCCAGCAAATGGTGCCTTGAACAGGCAACAAGCAGTTAGCAACGGAGCACGAAGCCTCCTGCCTCATATAAACCTCCGTGAAAGGAAACAGAAGCCAGAGCAGTAAAAGGGTGAGGATCCTGCATGGGAGCTATCCTGGAATCCAACAGGTGAGAGGACAGTTTTAGGTCACCCTCTATTCAAGCACTGGTTAGGCCTCGTTTAGCGTACCGTGTCCTGCTCTGGACACCACACTTTTAGAAGGATACTGACACACCGGAGTAGGAAAAGGTAAGGATCCTGCATAGGAGCTATCCTGGAATCCAAAAGGTGAGATGGCAAAGGGGTAGCTCTTCAAGATGGCTGACATGGGACAGGCGTAGGTTGGGGAAGGAGACGAGGGAGCGGAGAAATGAACACACACCTCATGCCGTTTTTGGTAACCCTCCTTGCGACCCTCACGCCAAGGCTGCACGTCCTGGAACCAGCTACCTTCTTGCGTTTCAAAGTGGGAAGATTTGTGTCTTTGGGCTACAACCTCCAGATATTTTAGACGGGCTGTGAATCCCTTCTGGGTTTCGCTCCATACTTGACAATAGAGATGGGCACGAAACGAACAATTTTTCGTTACCGTTTTCGTTTTTTCATTTCATGACGCAACGAAACGACAAATGAATTTTGTCTCTAAAAGGAAACGAAACGAACAGAGACGCCGGAAATTTTGTCGTGTGTTTCGTTTTCGTTACGGCAATACAAGTGAATTGCTTTAAAAAGTCACAAAAATCACAAAAAATTGAAATAAATGGAAATGAAATGGTAATGAAACGAACGAAAACGAAAATGAATTTTTTTGCAAAAATTCACAAAAAATGGAAACAAAACGAAACAGACCCCCTAAACGACAAACGGCAAACGAAACGCCATTTTTTTTATTCGTGCCCATCTCTACTTGACAAGCTTGATCTCAAGTGCTGAAGCTATTTGAGAGAAGATGGCTCAGCACCATGGACAGCTACAAAGTACAGGAGCGTAATCTGCAGGGTTCCTGGGTAGGGACAGGTCCTCTTTTTCCAGTTAAGGTCCTTTACAAGCTAAAGGGGGAAAGAATAACTGGAGGCAATGTGTTTCCAATGCTGGTGCAGTTGGTTGTGCAGTCAGAGACGCAGGGTTCTTGGGATTGTCCAATCAGACACACAGAGTGCCTGGGATTGTGCAGTTAACACACAGGGTGCCCAAGGTTGTGCAATCCGACACGCAGGGTGCCTGGGCAATTTCCCCATGAACTTTAACAAGTGTAACTCCCTGCTATAACCAACAAGATTTCAACTTGCCAACACCATCGCTGTTCAACATATGCCAACCCTCTGAGGGCTTTAACGTAAGTGAGATATTTCAGGAGTGGTTTTAACACTGTCAAATGGTCCTAGAGACCATCGAATGAACAATTGCAATGTTTTAACACCCCTTGATCACCCTGTTGAACTTACAATCTGACCAGTGAAAGGGTGGATTGGCTCTCTGCTCCTCCTTCGGGCTTGCAGTATGTACTTACCAGTGAAAAGGTGAATCTAATCCACTTTAGCGATTGAGGGAATGGAATCAGGGGGTAGCAGTTTCTTGCAAATGTATTAGCTTGTTGTAAAAAGATGCATGGAAGATTCTTTTTTTAGAAAAAGCTTACACTATATATTTTAATTTAGCAACCATGTGTTTTAGGCAAGGCGCCTAAATCTGCTGTGTAAACCTATAGCAAAATTAAACTCTAACTAAAATGTGTGAACGTATCTGGCCTTGCTTCTCCCCCCCTCCCTTTTCCTTTATTTTACAAAGTGAAAGTACAGGACCTTTAAAACGGAAATGTTAGAGATTCTACTCTATTTTGGAGGGGGGGGGGAGACATTTATCCTTCAAAATAATTCACTTGTCTCTCTTGTGGCATTGTACAGATCCAAAGATTTTTTTTCTACCTAACAAGAACCTGTTACTGTTTAAACTCTGTGGCAGGCAGACATGCCAAAATGATTCTCATTAAAGGCACTGGAATGGTGGTGATCGGTGATAAACTTTCAGCTTGGTGTTTCACGGCCATAATTTCTGTTTGAAAACGGTTTTCAGAGTCTATCCATGAAAAAAAAAACTGCACAGGAATCTGTCTCTACACAACCCCTAAACTCCGCGGTAAATGGCTCCCAGCTCCAGAGCTTAAATTTTTTTCCCCACCAGCTCCGGAATTTGCAGATAATTAAGTGCGACCACGCCCACCTAAGCACGTCCCAGTGCACTTTTCAGGTACCTGCTCTCCGGAGGTGAAAATTCCTGATGCGGATATAACGTAGTGACTGCCGGGCTCACCTTGCTTCTGTTTGTTCTTTTTTTGCCCCCCGCCCCTTTAAGAGATCTGAATGCAGTGCCGGGACAGCAGAACAGAGGTGAGCGGCATTCTTTTCTTCCTTTTTTTCTCCCTCCCCTCACGCAGCCAGCAGACAGGAGTGCGGAGGGGGTGGGAACTCAGGAACAGCGCAAACCCCTAAGATCTCTGGTCCGAATTTAAGTGGCCAGCGGATCTTAGGGGTCGTGTGAAAAGGTGCATATGAGTCACCCGTTTCTTTAACTCTTATTTCCGATCCGTGATCAGGGATAAGAGTTGACCTCAAGGTTCCATGGGTGGGTGGGTGGGAGGAGCACCTCTTTGCTGGACTCAAACGGGCAAGAACTTTCTAGCAGACAATAAGTGAGTGGATCAAGTTCAGCTCTCTCGCCTCCAGCCTGTCCCAGGAGATTGCTACCTGCCCCAGAGCTGCTTCCTGTTTAGATTTCTCCATCAACGTTTGCATTTTTTGCACCAGTTGCATCCCATGGTGGGATGTAGAATGAGAAATGTAGTCCTGGAGCCGAGGAACTAGCCTCCTTATAAAGACTGAACACCTTGGTGCCTGAAGTTTTCATCGTCCGCCTTTGATCAACCCTGAAGCGCAAGAAGGGGATTTTAGGTTTTAACTCAAGGCACCCTAACTTCTGACCTGCCCAAAACTACCCCTCATCTGTCTCCACCTGCCCCAGAAGCCCAGGCTGCCAGGGAGCAGCAGCTGGGTGGAGCGTGTGGAAATCTTGATGATTAGTTTGTTTTTTAGACACAGGGATTTGTGGCTGATTAACCTTAATCCCTCCAGTGTGATGGAACCCCATATGCGACTGGGATCCAGTGAAAGGGGGGAGGGGGGCACAGGAGGGGAAGAAAGCACAGACAAGGGCATACAGACACACAAAAAGAATTCCAGATGAGAACAATACACCTGCACCCGTGGTGGGTAGGACCCAACCCTGGGCTCAAGGGTGGGGTGGGGAATACACATATAGAAAGGCTGGCAGAGTTCATCGCTCTCTGCGATGCTGGGTTTCGGCGTGTTCTTTCCTTGTGTTGGGTTTCTGTATGGAGGATGCTGACTAATGGCCCAAACAGAGAATGCATTTACTGCAGGCATGCCCAAACGTCAGCCCTCCTGATGTTTTGGACCACAACTCCCAGAATTCTAAGCTTAGATTGCCAATGGCAAAGGACTGTGGGAGTTGCAGTCCAAAACCTCTGGAGGGCCAAAGTTTGGCCATGCCTGATTTACTGTATAATAATAATTAATAACCTTTCAGCTGCAGAGATGGAAGGGTCCCTATTGACCAT
Source organism: Phrynocephalus versicolor (assembly GCA_023846285.1). NCBI lineage: Eukaryota > Metazoa > Chordata > Lepidosauria > Squamata > Agamidae > Phrynocephalus > Phrynocephalus versicolor. The sequence goes on from JAHTLZ010000008.1 coordinate 3,369,697, forward strand.
GGAGTCCAGACCCTGTCAACAAGGCATGCTTGGGAATCGAACTCACAACCACTGGCTCCCCACAACGCCTCCTGCCTCGTATGAAAAGAAACAGAAGATAGAGCAATAAAAGGTGAGGGTCCTGCATAGGAGCGATCCTGGAGTCCAGCGGGTGAGAGGACAGTTTTATGGCACTCTTTATTCAAGCACTGGTTAGGCCTCCTCGAGAGTACCGTGTCCTGCTCTGGACACCACACTTTTTAAGAAGGATACTGGAAACAAACAAACAAACAAACAAACAAATAAAATTTTCTAGTAAAGTGATTTTAACCAGTACTGTATAATAAAATTTTATTTAAATAAAATAAAATAAAATAAAATAAAATAAAATAAATACAGTAGTGCCTCTATGTGTAAAGATATGACTGGAGGGAATCAATGCATTGCTTTGTCAGGCCTCTAGCTGGGGAGCCAGAGTTTCGGAGTTCGATTCCCCGCCACGCCTCCTTGACGGGATGGCCTGGATGACCCACAGGATCCCTTCCAGCTCGGCAGTTCTACAGTTACGGGATAGCTCCGTGCTTTAAGAGCCCGAGGTTGTGAGTTCGAATCCCTGCCATGGCTCCTTGGCTGGAGCTGGACGGGATAATTTATAGGATCCCATCTAGTTTTGTAATTTTCAGAGGGTGGTGGTGGTGGTGGTGGTGGCATCCGCCTGCTTACTTTCCAGAATGAGGAGCTGGGGGGTGGGAGGAGCATCCAGGGAATTTCAGGGTGGCAGGGGTGGGGTGGACTCTTTCCTCTGAGCTCCAGAGCCAGACGGGACCCTCGAGGCCAGGACCAGTTGAGGGAGACACAGCCGGGAACTGAACGGCCAACCAGACCTAAACCACTGAGCTATCCGGAAGGACCTTCTGCTCATGCACAGGCAGAACGTATTGCCGTCCATAGCTTTACTTTCCTATAGATAGACACTTTCGTACCAGAGATGAATTCGTTTTGCCCTGTGTGCCCTCAGTTGTTTTTCTTTCCTCTCTCCCGTTATAGATTTGTATCCATTTTCTTTATTTTCACCCGGTTTAAGAACAACATTTTAGCTGTTTGGGTTAAACATTTAGCTAATTGTTTCAAGCTAATGGTAAATAATATACAAAGTGGCATTTGCCATCTGTAAATCTTTCAGCCTCCTCTCCTCACAGAAAAGCCTCTGAATCTGGCCCCCCTCACCCAACTTGTCCTTTCTGTATCAAAAAGTGGAAAGGAAATTTATTTATTTATTTATTTATTGGATTTTTATACCGCCCATCTGGCAGCGAGGTCACTCTGGCCGATTGGGGCTTTTTCTTTTCTTTCTTAAAAAATAATGCCACACTCTTTAATTTTTATTTTGTTTAATTTTTATTTTTGTTTTGTTTCCAGCTCCGCAGTTCCCACCTTCTGCGTCTTATTTCAGTTCTCTCCCTCAGAATCCTATAAAGCGAACCCTAAAATCCTGGCCTAACTGGTCTCCTTCACGTGAAGAAACACGGTTGTGTGATCTACAACAAACACACAGTAAAACAGATGTGTGCCAATGTTAGGAGTGCAACCAGAGTATGTTTTGTTTTTGGAAAAACAGCATCTTGGTGGGATGTTTTTCACAAGGCTTTTATGGCCTTACCCCTTATTAATCGGACTTGAATGGCTGAGTGCCTGCCTGCTTATGAACTTGCCCTGTTTTTGACACCTACTATTCCTGCAAGCAACATTTATCACTCCTGTATTTTCAAGGTTTTTATACTGTATCAAAATTATTTTATATTTAGACGTTCTGTGTTCCCTGTTTTTTCATGGGACATCTTCATCCCATCTGCTGCGTACTTTGTGTTAACGCCCCTTGTTTGCCGCCCCGAGTAGCTGTTCTGCTACTAGTTGGGTGGGTTAAATATATAAATAAATACAGTACACTTCACATGATGCACCACACTGATGGGTGAAATTTAGATTTTCATCTTGGCCCCGCCCCTAAAACGGAGCGCTAGCACAATAGATCGACGTGTTTTTGGTGCCACCTAGTGGCCACATCATTTTCGCCCGTTGATGCCTCCAAAATACCCCCGAATATGTTAAAACGATGCTTCCTGTTAATCTGTGATTTGTGTTCCTCTTTTTCCTTTTCCCATTCGACATCAATAGCTTTCCATCTTAAAACATTGCACCCATCTTCCTTGGCTCCGTGGGGGATCCCCAAGGTCTATTTAGCCCCCAACCTTCCATTCCTGAGACCTTCCCTCTCCCCCCCCCCCCAAGTATTGCCAACTTTTCTTCCTGCGGGGCTCCTGTGCTTTTCAGAAAGCTGCCCTCCTCCAACAAAGGCGAAAGGACTTTCCTCCTGACTCAGCATGAAACTGATTGATGGGGCGGGGGACTTTTCTAATCTAAAGCCATAATGACGACGGAGGGGCTCTTAAAAACACAGGAGCCTCGTTTTGGAAACATTGTTGGCTACCTTAAAGAAAAAGGGACTTTGGAACCTCTTCGCTAAGCAATTCCTGTGCGATCTTGCACGGAGGGGAAGGAGGAGAGCCGCGCCCCGAGCGGGTCATGTGAGGAGGAGTGATAAAAAGGGAGTTTTGAGCCCAGAGACAGACGTGGGTATTTCTCTTTCAATTTCCTGCGACGCTCTTGCTGCAGGGAGTGAGTGCAATATGGGTTTTCCCAGGCTGTGTGGCAGCGTCTTGCTTCTGTCTGTCCTAGCTCTGGCTCAGGCAAGTAAGTAGCACCTCTTAGCTTAAATCTTTGGTTTTCAGATGAGATTCCAGAGTAGCCATGTGGGTTAGAAAACCACTAAAAAGATTCCTCCCTCCCTCCTTCCTTCCCTCCCTCTCTCTTTCTCTGATTGCTCATGTTTATTTTGGGCTGGGAAGAGAGCCCCATTAAGCATTTCCCAACTTCTTCTTGTATTCCGAGGTAGACTGTTATTGCCCATGGATGTTCTCCTAGGCTTTCTTGACTCCTCACTCCTGGTTCTTGGTAGACTTCTGGCCTTCCATGCATTCAGCGCTAATCTTTTTCTTGGGAGAGAGAGCATTTAAAAAAAAAGAACAACAACCCAGGCAGTAATGAAGATCAGCTCTCATGGCCCAAACCAGTGTAAGGTTTCCAGTTCTCTGGAACTCTTCAGCAAAGTTGATTTAAAAAAAAAAAAAGAAGAAGAAGCAGCACGAAAATCCAAAAATCTAGCGGGCTGCTTTGAGCTACGGAGATGCCGGTGGAGTGTCCGCTGTCCAAGAGAAGCCCTTGTGGGTTGCAGGCCGAAAACCCCAAGGATCGCCTGGGATTTAGTGTGTGAAGATTCATGCTGAGTTTTTCTCTTTGACAGCTCTAAAAAAAATTACTCATTTGCCCTCTAGCTCCTAGAATCTCTGAGCCAGGAAGCCAAATTTGCAAACCGTGGTGAAGGAGAAAGGGAGGAGGAGGAGGAGGAGGAAGGAAGGGAGGTGGGTGGGTGGGGGTTTCTCTCCTTCTCCATGGTCCAGCATGTGACCCACAAGGTGTGTGCTTTGGGGGCAAAGGAATCTGTGCAGTCACCTGATAGCAGTCACCTGACTAAAAGCTGACCAGGACCTTGTGTATCTAGGTGTGACACTATCTGGCCCTTGAGTTTCACAAGTAAGAGGCAAGAGTTAAATACCCCCCTCTTCTCCTCTTCAAAAAACCATTTATTTATTTATTTATTTATTTATTTAGAGTACAGTGGCACCTCAACTTACGAATTTAATCTGTTTTGAATGCATGCTCTTAATTCGAACTACTCTTAAGTTGGGGTACCTATCTAAAAAAAATGGGGGGAAAAGTTAAACAAACGAAAAAATGGGGAAAAAATTGTAAGTCGAGCAGACCATATCTAAAATTTGTAAGGCGGACGTTAAAATGCCAACAGTTCTCCGCTCTTAAGTCGAATTACTCTTAAGTTGAGCTGCTCTTAAGTTGGGGTACCACTGTATTTTTACCCCACCTTTCTCCTTGGAAAAAGACCCAAGGCAGCTTACAGTCAGGAGAGACAATATACAGCCCATTACAATCAAGACACAATCAGTTTGAGAGACAGGGAGTTGAGGGGTCTCTTACAGCATTAGAAGGCCACATTAAAAGTAACAATTGGTAACACAGTGTCAGTGCAATCACACACGGAGAGGTATAAACAAGTTATAAGTGGTTATGAACACAAGGTCTGTTTAGCCATGTATGGTAGATAAGACACAGTAGGTAGTCCATCATTCAGGGAAAGCTTGCCTGAAGAGAAAGGTCTTTGCCTGTTTCCAGAAAGACAGATTTCCAGGGAACTCAAAAGCTTACACAGTCTTGTGTCATTCGAGTCGATCTTAATTTCCCACTTCTGGATGTTGGATGCTCCTCTTTCCCAGGAAAAAGATGAGTGCGAAATCCATGGAGGAGCTGAAGTCTTCCCATGGGTGTCACTCCATGAAGCCAAAATGGAACAGTTACAGTGGGACCCCAGTATCCGCTGGGGATTGGTTCCAGGCCTTCCCGTGGATAATGAAAACCGTGGATAAGAGAGAACACCTGCCCACCCACCCCCCAAACTGCTGTTTCCTGGCAGTAGCTTGCTTTATGGCTGCTGTTTTGAGACTGTAGCTTGCTTTAGGGCTACGGTTTGTGACAGTAGCTTGCTTTACAGATGCTATTCGTGATAATAGCTTGCTTTACAGCTGTTGTTTGTGACAACAGCTTGCTTTGTGGCTGCTGAATTATTTAATTTTTTCCTCTGCCAACCATGGATAACTGAATCAGTGGATAATGAATCAGTGGATACGGGGGTCCTACTGTACATGCATAAGGATTTTAAAGAGCTGAAAGGGTTCGAGAGCAACGCTGGAGGTGGTAACCTAACCTGGCTTAGGTCCTTCTCCGTTGCGTCCTGAGCTTGACAGAGGACACGAGACCCGCGTCACTCTCAGGAAATGAACTCGCTGTGATCAGCAGCTTGGCTGGATCTTCTCTTTCACCAAACAATCCTGGAACCGAGATCTCAAGACTCAGCGGTTACTTGTGCTGGGCCTCAACTTCGCCACCACCGACCTGAATGTCACTTTCTCACTGGTGGCTAGAAGTGTGCAATCCATTTTGAAAGAACTCCAAACCCTGCACCGCCAGCGGCTGAGAGATTTCTTTCGTCCTGTTTTGTGGGTTGAGAACAACGTGATTCTCCTGGTGCAGAAATAGCAGCGAAGCAACCGGTGGTTCGTTCAAGGTTAAGAATCTGGCTTTTGCTTAAAACCGTGTGAGGACTGCAGCCTGCATGGCTAAAAGCCAGAGGATTTGACACGTTCTTAAATATTAACTTTTAGCAAGGACCACAGGGGTCTTGCTTATTTCATCTCAGAGTTGCGCCAGGTTAACTGGGTTATTAAAAGGTAAAGGTTTCCCCCACACACACATGCGTGCTAGTCATGCCGGACTCTAGGGGCGGTGCTCATCTCCATATTCAAGCCGAAGAGCCAGTGTTGTGCAAGCCCGTGGCCACGTGGCCGGCGTGGCTGCAAGGAAACACTGTTTTACCTTCCCACTTTTTTTATAGCAGTACCTATTTATCGACTTGCATTGACATGCGCTCAAACTGCTAGGTTGGCAGGAGCTGGGGTCGCTCCGCTGCGTGGCACCCGGGATTCGAACTGCCGAGCTGCCGACTTTCCAGCCGACAGTTTTCGGAAGCCTTAGTCCACTGAGCCACCACGCCCCCATTAACTGGGTTATAAGATGATATCAAACCAGTTTTATCTCGGCAAACGCAAATTATCATCAATTGATCTTCTGGACCGCTTTTATCACTAATATCTCAGAGAAAGAGAGAGAGAGAGAGAGTGTGTGTGTTAATGAGAGATTTATTGAGAATATAAATGCCAGTTAACGAGAATAAGGGGTGGACCAATACAAGGAACTTGAAACTGTTTTGCTCTGTGAATCCCTAGCCTCCCACTGCAAGCTAGAGGGATGTTATTAAAATTCAAAACTCATCCATGTGACCCAGCTGGGTGGAGCGTGCTTGGAGCCTGTGGTGTGCTTATTTTTTTCCAGCATCTGGCGTCCTGCAGAAATTCCCGGTCTCATTCCCTTTTTTTTTTCATTTCTTCCCATCTGTTTCCAGGCAGGAATTTTCGGCTGTTCCGCCAGTACATCCTGCAGCAGCAAGAGGAGGAGGCATCGAAAGAGGCTTATTCCCGCTTGCAACTTCTGGGACCGAGAGCGGCCCCGGTCGGGCCATGGAACCACATCCTGGAGGGTTCTATCCGGCAGCCCCTGGACCACTTCAACAGGGAAGACCGCCAAACCTTCAACCAGGTGCGTGTGTCCCCATGGGTTGTCATTCTGCAAGAGCGTACACGTGCCACCTTTTCACTTTGAGGGCTTATTTATTTTTTATTTATTTATTTTTATATATATTTATATTTATATATTTATATTTCCCAAAAGGGAACTCTGGGCGGTTCGCCTAAAAATACCAAAAGCCCACAAAATAGTAATAGTAAATAAAATGGCAATAATAATAAAAATAAATAAAGGGGAAAGTACAGGACACCACAACAATTAAATGATAGGCAAGAGGCGTAGGACAACGGATGACGGGTACAAACCACAAGACAAGGGAAAATAATACAAGCCCTAGCGATTTCCGAAGGCATCCCTAAACAGCCAGGTAGAGATGGGCACGAATTAAAAAAAATGGCGTTTCGTTTGTCGTTTAGGGGGTCCGTTTCATTTCGTTTCCGTTTTTTGGGAATTTTTGGGGGAAAAATCGTTTTTGTTTTTGTTTGTTTCGTTACCATTTATTTCAATTTTTTCTGATTTTTTTAGCATTTAAAGCAGATCACTTGTATTGCCATAACGAAAACGAAACGCACGATAAAATTTCCGGTGTTTCTGTTTGTTTCGTTTCATTTTAGAGACAAAATTCGTTTGTTGTTTCGTTGCGTAACAAAACGAAAAAACGAAAATGGAAACGAAAAATTTTTCGTTTCGTGCCCATCTCTATAGCCAGGTTTTAACAGCTTTTTTAAAGGATGCCAAGGAGTTGATGCAGTTTCCTTCCTTGCCCTCTATGGGGCGCCCTTCTGCGACAGAATGGCAGCTGCGTTGCTAGCCATTTAGGGCTGGACCAAATAGGTTCAGAGAAAGAAAGGTCTCTGCCCCAAGGAGCTTGCATTATGAATTTGATCTGGAGCAGGATGAGAAAACATCAGCGGGAAAATAAGACTGTAGGGGGAGAGGTATAATTAGATACTGGAGATGGACACGAACCAGAAAACCGGTGGTTCGTTACGGTTCATGGCTCACCATGAGCTAGGAACGGACACCCCCCACGCACAAAAAAAAGAACCAGTTTGCAGTTTGTGTTTCAGATTAGTGTTTGGTAGTGGAGGCAGCTGGGTCTGTTGCCTCAAATTTCATGCAAGGTCAGGCATCCTGTTTACTGAAGCAAAATGAAGCGCCAAGTGGTGGGTGGTGGGGAGTTTACTGCTTTGTTTTGCTTTGATAAAATGAGAGCCATGAACCGAACCAGGAACCAGCCCAGTTTGTCGGTTTTCCTTCTTTGGTTCATGTCCTTTTGTGTTAGATGTGCGAGGACTTGAGTTAGATTGGATTAGTCACCCTGAATGCCCCCCGCCTGGCCTGGTCTCTTTCTGGAAGTCTGATGTAGGTGCCGTCTTGTTCTTGGCCAATTGCATACGGCGCCCCCCTGCAGCTTATCAAGATCAAAATCGCGACAGTTGTTCCTTGCAAGCCTGAAACCTTATCTCTTTGCAATCCACAGCGGTTCTGGGTGAACACACAATACTGGCAACGCCCCAGCGGGCCTGTCTTTCTCTACATCGGGGGAGAGGGTGCCCTAAGTGTCTTTTCTGTGCTGTCAGGTAGGTTTTTAATTTATTTTTATTTTAAACATTTATACCTCTGGTGGGAGGGAGTTCCAGAGTCTGGCAGGTGCCACAGAGAGAAGGCCCTGCCCGGTGTCCCCACCAAGTGTGGTGGGACCGAGAGAAAGTCCTCTCCTGATGAACTCAATGCCCTTGAGAGAGGCTGCTGTTTCAACAGCTTGGACGAAAACTCTTTAGGGCAGGCATGTCCAAACTTCAGCCCTCCAGATGTTTTGGACCACAACTCCCACAGTCCTTTGCCACTGGCAATCGTGTAGTCCAAAATATCAGGAGGGCCAAAGTTTGGACATGCGTGGTTATCCACGCTTTTCATTATCTACGGGAAGGCCTGGAATCAATCCCCAGCGGATACTGAGGTCCTACTGTATGACCTCTGCCGTCTCCAAATGAAATCCTTGACTTTTTCTGAAACAACCTCCCCCCTCCCCCCTCCCCCCTCCCCCCGTTTCAGGGCACCACGTAGACCTGGCCCAGAAGTATGGGGCTCTCCTGGTGGCCTTAGAGCATCGCTTTTACGGCGCCAGCCTCAACCCCGACGGCCTGCAGGACGAGAACCTCCAGTTCCTCTCCAGCCAGCAAGCGTGAGTTATGCTTTCATGTAAACCTCACCTGTTGCAATGAAAAGGGGATGAGGTGGTGCCATCTTCTGTCCCCGAAGGAAGGGGTGCCGTGGTACCTTGTATGAAGGAATTAATTCGTTCCAGATGAAATTATGTTAAGCAAATTTTCCTTGATACAAATTTCCCATAAGAATGCATTGAAAACAGAGTACAGTAATCCCTAATCACGACCATTTCTATGTTGTACGGATTTGCCCCATAGGCGATTGTGTTAAGCAAATTTCCCCTATCTGCCGAATTTTTTTATGTTGTACAGATTTTATGTTATACACACCGTTTGTTATACGAGGGTCCACTGTATGCACCGTATGCTACCATTTTGATTGTGAGCCACCCAAAGACCTTTGGGTAGTGGGTGGCATACAGGCTAAACAAACAAACAAATAAATAAATAAATAAACAAGCAAGCAAGCAAACCCCTAAAAAGCCTCTGGGACAAAGCATTTAGAAGATGCAATTCGGGATGTTTGAAAGGGAGATTCAACCACCTTCTTTCTTTGCAGCTTGTCGGACCTGGTTTCCTTCCACCAGTTGGTCAGCCAGAAGTACAACCTGACGCCAAATAACACCTGGCTTTGCTTTGGAGGTTCCTACCCTGGCTCTCTGGCGGCTTGGTTCCGGCTCAAGGTAGGATCCGAAAGGACCTCTTTACAAGCGCTAGAAGATTTTTTTGGCAGCTTGAGGAAAGAAGCAGCTGAAAAAAGGTTAGGGTTCTTGTGATCATGAACTGCTCACCCCAACCATGGATTAGATCATCAGTTCTCAACCTGTGGGTCCCCAGATGTTCCTGGACTGCAACTCCCAGAAGCCTCCACCACTCGCTGTGCTGGAAGGGATTTCTGGGAGTTGCAGTCCAGGAACATCTGGGGACCCACCGGTGAAGAACCACTGGATTAGATCAACCTTCCTTAAATCCGGGGCCCTCTGGCTATTTGGGACCATGTCCCCCATCATCTCCCCCCCCCATCTCCCCAAATAACCAAAAGCTTTACTGGATGATCCCAAGAGAGGAAAAAAACACATCTTCATTATGTTCCTCTTTTCTTCCAGTTTCCTCACCTGGTTTTTGCTGCCGTTGCTTCCTCTGCCCCGGTCCGAGCACAGCTGGATTTTACCAGTTATAATAAAGTAAGGCTTTCAACAGGAAACAAGCACCGTTCTGCATTCTGGGGTGGGCCCAGTTGGGTTGGCCAACAAACACTACCTCCACCCAAAGTTGAATCAAGGCATCTTGATTCAAAGCTCCCCCCCCCCGAACCTCACATGATATTAATTTTAATGCTTGAGCCTCAGTTTTCTCTAGCTCAGTGGTGGCGAACCTTTGGCCCTCCAGATGTTTTGGGACACATCTCTTGGAATTCTGAGACTAGATTGCCAATGACAAAGGGCTGTGGGGGTTGCAGTTCAAAACATCTGGCATGCCGAAGGTTCGCCATCGCTGCTGTAGGTTATTGCGCTTGCGTCAGTTGTATAGCCATTTGAGTTAGGTTATTAAGTTTTCATGGGAATCAAGTGAGCGAGGGCAGTGCGGGTGGGTTTGTTTGTAAATTGGCCAGAACAGTATGGATTCGCTAATTGCACAGTGTATAAATTGGATGGATGGATGGATGGATGGATATATATTAAAGACCATCCTCTATTTTAAAAAATGGCATGTCCTCTAAGCTGGTCTCGTGTTCATTGGTTAGAGATCTCCACATGGTGATGTCAAAGTGTTTTCCCTCTTGAGCTGGGCTCCAACTATCTCAAACTATCTCACCATGCCTATAGGTTGAGGGAATATTTGACATAGCAAGGACCCCAGATTCACACTGGAGTATCTTGGGTTGAGAGAGTACAGGACAGTGAGGGCCTTTTCACACGACCCCTAAGATCCGCTGGCCACTTAAATTCGGACCAGAGATCTTGGGGGTTCGTTGCTCTTCCTGCGTCCCCACCCCTCCGCACTTCCTTGATCCTGTCTGCGTGAGGGGAGGGAGAAAAAAAAAGGGGAAAAAGAATGCAGGCTCACCTCCGTTTGCCGGTCCAAGCCTCCCCATCCGTCCTGATTCCTTCTCTTAAAGGGGCGGGAGGCAAAAACAACAAACAGAAGCGAGGAGAGCCGGGCACTCACTCCTTTACATCCGGATCTGGGGTTTTTCACCCTCCAAGAGCAAATACCTGAAAAGTGCGCTGGGACGTGCTTAGGTGGGCGTGGTCGCACTTAATTTTCTGTAAACTCCAGAGCTGGTGGGGAAACAATTTTAAGCTCCGGAGCTGGGAGCCATTTGCGGCGGAGCTTAGGGGTCGTGTACAAATACCCTGAGATACTCAAGGACCACTGGCCATCTGTGTTCCTGGTGCTTCCAGTGGGCTGAGAAGGAGCTTCATCATCATCCCCTAAACCCTTTCTCCTTCTTTCCAGGTAGTTGCCGCAAGCCTGTCCAATCCAGTGGTCGGGGGTTCCAAAGAGGTTAGTTTTTCTAAACTAAAAAATAAAATAAACTTACAGCGTTGGCAATTTAGCTGTTTCTCATGCTCTGGAGAGGCCTCCCGTCTGGCTAGGGGCCACAACATTTGAGACAAGTTAGTTTTTTAGATCCCCTTGCAGACCTGCTGGGGATTTGGGGCGCTGTAGTCCATAAAACCCCCTCACACAGGCATCCCTTCTGATTCTCACCAGGATGACACGGTCCTTCCCAGTGCCTGTTGATGTAACAGTGTGGGTTCTGAAGTACAGCAGGCCTTAGTTTAGATTGCCTGAATGTGTAGAGCCTATTTTGGCAATAGGTTCAATAATCTAAGACGAATAAGCGACAAAAGGAATTAAAATCCTAGGAAGTTATTGTGAGGATGTAAGTCTTTCACATCGCTCTAAACAAAATTACGTAAGATGCATAAGAAAGAGAAGGGGGTAAAATTCTAGAAAGTGAATATGTTAGAAACCCCCCCCCCCCACATCCATACGGTCAGCATCCACTGATTCACTGATCCATAGTTTCATTTTTTTAAAAAAAACAAATAAATCCAGAAAAGCTATTTTCACAAGTATTACCAGAACCAGCCACTACAGGGGGAAAGATGTCCTGTGCTATCAATATAGTACCTGTACAGTAGGACCCCAGTATCCGTTGTGGATTGGTTCCAGGCCTTCCCATGGATAATGAAAACCATGGATAAGAGAGAACGACTCCCCACCCCCCCACCCCCAAACTGCTGTTTCCTGACAGTAGCTTGTTTTATGACTGCTGTTTTGAGACAGTAGCTTGCTTTATGGCTGCTGTTTGTGACAGTAGCTTGCTTGACAGATGCTATCTGTGACAATAGCTTGCTTTACAGCTGCTGTTTGTGACAACAGCTTGCTTGACAGCTTGCTTTGTGGCTGCTGAATTATTTAATTTTTTCCTCTGCCAACCGTGGATAACTGAATCAGTGGATAATGAATCAGTGGATACAGGGGTCCTACTGTCCTTGCAAGGGAGGAATGCAGAACGTGATATCTGGCGCCCTCAGTGGTCAGTTCAGGAAATGCATGTGAAAAAAAAAATTCTGGGTACCCTGGCCTGAAGACAATGCAAACTGAACCTCAAACAACACCGCAATTCTCTTCCCATTTAAGGAGGATATTCCTTGCCTCACTTGTCCCCCAACCCACCCTTTTGTTTTGCCCGCAGTGTCTGGAGGCCGTGGGGGAGGCCTTCTCGTCCGTAGACAGGCTGGTGCAGGCGGGGCAATGGACCCAGCTCGTGAAGGACTTCCACTCCTGCGGGGCTTTGGAGGGGTTCCCTGACTGCCTGGAGATGGTCAGCAACCTGGCCGGCATCTTCATGGCCGCCGTGCAGTACAACAACGAGGGGGCCGCCCAGTGGAGCAACGTGGCCAGCCTGTGTGGCATGATGACCAACCGCCGCGGCGGCTCTCCTTACCAGCGACTTACGGCGGTCAACAACGTAAGGCGGCCGGCCTCCTGGCGAAGCACGCGCCTGGTCACCGCTGCTGGCGACTAGGAAATCCAGATAGGCGACTAGGGGGGCGAGCCTAGGAGGGAGGGGCCTTCCTGTCCTGCTTCGGCGTTCAGCAGGTCGTGGAGGAGGAAGCGGCCTGTGTCGAGACCGCTGACACCGCTCACATGTCGGCTTGTACGTTTTCTGAGGGGGCTAAAACAGGACACCACTCAGAGAGGGCAGGATACCTTTAAAAGGTCGCTTGCTTGCAGCGTTATATTAAGGAGGAACAGTGGGGAATCAAACTCCAGACCTCAGGCTTCACAGCCAGATGCCTAAGCCTCTGAGCTATCCAGTAGTTCTCGTGAGCATCACAGTCGCTGCTTCATAAATACAGTTTTTCATGTCAGGAAGAGCTGATGCGCCCGAAAGGCATCAGAATAGGTTTGAGAATTGACCTGATGCACAGACTAATCCCTTTCCATGGGCTCTCTTTCATTTGATAGGTATTCTTAGATCAGATGAAAATCCCATGCATGGAGAACTCACATGCCATGGCCCTAGAGGAACTGCGCAACACAAACATTACTGGGATGGGTGTTGGGTACAGGCAGTGGTACTTCCAGACATGCACCGAGTTCGGGTATTGTAAGTGAATTTAACTATTTCCCCCCGCCCTGTTTTCTTGCTCACTCCACCCACACCCTCTGAGATTCTATGCGAAGAAACTGATAAGGTCCTCCCTACGGAGATCTGCCTGGCGTCAACCCTTTTGGCTTTCCGGCACCAGCCAAAGGCCTTCCTGTTTGGCCAGCATTTTAATGAGATTATTTGGTTGGAAATATGAGCAGCAGGGTTTTATAATTTATAATTTGTACTGTATCTGGTTTTAACTGTATCGCATTTTATAGTTTTAATAATTTTATTGTTTTAGAGTTTTTAATACTTGTTGTATGCCGCCCAGAGACCTCTTGGTAGTGGGGCGGCTAAAAAAATATATCTTGTAAATAAATAAATAAATAAATAAATAAATAAATAAATAAATAAATAAATAAATAAAATAGGTATTTGCCACCTCTAGAGGAAAAGCATGCAAACGGAGGGCTTGTCTCCAGGAGTCCCCTTAAACTTTGGGGCCCAAATAAAACATGCACAAAAGGCGTAACACACTTCCCGCCCACAATTAAAGAGTCTCTGCTGCGACTCTGTAGCACAGGCACGTCCAAACTTTGGCCCTCCTGATGTTTTGGACCACAACTCCCAAATTCTAAGCTTAGACTGCCAATGACAAAGGACTGTGGGAGTTGTGGTCCAAAACATCTGGCAGGCCAAAGTTTGGACATGCCTGCTGTAGCACGTGCCAAGCTAGTGCTGTGGCGCACCTTTTGAAACCACAGTGGTGACTCTTCAATTGCCCGCTGGAAGTGACTGGACCACTTGCTTCCCACCTGCCTAGCTGTGCTACAGGCTCTCAGCCATTATTATAATAGCGTCACAAATTCCTCCAGCGGGCTTATTAAATAGCCAAACTAGCTGGGAACTGTAATGGGGGGGGGGGGGAGGTGCCAATTGAAACTCGACCTTGCTATTACTTTCCGTTTGCTTCGTTCCTTCCTAACAACAAACAGGGGAGGTGGAGCTTTCCCCGGTGGCGGGATTGCCTGCGACACCTCACAGCCCTGATCCCCTTCTTCTCCAGACCAGACCTGTGAGGACTCCGCCTGCCCCTTCTCCCGCCTCCTGAACCTCACGTTCTCCCTCGACCTCTGCCAGCAAGTCTTCAACGTCTCTTCGCGCAACGCCCGGGAAGCAGTCTCGTTCACCAATAGCTACTACGGGTCCGACCACCCCAAAGCCAGCCGGGTGCTTTTTGTCAATGGTACGGCAAAATTTGTGGAAATGGGGGGAAGGCCATCGTGCGTTCCCTTCGTTATGAGGTTCCATCGTTTTTCACTCCCAGCGTCGCCTTAGCACTGATTGCAAATTGTAAAAACGGAGAGTGTACGAGAAGGTTGCCAGCTGGGTGTCTCATGAACAGAGCTTTCCATATAAATCGCAATACCCGAGAAAGGCCCTATCTGGAGGACGGCTTGCAGAATCCACCGCCACCGCCACGAGCACCAGGGGATGCTGGGAATAGTAGTCCGTAGAACTGACATTCTCATCCTCTCCCTTCATTCGATCCGAACACCGGAGCTCCATCGCGCTTGTTGGGTGAGAATGCCTAATCGTTTTCTTTTTCCTTCCTTGCCTTGCTCCACCCCCTTTCCTCTCTCCCAGGCGACATCGATCCGTGGCATGCCCTGAGCGTCCTCAAGAACCAGTCTGGTTCGGAGCTGGCCATTTTGATCCATGGCACGGCACACTGCGCCAACATGTTGCAGCCCAAGCCTTCCGATCCGCCGTCGCTGGTCCAAGCCAGAGAGGTGAGCGGGGGGGGGGGGGGAGTCCTGTACGAATGATTTTGGGTTGGGGGGAAAACGACAGAAAATGTTTCCTCGGGGTGGCTAAAGACCCAGCGGTTTAAAAAACCCTACATATTTTCTTTAAAAAGAAGTTGCCCATGGCTTCTATTGAAGCAGGATTATGGGGCAGTCCTTCTGTTTTAACAATAGCTTATGCCGTGGGAGATTCCAGTAGATGGATGGATGGATGGATGGATGGATGGATGGATGGATAGATAGATAGATAGATAGATAGATAGATAGAAAGAATCTACACCAGCTTTTACAGGACCTAATGGTACAACCATACATAAATATCGGAAAGTTATAAAATAAATGAGGAGAATTGGTGGTAATTGATTGTTTCTTGTTTGAGTCTGGGAGTGTGAAGACCATTTGGGATAGAGGATATTCTCCCTCAATGACAGTGAAACAGGTGACCAATGTCTTATTTTCCCCCCATACGTTCCCAGGAAATCACCTCTCAGGTGGGTAAGTGGCTGAACTCGGCGAAAAAGATCCACCAAGACAGCTGAGCCATCCAGTGGGAAGAGGTGACAAGAGGTTTAAACCACTGGTGCTTCACCATTAGCTGAAAGAGCCTTGCCTGGAACCCTTGAGAAGCATCGCCGCATCTTCTTGATAGTGACTCTTATGACACGGGAACTGTGTTCCTAGTTTTTCACAATGAATCAGAACTTGGGTCCCTCGCCTTGGGACCAACGCTTCTACCACGACGATCGTGCTTTCTGAAAACATTTTTATCCTTCAAAACACCTTTGCATCACTTTGGGACTGATTCAGATGGCACAGCATTTGTGCCAACTCTAGTCTGCTTTCTTTAATTCTTTTTTTTTTTTGCACTTTACTTTAAAAAAAAAAGAGTTTTTTAAAAATAAAATTGATTCGCCCTTGCGGATCTCTTACGGTGCTCTGTCAAAAATGTTAGTTCAGTAGTTCAGTATGTGAAAGAGGGTGGAATTAAGGGTTCTGGCAAGCCCTTTCAAGGTTATCCAGGTAGACAACACTTCTGATCACTGTCTACCTGGATAACTCTAAAAGGGGTTGCCATAAGACGGAATTGACTTGACAGCCCAATATGATGATTATTAAGGTGTCATTACGCTCCTTTATTTTTATTTTTATTTTGGTTTTACCAAAAGAATCCAAATAAAATATCACCATTATTTATTTCCTTCCTTCCTTCCTCCCTCCCTCCCTCCCTCTGCCCTTGTTCCTCCCCCTATCAAGTCCAACCTGATTTGTATAAACCTGAAGACAGAAGTGTTCACCTTATTTTCTGCAGCTTTTGGAAAACTTTTGCAAAGTGTTGACAGTCAGTGCCCTGGCCACCTCCAGAAGCAGTTGAGATTAAATGCAGAATTGAGAGTCTAATCAGTGGTTCTCAACCTGTGGGTCCCCAGATGTTCCTGGACTGCAACTCCCAGAAGCCTCTAACATTTGCTGTCCTGGAAGGGGTTTCTGGGAGTTGCAGTCCAGGAACATCTGGAGACCCACAGGTTGAGAACCACTGGTCTAAATCATGGTATTAGGTGATGGAATGTGTTACTGAAAGACAGGGGAAGGAAAAACCCTTGATCTAGGATTGTCCCATTGGTACCAGAAGGTGAGGTGGTGGTTTTAGAGGTCAAGAGGCCGATACGTTGATTTTCCCCCCACCTTGGAATTGAAAGTAGGTTGTTCCTCTTCAGATATGATCACTCAGTGGCTGGAGCTAATGGCAACAAATACCATGTATGAATGAGCAATCATGGACCTTGGGCAGAATCCCAGATTGTGACTGCATTTTCAGAAGGTCATTTCAAAAGATCCTGCTGAGGAGAAATGGATAGGTGCGTTGTTTTCTCCCATGTGGTCCTGGGTCTCGGCAAACAGCTGTTCCTTTGAGAAGTTTTCCATCTCCTGGTTCAGTTCCTTCAGGTCCTGGATCTCCAAGGCGAGGTTGCAGAGCTGGTTGAAAAGTGCCAAGTCAACAAGGCGCAGTCTGTGCTGAAAGGGCAAAGAAAATCAAGCTTTCAGTCTCTTATCAAGATCTGCCTGTCTTTCCCAGACACTAGAAACAAAACCCACCGACCCCTGTCCCAAGACTTGTATTTGAAAAATATGATTTGTGGGGAAGGGCTTAAAATAAAAAGAGGATGGCAGAATTAGGGCAAGGAAACAGCTACACGAGAACCCCTCTATCTGCACAATGAGTATCCACTTTTATTTTCAAGATACGGTGCGGTATCATCATTTGCCACCAGAGGGAACTGGAGGCCAAGACAACTAATCCCTTTCTTTTGCAGCATTGGGGGAGGCAGCACAAAGCACAACAGTGCCATTATTTTATTAACAAATAATAAAAAAAACATGACTGGGTGGATCAGTGGCCAGGATGTGAAGCAAACAACTTCCTGAAGAAGGTCCTATTGTACTCTGGTTCTCTTGTTGTTTATTTTGCTTGGGCAAAATAATTACTGTGGTTGCCCTGACCTGAGAATTCGAACACCTGTCCCCAAGTGCCATCAGCCAACGCTCCAACTCACAGAGCTAGATAGGCTCACCGTAGCGGTGATGCAGGGGTGTCCAAACTTTTTGCAAGGAGGGACAGATTTGGTGAGGTGAAAATGTGTGGGGGCTGACAATTCAGCCCATTTGGCCTCCAGGTCGGACTTTGGACAAGTCTCTGGGACAGTGGTGGCGAACCTTTTAGAGACCGAGTGCCCAAACTGCAATTCAAAACCCACTAATGTTTTTTTGCAAAGTGCCAATACAGTACTTTAACCTGTATACAGGTGGCTATGAAGGGGCAATGTTGGGTGCCCACAGAAAGGGCTCCGAGTGCCACCTTTGGCACCTGTGCCATAGGTTCTCCGTCACTGCTCCAGGACATGCAAGGAGGTGGGGAGGATGCTGCAGCAATGAAGCAAGGGGAGGATAGGCTGGGCAGGTGGCTGGGGGGGTGGGGTGGACAGAGGCAGGGAGGGCAGGCAAACTATAGAACTGCAAGCTGACATCTCTATCTGGTATGGGGAGGGCCAGCTGGTGGGGATGCGTGACAGGCTGAGCTGGTGGGGAGAAGAGGCTGCAGGCCACTCAAAATTTGAAAACAGGCCACATTTGGCCCCCAGGCCTGACTTTGGACATGCCTGACTTACCATCTCTCTGTGCACCCAGGCAATCTTCTCTTGCAAACTGGCATGACTGCCCTCAGGTGGCATGGCCAATTCCGGCTCCTCCTTCTTGCCAGGAGGAAGAAGTGGAGATGAGCTGGACTCCCTAAATGCTTTCGGCAAAGGAGGCAGACTGCTCAAAGGGGAGTCCTCATCATGTGTCCAGGGCCGAGGGTCCATCGGGACGATTAACCGGTTTTCAGAAATGAAAAATTTGCCCTGTCTCAGGATTCTTGTGTCTTCACAGAGCTCTTCTTAGTGAGGGATCCACATCTCTTTGATCTAGCCCAATATGAGTTCGGAGTGCAGTGGAAGAAGACAGGAAGACAAACTTGCGGGTCCAGAGAAGTGGTCACGGAATGGGTGCTGGCCTCTACGTGCCAATGAAAGGAATCCAGTCTGTTCACTGAGGCTTTTTTTTTTTTTTTTTTTTTTTTGAGATCTTGGATCCCGTTGTCCTCACCAGACTTGGAAGACGATACAAAGGGAGTCGGGGCGGGGGGGTCACTTCACCCGAGCAAGGAAAATAAGAACAGCAACTTGACAATCAGAAGCCTCCAAAATGCTCCCTCCGAGAGTCTTCAGAGCAAGTTGACTTGTGTTCGCAACCAAATCTCACAGCAGAAGTGACTCAGAAAAAACTCGGAAGAACTCACACGCCCCTCTGCCAGCAGAGTTGCCTGTTCAAAGTTCAAGTGCAGACAAGGTGACGGAGACTTCACACACCCTGTTTTTCAGGGCATAAAAAGGAATTAATCAGAGGACAAGTTAGTGAGCAGGAATGCACAGCCCTTGGATGTGTTGCTTATTGGTGTCTTAACAGTTTGTTAATAAAGGACGAATCAGATTCACCCAAGGTGACTCTATCAGTTACTGCAAGCTGTTACAGGAACCCAGAACAAGTGAAAATACAGAAGACTCCTTGTTATTTTGCAATTTCTCTAAGTTCTCTTCTTTTCCAACCCAGTTTCACAACAGCTAACTTCTGTCCCCTACTGAGGACACCCAGCCTGCATATTTTGGACTCTTTTGTTTATTAAAAATACTTATGTCTTGCTTCTCAGCCCAGACCTGGAACACACTGATGAAATACAAATAGAGACACAACAGCAAAAGGGCAAAACACAAAATAAAATAAATACATAAATTTCTCAGATCCCTCCCTTTTATCTTTCTTTCTTTTTGTGTGTGTGGGTGGGTGTCTATGGAAGGTATCATCTTTCGCTAGACAGTAAAGCCACTCACCCTAGCCTAGAATACTAGAAATTACTTCATTTTTTCCCCAAATGCATACAACTTCCCTGAATAGAGGCAGCCTATGTGATTCATTCTCTGCTGTTGTAAACAGATTGCTATCTACAGTATCTCCTAAGAGACAGGGTGGACAGAAAAACCTCTGTTACCACCCCCCTCCACACACACACACAAATACCTCATTTGGTCAGAAGGTACTGCAGGATTGTGTACTTTTGTCCCTTAGGGGCAAACTGCTTTTCCTTTGTGAGTAAAAAGCAGCACCCAAATAAGAGTGTGCCTCTGATCATATGCAAAGTGCTCCGAACAGGAGGGTTCTTAACTTTGTACCCCCTTTGGCGGCACATGTGCTAAAACTGGAACGATACATAGAAGATTGTCAAGGGTAGGTGCTAACTTTTTAAACAACTTCCAAAGAAATGGTTAGTTTGTCTCCGCAGGTTTGATGTTGACAATAGGAAATGAAGCAGAGGAAACCCGGGAGAGTGTAAGTTTGTTGTAACTACTTGGCCAGCAATTTTGTTTCAGTGTTGGTTTTCAAGTCCGCTTCCTCAGAAATAGAACTGCTAGTTTTTCAAGGAGCAAAAGATGCTGGGTTCGTCTCCACTCCTTTATTTACTTTTTGGTCCGACGTAAAGGACCTCTAAAAGCAGTTAGTGTTGTCAACAACCTTGCTTTTGGACCTTTAGGCAAAACCACAGGTCCCCACCCACTAAACATTAGCAATGGAAAAGGCATCTGCGAAATGTCTACATTAAATGCCCATCCTTTTAAAAAATAATATTTTATAAATAAATTGAGGAAATTCTTCTATCGACAAATGATTTTTAAAAAAAGACTTGGATGTGTTTACCCCTGAAATTTTAATTTAATTTAATTTAATTTAATTTATTACTTCGCCACCACTTTTCTTTTAAAATAAGCAGCTAAAGCTGGCTGCCAGTAAGCACACGGCAAGTAAGGGCAGGCATGAGTCGTCATTTGCAGCAGCTGAGCATGCTCAGAGTAAGGGGGCTGTCATGTGATCCGTCCAAGATGGCTGCGCGCATATTGGTAAGTCACCCGCTGGGCTTTTGCCAGTTACTCTCAAGAGACAAAGGAACGGGCTTGAAGGCGTTACTTTTGGATGGGGGGGGGGGAGGATATTGGAAAAAATTGAACGTTTTACTTTCTTATTTTTATTATATCGGGTGATGTTCCGCTTAGTTACTTTAAGTACAGTTCAGCCTCGCTCCCGTGCTCTATATGCTCATTGTATGCAAAGTGCCTAGACCAGGCATGTTCAAACTCCGGTCCTCCAGATGCTTTGGACCACAACACCCATAGTCCTTTGCCATTGGCAATCTAAACTTAGAATTCTGGGAGTTGTGGTCCAAAACATCTGGAAGGCCAAAGTTTGGGCATGCCTGGCCTAGACAGTAGATTTTTATCCCCTTGCTCCTGAGAGAAACTCATGGATCCCACGGGCTTGTGTCTTCCCAGCTTCGTCATTGCAGAGGCTCGGTCCTGTCACCATCATGCGCCAGCCCCCGGTATAGCAGCCGCTTCCCTGGACCTGGGCCTTTTTCTTGGAAAGACCGATTCACCCAGTTTCTCGGCCACTACTTCCATGGCCTCCAGGACTTGTCCGTGCGGGTGAAAAATGGGTATGTGCACCTTGGTTTCTGGGCTTGGCCAGAGCAGGGGAAGCACGCTCAGAAATGTTAGAATTTTTGAAAGGTCGAGGTGGGTTAAATTGGGACGTGAGAAATAGCTGAAAAGGTGCTTCTGATCGGTTCCAAGCAGCCGTTGAATATTTTAAGAACATATGAACATAAGAAGAGCCCTGCTGGATCAGGCCAAAGACCCATCTAGTCCAGCTTCCTGTATCTCACAGTAGCCCCACCAGATGTGTCTTGGAGCGCATGAGACTAGATCTCTGTCTCCTGATACCACTCCCCTGCATCTGGTCCTTGAAGGACCCCAGTTTTAAGCCTGGAAAAGACACATCTCTATCGTGGTTTGTAACCTGGGGTGGACTTTTCCTCCAGGAATCTGTCCAATCCCCTTTTGAAGGCATCCAGGGCAGATGCCATCAGCACCTCCTGTGGCAGGAAGTTCCGCAGACTAACAACACGCTGGGTGAAAAAATATTTTCTTTGGCCTGTTCTTACTCTCCCAGGCCTTAATTTGAGTGGATGTCCCCCCTGGTTCTGGTATTTTGTGAGAGGGAGAAGAGTGTCCATCTATCCTCTTTAGTTATGCACTGCATTATTTTGTATGTCTCAATATTTTGTCGATCTCTTCCCTCAGGCCTTACACTAGAACCCGTTACCAACTTGGAAACGATATGGCAGCAGCTATATTTGCTCTGAATCTGAACGGAAAGGTTAAGTACGTAATGCACACGCTGTCCCAAGTCTTACCTTGGGGAAATGATTTGAAGAACTTCTGGATGGACCTGCAGTGTTCTTCTTGTTTTCTTCTTGTTGTTTTCTTCAACAGGCAGGATATTTAATCATTTCTTAAATCCCCTCAAAAACATAAGAGTCTTTTCATTGCCTTCAGCAATTTTGTTTGGCAGATTTAATGGTACCCCTAATGACAAGAGGTGCTGCTCTTGCCAACAGGGCAATGTAAAAACTCTTGCTCATATGGTTCTGTATTGTCCCTTACATAAGCAGCTACACAAAAAAATATTCTCGATCCATCTGTGAAGATTCTCAGTCATCCAGGTGCGTTTATCTGGGAGTTGAGTCATGGCTACTGGACTTCTTTTTTGAGAAATAGAAACGTTTCGCTGTTCATCCAAACAGCTTCATCGGTCCG
>JAHTLZ010000008.1:3396800-3441470 GCA_023846285.1 Phrynocephalus versicolor
CTTCTTCTTCTTCTTCTTCTTCTTCCTCCTCCTCCTCCTCCTCCTTTACCTTCTTCTTCTTGTTCTTGTTGTTCTTCTTTTTCTTCTTCTTTCTCCTCCTCCTTTAGCACCTTCTTCTTCTTTTCTTCTTCTTCTTCTTCTTCTTCTTCCTCCTCCTCCTCCTCCTTTACCTTCTTGTTCTTCTTGTTCTTGTTGTTCTTCTTTTTCTTCTTCTTCTTTCTCCTCCTCCTCCTCCTCCTCCTCTTCTTTCTCCTCCTCCTTTACCTTCTTCTTCTTCTTCTTCTTCTTCTTCTTTGCAAGTAGGCACAGTGGGACTCGCTCTCTGAGCAAACACGCTCAGGAGCATGGCGCAAGTCTGGGCGCATGACACATTGCAGGGGAAGGGAAATAACCGGGGTGGAAGAACCGTCTTCTAATTTAAGAGAAAACACAGCCGAACCGGTGGAAGAAAGGCACGTCTCTGTGGGGGGTGAAGGTATCCCTGTTCAGTGGTTTGTTTGTTTGTTTTTGGTGGGGGGGAATGTTATTGTTTGTAATGCACATTGTTCTTGAGAAGGAGAGGGGAGTTGAATGATTGGCTGCCCTTTGCTTTTATTTCAAAGTTACTCGTTTATGAGAGCAGGGATAAATTATGGGGTGAGGTGCAGCTGCCTGGGCAAAAAGTCACAAGTTTTTGTTTTTTTAAAGTTTGGTTGGTGTTGTAAATCTCACAAGAGGAACTGTGGCGCATATTAGTGTTCTGTGATACGATTTCTTGTTGGCTTGTTTTTATTATTTAGAAAAACACTCAGATATGGAACAAGAGAGTGGGAGGGTATAGTTGCTTTTAATCTTCCTCCAAGATGAATATATTTGAAATGCATGCATTGATTTGTGTGCCATCAGGTTGCTTCAAAGCTATGGCAAGGCTATGAATCAGTGATTTCTAAAAAGTCCTATAATTAACAATCTGGTTCAGGTCTCACAGACACAGAGTTGTGGTGTCTTATAAGGTATATGTCGAGGAAAGGGAAATAAATGAAGGCATCCAAGAAATGGAATTTTAATCCAGTCAAGGTTCTGTGGATTTCCCTTACACTTTATTTAATCATTCCGTTTATCTACTGCCCATCTGGCTACGAAGCCACCCGGGGCAGCTTAGAACCAACGATGATACCAAATCCAAACTCATGTTTTTTTTTGCGAAACAAAACGAAAGTCAGAATTACAACCCACGAATCAAATGCAAAACAATAACAATCAAAAGGCTGCACCACCGAGCTTTCGGTAGTCTGTTCTCATAGCTTCCATGGGAGTGGCTAGTGAATTTCTCTGAAGGTTGTAGTTAAGGAAGTGTCAGCGCAGGAGAATTATTATTTTGGGGCGGTGGCGGGGGGGGGGCATAGAAGCAAAGAGTTGTAAAGTTTTTCCTCTGTGATAAAGTCCATTGTCACCAAACAGAACCACCTTGAAATGGTTAAGTACAGTGGGCGCTCGTATAACAAACAGTTTGTATAACATAAAATCTGTGCAACATAAACAATTCCGGAGATAGGGGAAATGTGCTTAACAGAATCGCCTATGAGGCGAATCCGTACAACATAAAAATAGTCGTGATTAGGGATTGCTCTGTTTTCAATCCATTCCTATGGGAAATTTGTATAAAGGAAAATTTGCTGAACAGAATTTCATTTGGAACAAATTAATTCCTTTATACAAGGGACCACTGTCCTTCTCTTTGCCACCTCAAAAGGTGCATTTCTGATTACTACAGGTAGAAACATAGAAGAATTGAGTTAGAAGAGAACAACAGGTGGTGATCCTCCTTTTTTTCTTGAGTGCATCCAAGGCTGCAGCGTTCACTATTGTCCCATTATTGGACTGTTCTAACAGGGAAGAGACCCCCACCCCCCATCCCCGATTTTTAGCTTCAGCCCATGATTACATGCAGTAAACCAGAGGTGTCCAAACTTTTTGCAAGGAGGGCCAGATTTGCAAAGGTGAGGTGAAAATGTGTGTGGGGGCCGAGCTTTCAGCCACATTTGGCCCCTGGGCCAGACTTTGGACAAGTCTCTATAACACGCAAGGAGGCGGGGAGGATGCTGCAGCAACAGAGCCAGGGGAGACAGTAGCTTGCTTTACAGATGCTGTTTGTGACAGTAGCTTGCTTTATGGCTGCTGTTTGTAACAACAGCTTGCTTTACAGCTTGCTTTGTGGCTGCTGAATTATTTAATTTTTTTCCTCTGCCAACCATGGATAACTGAATCAGTGGACAACGAATCAGTGGATACGGGGATCCTTCTGTTCTTCCCATTGTTGTACTTTGTCCGTGTGGTTCGAAAGACACTCTTTTTTAACCCCAGTGCGACCCAAAGCTTTTCAGATGCCGGGGCGAGGGCCGCCAGGCCGGCGCTGGAAGGCACGAGTTACTTCTCGAGACCGAGCCTCTTGTGGGATGATGTTTCCCGTAGTTTGAGCTGGAAATGGATTCCCCGCAAGCCGTGCCAGGAGGCAGAACATTACTAATAAGAGCACAGGCAGCCAATCGCATTAGGCACGAAATGGCCATCCGGCCGGGCACTTAGATGCCCGCAGCCATTAGGTGCTTCACTCCCATCAAGAGGATGTATGTGCAGCTCTCGATTCAGTATTTCCTAATCCTTTGATTTCCCCCTCGCTTCTACACTTGAAAAGCCATGCATTTAGGGTTGCTTTTTTTTAACCTTTCAGGGAACAGAGTCGTCGAATCATAGAGTGGGAAAGCACCCTGGGGATCATTAAATGCAATTAGATTTATTTAGGAGGCAGCGGAAATACACGTTTCCCGCTTTGGCCTAAGTGAGAAATCTAAGGCTGCTAAATAGAGATGGGCACGACTCAAAAAAATGGTGTTTCGTTTGTCGTTTCTCGTTTAGGGGGTCTGTTTCGGTTCGTTTTCGTTTTCCGTGGATTTTTGCAAAAAAAATTGTTTTCGTTTCGTTATGTAATGAAACGAAAAAACCGAAAATGAAAACGAAAAATTGCTCGTTTCGTGCCCATCTCTACTGCTAAAGTCTCCCTAAGAAGTGGCCATTTAACGCCTGTTCAAAAGGTGAAGGGGAGATCCGGTACTCTTCTGAGACACTCTCGGGTGGCTCTTATTGTCAAGAGGTTCTTCTGAACATTTAGGCGAAGTCTCCTTTCTTGGCGTTCGAATCCATCTCTCCTGCCCTCCGGATTTCACAAAAATGTCCATTACTGGCCTTGAGATTCTTGAGATTTGGGGGCCAAAGAGTGGAGTGGTTTATGTGCAACAGTTAGAAAATAATGTATGTATTTCTGCACAAGCCTGCGAGCTTGAAAATGTGGGTTTTGTGTGTTCCAAGGGATATATAGTAAGACCCTGGTGTCCACTGGGGATCGGCTCCAGGCCTTCCTGTGGATAATGAAAACTGTGGATAAGAGAGAACACCCCCCAAAAAACCCTGTTTAGCTTGCTTTATGGCAGCTGTTTTGTGACAGTAGATTGCTTTGCGGTTGGTGAGTTATTTATTTACTTGTAATTTTTCCTCTGCCAACAGTGGATAACTGAATCAGTGGTTAATGGATTAGTGGATACGGGGGTTCTACTGCAGAAATAGCTCCAAGCTGGGCAGGTGAGCCTTGGGGCCAGTTGAGATAAGGTGAGTGATAAGATGAGTGAAGGGTGCCCAAGCCTTATCACCAAACACGCACACTAAAAACAAAATGTCTTTCTCTTTCAGTACTGCTTGCCCTGAGATGTTTTGATCCCTACTGGGAGACCGAGAGGGACATCAGAACCCCAGGCAACTTCAGAAGGCAACCTGAGATCGGGTTGGCGTAATGAGTCCAAATGCTGCCAGTAGGTGAGGCCTGCGGCCACTTATAATGAGAAATAAATAAATATAAATAGAGCTTTCAGAGCAGACATTCGGTACAGTTTTGAAGGAAAATGGCAGAGAGCGCCAGGAAGCGTTCCAAAACAGCTCCTCCTTGAAGGAGAAGTACACTCATCTGACACTCATTCCCAACATTTTAAATTGACCCCTGTATTCTGCATGTACCCCCACCCCACCCCCGGGTCAGCTAAGTTTACAAGAACCTCACCTATCCATACACACCTTGCCCTAAAGGCTGTTAGATCTGGCTGTTAAGAGGGAAGGAGGTGGGTGAAGTTCTGTTGGCATTATTCCCTTGTGATTATTTTGCAAGCGTTATGAAAACATAAACAACAAAAAAAAACCAACCCAAACCAATGAAAAGAACCACCCACTTGGAATTTGGAGCAGAAGGAAGAAAAATAAAATAAAAGCATAAGGACAGAATCTGAGCAGTGACTGGCCCAAATCCTGTTGCTTAGTGTAGTAGATCATACTTGATTCGGCCATTGAATCAATGGAATGCATGGAAGCATTAACTCTCTAAAAGTCCCCACTGAGACCCTATTGTCGGGCTACTTACTAAAGGAAGCCACATGATTTTGGCGACCACAGATTGCTTTATCAGTCCATTCCATGGGTCGCTTGCATTTATACCTGGGTTTGTTATCAAAGATTGGGCTGCCCAAGTACTTCACAAGGAACATTCTTGCAAAGGTATGAGGGTTTGAACGCTGCCGTACGTTTACTTAAGACCACTCTCAACCGAGACGTTATTGCAGTCCTTTGGACCACCTCAAAAAGCCGATCAAGAGATCTGGGGTGGGGCGTTCTTGAATATTATGGGAGGCAGCGATTCCATAAGAGTGTCCCAAAATGGCAATTCTATTGTTTGGGTTTTCTAAATGTAGGAAAATGTGGCTATGGCTTCCTTGCGCAAGCTTCTGAAGGAAGGAAGGAAGGAGTTGGTGATGGATGGATGGATGGAAGGAAGGAAGGAAGGAAGGAAGGAAGGAAGGAAGGAAGTTGGTGCGCTAAAATTTTATTTTCTCCACTATATATATACATAAATAAAATTTTGGAAGAGAACCGTGTGGATCATCAAGATGTCTCAAGGAGGCCTAGCGTGGAATCAAACTCCCAATCTCTGGCTCCACAGGCAGAGACCTAAACCACTGAATCTGTTCAATCTTCACTGAAAGATTTAGGTTCGAGTCTCTTTGGTTCCTCAATTCTGGCTTTGTGGCTGTTGTTTTCCTCTCCCTTTAACAGGAAGTTAAGGGCGCCCCGATGCCTCACGGTGGCCACAGCTTTGCTGACGCTCGTTGCCCTGAAGGCCTACATCGAGTGGACGGCCGAACAGGACGAGCGGTTCCCGACCCCTCGGTGGATGGCTTGGCAAAGCAGCTTCGTCACGGCCGCCCGGCCCTCGACTGACATGCTGCCGCCGTTCGTCCTGCAGAATTTCAACGCCTCTCTCCAGCAGCTGCGCCAGAGCGTCCCGAGAGCGAAAGCCTACTGGAATGACAAGCAACACCAGATCTTCCGAGCGCTGGACCAGGGGTTGGATGGGAACATCTCCTGGAACGAATGCTCAGGGCCTGGAACAGAGGAGAAAGTGTCCAAGATCCAAGACTTCAGTTCGTACCCCGAGCTTTACAAAAACTTTGTCCTCTACGACGGGTGCCGGGACTTTCCGCTCTTGATCCACCAGCCGGGCAAATGCTCGGGGGGTAACAACCACACTTTCCTCCTGTTGGCCATCAAATCTCGGCCCGGGAACTTTGCTGCCCGCCAGAGTGTGCGGGACACGTGGGGACGCGAAGGGGCGCCCGGCGGGCTAGCCGTACGCACCGTCTTCTTACTCGGCACCGGCTCGGGCCGCTACGGACCTCGCCTCCAACGGCTGGTCGAGTACGAAAGCCAGACCTTTGGGGACATCTTGATGTGGGATTTCGAAGACACGTTCTTCAACCTGACCTTGAAAGACTACCTCTTCCTCAGCTGGACGTTGGAGCACTGCCAGGAGGTGCGTTACATCCTCAAAGGGGATGATGATGTCTTCATCAACACGCCCAAGGTCTTGGAATACTTGGGTTCCGTGGAGGCCCACAAGCCGCTCTACACAGGCCAGGTGATGGCCAACGCCTCGCCTTTCCGCGTCCGGAAGAGCAAGTACTACGTGCCGGAATCGTATTACGTGGGGCCTTATCCCGCCTACGCCGGTGGCGGTGGGTATATCTTCTCAGGCCCCCTCGCGCGTTGGCTCCATCAGGTCTCCCGGCACATTGCTTTCTACCCTATCGACGACGTTTATACGGGACTCTGCTTCCAGGCGCTGGGGATCCCGCCGGAAGCTCACCCCGGCTTCCAGACGTTTGATATTGCCGAGAAAGATCGCGATGACCCCTGCGTGCACAGCAAACTCCTCTTGGTCCACCGGCGGAGCCCGGAGCAAACCGTCCGGCTTTGGAAGCAAATCACAAACCCGGAGCTCAAGTGCTGAAAGGTGGACGGCATAGGCACTCGGGGGGAATTGAGCCCCTTCCTCAGCATCCCGCTGGGGAGTAGGAGAAAACAGGCAGACGGCGCTGGAGCCGGAGTCTCTTGTGTGTCGCAAACTCCAGCCTCTGCAGTCTTCTGTAGGGTGCTTGGCCTGCTTGAACGTTCCAGGCAGAGACGGTATGTCCCAGATTTATGGGGACAGGCCATTGCTTGTGGATTCGAGTGAAACTTGGCTGGCCATTGTCAAGAGTTAAAAGGCTAGAACAGTGGCGGCGAACCTTTGGCACCCCAGAGGTTTTGGACCACAACTCCCAGAATTCCGAGCCTAGATTTATTTATTTATTTATTTATTAAGCTTATATACCGCCCGTCTTCCTGGAGGAACTCCGGGCGGTTTACAACATAGGAAAATACTAACAACAACTATTAAATAAAACAATTAGACAATTTAAAACAAATTAACACAAATAGCCAAACTGAACAATGAAGAGTGGCTTTACAGATGGCAGAAGGGAGGGGAAAAAAAACAACAACACTTCAGTCACCAAACGCCTCCCGGAAAAGGAGAGTTTTTAATGCCTTCCAGAAGGCTGGCAGGGACTCTGCTAGGCGCACTTCTGCTGGGAGGTGGTTCCACATGGTGGGGCCAGCCACAGAGAAGGCTCAGGTACGGGTGGATGTTCTCCGAGCCTCCCTGGGCGTGGCCACACACAGCATGCCAATGACAAAGCACTGTGGGAATTGTGGTCCAAAATATCTGGAGTGCCAAAGGTTCACCACCATTGGGCTAGAAGAAAGAGAAAGAGAGAGAGAGAGTTCCCGGCCTCCTTCAGTGGGTTTCTTTTTTTTAATTTTCGTTTTTCAGAACATTGTTGATCTGTTCTGGAGCAAGAGGATGTTGGGGGTCACAAGGAATCCCCCTTGAAAGCACCATGCAGGGGGGATAGAGGTGCCGCCACCACCCCGTTGTGGTTAATATTGAAAAGAAATACCACCCCACAAAGGACTATGATACTATTTGGGGGTCCCTCAGATCTCCAGATAAAGCAGCTCTCATTATGCCAAGGCCTGGTGTGCCCCAAAGCATGAAGAGATGCTGCTAGTTAAGGGTGGACCTGAATGGGTGGCATTTCTCCAATCCTCCATAAAATCACAGAATCACTTAGGCCAAAGCGGGAAAGGTGTATTTCTGCTGCCTCCTAAATAAATCTAATTGCACTTAATGATTCCCAGGGTGCTTTCCAACTCTACGATTCGGGCTACTTCTGGGAAATGCCAGCTTTCTTCCTTGTTTTGTTCCTAGATACAGCAGTACCTCATAAGACGAATGCCCCTTAATACGAAAAAACTTGTAAGACGAATGAAATATCCGGGAATAGGAAAACCTCGTAAGATGAATTTTTCCCTCTGGGATGCCTCGCGAGACGAATTCAGTGCATTCCTATGTAAAAACGTGTTAAACCGCGTTTCGTAGGACGAATTTTTTTGTAAAATGAATTGGCCCATAGAACGAATCAAACTTATACTGTATAACATTTCTCCCACTGAAAAATGTGTGGCTTGAGGTCGTCTCCTTCATGGTTTGCCTGGTGCCTCGATCATCGTTTGGACCGACCAACCTGGGAGACTCACAACTGAGGTTGTGCTGGCAGCTTTTGTCGACTACTTTGTGTTTACATACGCCTCGGCGTTCCTCTGACTCTAGTTATAATGTCTCTGTTGCCTCTTCCTCCGACATGAGGAGGTCCCAATATTTTTGTGCAAAGTTTGCATTGAAGGTAAACTTGTGATTCCAGGCCAGTATAGGCACAATAAAATGAGCCGCAGGTCATGTGGATTCTGACTTTTGTGACTTGTAAAGTATTCATTATCAAAATAGAGTTTGCGATAATCCACACTTTTCGGTATCCACGGGGCAGACTTGAAACTGATTCGTCAACGGATGTAGAGATCCTAATGCAATTACAATATTTTCCCAGAACATGTATCTAAAGAGGGCACCGGGGCCCAAATCCTGTGAAGCCACGACACGACACTCCTGAACACGTACAAAGTGTTTTTCGCTTTCACCCAACTTCCACACATTCCGGGAACAGGAAATCCAGTGCTAAGGAGGTGGTGGTCATTACCCAAGAAATTTATTTAGAAAGTAAAACAGAGAGGCACATATCAATAAAACATTTTTAATTAATCTCCCAACTAGTCCCTTGATTGTACATTCTTACACCAGCCCACACTCACCCTTTCCTCCACATCCCCAAATAACCATTGTTTTCAGACTGTAACAGTTTTAATTGTGTGTAAGAAACTAAGAGAGCTGAGTCCTCTCCCGCAAAGATGCTGGAAATACAAGCCATTTTCTCAGAAAAGTAGTGGAGGCAAAAGCCCGGACAGAAGCTGTTCTCAACCGATGCAAAAAAAAAGCTACCCCCCTCTTACGCTGCTCTAAAGCAATCCCACCCAGCTGATAAAAACCCCTGCACCCTTTGAAAATGCATTTGCTGGTAGTGTTCTGACAAATCAGAGACAGACACATTTCCGGTTGCATGTAGGGGATCCCCTAAAGGGACTAATTTCTCCGAGCTCTCAGATCCACCCAGGTTAGATCCAACACGAACAGGAAAAGATACAACAGCAAAGATGGCCTTCAAGGTAAGCTGGGGGGGGGAAACTCACGCACCCACACAATCGCCTACTTACTGGTTCGTTTCCCCCCACAAAATGGTCTTCATTCCAGAGCTGGTCTAAACCTTGAAAGGCAAGCTGGTCAGCAAAGAGAAAGAAACCGGATCCCTGCTGTTTTGATGCCTTAATCTTTGCCAAACGAGAGAATTAGGGGAAGATAAGAGATACCGGAGGCAAATGCTCCAGGTGAGAAAATGGCAGAGAGAAGACCGGCTGGATCCACAACCAAGAAGCTCTGGGTTGTCCCTGTGCTTTAAACAGGCTCTGTGCAACCAAAAGATGGTGATTTAAAAAAAAAAAAAAACGGTATGAAGCCGTTGTTGGTGGCAGCCAGCGCAAGCCGGTGAGGGACTCACTGCCAAAGCTGTCCAATTGCAAACGTTTGGGGTGCTAATCCCTAACCCACCACTCCCTGGCAGAAGGTTCTGGAAGCCTCTTTATCAGCGGATCCTGCTTTTTTTCACACGATCGCCGTGGGGAGAGGGAAGGGTCAGGACAGGAGAGGGGATCCCTCCCTCTCTTCCACACGGTCTCAGCCTGAGTTCTTCCGACAGATCTTAGCGGCTGGAGGGGAGGAAGGGAAGACAGCCCCGGGGCCGAGACCGCCCGCCGAGGTCACTTCTCGTACAGGTCCAGGGGGTAATGCTCCCCGTATTGCTTGAGGTGGCGCTCCAGGGATTCCTGCTGCTTCCGGATATGCCAGGGCGTCTCCGTGTAGACGTTGGAGAAGAGGAGCCGGGGCTGCGGCTTCAGCTTGCGTTCTGCCGCTTCGAACGCCTCCATCACCTGGAGAAAGGGAAGCAGGGACGGAAAGGAGGCCAGAGGGAGGTAGATGATTCCCAAGAAAGAAAATATCTTTCAGAGAACGGAGCAGGGTGTTTTTTTAAAAAATCAAATTGATTTAAATCACAATTTAAATTACAATTTATTTTTGAATGATTTTTTTAAAAAATTAAATTGTAAAAAAGCTCGAGTTTTAAAAATTAAAATTGTGATTTAAATCAAATCCACCCTGGCGGGGAGCTCTGGAGGAGCTGCCCACAAATTGCAGGGCCCGATTGTCTCTGAACTAGAAATGCATTCTTTTTTACTTGCAGCATATAGAGCAGTGGTTCTCAACCTGTGTATGCCCAGATGTTCCTGGACTGCAATTCCCAGAAATCCCTTCCAGCACAGCGAGTGGTGGAGGCTTCTGGGAGTTGCAGTCCAGGAACATCTGGGGACCCACATGTTTGAGAAGCAGTGGTATAGAGGAACCAAGCAAAGGTGCCTCTTAATGAACGCCTGATAAAAAGAGGGCTTATCTTGCACGCCTTTATTGTTTTTCCATTAAAAATAAATAAAGACATTTTTAAAATGTTTTCCAAGCGTGGATCAAGTGGCTCAGCGGATACCGAAGCCGCGGATACAGGGATCCAAGTGTAAATCCCCAGCACTCACTTTTTTGCGGGACTTCTTCCGCCAGATCTTCTCCTGCTCTTCGTCCCACCAGCCGCGCCCCACCATATAGTGACGGAGCCGGGAGATCGGGTGGTCCTGCTTGTCCCAGTAGTTGACTTCGTCCACGGAACGGTAGGCAGAACTGTCGTCGCTCGTGCTGTGGTGCCCGATCCTGAAAGAGCCACTAGCAGCTGGGGTTTTGGCCCACATCTCTAGCACCGACCCCGGCTTCTGCCTCTCTCTCCCCCCCCCAACCCTTCTGCCCCGAGCCGACCTCTACAAGCTCTCTGTACCATAAGGGTGCTTTTACACAACCCCTAAAATCCAAGGCAAAGGGCTCCCAGATGCGGAGCTTAAAACTGTTTTCCCACCAGCTCCAGACTTTTAAAAAAATTAAGTACGACCAGGCCCACCTAAGCGCATCCCAGCGCATTTTCCAAGTACCTGGTCTCCGAAGGTGAAAAATTTCTGATGCGGATTGCAAAGCAGTGAGTGCCAGGCTGTCCTTGCCTTCTGCTTGGTTTTTTTGCCCCCCGCCCCTTTAAGAGACTGGAATGCTTCCCGGGGCAGCTCCCGGACAGCAGAGCGGAAGTGAGCCTGCATTCTTTTCTCCCTTTTTTTCTCCCTCCCCTCACGCAGACAGGAGCAAGGGAGTGCGGAGGGGTAGGAACACAGGAAGAAGAGCAAACTCCTAAGATCTCTGGTCCGAATTTAAGTGGCCAGCGGATCTTAGGGGTCGTGGAAAAGTGCCCATACTCACCTGTAGGTCATGGCTTCAATGAGAAACGGCTGGTTCTCTGCCACGGCACGGCGCCGGGCCTCCTTGGTGGCATTATACACCGCAAAAACATCGTTGCCGTCCACCCGGATGGAGTGGATGCCATATCCGGGACCCCGAGCGGCTGAGAATAAAAAGAAAAGGTGAGCGCCCTTAGGATCTGTGACCAGAAATCTGTGTGCATTTCTACCATCCCTCTGATTTTCATTTGCTTAAAAGCCCTTCCTACACTGCTACTCAGTAGGACTCCCTCCCCTTTATCTTCTGATTCACTTATCCATGGCATGGAAATTTTAAATTAATATGAAATATTAAAATATATTAAGAAAAATACTGATGTGTAGCCTGCATAATTAAATTGTAAACTAAATTGTAAATTAAATTGTAAACTGACCCAAGAGTGCTTGAACTGCTATGGGGCAGAAAAACACAGCAGTTTTTAAATATAACATTTAATAAAATACAGTGGTGCCTTGTATAAAGGAATTAATTCATTCCAAATGAAATTCTGTTAAGCAAATTTTCCTTTCTACAATTTTCCCATAGGAATGCATTGAAAATGGATTAATCCCTAATCGAGACCATTTTTCTGTTTTATGGATTTGCCCTATGGGCGATTCTGTTAAGCGACTTCCCCCTATCTCCAGAATTTTTTTCCTTTAAGCGGATTTTCTGTTAAACAAACCACTTGTTATGCAGAGAAATATGACTATCACTTACAAAAATATTTAAAAAATTAAAAATGCATTGCAGCAGGACCCCTGTATGCACTGATTCATTATCCACTGATTCAGTTATCCACGGGTGTCAGAGGAAAAAATTAAATGAAAAATTCAGCAGCCGCAAAACAAGCTACTGTCACAAACAGCAGCTGTAAATCAAGTTACTGTCGCAAAAAAAGCAGCTGTAAAGCAATCTACTGTCAGGAAACAGCAGTTTTGGGGATTTGTGGGCGTTCTCTTTTATCCACGGTTTTCATTATCCATGGGAAGGCCTGGAACCAATCCCCACTGTATTTTCAACAAGGACGTTACCAGAACCGCCTACTAGACAGAGCCAGAGACCACGTTATGCATCAATTTCACTGCACAAAGGTTTTCTCTGTGTGCCTCCAGCGTTGGAGTCCTCACGACTTCCCGAGATCATTGGTTCCGTTGTTGTGCTGCTCTAACAGTCAGGAAGGTTTTCCTGATAATTCATCCGAAAGCTGGCTTCCTGAAACTTGAGTCCGTTGTTATGTTTCCTGTACTCAGGACTAATCATGGACAGACCCTGGCCCTCCCTCTGGATGCTAGCTTTTCAAGGTTCCAAAAAGACCTCATCCTGGCTCCCACCCTCCACCTCCTTGTCTCAAGGCCTCCACTCCCCCCCCCCCAATGCTTGAGAGCGCCAACATTTACAGGGCCTGGGTGCCCCCCCCCCAACTCGACCCTCTTACCGATCCCATCTCCCCGGTACTGCTCGGAGGTCGGGGTGGAGATGGCATAGCCGTTGTTCCGGCAGAAGAAGATAATGGGGCATTCCAGGGTGGCGGCAAAGTTGAAGCCTGCGTGGGCATCCCCCTCGCTGGCCGCGCCCTCCCCAAAGTAGCAGATCACGATCCGGTTGCCGTTCTCTCTCTTGATGGCGTAGGCGGAGCCGACGGCTGCCAAGACGAGGAGGACACAAGGTGATAAAAGGGTGACACACACACACACACACACACACACACCAACAACAACAACATAAGAATAAAACATAAAAAGCAGAAACTGCATCACTGATTGATTGATTGATAACACCACCCATCTGGCTACCAAGACCGCCCTGGGCGGCTTACAACAGGGCGAAACCACCACCAGCAACATCAAACTGTGCAACACACACCAAGCCAATCAAAGCGATAGAACTTGCATTTAAAAGCAAAACACAGACAAGACACTAACATTCAAAAATCATGGGCGTTACCCAGGAACCTGGCATGGGGAAGTCTCCCTCTGAATTTGGCTACCTTTATATAATTCCTGAGCTGCCTAGATGCCCTAAGCACATCCGATCTCGCCTGATTTCGGAAGCTAAGCAGGGTCGGCCCTGGTTAGTCCTTGGATGGGAGACCACCAGGGAATACCAGGTGCTGTAGGCGCCTGGAGTAGGAACTGGCAAGCCACTCCAGTATTCCTGCCAAGAAAACTCCATGGACATGGGGTCACGAAGAGTCGGTCACGACTGTAACGACACAACACACACACACACACACAGAGAGAGAGAGAGAGAGAGAGAAACACAATCCCTAAATCCTAAAATATATAGTTCACATAGAGGTATAATGAGAGGGAGTCTTTACAATACCAAGTCAAACTATGGGACCATATTTTCCTGCCCGCTCTTATGTTTCTCGCCCCCTGATGTTTCCCTGATGTGCTTCAAGCCCATGACACAAAGGTCTCCCCAGTGATACGTCTGCTTTCAGGAGAGCTCTCCCTCCTTCCATCCCAAGCGGGAAGGAGCTTGAACCTGACTTCCACTCACCTTGCGGGATCTGAGTGGCCAGAGGGGAGGAGATGGTGACAAAGTGCAGGTCCTTGCACCCGTAGTGCACAGGCATCTGGCGTCCCTTCCCGGGATCGGAGGCATTGCCGTAGCACTGCGCCATGAAGAGGTCCAGGGGGTACCCTCGGTGCATCAGGACACCTGGAGGGGCGACCGGAGACCATTAAGCTGTGCTCGTTACTTTCCCCATTTATCTCTTGCATTTACCTCTCTCACTTTTCCTCCAAGCAGTAGACAGCGGGTCTTGTGTTATCGGAGTGATAATCAACTGAATTGGACAAGCTAGAAACTCCTTCCAGAAAACGAAGAAAGTCTTGACAAACCGGGACTTATCTGTCAGACTTCGATCCAATGTATTCCATATACTCCATGGTGTTGAAACTTGGACCCTTACAGACACGTTATGCAGGAAGCTGGAAGCATCCGAAATGTGGACATACAGACGAATTCTGAAGACACCTCGGACAGCCAGAGTCGCTAATGTGGCTGTATTACAGTGCAGTGAAAGGAGGAAAGGGAGAAGCCTGGCCCAGAGAGGAGTCCCAGGGACCACCGCACACTAAGCCGGGCTGGGTTGCCACTGGTTACCTGCTTCCCGGTACTGTCCGAACACCAGGTCGGTGTCGCCGAGGGCTGCCGCGCTGCCAATGTGGGTCCCTTCC
Source organism: Phrynocephalus versicolor (assembly GCA_023846285.1). Taxonomy (NCBI): domain Eukaryota; kingdom Metazoa; phylum Chordata; class Lepidosauria; order Squamata; family Agamidae; genus Phrynocephalus; species Phrynocephalus versicolor. The sequence continues at coordinate 3,411,258 of JAHTLZ010000008.1, forward strand.
TCTCCGTAGTTCGTCATGTAAAAGGAGATCCGACCCTGAGGACAAAAAAGTTGGATTGACTGGCAGAGGTTCCAACTCTTGGCCTCTCCTGGAGCCTCGTGGCGCAGTGGTTAAATGCCTGTCCTGCAGGTAAAACCGTGCTCACGACCTGGGGTTCAATTCCAGGTAGCAGGCTCATGGTTGACTCAGCCTTCCATCCTTCCGAGGTCGGTAAAACGAGTACCCAGCTTCCTAGGAGTGGGGGGCAATGGGTAGCCTGCATACCGTTATTAAAAACTGCAAACCGCCCAGAGACTCCTTGAAATGGTATCGGGTGGTACAGAAGCAGAACTAACCAGAACATTTCTCTTTTCACCCAGGGATCGAGTCTTTTCCCAATGTGAGAAAAATCTCATGGACTGACTCCGCGTTAACTTTTCTGGACTAAAAACTCCCTGATTTTTCAATTGCTGGGGTATCCTGGGAGTTGCTGCCTGCCACCCCCCCCCCCAAGAAAACCTAATTATTTCCAATTCATACTTAATTCCTCTTTAACCCTGGGTAAAGAACGAAGGACGCTTTGATCTCAGGTGGCCTTCCTGTCCAAAGCCGGGGAAAGGCCCTGCGGCCATACCTGCCTCTGGGATTCGTAGAGGATCCGGTCCATGGTGTTGAGCAGGGTCATGCTTTTGTAAAACTTCAGAACTTGCTCTTTGGGAAGCTGTAACGAGGAAAAGGGGGAAATCCAAGATGGGAATAGCAGTGGATGAAAGAGAAAGAAAAAAGACCATTTAAAAAGGGCTGAATAAAAATCACTTCAAATTCTGATAGCAAACACTAGTTTAATATTGAATGCCATGCTCTCTGGCTCCATCTACTGGCTAGTCCTGGTAAATTCGCTTTTAGAAATCAGTATTCCTAGGGTTTTTAATATCTTTTTAATAAATGTTTTTGTAAAATACTGGAGTTAGGGTCCCAGAAGGCCACTGATGCTGAATCCAAATCAAAACAGATTTGACAGATGCTTGTCCGGTTTTCTCTTGTGTGAGTTCCAACAGTTAGTAAGAATTGTGGATAAGTGAACCAGCGGATATGGGGATTCTTTGCAACCTGCTGTTTCTTGCAACCGGGCCACCCAGCACGGCCCTCTAGGGTCTCACCTGAGGATCCTCGCTGGGATTGATAATTTGCCCCTGCCGGTCCATCACCCGGTAGATGGGAATCCCAGAAATGACATTGGGCTGGATGAACTCCAGCCTGTCTATGAACTCAGCGGAGGCCCCTGGGAACTGTGGCTTCTCCTCCAGGGATGTAAACTCCTCCTGCTGCCGAAGGCATCCCTGGAAAAGCTGAGGGGGAATAAAAAAGCATAATGGTAAAGAAGAGAGCCTGGCGGTACCACATCTGGTCTGCGTGTCCGCCTGCTTCAAACAATAGCCAAACTATCAGCATCAGCCTCTGGGGCTCGAATTCTTGAACAGCGAGTCTGATACAGCTCTTGTCGCTTTTCTGGCTGGCTCATTTATTTTACAGTGGACCCTCGTATAACAAACAGCTTGTATAATATAAAATCTGTACAATATAAAGAATTCCGGAGATAGGGGAAATTTGCTTAACAGAATTGCCTATGGGGAGAATCCGTACAACATAAAAATGGGATTCCTCTGTTTTCAACGCATTCCTATGGGAATTTTTATCAAGGAAAATTTGCTTAACAGAATTTCATTTGGAACGAATTAATTCCTTTATACAAGGTACCACTGGATTTAAAATATCTAGCTATCTAGGTCAGGCATGTCCAAACTTCAGCCCTCCTGATGTTTTGGACCACAACTCCCACAATTCTAAGCTCATATTGCCAATGACAAAGGACGGTGGGAGTTGTGGTACAAAACATCTGGAGGGCTGAAGTTTAGATATGCCTGATCTAGGTCTATCTATCTATTCATCCATCCATCCTATTTCTATCCCGCCTGTCTCCCCAAAAGGACCGAAAGCAGCTGTACAAACTCCAACACTGTTCTCCCAATAACATATGTGCAAGATGGTCTATGTTGATTACGAATCATTCAGCTCGGGATCGGAAGACATTTCTACTTCTGACAACGGCCCAACCTGGAAGTCAACAGGAGGCCTGCTTTGCAGGGCTGTTGTTGCAAGGATTACTTGGGTGTCTTGGATAGAGAGGAGTTTTGCTATGTATTTTGGTATGTGGGGTCTTATGGGGTTCAATGTTTTAACCTGTAAACCGCTCAGAGCAGCTTGCAGCAACAGGTTGTTGGTTAAAGTTTGACTTGAGTTTGTTGTGTATTCTTAAACTGGTAAAGTAAAATTTATAAAAGTATTTTTAATAAACAAACGAACTGGCACACAAGCAAGCAAGCAAGCTGTGCCTGACTTATGGCAAGTGACAACAACTCTAGTAGACTTTTCCCGCTGCCATATGCCAGTAACTTTTCGTGGCCATCCAGGGCATATAAATAAATATATACAGCTAAATAAATAAATAAATGTGAACCCATGCTTCCGGTCTCCTTGCCATCACTCTGTCCGTCACACCACACTGGTTCTCTCCCATGCACCAACAACAATGGTAAAAGGAAACCCAATTGCCTTTATTTGTTGTTTGTTTGTTTGTTTCATTTTTATGACCTAGAGGAGAAAACATCTGCTCCCTCTGCATACGTCCCAGCTACACTTTTTAAAACCTGTTACACAAGTAGATAGAGTAGTAGCAGCTTGCTTTTTAAACAAATATCTGTAAATAATATCTTTTTAAAAAACACACACACATACACAATAATATATGGCCCACCTACCAAACAAATACCAGTATCCATTTAGACATCGGTATTTTGTTGCAATGAATTTTAAGGCTTCATTTAAGGCTCAACACCTGCAAGAGCTTATCCAAAGAACAGCTGGTTGCGATTTCAGAGCCAGGAGGGAAATGTTTAATCAAGAAACAGAACGCCCTTGCCGAGGTCAGTCTCGGGAGGAAAATGCCGCGGTTGATCTCAGGCCCTCTATAGCTGCGCTGAGGACACGGAGGCACCTCGATAAATTAACGGCAGAAATCTGGATGCGCTCCAGGGAGGCACACACCCCCTGCAGCAGCCCAATCAGGCAGGAGAAAAACAATGTGAAACCAATGCGCCTCCTCCTTCTGGGTTCCTAAAAGGAAGTAAGTCGCTTTAAAAACCTTTCTGCCCCCATCCGCCCACACCACCCTTGAAAAGGGCTTTTAAAAAAATTTAATTTCCCAACACGTGGAGGGCACAAACATCCCCCTTTCATTTCATCACAAGTTAACTGACCTGCGAACAGCTGTTAGGGACTCCTCTGTCACTAATCCAACTGAAATAACTCCCTTTTGGTTTACTGCTCTGTCTTAGAACCGAAGAACCTAAGAAGAGCCCTGCTGGATCAGGCCAAAGGCCCATCTAGTCTAGCTTCCAGTATCTCCCAGTGGCCCCACCAGATGCGTCCGGGAGCACACGAGACTAGATCTCTGTCTCCTGATCCCACTCCCCTGCATCTGGCCCTAGAAGTGCCCTGGTTTTAAACCTGGAGATGACACATCTCCATCATGGTTTGTCACCTGGGATGGACTTTTCCTCCAGGAATCTGTCCAATCCCCCTTTGAAGGCATCCAGGCCAGATGCCATCACCACATCTTGTGCCAGGGAGTTCCACAGACTAACAACATGCTGGGTAAAAAAAATATTTTCTTTTGTCTGTTCTCTCTCTCCCACCCCACAGTTTGAATGGATGTCCCCTAGTTCTGGTATTTTGTGAGAGGGAGAAGAGCATCCCTCTATCCACTTGACTCGTGCCCTGCATTATTTTGTACGTCTCAATCATATCCCCTTTCAGGCGCCTTTTTTTCCAGACTAAAGAGCCCCAAATGTTTTATCCTTTCCTCATAAGGTTTTGATGAATAAAAGCTATGATTCTATGCAATCTTATTCATGCCCACTCTGGAGTCCCACCAAAATCTGTGGGATTTACTCCTAAGGAAATGCGCACACCACGGCATCCTAAACCACCTTGTACTACCCTGTCTCTTTTGGACACATAACATAGGATGGCATTTAGGTTGGTACTGTTTTTTTAAAGCTAAATAAAATTCCACAAAAATGTCCATGCTTCTAAGAATTCATTAGCGGTCCATAAGGTATTGCCTACTCTAACAAGGTTATTATGCTACTTACATAACACTTCATCTGAGGAATAATTAAAAACTAAGGATAGGGAGAGAAACCCAAATATCTAAATGCAGGTATGTGGTATTATACGTTGTTCCTTTTGTATGGTTTACTGGTGGACATCACACTGAGTGACTATTAGTCAGCTGGTCAGCTCAGACACTGAAAAATATAAATAACTCAATAAAATATTTGGACAGCTTGCTCATTTTTAATCGCAACTGGAAGGTGACGTTTCAATCAACGTTCTCGATACACGTATACATCCATAAAACTCTGCAGATGAAAGGGGGGGGAATCAGGAATGCCGATATTCGTGGCAAACTGTTTGCACCCCTCCCACGCATAAGGGCACCCCCATATTTTATAGGGTGGCCCCCACTGTAGCCAAGAAAGTCCATTCCACCACCCATTTGAGCCAACCCCACCGAACTCCATTTTACACAAACACGTATCAATGTCTCACAAACAGATGGAGAGTTGGGAATGGTGGTGGTGCAGGATCCTCACTTCCCAATTCTGATATAAGTTTTCCCCCCTCTTTTCTTTTCTTTTCTTTTCTCCACCAGCCATTTCCAGTTCCGTTACCCCCCCTCCAAAAAAAAAAAACCCACCTATGTACAGTATTTTGAAGACATGTTGGAGAGTCACTGATCTTTGAAGGAAAAGCCAGGAAACGTCATGGGAACAAACCTCCTCCAGCCAACCTTTCTTTTTTTTTGGGGGGGGGGGTGGACTAAAGATAGCCACCCAAAAAGGGGCTATGGACAGTATATGACATATTTTACCTATCTATCGATCGATCAATCGATCGATAGATGCTGTCGATAGATTAGATAGATACAGAGATAGAGAGATACTGTAATATAGATAAAGATAGATAGATACTGTGTGCATGTACATATACTGTATATATCTGTGTACATATGTGTATATACATATACACACACATATGTATGTATATATGTGTGTATGTATATGTGTATACACATATTTTATATATAGATATATAGAGAGAGGAGTCTTAGATGGGGGGCGGAGAAATTCTTCCAGTTTTGTACTACAACTCCCATAACCCCCGGCCAGGTGCCTGGGGATTCTGGGAGTTGTAGTCCCCAGAAAAAAAGGTTTTTACATTAAAAAAAAAACCTCAAGCTCAGGACATCATGCCAGCTCGGTAACCTCTCAGCCAGCCCCCATCATCCTCCCATATCATCCGCCCCAACCGCTTTTTTCCTTGAGGACCGGGGGCAAGTGGGGGGTGGAGTGTGTGTGGGGGTTAAGGCCTCCGGGCGTGGGTTTACTTACTCCTCCACGGAGCCCCCTCGCCGGCGTGATCCGTCCTGGGAGCCCCGGGTTGCCGAGCAGCAGCAGGAGCCGCCGGAAAGAGCGGGCGGCCGCCGCCATTTTGAGCGGCCTGGGCTCGGAGCGAGGAGACGAGGCAAGAAACTACAGCTCCCAGAATTCCCTCCCCGCCTCCCTCCCGCGCAGCCGCCATTTCAGAAGAGGCGGGGCTTGGCCGGCCGCCGCCTCTCATAGGTCGGGCTTGTCCGCCTGACTCGTGACGTAATTCCCCGAATGCGGAAGCGCCCTGGGGAGGGTTCCACGTGGGTGAACCGGAGCGAGATGGAGGCCGAGCAGAAGCGCTTCGATTCTGGGGATCTGCCTTCCTTGCGCCGCATCCTGTGCGAGCAGGGGTTGCTCTCCCGGCCTGATGGATCCGCTTCGTGGATGCAGGGTCAGCGGTGACTCTCCCTTCTCCCCCTACCTCCCCATGGTTCTCTGGTTAGCTCCCCTTCCTTCTTATCCAGGCATGTCCAAACTTCGGCCCTCCGGATGTTTTGGACCACAACTCCCACAGTCCTTTCCAATTGGAAATACAGGCTTGGAATTCTGGGAATTGTGGTCCAAAACATCAGGAGGGCCGAAGTTTGGGTATGTCTGTTTCTATCTATCTATCTATCTATCTATCTATCTATCTATCTATCTATCTATCTATCTATCTATCTATCTATCTATCTATCTATCTATCTATCTATCTATCTATCGAAATGAACCAAAACACAACATATCCTATTATGTGCATAATACACATGTTCAGTGTCTGCTTAGTGTTTCTTCCTTTATCACTTGCATTTATTAAGCGGATCATAGAGCAGCAGCGGACTGCAAGCACTGACTGCTCCATTTGACCAGGTAGCATCTCCCCAGATAGTTATTTCTCCATTGATGCAGTGCTCTGGTGAAGGAAGTGCTACCTGTTAGGCTCCTTCTGTCTTTCTTTTCACCGGAACTGTGTAGGTTTGGCAAAACCTTCCTCCTTTTTGCGGTTTCTTTTGTCTGTGGGGGAAATTCTTGTGTTGGCAGTCTGCCTTTTCCTCTGCAGTATCAACACCATCAAATTTTTTTTTTTGCTTCGATTCCTGTCTGCTCTTTACCTAAGCCAAAGATGTTGGGGGTGGTTGTTGTTGTTGTCGTTGTTCAGTTGTGTCCAACTCTTCATGACCCTATGGACCAGAGCATGCCAGGCCTTCCTGTCTTCCACTGCCTCCCGGAGTTTGGACAAATCCATGTTGGTTACATCGATGACACCGTCCAACCATCTCATTCTCTGCCGTCCTCTTTTCCTCTTGCCTTCGATCTTTCCCAACATCAGGGACTTTTCCAAGGACTCCTCTCTTCTCAAATTCCTATAATTAGCCTCCTCTCCGCCCACAAAAAAAAAAAAAATCATTCTCGTTGTGCTTCTGTTTGCCTCTATTGACAGGCGACACCTCGGTGACAGCTGGCGTCTACGGGCCTTCAGAGGTCAAAGTCAGCAAAGAGATCTACGACAAAGCCACCTTGGAGGTGCTGTTGAGGCCCAAAGTGGGGTTACCAGGTAAGGCCATCACCTCTTTCAACAAAAAAAGTGTGGAGAGATCATGGTAAGCCAGGACTCATCAAAATCCTGATTTGCTCTCTTAAGATCTGCACTCTGCGTTCAGCTGTCCGAAATCCTTATCTTGCCTGCCTGAATGTAACCCACAGTGTCTCCATCTAATTAAGCCTGCTGCGGTGCCATCTGGGTTTCTTGTTCCTGCCGGCAGGGAGCTTGCAAAAGAAAAATGCTTCCATCAGGATGAAAAAAATGAGATTTTTTTTAAGTCAACCACCCACCCAGCCTCTGTTCTTCCTGCTGAGTCGTTCTCTGATCCTTCACCCGAAGAAGGAAGAGATGGATCGGTCATGAATAATTCAATTAACAAACAAAAGTACTTATTTTCCTTCCTGTTGAAACAAGAAATGATCTTTTGCATTTGCCCCACCACTTTAATTCATGATGGACAAGTGAAGCCTCAGCCGCCCTCGTTTGCGTTTCCTCTGAGGAAACAAAAATGAACGAATCTTGGCCCATTCCAATGGGGTGTGTCTGTGTGTTCCTTTGACCAAGTCCCTGCTGCTGGCTGGCTTTCCCTCCAAATCTTTTGGGGCCTTCTCTTATTCTTGCGATGTCTGCCTTTCTCTCCCTCCAGGTGTCTACGAAAGAAGCCGAGAGCAGATGATTAAGAAGACATGTGAGGCGGTGATTTTGGGCACCTTGCACCCTCGCTCGTCCATCACGGTGGTGCTGCAGGTTGTGACAGACGCCGGCTCGGTATCCTTTTAGCGTGTGTGTGCGTGAGGGTGGGCGGGGCGTTCCCTTCCTGTTTGTTTCTGGCTTTTGGCCCAGAATGTTTGTTTGTAAGCTAGCTAGCTAGCTAGCTAGTTAGTTAGTTAGTTAGTTATGAGTGTTTTTACCCCACCTTTCTTCTTGGGAAAGAACCCAAGGCAGCTTACAGTAATGAGGGACAATATATAGTCCAGTACAGGTAAGACATGTTCAGGTTTAAGAACAGGGAACTGAGGGGTATCTTACAGCATTAGAAGACAAAATTTAACGCTAAAAGAGAACACAGACAGTTAAGAAAAGAGCATAAATACCATGTAATCATGTCTAAAGGTTATGAGGGACGGGAAGTAACAATTGATAACATAGCATCAATGTAACCCCACAAGGAGAGATACATGCACAAAGTTGTAAGTGGTTATAAACACAAGTCTGTATAGCTATGTATGGTAGTCCTTCATTCAGGAAAAGCTTGCCTGAAGAGAAAGGTCTTTGCCTGTTTCCGGAAAGACCGCAGAGATGGGGCAGCCCTGGCCTCTAGTGCAGTGTTGGCGAACCTATGGCACGGGTGCCGAAGGTGGCACTCGGAGCCCTTTCTGTGGGCACCCGACATCGGCCCCTTGACAGCCACCTGGATTCAGGTTAAATTGTTGTAGTGACACTTTGTGGGAAATTAGTGGGTTCTGAATCGCCTTTTGGGCACTCGGCCTCTAAAAGGTTCGCCATGACTGCTCTAGTGGGAGGGAGTTCCAGAGTCTGGCCGCAGCAACCGAGAAGGGCCTTTCCTGTGTTCCCACGAGATGTACCTGTGAGGGTGGCCGGGATTCATACAGGGATGTTCTTTTTTGTTTGGACTGATAATTGGCCTGGAACCTGGAAGGGTCTGAATGCAGTTCATTCTTTTGTTGCCCTGAGGGGGGGGGATATGATTGAGACGTACAAAATAATGCAGGGCCTGAGTCAAGTGGATAGAGGGAAGCTCTCCTCCCTCTTACAAAATACCAGAACTAGGGGACATCCACTCAGATTGAGAGCTGGGAGAGAGAGAACACAGGCAAAAGAAAATATTTTTTCACCCAGCGCGTTGTTAGTCTGTGGAACTCCCTGTCACAGGAGGTGGGGATGGCATCTGGCCTGGATGCCTTCAAAGGGGGGATTGTACAGATTCCTGGAGGAAAAGTCCATCACAGGTTACAAGCCATGAGGGAGAAGATGTGTCATCTCCAGGCTTAAAACCAGGGTACTTCAAGGGCCAGATGCAGGGGAGTGGGATCAGGAGACAGAGATCTAGTCTCGTGCGCTCCCAAACGCATCTGGTGGGGCCACTGTGAGATACAGGAAGCTGGACTCGATGGACCTTTGGCCTGATCCAGCAGGGCTCTTCTTAGGTTCTTATGCCCCTGAAAAAATGTCAGTGCCACTCACTGGGCAGCGCTGGCCATGTCTCCCCCAGGTGTTTCCAGCTGCAAAAAAAAAAAAAAAAAAAAAAGGAGCTAGAATTGAACGCCGATGCTCAACAGAGGCCAGCAGGGGGCAGCAGAGCAGAGGCAGTTGCATCCAGCTCTCTGTCGGAATCCTCAGCAACATGGTTTGATCTCTGTGGTACAGAGATGCAATTCCCGGGAGAGAGATCCTTTTTTTTAAAAAAATAAAAATAATACAGATACATTTTATTACAAATTTATAAAAGAACAGATAAGCAGCAAAATAACAATAAGGAAGAGAAAATAACACACAACAATATAACAAAAGTATAGCAAGTAAAAAAGACATAGACCCAGTGCTAACATTAATTGGTTCAAAATGAAATTCTGTTAAGCAAATTTTCCTTTATACCAATTTCCCATAGGAATGCATTGAAAACGGAGTAATCGCTCATTGCGACCATTTTTATGTGGTACAGATTTGCCCCATAGGCGATTCTATTAAGCAAATTTCCCCTCTCTCTGGAATTTTTTATGTTGTACAGATTTTATGTTATACAAACTGTTATACGAGGGTCCACTGTAGGTATGTATGTAGGTAGGTAGGTAGGTAGATAGGTAGATAGATAGATAGATTTTAGTCTTGTCCTGCAAGGCATCCATCCAAGGTGAGGACTGGAGGCCACATTGCAGCCAGGTTGCAGTCTGTGCTGGTGCCTCTCATGGATGCAAGGAGCCGCCCGCTCTTCTTGGATTCCTTTTTCCAGAGCTGTGGGTAGCACGTAGGCGTTCTGCTGCCTGTACTTGAGCCCTCCTCCGTGACTCCGTGGCGAACGCCTCGCCTCCCTTCCACGTGGAGGAGCTCTTCCAAGCGCCCTGCCTTGTGTGTGGCCCACGGCTTAGGGGGCCCGCCTGCGAACGACTCCCCTCCCTCGTCTTGCCGCCTCTGCTTATCAGCCGAGGGTAACGAGACAGCGTTGCCCCCCCCCTTTCTATCTGCCCAGCCTCCTGCTGATGGCGGCTGATTAACCGGGAAATGCGGAGCGCCAGGAGCGAGGCGCGTGGGATTCTTCTGCCCGGCTTAAAATCTTCATCTCTGCTGCTTCTTTTGTGTCTGCTTCCTTTCGTGACCTCATGCGAGAGGCAGAGAGAGTGACAGAGCCTCCTGGATTTGTCGGCTGGATTGAATGCTCCCGTTCGGGTTAGAAACAAAGACAGAGGCTGTCTTTAGTATAGCTTCTCCTCATCATCCCACTCCCTTGGCTGTACGTTGCCTGGTTTAGCTAGTCACTGGGAGGGCCCAGCTTTTCGGAGTCAGCAAGCTGGCCTGCTCTCTTCAAAACCCATTTCTTACAAATGTCCTCCTCAGTTAACAAATTTCCTCCTTTGAAAGAGGGAATTCCTGCCACTTAAGGCTCCAGCTTTTTTCTCCTTCGCTGCTTTGCCAGCATAAAGCTTCTTGTACACCCAAAATATGCTAGAACTCACCTTCACCTGGGAGTAACCTGCTCCCTTGGTGAAGCTAAAAATATCCTTGCAATATCCTTTGGCTAGAGACGGCTTCACGATTTCATCCAGTTGTTGCCCGTTCTCTCGTCAGGGCTCGTGGGCTCGTGACTCCTGCACACACTGGATGCACGCACCGACACACAGTTGTCCCCCCCCCGAAGAATTCCACCCAAGACACAGTAGGACCCCCGTATCCACTGATTCAGTTATCCATGGATGGCAGAGGAAAGCATTAAATAATTCAGCAGCCACAAAGCAAGCTGTAAAGCAAGCTGTTGTCACAAATAGCATCTGTCAAGCAAGCTACTGTCACAAACAGCAGCCATAAAGCAAGCTACTGTCAGGAAAGAGCAGTTTGGGGGTGGGGGGGTGGGTGGGCAGGCGTTCTCTCTTATCCACGGTTTTCATTATCCACGGGAAGGCCTGGAACCAATCCCCAGCGGATACTGGGGTCCTACTGTAGATTTCTTGGAGGTGATCCTTGGTTCTCAAGGGGCTTCCAGTGATTTGTGGGAGTGGTAGTTTTTCAGCCTGTCAGGCGCTCTCGACCAAACTTGCTCCCTTCCCAAGATCTCCTCGGACTACAACTCCTAGAAGTCCTTGCCTTCGCAGTTAGTGCCGAAGGCTTCTGGGAGTTGCAGTCCGAGAACTGCCGGGGAGCCCACTTTGAGAACAAGGACACCTCCCAAAGAACTGCCACTCACACGAGCCCCTTGCAAGTCCTCGGGTCCACGAAGGCCGTTTGATGCAGAGTGTGATGATGCCAAGGTCGTGGCGGGACCTGTCCCAGCTCTTCAGAAGTACCCCTTGTTTCCTTACTGCGGTGGTCACCAACCAACCGTGGGTAACTCCGTTTTCTTGAACTACAACTCCCAGAAGCCTCAGCTGGTGATGAAGGCTTCTGGGAATTACAGTCCAAGAACTCATGGTTTAACTTAGGTTGGGAGCCATTGCCCTTTCTGGTTTCCCATCCAATAGGCCAACCCTCCCGTCCCTGCTTAGCTTCCAAAAGCAGATAAAATCAACTTGCCCGGGATAATAGAAATCTCTGTTGACGCCCTCCTTCTCCCCCCTTTCCTTTGTTTGGTCCTAGGGTGAAGCTCAGAAAAGAACCACCCGGTGCTTATTTTCCTTAAGTCCCGATTTGTACTTCTTTTCTCTCCATTTTGAGCAGTTTTGAACCTCCCGGCAGTGATCGGCAGCCTCTTGCCATCGATTCTCCAATAACACGGGGTTGCTAATGGCCTTTCTGCAAGCCCCAGCACGGGGAGCTGTGCTGAGCACCGCTGCTAATGCAGCCTCCCGCTTGCCACGTCCCTGGCTTGGAAGGGGCCGGTGACTGAGCATCCCGTGCTGTTCTTTAGGAGGACGGGGGGGGGGGGGGGCTCCCTTGTTATTTTCCTTAACCAAAGCACCGCCTCCTCCCAGCTCCTTGCCAGCTGCTTGAATGCCACCTGCGTCGCTCTAATGGACGCCGGGCTGCCCCTGAGTGCGTTGTTCTGCGGGGTGACGTGCGCCGTGGATGCGCACGGGAACATCACCCTGGACCCCACCGCAAAGCAGGAAAAGGTAAATACCCTGCTTGTTTGTGGAGGGGATAAACTCTTGCCATTTGGGACATATTGTATGTGTTTCTGTGGGTGGGAAAAGCTGTAGGACCGTTAAACTCTCTGCATAAAGAGTTGTAAGCAGCGACGGGCAGGTTCTGGAGGTCTAAAGATTCCCCACAGCCACCACTCTCCTGAACTTGCTATGCGATGTGCAAGCGACCCCAGATCAAAATCAGGATGGGTAAATGTCTGCTTGCTTCATAATCTGCATGTCCCTCTTTGGGGGTTGGGAGAGTTGAGAACAGAACAAAATCGTTCTTTGCCCGGTGTGTGGTTAGTCTGTGGAACTCCTTGCTGCAGGATGTGGCGGTGGCATCTCTCTTCAATGCCTTTGAAAGGGGATTGATGGCATCTGGAGGGCCACAGTTTTTTTTTTGTAAGCCTGGGACACAGAATCGTTTCCCTTTGGGGCCTTCTGGTTTCCACCAGGGAAGGAGTTCTTCATGGATCTCTTTTGCTATTGGCCATGTTCATGTTATGCGGATCTATCTCCTGCTCTCCACCCTGCAGTCGTCCAGCGAGATGCGAACCTCTCACCGCATCTTTCTCTGCTCGCCGGGGTGGTAGGGCAATCTCTCTTTTTCTCCTACTGCTTGGTTCCCCCTTCAGGGTTTTGACCATTTACTGGCTGCTGGATCTCATCCACGGCCATCTGCCTTTTCTACCTAGAGCTCTCTTCAATCATCCACAGTTTGGCTCTCCATTCCCCTGGACTCTTTGGCACAAGCCAAGAGCCTTTACCTCCCCGGGAAGCTTATTTCCTTGGAGAAGCGTGTGTCCAAAGGCTTAGAAAACCTTGCCTGGTGTGCAAGGCCATCGTGGACACGGCTGAGATAAAAGGTTTATGTGGCATGTAGTCCAGCCAGTCCGTATAATGTAGTACCGCGTTTCCCCGAAAATAACGACACTGTCTTAAATTTATTTTTCCCCAAGGAGGTACACTAGGGGTTATTTTTTGGGGTAGGTCTTATTTTCGGGGGAAAGAGGAACTGCAAGCAAACATGCTACAAAGTATGGTAACTTTGGTGGCCCAAGCGAAGAGGGGAAAGCACCATGGATGGAAAGGGAGGGGCAACGTGTGTGTGTGTGCGCAGGCACAGCCATGCCCATAACTAGGTCTTATTATCAGGGTAGGGCTTATATTTAACAAATGCATAGAATCCTGCTAGGGCATATTTTTGGGGTAGGTCTTATTTTCGGGGAAACAGGGTAAAAATGGTTGATGTGGATGCACAGAGAAGAGTCATGCACACCTTATATAAGGAACCTTGGTGGGTGGAAAGAAGAGGGTGTGAAAGCCATAAATAAAAGAAAATGGAATTTTCCGGGTTGGAGAGAGAGCCTTCAATTTGTGCATTTAGAAATCCACCACCACCACCGTGCCTTTTCACCTCTATGTTGTAAAACTAACAAATGATTTTATGATTTGCCCTGCCAAGAAGGCCTGGCTGAAATGCAGGGAAGTGAAAACTAATTATACGCCAGGAAAAAAATTAATGAATAATTTTCTTTGTGTTCTGAAAATGTTTGTCTGGGAAATTTGGTTCAAAACCCTCAATGGATCCCCAGTTGCATCTTCTGGAATTCTCCTTAACATGTTTCCCTAAACATGATTGAAAAATCAATTTAGGGCTGCCTTATTATACCCCCACATCTCATTTTACCCTTTCATTACTTCCATAAGCTCCTAGTTTTATATTGCTTTTAAATATATATGCTTTTAAATAATAGCTGGACCCTTTGTCACCTTGGTTTTGACTGTAAAGTGTTAATTATGGATCTGTTTGCTTTAGGTTCTTTCCTTAAAACAGGTTATATGTAGACCAACCCCTTTCCCAGGATTTCTTGCTCATAAATCGATGAGCGCTTCAGACGAGTTGCAAAATAAAAGCAGTCATAAAACACAGTTCCTGACCAAACTTGCTAAATCGCCCGTTCAGATGCAGAAGCTAAACTGTGTCAAATCACCAAACATTAAAACAGCAGCAGGCAGGCAGGCAGCAGAACTTAAACAACCATATCCAATTTAATCAGCAGGATTCAGAGAGCAGAAAATTGAACAGAAGGCCCATGAGAATTAAAATTGGATGACTAAGCAGTCACAATGCAGGTGCCAAGTGGAATTTCGGGGGGGAATGTGCCCTAGAAATCAAGTGGCTCCTGCAGAGGAGAGCATCTTTCGGAAAACCCTTGAATCAGGATTAAAACAAAAAGCTCCGTTCGTCATCCGTAACACCTCATCAGGTTCGAGAAGGTCTTTGGTGGTGACCTTGCTGGCATTACAGATTAGAGATGGGCACAAATAAAAAAAATGGCATTTTGTTTGTCATTTGGAGGGTCCGTTTCGGTTCGTTTCCATTTTTCGTGAATTTTTGCAAAAAATTCATTTTCGTTTTCGTTCGTTTCGTTACCATTTCGTTACCATTTATTTCAATTTTTTGTGATTTTTTTAGCATTTTAATCAATTCACTCATTGCAGTAACGGAAACGAAACGCACGACAAAATTTCCGGCGTTTCTGTTCGTTTCGTTTCATTTTAGAGTCAAAATTTGTTTGTAGTTTCGTTACGTAATGAAACAAAAAAATGAAAACGAAAAATTGTTCATTTCGTGCCCATCTCTATTACAGATATAAAAATTCCGGAACCTGGGGAGAATTTTTTTCTCTTTACCCTCCCATGTGGCTTCAAACGTCTCAGAAATTTTACGTTTCTAGCTGGTTTAGATTACTTCCAGAAGTCTAAGGGGAGAGCAGCCCCCCTATGAATCCTACAGCCCATCTCACCTCCTGAAAAGTCTTTCTGAAAGACTTTTTAAAATACTTTTTTTTCTCCTGGCAAAATTCCCGTCCGCCCTCTAGTGGCCACTTTAAAAGTTTTTAAAAACTGCTTAGAAGTTATTTGGGGGTCTTGGCAGGGGTGTACGCCACCCCCGAGACAGCACTTGAGTCTAAACGGACAGGTGAAAAATCAGAATGATTGGATATCTGGGACCCGATTTGGAAAGAAAGACCAGGCGGTGCCTTTTTATGTAGATCTCTGGGTCAGGTTCTTGCCATCTCACTGGCCGGTCCATACCCACAAGGATTTTGGAGGTGATCTTTGCAGCTAGTTTAAATTCCACCTGAATTTGCCAGTCTGGAAAAGGAGATTTAAAGGAACAAAATACAACAGATGACCAGATGCATAATTGTGGATTTTACGTGTCTGTGTCTTTCGATGGTTCTGTCGTTATTCCTTACAGTAGGACCCCGGTATCCGCTGGGGATTGGTTCCAGGCCTTCCCGTGGATAATGAAAACCGTGGATAAGAGAGAACGCCTGCCCACCCCACCCCCAAACTGCTGTTTCCTGACAGTAGCTTCCTTTATGGCTGCTGTTTGTGACAGTAGCTTGCTTTACAGATGCTGTTTGTGACAACAGCTTGCTTTACAGCTTGCTTTGTGGCTGCTGAATTATTTAATTTTTTCCTCTGCCAGCCGTGGATAACTGAATCAGTGGATACAGGGGTCCTACTGTACTCTCTTGGAAGTTATAGGTGTGACATTCTTCTGTCTGTCTCTCTCTCTCTCTCTCTCTCTGACTCCCACTTCGCCAGTTCCTACCCCTCTGGTGCTTCCAAGGACCGTATCAGGGACAGCTAGATGATCTCCATGGATCCTCATCACTTTTCTTCCTCGTTGCAGGAAGCTCAGGCTGTTCTGACATTTGCCATCGAAAGCATTGAGAAGAAGGTGTTAATGTCGACCACGAAGGGGACCTGTTCGGTGGAACAGGTGAGTGGAATGGCCTGGCTCAACGCCTGTTGTAGCAAACCTCTCCGTAACCAAAATCTGGGCTGACTTTCAGCTTTGGATTAACGATCCTTATCAAAGACTTCGTCAGATAACCTTCCTGAAGCAGCTTGCTGCAGCTGGAAAGAGATAGCGTGGCGTTGTGGATTTAACACGCGGTCTTCTCTGTGGCTGCACCCAGACTCTGGAACTCCCTCCCACTGGAGGCCAGCCTGGTCCCGTCTTTGCTGTCCTTCCACAAGTAAGCAAGGACCTTCAGCTTCAGGCAAGCAGTGCCTGATTTATCATCAGCCTTAGTCAAGTTTTTCCTTCGGCGTTGAATGTGCTGCCTATGTTTTGGGGTATTATATTCATTGAGCCTTTTAGTATTGTTTACTCATTATTACTGATCTCAGATAACTGTCTTTTAATTGTTGTCAGCTGCTTTGGCTCCCTTTTTAACGAAGATGGGCGGGTTAAAAAAATCTTGTAAATGAATTTTTAAAAGGAAGAGACTCAGATGTGAAGGGAAAACCTTGCTTGCTGTAAGCAGGACAGGAGGAAGCAAACTGGCAGTTTTGTGAAGTTTGGCAGAAAATCAAATGAATGCAACGCAGCAGAGAACTTTCTTAAAAGAGTCCAGTTGGCAGTTGTGAGATCCCATCTTTGGCCATTCCTCTTACTAGTCTTGGTAGAAACTCCAGCTGCCCCAGTGGGTAGATTTCTGCACAAAAGCCATTCTGCCAGATGCAGAGTCCTTCATGAGTAATTCCATTTTGGGGGGAGTTTTTGTTTTTTTTAAAAAATAATCTTTTTGCTCTCCCAGAAATTGGAGTTGGACATCAGAGGCTGTGAGATGTACGTCGTGTCCCTCTCGTCTTACCCAGTGGCTGAGTACACAGCTCCCTGAGGCCTGTGTGGTTACCACGGTGACAGAGGCCTGGATGAAATACCCCCAGCTTGGTACCACTCCGTGGCCCAGGCCCCATCTTAAATCCTGCCACTTAAGAGTGTCTGCCTGTAGTATTTTTTGACTCGTTGCTTTTTAAAGTCGTTTCCCCTCCACTAATCAAAAGGAGAAATGTAACAACCGGAGCCGACAGATACAAGTGGCAGTCTTCAGATATTAATGGCCTTTGCTCCGGCAGGAGGGCTTGGGCTGGATTGTGTAACAACAGCTCTTACTTGTGTAACATTCATTTCATTGGCATCCTTCAGTCTCGAAAGACTATGGTATCATGCCTGGAGTAGAGATCCTAAAAACAACACCTAGTGTGACTAAATAGACCAATTCGGGAATGGCAGTCTCTACCGCACTGGGGGCAGATGTGTTCTGTTTCTTGCCCGGTCCTCGAGTTTCGTTCTTTCCGTGCCTGCCTCTTTTCCTCTGCCTGTTGGACAAATGCCTCTTCAAATTTATGTAGACAACATCAGCTGTAACAGCTCTTGATGGTCTCAGAATTCATTTAAAGGACAGGCATCACATCTGGGACCCTTTTGCCCACACACGGAGATGGCTGCCTCAAGGTTTTGCTCTCTTCCGGCTAAGCACTGTGCTGTTTTCGACACACACTAAGCACTAAGCACTAAGCACTGTGCTGTTTTCCACACACACACACACACACACGCTAAGCACTGTGCTGTTTTCCACACACACACACACACACACACACACTAAGCACACACACACACACACTAAGCACACACTAAGCACACACTAAGCACACACTAAGCACACACACACACACACTAAGCACTGTGCCGTTTTCCACACACACACACACACACACAATATGGGAGTTCCCTGTGGCCACTGAAGAATCCCCATATTCTCAACCTTTGCCACCTGTTCTCCTCAAATTGCACTTAACAGCTTGTTATGGCTGGAGTCTTCCTCCTGTCGCGTCCATAGTATGTATCAGTCTCAGCATCGCCCCCAAACCTGTTCATCACCTCTAATTTTATTTTTTGGGGGGGTGGCCGTGGGAGGAACAGGACTTTCCCCATGAGGAAGGGGTCAGGTAACAGCTTCAGGTTGGCGTGACGTCTGAAGACCCCTGGGTAGAATCATGCTCCCGCCGCCACCACACACAGAGAGAAAAACAGTCTCCATTTGGAAAGCTTCTTAATATTCCAGCCAAAGGTTGCCGTGTCGTTTCTCATTACGGCTGCCGCGTCCCTGGCAAATGACTCGGAACGCCGAGCCTGCGCCGGGTGCTAAGAGAACGATGAATGCGCTTTTGAATGGAAGTGGCAGCCAGGCGCCGTTAATTAAACAAGTGTTTCTGTCAGGAGGTGGGGTTGGAAGGCTTTTGTTTTTTTGACGGGTCCTAATGGCTTTAGCAGGGTTGAGAGCAAGGGGAAAGGACTGCCTTTTGAAAACCAAAAAGGGGAGTTCATCCTGCTTGAGGCTTATCACCGCCTGCATCGCCCGCCCGGTGCCTTCCAGAGGTGCGTCACTGCACCGACATCTAGGCGCACTGGGTTGCCCTCCCTGTGCTGCCGGGAAGGAGTTGGAGGTGGCCGCCTTCACATCTGGCGAGCCCCAGCTTGCTTGGAGGTGCTTACGATGAACCATCTTGTCCCTGCGCGCTCCTTTCCCGAAAGAACGAGGGAACAGAAGGTAATTATAACACAGCCGTGGGCGGCAGGTTATATTCACTGGCTTCCTACACACCGTACCCTACGAGCCAGCATTCCTTTTTGGTTGTCGCAGGCTATTTGGGTAGGCAGAAGATACGGAGGGAGGCTTCACATGTTCCGTGGAACCAGGAGCTCACATGGATAGAAGAAAGCCAGAAAGTTGCGTTCAAAGATAGATCTTGATATACACAGCGTATAATACCCGTTCGGTGTGAATTCAGTGTATGCGTAAACAACGAACTGATGCATACAGCTCTTTGAAGCCTGCTTCCATGCAAAGGCCATTGCCACAGCCTTGTGTTTATAGCACATCCTTTGTTGTCGGTCAGGTTGCTGTTAAGTGCCGTCCAGCTGCGATAAGCCGCTCTTGACCCTTTGCTGAGTATGTCAGAGCGAGCAGAGTTCCAGTTGAAAACGCCCAGAGAAACACAACAACTCAACACAACCAAGTTAATAAGTAAAAATTTGAATGTACTAATATTAAAGAAAATGGGCACTCATTGGCAAACAATATAAACACACAGCATAGCGTAACATACAGAGGAAAAAACACAGAACATGGATAGAGGCATAACCTGACTTACAACAGGTCTAGCGGAGTAACAGGGTAAGCAAAGTGAGCAGATAAACCTGGATTTGCAGTCTTCCTCCTCCCGTATCTCTCCTTCCTTCCTTCCCTCCCAACACTTCAGGAGGTGGAGAGTGATGATGGATGGTCCACAGAGCCGCCGTCCATTCACCCCTGTCAAGTTCCCCTGCGGGAGAACCTTCCCTCCCTCTTTGCAAGAGCCGCAGACACCGGGAGCGCAGGCAATAAATAAATATGATTTACCTCCATCCCCAGTGTGAACTCAGTGACAGCCGCCACCACCTTCTAACCACTGGGATTGCCTTGAAAACACTAAATAGAGATTAAGGGAGCTGGCTGTTTCTCATGATATCACGAGCCGCCTGTCTCTTCAGCCGTAAAGACCCTCCCGGTGGCTGCACCTCGGGCTGACCTGTCCATCTCGCTTCCTCTTCTGCAGCCATGGTTTGGCTCGATTGATCGGGGCTTTTGCATTGACTTGGCAAATGGTTTTTGTAGTGGGCCGGGGGCTGCAGAAAAGCCCTCAACCCCCCAAAAAAGCAAGGAGAGGAGAGGAGAGGCTCCTAGTTTGGTTGACCTAAGCCAAGGGTGTCCAAACTTCGGCCCTCCTGATGTTTTGGACCACAACTCCCAGAATTCCAAGCCTGTGTTGCCAATGGCAAAGGACACCGAAGATCCACCAAAGTCTCAACCTCGGGCGTCTTTTTTTTTGAAGAGTCGGGCACAGTTTTGCTTCTGTTTATAGGGACGCAAGCTGGCTAGGATGATATCTACTTTTAAAATGAAAAAAGACTCCTTCCCAACTTGCTCTCAGGGATGGCATCCTTATCTGTCACCACCTCGTTTTCTCTTTAGAGCATCTATCTCGGCCTGCGTCCGGCCAAAGGGTATCTATTGATCCCTCGGAAGGAGGCCTGGGAGGAAATTAAAACAGCTTTTCCTGATAACAGCTGGCTGGCCGGTCAAATCCACCTTGCTTTTCCGTGGCAAGCCATGCTATTGTTGGATTTGAGGCTCAGAGAGGAAGGCGAGACTGTGATTGGATCCAGAAACCACATAACAATACACACACAAAATGCCAAAAACTCACAAAAGAAGTTGGCTTAGCAGTCTACATCCGCACCCTGGTTTCGGTACCTGGCTGCAGGATCTGCTCCGCTCGGGACTATCAGCACGATTTTGATCTGCTTTTCATGTGGCAATAATAAAGTGCAGTTTGTAGCCATATACACACTTGACGTGAAATTGTTTGAAAAACAAGAAAGGGTGCTGAAAACAAATTAAGTAAAAATATAAACACTGTAGCGTGTTCTCCAGCTCCCTCTGATGTCCGGTTCTGGCTGGGAGAGGTAAGAACAGACAAAAGAAAATAGTTTTTCACCCAGCGCGTTGTGAGGCTGTGGAACTCCCTGCCACTGGATGTGGTGATGGCATGTGGCCTGGATGCCTTCAAAAGGGGATTGGACAGATTCCTGAAGGAAAAGTCCATCCCAGGTTACAAACCATGATGGAGGTGTGTCATCTCCAGGCTTAAAATCGGGGTACGTCAAGGGCCAGAGGCAGGGGAGTGGGATCAGGAGACAGATATCGAGTCTCATGCGCTCCCAAACGCATCTGGTGGGGCCACTGTGAGGTACAGGAAGCTGGACTAGATGGGCCTTTGGCCTGATCCAGCAGGGCTCTTCTCATGTTCTTAATAAACAGTAAAATGTGTATTTTGGGGTTGTCGTTTTTAAAACATGCTTTGGATAGTGTTTGCTGTTATCCATGTTTTTCAGCATCCACAGTGCTTCAGCATTCCACACTGTTGCAGGATTTCTACTCTAGAGCACCTTTTTCTCCTTTTCAATGATATCTGCAATCATCCACCTGGAGCCGCTGCCTACTCCTGCCTAAGAGATGGGCTTGGCCGTACATTTGGAGTGTCCGTGTCTAACAGCCTCTCCTCCTGTCTCCTTGCAGCTCCAGCAGTGCATTGCTGCCGCCCGGCGAGCTGCCGACACCGTTTTCCGGTTCTACCGCGATGCCGCCCACCGGAAATACTCCAAGTGGTGACCCCGATCGGAAGCGGAAGAGACCTGAGAATGGCTGGGGAAGGCCCCTTCCTTCTCTTGCCAAAGGACAAAAGGGCGTGATTGGAGTGTTGTGACACCCCCCCCAAGAGAATGGCACAAGTTGTGGGTTGGCGTGCCAGAAATCATGTCCAGGAATTTGAGCGTCCTACTCCTTGGGGTGCCCGGAGACTTACGACCTCTTAATGGCGTGCATCTTCCATTTTTCTTACAATTTGGTGTGCGCGCTTCTTTTTATTTCTTTCTTTCAATCTCCCAACAAAAACCATCTCATCAGGAGACGATCTTAATCTCAGGCCTTGTTCTTGGTGCAGATGTTGCTTTTTGACGTCTCCGGCCCGAAATAGTCGTCGGGTGATCGTTTGAAATTCATTTCCTCTCTTTTCATCGGCTGCAGATTGTTGGCGCCTTGCTAATAAACGAAAGCGGGGTGCGGGTGGAGGGGGACTCCTCCAGCGTTGACCATTAAGGGCTGCCCAGAATTTGCTCCTGGGTAGGGGGGATTGAGGTGTCACTCTGCCTTTGAGAGCTGGTTGGTAGAAGCGGTCGCAGGATCAGGCTGGAACCCACAAGACCCAAGTTCAAATCCCCGCTCCTCCACAACGCTCATGGTTGCGGTCTCTACCTAATCCTCCTCCTTGATTAGTATTAGTCACTTATTAGCATTTGATGCGGTTAAACGAGCCTGGCTACTTTGAAAGCCCCCCCCCCATCGAGCAGGCAGTTAAAAGCCGTGAAGTTTACAAAAGACCTGCTTCTCTTTTGTTGGCATGGATCTGGTTGTGACCAACGCCTGAAGTTGCATATTTTCCACTTAATGTGGATCTTGCCAAGCTCAGTTGCTGTTTCCGTCTATTGACTATTTGCACTGCAGTCAACAAAGGCAGCTAGTTTAGGGCTCTCATCGCCAGCCGAACTCCCCTCACAATCTTATCCTTGGTTGGAATATGATGGGGATTCAGGCTTCTGTGCCGCCATCACCTTCCACACGCACTCCAGCATATTAATATGCTGCAGAACCTCCCTCCTTGTTTTTAAATTTTGCTATTTGGCAAACTGGCCGGTGAGGGCGTCAGCCTTGCCAAATCGGAATCTACCCAAAGCTTGGCAGAGATGTCATTATTGCATGCCCTCTGCCTTACAAGGCACCAGTGCGTTGGCGAGAAAGGAAGCAAAATTGGTTTTTTTAAAGGACTCCCCCCCCCGCCCCCGGCAGTGTTCCTAGGTGCAATGGTGGTTCATTTCTAAGCTATCGAGAGAACTGGGGCAGAATGACATTATGGAAAATAAATTTCCTTCCTTCCTTACATGTTTATTATCTATCTTTATTTTTATATCTGTTAACCGCCTTGAGTTCCTGCTGGGAAAATCTGGCGGGATATAAGTATAAAAATAAATAAATATCTTTAATCCTTCCTTCCTTCCTTGTCAACCTTCCTTCCTTCCTCTGTTCCTTCCGCCCTTCCTTCGTTGTCTATCTTCTATCCTTTCTTCCTTCCACAAAGGGATTGTATTTTATAGATTTTAAGGTCTGTGTTATGTTGTCTCTGTAAATTTAGTTTAATTTGGAATTTATTGCATATCTGTGCTTCGATTGTTTTGTCCGGCTGCAAAACTGCCCAGAGTGCCCTGTGCTGCTAGATGAGCGGCATAGAAGATAAATTAATAAATAAATAAAACAAGGGATTCTTTGGATCCAAAAGGGGGTTGTGCAGGCTGCTTTTCCGGCAGAGGAGAGTTCTTTCCTTGCCCTTCACTCTCGCCCTTCGCCACGCTTAATCTTCTAATCACCCGTTCGTCTTGCGGGTGACATTGCAAGAGGGTGTCATCGGACTATTAGGAGCATGGAGGAGGCTCATGTCGGTTTGCCGGTAGCCCCTCGGTGAGATCATCGGCTAAATTTAGAACCGAAGTTCTTGAAACTTTCAGGGAGAGGTTGCTAGCCGAGAGAGCAGAGGTCCCAGGCATCAAGAATGGTTTATGTTTACGTTCTTCTGGGCTCTTCCCCCCCACCCTGACCCCACCCTTGACTTCCTGAGACTGGGGGTGGGGGAGGGTGCAAAGGCAACGGATGAAGAGAGGAAGCAACTGGTTTGACAATTGCAATTCAAGACCAAGTGGCTTGGAGAAAGTGCAGGATGGGTTTTGGCCCACATGTTCTGTGCCGTCCAGTCACGTTTGCCCAAAGGCAACCCCGGCACGGATTTCAAAGTGCGGTAGGACCCTCTTATCCACAGGGGATTGTTCTCACACACCCATCCGTGGACGCTGGTAATTGCAGATAGCAGCCATCAGTATACAGTGGACCCTTGTATAACAAACAGCTTGTATAACATAAAATTTGTACAACATAAAAAATTCTGGAGATAGGCGAAATTTGCTTAACATAATTGCCTATGGGGAAAATCCGTACAACATAAAAATGGGATCACTCCGTTTTCAATGCATTCCTATGGGGATTTGTATAAAGGAAAATTTGCTTAACATAATTTCATTTGGAATGAATTAATTCCTTTATACAAGGTACCACTGTACATAGCCTGGTCTCTAGCTCTCTCTAGTGGCCAGTTGGTGTAACTTCACCTTGAGAAACATATTTCTGGAAGTTTTCTTATCTTATTTCCAGGGCGGCTGTGGGCAGGTCTCCCTTCTTTCACAGGTCAGATGGCCTTCGCAAGCCATTTTATCCCATCTGCTTGCCGTTCTGCCCTCCGCTGCCTTTGAGAATGGGGTGGGGAGGGGGGAAACGCAGAACATGATTCTGATTATAAGGATACAGAATTGTGTGTGTGTGTGTGTGTGTGTGTGTGTGTGTGTGTGTGTGCACATGCATGCCCGTGGAGGGGATCAAAGCAGAACCCTGCCGTTCTGTGTGTGTGTGTGTGTGTTAAGGGAAAGATAGAGAATGTAGCATTGGGGCATTCTCTCCTGCTTCTCTTTTTAATTAGGCTGTGTTTTGGATTTCTGTGTCCCTTTTCTGCCCCCAAGGTTTTTCACGCTCTCAGCTTTTGCTGTCAAATTGGCTTCCCGGGTGATGATGATGATGTTACCCTCGGTGCTTCGCTCATTAGGAAAGACACGCTAGAACTTCCGGGCAGACCCCCTGCTGGCCTTCCCCCTCTCTACAAACCCACCCACGCCTGCCCCCCTGTTCCAGTCCAGGGTACATGGCTTCCCACCCCCAAAGCCTGCCTGGATCAACTGCTATCGCTTGCCGGGCCCCTACTGTCTTTTGAGAATGACTAATTCTCATCTACTGCCTTTGTAACCTGACGCACGGATTTGAGTCAGACTGCAGTGAGGGTGGGTGGGTGGCGGCAGCTAGCGGCCTGCCTCTGAGAGATGCCAGCCCTGCCTTGAAAATTTGGTTACATGACTCCCTCCTACCCACCCAAACTCCTAGGTGTCCAGGACCCTGTCCCCGTAGAGCCAGTTCTGGATATCCTCAGACCAGCATCCTCCTGGAGTTCAGGGTGACATCTTTTCCTCGGGGGGCTGCCTTTGTGGAGCGATGGGCCTTGTAGTCTCTCCCACGCCGACCTGGCTGGGTTACGGAAAGCCTGCATTCATAACAAAACGGCCAAGTCTCTCGCCTTGGGGTGGCTGACCAATGTCTTACACGACGCTTGGCAACGAAAAAATGTGTTGCCGGCGCTTTTGCAAAACGCAGATGCCTGAAATGGCGATGAGCGAAACTTCGTCGAAATGCTGCACTTCGCTGTTTCAGTCTTATCTGACACTCCATTTTCTTTCCCTTCCAAAGGACCTTTGGGCATCTTGCGTCCTCTGAATATTGACCAGGATTTGCCAAAGGAGTGAGGGAAAAACCTTGTATGATTGATACTCTCTCTTACAAAATTTACAAAATTTTTAAAACAAATTTTGTTTTGTTTTACAAAGCTTGACCCCCTTCCACCCCAGTCAGTAACACACTAGTTGTGTAATGTAGAGTCAGCCCTTTTGGGGGTGCCATCCTAGCGGCCTCCCTCTGAGAAACAGCAGCAGTGCCACACAGGAGCATCAGGATCAGGTTCCTCGTGGCTTAGGTGGAAATCCCACGTACAGAGGCAGTACAGGAGAATTCCTGGGTCTGTGGGCAATGGATTTCAAGCCCTCCCGTGGATGGTGAAAAACGCGGATGAGAAGGGCCGCTCTACCTAGCATGGTCTCTGGCTTCCTCTGGTGATCCATTGTGATCATTTCATCATTAGAAAAATCTATTCCCCGGGAAGGTTTCTTTTAAGGCTTTCAGACGGTGGAGAAATGCATCAGTGGATGCTGATCCCGCAAATACGGGGATCCTGTAGGATAATAAATCATATTTTCCTCCCACTCGGTGCCTTAAAGGGTCTATCTAGGAGAGCAGTTTCCATCAGCTTATAATGGTTTTATGCAAGGAGGCAAAAAGGGAGACTGTGTGCCCCCCCCCAATCCAAATATACTAACCTTCTACTTCACTCCCATTTCTTTTCGGGGCAGATCAACGTGGTGAAGTTGAAGCTGTTTGCAATGGAAATTCATCTGCATTCCTTCTTATCTGCAGTGCTGGGTCCAAATCCAGGCCATCTCATTTCCTTCTCTCTCTCTCTCTCTCTTTTGAGAATGGGCAAGCATTATCTCACTCACTTCCCTTCCCAAAAATCCCCATTTCCTTTCCCCCAAGAGTTTAGGCTGTTCACATTAATTACATGGACTCCTGATGCTGCATTCTGCACACGCACACACACGCACACACACACACACACACACACACACCACCACCACCACCACCACCACCACCACCACCATTCCTGACACACACACACACACACTGCCTTTTCTTTCCTTCCACTTGAGCTGCGGCGGAGATGATCCTTGGTGCCGCTCCAGAACGAACCCGGCTGGGGAACCGTACATAAATATGCGATAAAGTGCCGAGACGCTCAATAATTCATGGATGCTTTGGAGGACAGCGAGAGAACAAGAGGAGCACATAATTTGGGATGGGGTGGGGTGGGGGAGTTAGAATGAAGGAGAAGAAGCATGGACAGAAATTGGGGTGAGGGGGGGTGAGTGATGCCCTTATTCTCAGTCCAGTGTGGTCCATGCAGCAGAGAGGTGTTTTCCTGGTTTGCTCGCGCGATGCTTGATGGTAAATCTATTTTTGCTTCTCTCTCTCTCTCTTTTTAAGGGTTTAATGTCCCCGTTTCTGCATCCTCTGTTCAACTAGAGCGGAGGCTAGCTCTTTCCCTGGAGTGCAGTTTCATTGGTGTGGGCTCCTTTCTCTGTTTCCTCCTGCCGCTTGGAAGCAAACAGAACCACTCAAACTGGAGAACTGGAGAAAAAGCCTGTGACCTTAAGTCTAGCTGCTAGCATCTGTTTCCAAGAGTTGCTAGCCAGGCACCAGCTCCCAAGAAGCACGGACCTGAAGGAAGCCATTGTGCCCATCTTCAGGACCCAGTCAATTGGCGATAGACTGCTCCTGGCTATGGGAGCTTCCTTCCTGCTGGTGCCATGGCTGCAATTCAGCCTTTGCAAACGAGGTCTGAGTTGAGGGCATCTCAGAACGGTGCTCGTGCGAACCTCCTTGGGGCGTGAATTACCTTCTAATTTATTTCTACCCGTTTTCCTTACAAAAGTGGGGAAATCGCATTTAAGAAGAAAAATAAACATAGATTCTGCACGCTTTGGGTTTTCACTGAGAGGCAGTTAAAGGAGGGTGTGTGCGTAAGGTTGCCCCCTGAGCCTTCCAGAGTTACTTATTCTTGCTGCTGACTAAATATAAAGAGGGTCCAGCCCTCGGTATTTTGGACTGCCTCTCCCATCTGCCCTGGCCAGAATCACCAGTGGCGGGGACGATGGGGATTGTTGCTCAGCACCACCTGGAGTGCTGTACGTTTCCCCTGTCTGATAGAAAAGTTAGTCTGTCGTAGTTGAAAGGTTACAACCAGGGCTTTCGACTGTGGTGTGCAATGGGGGTAGTTGTCCTGGGCCTCACACGCAGAAGGGATGTACCGGCTGATGTGGGGTTCCTATAAGAAGGACGTGGTGGAGGTTGTTGAAAGGTGGTGGCATTTCAAATGGCCCCTTGCGTCAGACCTCTTGGTGTCCTCAGAAGCCCCTGGTGGTAACGCTTGTTCCTGGCTGCTTTTGGTTTCTATGCTTGGAGAATCAATATAGTGTATTTTTCCCCCAGGTTAGCACAGGAGCGTGTGGGTACCGAACTATGGCAGCCAGGAGCCATGGGTCATAAGGAACAGAAAAAGGAAGAGAGGCCAAAGGCCAGGAAGGAGGACCCATCCAGAGAGCCCGTGGTGGAGATATACCCACCAAGGTGGCTCCGTGGTAGAGTTGGGCACGAATTAAAAAAAATGGCATTTCGTTTGTCATTTGGAGGGTCCGTTTCGGTTCGTTTCCGTTTTTCGTGAATTTTTGCAAAAATTCATTTTCGTTTTTATTCGTTTCGTTACCATTTCGTTACCATTTATTTCAATTTTTTTGCGATTTTAAAAGGATTTTAAGCAATTCACTTGTATTCCAGTAACGGAAACGAAACGCACGAAAAAATTTCCGGTGTTTCTGTTTGTTTCGTTTCATTTTAGAGACAACATTCGTTTGTCGTTTCGTTGCGTAACGAAACGAAAAAACGGAAACGGAAACGGAAAATTGTTCGTTTCGTGCCCATCTCTACTCCGTGGCATTTGTATTATCCAGGGCCGTAACGAGGAGTCATGTCTCCTGGGGCCAACATGGATGGCGCATCCCCGGCCCGTTCAACACCCCCCTGGTCTTATCCCAGAGGTCGAAGGTGCTCTGGTACCGAGGCAGCAACGAGGCATTTGTTATCTTAGAGAACATGCGAGGGCCTGGGGACCATAGAACACGTGTGGTTTATTGGGGGCCCAGAGTGGGTTTTCTCGTCGGGCGTGGGCTCACAGACCACAAAGAACGTGCCAGGGTTACGGAGCTCTGTAGAAAAGGAGGCACGACGGATACACACTGCAAGTGGAGGGAGGGTGTTTAAGGGGTGCCAAGAGAATCCAAGGACTAGCAGTCCCCCATCGCTCCCGGGTGCTGTGCTGTGCAACTAGCCAGAGTCGTCCCATCGCTCCAGCCGGGAGGTTGCTTTCTACCACGGCCGCGGCACGGCCTGGCTCGGAGGGCTGATGCGTGTCACCCATGCATGCCACCGGTCACGGTGAAAGCAGAGGCTTGCCGTCTGGTGTAGAGAGAGTGCCGAGTCATGCCCACCCATCCCTGTAACACACCAAGAAAACCCCCTTTTTTCTCTCCCCGGTCTGGTTTCTGGCTTCTTGCAACCAACTCTACAGCCATCCTGCCTTGGTCAACTTGAGTTGAGTTGAAGGGAGTTTATATATATAATTTGTCCCAGCCAAACGGATGTCAGGAATCGGATGAAGCCACCCGGTCCGCGTCCACGCTCCGGCCGATGAGGAAGGGGGCGCGCGGGGGCGCCTGTATCCCGCCCGGCAGGAGGCCTTAGGTCGGCGCTTTGTTGGACAGGTAGGCGATGAGGGCCACGACCGCTCCGATGTAGGTGCAGATGCCAAGGATGATGGACAGGACGGCAAGCGCAAAGGTCTGGCGGGAGGCGGTCCAGGCGCCGGGGTAGTCCCCCTTGGCCGAGGCCTTGTTGGTCTGCGGGAGAAGGGAGGGAGCGGATGAACATCTTCGAAATGCAAACATGGAGCAGGTGATACCTTTATAGTCTACTAGGAAAATAACAAAAACGTTGCTAATATTTCGGGGGCCAAACCCCCTTCCTCAGAGCAGTACCAATTCAGTATTCTGAATTTGGAACCCAGCTCCTTGAATAAATGTCTGCAGTCAGCTATGGAGTCACACCACCACGGTTTTTGTCGCAAATAACCGCTGTCTAATATATTTCTTCAAGTTTTCAAAAATTACATTTTTTTAAAATTCTGTCTTGGTGACTCTCCCAGCCCAGAGAATGGCTGGCCACAATAGGAACCGTTATATGCACAAATGCAGGTTTATTTTTATATATCTATTTATTTTTCTATACAAAAGCCCTTTCTGGGCAAGAAAGCAGGGTTTAAATAATTTACCGACTGCAGAGGCAAACCTGACTGGAATTAGAATTTGAGCTGGCTGCCCCTGATGGGGTGAGCCGCTCACGGCTGGGTTTGCCAATGATAACAGAGAGGTCTTGAGTTCAAATGCTGCCCGGTTGGGGGAGCGTAATGGAGAGCCCGAGAGAAAGATGTTCCTTTGATTTTGCCTGGCCGGAGCACCCTGGGGGCGTATTTACTGGAGTTGCAAATCTGTGGCACCCTTCCACACTCCTGCGCAAAGGGAAGAAAGTGGAGGTAGCGCATGCCACGTGATTGCATCTCATCTATACTGGCACTCACAGTGCATCCAAGGCACAAAAGCCAGGCAGTGTAGTGGTTAGAGTACTGGACCAGGACATAGGAGGACTCCTAGGGCCCAGCCATTTGGAACTCATTGCCGAGCGAGATACGCCAGGCCCCTTCGCTGGCGTCCTTCAAAAAAGCAGTAAAGGCCTGGTTATTCAGGGACGCCTTTGGCAATTGCTAGGGTTGTACCAAGGTTTATTTTTATTTTTACTTTTCAATTTTTTGCCTCTTGCCCAGCATCTTTTTAGACTGTTAATGGTTGTTCTGTTTTTAACTTTTGTGTGAACCGCCCAGAGTTCCCATTGGGAAATGGGGCGGTATACAAGTGCAAAAATAAATAAATAAATAAATAAATAAATAAATAAATAAATAAATAAAT